>OU343219.1:194845540-195033665 GCA_910596185.1 Chrysanthemum makinoi | reverse complement strand
TTGTACATAGTGCTTTAAATCAGTACATTTAAAACAACCAGAACAAAATATCTCTCTATGGCTCTCTTCACAGCTTCTTCCATCTGCAATCTCAGCTCACAAAGAGGTACTAAAAAGATGTTTTTTTATTGGCGCCAAATTTGTTTTTATAAGTTTTGGTATGATGGTTTGGTTTTTGTAAATGTGAAACAGGGGAAGCTGAATTGCTGTGCACTGAAAGAGACTTCTTTCGTGTCGAAAAATGTTAAAGCTGATTTTAGTCTTCTCTTGGTTGGAACTAAGGTAATTAATGTGTTTGTGTTTTGTTTTAAGCTTGCACATGTTAAGATTTATTTGAATTATACTATGCATTGTTGATGGTGTTTGGGATTGTCTATTTATCTGCTTTTTTTGAGGTGTTTGGATAAAACTGCTTATTTTGTTATTTTACTCTAAGATAAGTAATTATAAGGTAGGGAGATAGGCAATCTAAGATAAGCAATTCTGATTAATCTAGAAATAAAGATCCAAGAATAACCAGAATTGATGGGTATGGTAAATCCTTTATCTTTATTTGCGCTTTGGAAGTGAAACATGTTATTGTTGCATTTTTGCAGCTAGAAACCAATACTGGTTAATTTATAAATAATCAGTTATAAAGCATATCGGAACACTATTTCCTGCAACTTGTTTTTTAGCTGATACTTTAACGATATGGTTTTTGTGAATTGCAGGAGCTTAGAAGGAAGTCATCGTTGACACCAATTCGTGCACAAACTGCAACTGTGTCTCCATCAGTCAATGAAGCGGCACCAGGTGGGAAGAAAACATTAAGAAAGGGAAATGTGATAATTACAGGAGCCTCATCCGGTCTTGGTCTAGCCACAGCAAAGGCTTTGGCCGACACTGGAGAATGGCACATAATCATGGCTTGTAGGAACTTTTTGAAAGCCTAAAAAGGCTGCGCAATCGGTTGGGATTACTAAAGAAAACTACACCGTTATGCATCTTGACCTTTCTTCTCTCGAAAGTGTTCGCCAATTTGTGGACACGTTTAGGCGGTCTGGTAAACCTCTTGATGCACTTGTGTGCAATGCAGCGATCTATTTGCCGACAGCTAAAGAGCCCACTTACACAGCTGAAGGATTTGAACTTAGTGTTGGGACTAACCATCTTGGTCACTTTCTTCTCTCGAGGTTGTTGCTAGATGACCTTAAGAAATCGGATTTTGAGCAAAAAAGACTCATCATTGTTGGTTCCATAACAGGTACTAATTCTAACAAGACCATTTCCGAATTTTATAAACTAATCATGATAAAATTTTACATGAACTTTTGAAGTCTTTCAAATAATCGCTTTCAAGTGTTTTGGGCATAGTGAAAATTGATTATGATAATCTTATTATTAGTATTGGATAATTAGTTTAGGTAGCTGCAACCAATTTGATTCTGTTTATCTGAAAGTTTGACAGTCATACTATGGTAAATCCTTAAGCAATCAGAATTTCCAAAAAAACTCGACATTACTGATTAAGACAATTTCAAACAGAAAAAGCACATCCAAACACCATCTGCTGCAACTGATTATCGGTTTCTGATTCTTTCATATCACACAATTACTTTCAAAACGCAATGTCATAAGCCTCATAAATTCTTTTTCCAACTGTATTGTGGATGGAATTTAGGAAACACAAATACTTTGGTGGAAACGTACACAAAGGCTAACCTTGGGGACCTAAGAGGATTAGCCGGGGGGTTAAACGGGCTAAACAGTTCTGCCATGATTGATGGTGGAGAGTTCGACGGTGCTAAGGCTTACAAAGATAGCAAAGTATGCAATATGCTAACAATGCAAGAGTTCCATAGACGATACCATGAAGAATCTGGAGTTACATTTTCGTCCCTGTACCCTGGATGTATTGCTACAACAGGTTTATTCAGAGAACATATTCCATTGTTTCGGCTTCTGTTTCCACCTTTCCAGAAGTACATCACTAAAGGTTATGTGTCGGAAGAGGAAGCAGGGAAACGATTAGCACAGGTTAGTGAGCATACCGCTTTTAGTTAACGAGGAGGTACAATTGTGAATGCTGATGATTGTATTCAACTTTTCAGGTAGTAAGTGATTCAAGCTTAACGAAATCAGGTGTGTATTGGAGCTGGAACAAGAACTCAGCCTCATTTGAAAACCAGCTTTCGCAAGAAGCTAGTGATGCTGAGAAAGCACGAAAGCTGTGGGAGGTTAGCGAAAAGCTCGTTGATTTGGCTTAGAATCAGCTATATTAAGAAAGTCATAGTTAAAGTCAAAGTCAAAGTCAAGAATAGTCATATTTCATGGTATGAATGTGTTGTACCATACAATAAACAATGTATGCCTAAAAGTTAGATATCTTCTTTTAAACAGCAAAAATACAGTTACTTGGCCATTTTGGGACTTTGTAAGTAGGCAGCATTTGATACCTTAGGCCGAATACCTGTTGTGAACTTTTGAACACAGACTTACCGCTGTACAATATTTGTAATGCTTGTGCCATGATCAATTCGGAAGGTAACAATGTGACATTAAAAGATTAGAGATTGAAATATAAGTGATAATCAACTGATATACAATCTTTGATATGTCATTTCACTTAAACCCGTTTGATACTAACATAATGTTACGTACGTCTAATAGAAGGACCCATTTAAGTTACTAAAATGTATTTACAAGTTAGGAGAGCAGAATCATGATTATTATATGAAGAAAGAACAGTTAGGTCACATGTTCAAGCTATCATGCTTACAGTCACAATGAATCAATGATATCATGGGAACAAGTCCCAAATGTAACTAAGCTGCAGTCTATGTTTCCAGATTTCAACATCTTTAACACATATGACGTACCGAGATTCAGTTTTTATTTCTATGAAGTTCTGTTTTTTCTTTTTCTATATTTTTTGGAAAATAATAACTAACTAATTCAGTATTCTTCATGCGTAACAATCACATTTTATGAACCAAGATGATAGGTTGTCGGATGTACACATTTAAACAATGAATTGCACATAGACTCGTTTTCGAAACAGTGAAACAATTTATGTATAACTATTAGAATCGACCAAACAAAGGGGGTCCATTTGTTCCACATCTTATGCTAAGATAAGAAAGTAGTTCAAATCTTGAGTGAGTATCATTTAAGGTTAACCTAACCTCTGATAGCATGTTTCAATATTTCAACTATAAGTAGCATCCAATCTTTGCTTAGTTGCTCACACACCACCTCTCACTTTCTATCTATCTATACATAAACATATATTCATATTTATACACACAGAACTAGAACATAGAAATGAGTGATGCTCCAAGAAAAGTTGAGAGTCACACAAGATTATTAGGAGGCACAGAACAAAACTGGTGCAAAGCAGTGGCTGGTGGAACAGGAATCACAGCATTAGCACTCCAAGTTTCAAAGGAGCCAAATATTCCACTGTTTGAAAAAGCCCTTAAACAACTACAAAATGACCATCCTATACTTAACTCCATGCTACACAAAAACACCTCAACAGGCTCAACTTCTTTCATTATCAACCCTCCAATCCCTAATAGCATCCGCCACACCATCATAAACCTGTCGAAAACAACCGAACTCCTCAACACGCTCATGAGCCGTGAATCTAACAAGCCCCTATCACCTTTACATTTGATCCTTGAGCATGAACTTAATATCAACGAGTGGTCTGATATTACTACCCGTTCCTTGTGCATGGGAGGGATGCATTTATGGTACGCTAACGGGTACACATTGCCAGGCGAGAAATGGGTATTGGTTTTAAAGATGCACGCTGCGATTTGTGACAGAACAACAGCGGTTTCGTTGCTTAAGGAGTTAAAAGATGCAATGGGGGAGAACGAAGGTGGTGGAGGGCATAAAGAAAAGGGAAATGTTGCAATAGAAGAACTTATTCCGGCTGGAAAGACTAAGAAGACACTTTGGGCTCATGGGAAGGACATGTTAACTTACTCAGTTAACTCACTTAGGCTCACAGATTTGAAGTTTAAAGATACGAAATCGCCAAGACATTCAGAAGTGTTGAGATTGAAAATGAATGCACAAGAAACTCAAATGCTATTGGCTGTAAGTTGATTAAACCTCAATCTTATAATTACTTTCTTAATGTGTTACAACTTGAACTCACAGTCTCTTATTGATTTACAACTTTGATACTACCGCTTGGTCAAATGTCTATTAGTAAACTGATTACTTGTATAATCTATGTCAGCTTATTACTTGCATAGGAAAACAAATAATATCAGGTAAAATCTTTCAAAAAATGAGGAAAAATATATCCTAATACAAATCTGCCTTTACAATGGAAATTTCCGGCGATATAGTTTTATCCTAGAACATTATCAGGATTCAACATCCAATAATTAAGACTAGGAGGGTTCAGGGATACTTTTGATGCTATTATCAGGGTGATTCAGGGTTCACAGTTTTACTATGTTTATCTAATCAGATTTGTGAAAAGCTAAATCAACATTGTTGGATCAGATGGAAAGAGTTGTTAAGAAAGTGATTCATACTTATTTTTGCTAAAATACATGTTGGTCCAAGAAAATTTCTTAATGAATGATCAGACACAGCGCATGTGAATAACACAACGAATATCATAAGTTTATCATGTTATTATGATTATGTGATATACTTATGGTATATGCCTAACAAATGTTCTTCGCTAACTTTCTTTGCCTTCAGTTTAGAAAATAGTACATTTATGAGCCATTACTCGTTACATTAAAAGTGCAACTACCATTTCTGAAAACACAGTCATTAGAGGCTTTTATCATTTGAGTTAAAGTACTTGTTTTTTTTAATAAAAAGGAACTGTTATACGAGTAGAAAAGAGTAATACCTGCAATATACTACCTTCCAAAAAAAAAACAAAAACAAAACTGCAATATACTAAAAATGATTCTTGGTAAAAGAAGAACTAAGACACTGATAGTATAAAGATTTAAACATCTACAGAATTTGCCACCTGTTAAGTTGTTTATGAGAGTTCTATTCACCGGGTATCGAAAACCCTTTACCCAAAAAAGTTGTTTATGAGAGTTTTAAAACGATTTATAAAAGCTACGATGATACTCATGATCAGTAATAAACTTGTATTTTACGAATCACGTTTCGCGTTTCAAATATCCTATTGAAATTTTTTATACACAAGCTATTCGTTTCTGTTTGTATACTATGCAAGATAAAATTTAAAATTGGTACTCTGGCTGACTTCTAGGAACATAATCTATACTACTTTATAATAGATGACTCGCTAAAAATTTAGTTTAAAATTGTAAGACAAAAAACATTTCCATTATAAGAAATATTTGTCTTACTTTTATTATGAAAAATCAATACATGCACATACAATTAAAAGCCTAGAAAGTCTTGTAAGTGCCCTTAAAAGCTTTTAATGACCCATAATTTTCTTAAATTCGAACATTAATACATACTTGTAAGTTATAACAGCCCATTAAAGACTTGTAATAGACCATTAAAACCGAGCCTTATCTCAACCTATCTATTATAAAACTCATACACAGCATTGGCCACGTAACGCTACGCAGTATTCGCTAGTTCATTCAAATTTATGTAACTTTCTACTTGCAGATTTTTTTTAATCTTTAGACTGAACCGATAAAATTTGATCCATACAACTATAACTAACTAATCTCATGATGAATTAATATTGTTTACGAATTGTCCATTTGATAGGGCTGCAAGCTAAGAGGAATCAAATTATGCGGGGCGTTGGCTGCAGCAACGCTACTTGCTGCCCATTCCTTCAAACGCCATTCTAGTAACAACCATCGGAAAAAGTATGGAGTGATTTTTTTAAACGACTGCCGCTCATATCTTCAACCATCTTTATCTATCCATGAATTTGGTAAGCTCTTTTCATTAACCATATTATGTGATACATGAAGTTTAAATTTCGTAAAATATATTATGTGATACATAAATAGATAGTTTCGGTCCTTGGACATGCATCTATCAAATATCATATATTTAAGTTCTTTACGCTATACGTATAATTTTGAGTTAGGAAAGCCTAGATGAATCTATTTAACATTTTTTTAACTCTTTTAGACATGAACATGATAGTATCAAACATGACACATGATCGATCAGTATCTTCAATAAATACCTCTACCAATATACCAAACAATGTACGAGCATAATATATATAGATGCTTTTAATGAACTAGCTTTAGTTATTTGAAATAGATCAACAATGAATTGTTCATTAAATGAGGAACATGAATGTTGAATAGTGGTTGGATGTTTATATCACTAAAAGTTCATGTGACACGATGGCACCACCTCCTGTGGTGCGCTTTGGTCTTCTTCGGTTTGGCGACAAGGAAAGGGACGAGAGGGTGGGGCCCATTTGAGTGTTTTGTGTGTGTATGAGTGTTTGTGATTTGTATATAAGTGACACAAAGAGACACACTACCATTGGCATGGATGTGTCGGTTTGCAAGGTTGGGCCGTGGTGTTGATATGACAAATAACGACATGTCGCACACACAAAGAGACGTGTCATTATTGGGAGTGGTCTAAGTGTCTTAGTATCAGAAGACATATATGGAACAAATAAAAAATTGAGAAAAATAACCTTTCTAATCACATACGAATTATCAAGTATATAATCCATTAAAGAATTTGCAATTATCACCTATACATCAATTTGAATTCAGCAGTGTGCAAATCCTAATCATGTGAGAATGAATAACTACTGCAGAAGAGTGTTATGTAATGGCACACACAAAGTTGTCGCCAAAATGTCGAAATAGTCATTTGGTGTTTACTTACGCGTAGCATAGTGTCAAAGTAAGACTTTTATGTGTGTCACTAGAAAGCGTCACTAATGACACTGTATCTGAAAGTTTAATCTTGCAATTTTGTGAAGATGATTAGTATAGATTGATCAAGATATTATAATCTAGAAATTGCTTCTAACTCAAAGGACCATACTTGTTCGTTTTAAAGATTTCAACCGAATAATGCTATGTAGTAGATAACCGCCAAGCCGGTATGAAAGTTAGTAAGGGGCTGTTACAAACGTTAAAACTCTAACCGACACAATGTGTAGTTCGCACCCTTTCGCTAGTTTATATACTGCTGTAATGAATCATTTCAATAGTTAGACGATTAGTTATTCAAAGTTCTTATTATTGTTTGATTTTCATTATCGACCACTCAATCATATACACGCTAGGGACCAACATTTGGCATCAAGAGCCTTGTTTACATCTCGTTACAATCACAAATTCAATCAACAAATACTTGTTAACAAGACATAAACAAACTAGAAAGTCTCAACGGAAGAAGAAAAGGAAACCAAACCGTAAACACAAGCTACCAAGCTTGGTTCGTGAAGAAGAATACGTACCAAACTTTTGTTTCTAAGAAGACATTGCTTGGATAACTAGGACATAAGATAAATAGTATACGATTTATCTTTGTGTCGAAAACTGCAAACGAGAGGACATCAAACCTGTTGGTGTCGGATACCTATTGCAATCTTTTGTTCGCAGCAGAAGAAAGAAAGAAAAGGATACCTTGTTGGTGTTTTTTACACACCACAACAAGAAGAGAGAAAGAAAGGATACCTTGTTACACTTCGCTACGGACAATAAGAAAAGAAAGACGCTGTTAGGATACCTTGTATACACGACGATACAAGAAGAAAAGTGAGTTGCTTGGAGATAGAAATTAGACCTTAAGAGGAAAGCAATCTAGGATTGTTTTTTTGGAAGAAAAGACGCCTAGCAATACAAAGTTTATTAACAAAACACGACCGATCAATTGTGGAGTTTTGTTGAAAATACCGAAGGTATTTTTAGTGTGGCACTTTGTGGAACAAAAAAAAAAGAAGGTATGTGGAACGCTGACAAGCAACGAAGGATACTACCACTATATTGTGTGAAGAAAACAAGTAATTTGACTTGTTTCTTAGTAAAATACCGAGAGGTATTTGGAGATACTTGTGTTCGAAAAGAATAGCCAAGACCAAGAGTTCGAAGGCAAGACATTAATAAATCACACAAAAGAAAAAAGGAGAGACAACGTGTGAAAGAACAAGTAGATCAAGGCAATTCGAAACATCAAAAGGTGTACGCGAATTGGTTTAGTGAAAATGGGAAAGAAAGAAAGTGGTTGGTATTATACTCAGTACCGACAAGTTGAATAATGACCGTGTTTAAAACACAAACAACGAGGTCACAAAATTTAAACCTTGATTTTTTATACTTTAAATAGTTTAGATCGTTATTTTACATTACTAGGAAATCCCGAGAACTATATATTGATCCCATACTAGTAGATTCCTGATAACTATTTCGCTCCCGTAGTATTAAGAATACCTTAGTTAGAATCCCATAGAAAGTAGAAGGTAAGATCATAAGCACAATCAAATGCCCTGATTGATTATGCAAGTGGCAAGAATACTACACCAAAACCCGAACCCCAATGACACAAAGATAAATGCCCTAAACTCAAAACCACAAACAACCAGTTTGGACTATACAAATTAATGTGATACTAGAAGCACAAAGTTTATGGGAAGCAATAGAACCTAAGGAAAACACACAAGTAGATGATAAGAAAGATAAGGCAACAACCGCCTTCCTATATCAAGCATTGACCGAAGATGTGATCTTACAAGTAGCAAGTTGAAACAAAGAAAAGAATTATGGGATTCATTAAGAAAGAGACACGCTGAGAAGAGAAAGTGCAACAAGCACGGTTACAATCACCGATGATTGATTTCGCCCTTCATGAAGGAAGATGAAACGGTGGATGCATACTAAAACCGAACCGCCTACGCCTACGAAGGCAAAAGAATTAGGAAAAACATGGATGAATCACTTTTAGTATTTAAAACTATTAGATTCCATACCAGATAGGTTCATTCAAATAGTAGCATCCATAGAACAGAATTTAATGATCTTGATGACATTACGCTAGATGAGATCGCCGAAAACTTAAGGCATTCGAGGAAAGAATAAAACTGAGGGAGGACAAGTAGAAAGCCAAGATAACTTATTATTCGCACAAGGCAAACACTCTAGAAATAAGAAACGATTTACCAAATTTAGAGGTAGATCAAACTATTCACTGTGAAATTGGCAAAATAAGGGAAATAGAGATAACTCGAATGGAGGAAACTCAACTCACAATAAGAATAAAGGTGAGTGGATAAAGAACTTGAAATGTTTCAATCATGAAACCCTGACATTTCAAGAAAAATTGTAGAAGTCCACCAACAACTCAGAACAATCAAACCTTATCTTAGAAGCGATATGAACCATCATTACTAATGGCAACACACTAAATCAATAAGTCTTGTTAAATGAAGAACAAGTATTACCCCCTAAAAATATGCTACAACTGATGCTAGCATATGGTATTTAGATAATGGTGCAAGTAACCATATGACGGGCACCAAAGGCCATTTTAAGGATATTAACGAAAACATCACCGGACGCGTTTCGTTTTGGAGATGGATCGATGAGATAAAGGGTAGAGGTTCAATATTATTAGGATGTAGAAACCTACAACAAAAGATGATTTCGGATGTTTACTACATTCCAAACCTCAAGAGCAACATACTTAGTCTAGGACAACTTACGTAAATAGGTTGCAAGATCATCATGGATGGAAATTTACCGACTTTGTATGATAATAAAAGAAGTTGTTGATGAAAGTAGAACGATCTAAGAATCGACTTTACAATATTAGATTACATATAGTAGCACCTATATGTCTCTTAGCAAACGTAGATGACCAAGAATGGTTATGGCATGCTAGATTAGGTCACTCGAACTTTGACTTAATAGACAACGATGACAAGAAAAGGTCTAGTGGATGGAATACCGAGAATAAATCATGGAGGACAAATCAGGATGCATGTTTATTAGGAAAACACATCGAACACCCTTCCAAACCAAAGCAATTCGATCAAAGAACCCGTTGGACTTAGTATATGGAGATCTTTGTGGTCCTATAAGTCCAACCACACACTCTGGAAAGAAGCTCATCTTCTTATTAGTGTATGTGACCGCACACGCTTCATGTGGGCTTACTTTCTAAACTCAAAAGATCAAGCATTCAAAGACATTCAAAGAATTTAGACAACAGATTGAATCAAAGTTGAAGTTGAAAATAAAGATGCTAGAACGGATGAGGAGATGAATTTACATCACATGAATTCACACCAAATACGTAGGAGAATGGAATAGAAAGACAATTGACAAAGACCCATACTCACCGTGATCGAATGGTGTAGAGAGAGGAGAAATAGGACATTGTTATCAACTACTAGAGTATGATGAAAAGCAATGAAGTTACCCTTAACTTTCATGAAGAGAAGCACGCCATTTACATACTCAACAGGTACCTACTAAAGCCCTCGAAGATAAAACACCATATGAAGCCCTCTACAAAGTAAAACCAAACCTAGAATACCTAAGAATATTTGATGCACAAATTATGCTAAGGTAACGATACATCACTCAGAAGCTCATGATAGAAGCATTCCAATGATTTACTTAGAGTTGAAGAAGGACCAAAAGCATGCAGCTATATGATCCAAAGAGGGAAAGAAGAAACATGTTAGTAGGGATGTAAAGTTTATGGAAATAAAACCGTGGGATTGGAATAACAATGAAGAGGATACAAGTACGTAAGATAATGCTTTGGACTAGTTTTGTAATATGGAGTTGACTATGATAATCCTACACCAACAATAACATAGAAAAACACCGATAACACGATCATGAACAAGAACCTATACCGATCCACCTCACCAATCACACCACCATCATACACTTACAACCCTAACTCGTAGATGAAGAAGGAGCTACTATAAGCTCATTAGAAAGCTCAGATCCTAGATTTGATCATAGACCAATACAAGGTTTAAAAGATATTACGGAAATCTACCAACCTGACGTAAGTGAAGCGCCAAGCTTATTTTTCACGTAAGAGAACCGTAATTACAAGGAAGCATCGAAAGATGAGAAGTGGATTGAGGCCATGGAAAT
The DNA here is from genome assembly GCA_910596185.1 of Chrysanthemum makinoi. Lineage (NCBI taxonomy): Eukaryota > Viridiplantae > Streptophyta > Magnoliopsida > Asterales > Asteraceae > Chrysanthemum > Chrysanthemum makinoi. Next base: position 195,022,602 of record OU343219.1, on the reverse strand, counting down.
TGAATTAGATTCAATTAACAAAAACAACACATGGACCCTCACCACATCTCGAAAATCAAGGCAATAGAACTCAAATGGGTTTATAAAACCAAGAGAGATGCACAAGGAAGGATCATAAAGTATAAAGCAAGATTAGTAGCAAAAGGTTATGTACAAGAACAAGGAATAGACTTCGACGAGGTGTTTGCACCAGTTGCTAGGATAGAGACAATTTGATTGATATTAGCACTAGCATCATATCATAGATGGCAAGTACACCACTTAGATGTAAAATCATCATTTTTACATGGAGAATTGAAGGAAGAAGTCTATGTTACACAACCTGAAGGTTTCATTTAACAAGAAAACCTAGGAAAAGTCTCAAGAAGCTAACTAAAGCTTTATATGGCTTAAGACAAGCACCTAGAGCTTGGAACGTGAAGCTTGACCAAACCTTGAAGTCCTTAGACTTTAAGAAATGTAATCTTCAACAGTGCCTACACAAAGAGCAAGACTTCTACACTTATCGTTGGAGTATATGTAGATGATTTGATAACACGCACCTAAAGAAGGAAGTAGACTTATTCAAATCCCCGATGGAAGAAAAATTCAAATAGTTTACTTTAGGTTTGCTAGCATATTACCTTGGGATAGAAGTTACACGATGTGGAGGAGAGATTACGATCAAGCAAACAGGATACATTAACAAGATCTTAAAAGAGACAAGCATGACGGATAGTAATGATAATGAAGACACCCATGGACTTTACTAAGTTGGTCAAGCGCTAAGATGAAACCCAGTTCGAACTTACTCAAGCCTAATTGGAAGTCTCAGATACTTACTACATACAAGACCGTGATCTTAGTTACTCACGGACTACTCAACAGATTTATGCAAGACCAAGGATCATCACCAAGGCAAAGGAAACAAGTAATCCGATACATCAAAGGAACAAAAGAGCATGGCATAATATACAAGAAAGAAGGAGGTCGAAGATTACAGGATACAAATACAAGAATTATGGAATCAATACGCATCAAGGGAAATGAACTATCGTAATAGTATTTTACTTGGAGAGTCACCTATCACTTGTGTATCGTAATAAACCGAAGTAGCACTCATCATGTGAATCGAATTCAAGGCATCAGCAGAGCATGTCAAGCCTTATTGCTAAAACGATTACTCGCTGAATTAACCGGATTAGAAAAAAGAAGATAACGCTTAGAGTTGACAACGACAAGAATAAAGCACTAGTAAAGAACCCAGCTTTTCATGGAAGGAGTAAAGCACATAGACATTCGTTATCATTTCATTCGGAATGCAGAATGGTCATATCAAAGTGGAACACGTAGTGAGAACTACAAAGAGCGTGATATCTTAACGAAAGCCTTACCAAGACTCAAGTTCGCGACTATGACAAATGCTCGGAGTTCAAGACTTAGGACGAAGCAACGATCAAGATTAAGGAGGAGAATGAAGATATTATAATCTCGACATTGCTTCTAACTCAAAGGACCATACTTGTTCGTTTAAAAGATTTCAACCGAATAGCGGTTGGTAGTAGTTAGATAACCGCCGCTCTGCTATGAAAGTTAGTTATGGCGGTTACAAACGGTTACAAACTCTAACCGACACAATGTTTAGTTCACACCTTTCGCTTAGTTTATATACTGTTGTAATGAATTATTTCAATAGTTAGACGATTAGTTATTCAAAGTTCTTATTATTGTTTGCATTTTCATTATCGACTCACTCAATCATATACACGTTAGGGACCAACATTGACATCCTCTCATATTTAATTTGAACCTGTGGGACCTTTATTTTGTTGAAAATTAAGTTTCTCCTCACAACAAAACTAAACAATATCTCTCATGTTCCAATTTAAAATAAAAAGCTCCCGATCCGTTAGTATATCATATGAAAGGGATTCCACAATTATAAAAGATAACAAAAAATCAGGGAAGGAAATAATTTACTAGATGAGTTGATTGTCCAACATGTGCCATATTTTTCAGGATTTTACCACTCTGCAATCTTAACGAGTCAAGAAGTGAAGGGAGAGGAAACTCTATGGGACTTGGCAACTAAGAGCTACAAAGCTTTTGAAAACTCTAAAAATAACAACAAGCATTTCTCAGATATGGCTGACTTGAACTTCCTAATGTCTAAAGTCATAGACAATCCGAGTTTGACACCCTCATCTTCCTTGAGAACTTCTTTAGTTGGCGTCTTTGAGGATCCCGTCATTGAGACTTCTAGTGACGCTGAACGAGAATTTGGGCTAGATGACTATATTGGGTGTGCCTCGTCTCATGGAGTAGGTCCATCGATTGCCCTTTTTGATACCGTGCGAGATGGACAATTGGATTGTGCATGTGTTTACCCTGCACCACTACATTCACGGGAACAAATACAAGAACTGCTTGCTAGCATGAAGATTGAACTTCTTGAGGGTTTAAAAACGGAGAAGATTAAAACTTAGTAGCATTTCATTTCAATAACAAATATATATGCATTGATGCTACCAATTTCTTCATTCAAAACTTATATCGAACTTATCACACAATCTCTATTGTTGTTTTGATTTTTATGTAAGGTTACCGTGCATGATTAAGTGCAATTGTAACCTAATTATATTCATCACTAAATTGTTGTAGTATTGTTGAATCTTATTTGATAATTTTCTGGCTGGTTTCTAGAAAAATTTTCCATTTTTCATCATTTTTTTATTTTTTTGTTACTAAAACTTTGAGCAAAATGGACATGATCGCAGTGAATTTCATTTATTATTCATAATTATAAACATAAAATAATTTATACTTTTCAAAAATAACAAATATGTATTTTTTTTATATTATGATTACTACATAACAATTGAACTCTATCATTAGAACTATATGTATGTTGTGTTCTGTTGGTACTTTTTTTTGGTCGAAAAACATAAATTAAATAAAAACGACATCCTCAACAAAAGTTGAAAAGGCCAAAATTAAAAGATACGAGAGTTATATAAAAACGGCAACTAAACAGTAAAAAAAGATAAACGGCAAACTAAACAACATCAAAAGTCTATAACATCTAGAAATACATGTGAATCACCTATGTGATATTGATAAATGGAGCATCCATAATTGCCCAACATCAAATTCATTCATAGCACACCTCTAGCAATACAGTTCACTATTTTTATCCTTAGTGGTACTTGATTAAAAAAAAAAAAGTTTAACAGAATTAACAAAACGACGTAAATCTGCCCCGATGGTTCCTAGGTCTGACGTAGAACAACGTAAACCTGCCTACTACTATGAAAACTATGAAAACTCAATGTTGACGATGATACAGTAATATGTTAAAAAGGATTTCCATGTTCAATTGTTCATAGAAAATCGTTGCAAATACGGAGTATTAATTATGGACACATGCCTAGAACCATAATTCTTTGTTCTGTATGTATCATATTTAAGATATATTTACCACCAGTGCACGGATAACGGAAGTATCACATGCCATGTCTGACTGTCTGTAAGTACTTGGCTAGTTCTAGTAAATAATGTGTTGAAACAGGCTAATAATGTTGGGTTCTGACTTGTTCACTGTTATTCTAATCACAAACAAGTACAAATAGTTTATTGAGTAACAGCGTACGTTTAAAATAACTAACACTATATTAGATCATCATGAGAAAAAGGACGAAACTATTTGACACAAACACGTATATATGTCTACTAAAAGTTTAAAGAGTGTATTATCAAGAGATTGAATAGACAAATAATGATATTACTAACATTATCTTCAAAGTTGGCACTAAATATGCTTTTTGTACTAATTTGGTTCTCAAAATGTACAAAAAACCTCTAATGTTAATATTATACTTGGCTAAACACCAAATATAGTGATGCCAAATATAGTGCTACACTATGCATGACACAAATATTATTCATCTTGTTTAAACTCATAATTTTTTTTTTACCCTGCCCGACTGCATATCGCAGTCTAAATAATCCTGTGGCTAATTACCCTTTTGGATAGCCCTAGTATCAGCAGGCCAACCTCCTCGGGGCCATTGGGGATTAATTTTCTCATAATATTTGTTACACTTTGATAGTTAACTGAAAATATAAAAATTAATCTATAAAAATCATATTTTCATAAGTCTCAAGTCAATATGTTTACAATGAGGCAAACATTAATATGGTGTTATTTCAACTATCTTTTCTATTTATCGTATCCACTTGTACTGTACTTTGAATTAGCTAAAATGGTTAGTGTTAAACATTGGATCAACTTTTATTTAGTGTATGTATATACTTTAAAGATGCTCTTTTTACATTGTTTTAATGCAAATTTTTAGTGTTAAGATTGAAGATGCTCTGAAGGCAGATAATTAAGAGAATAGACAAATAATGATAGACAAAGAATGGACAAAGATTATTAAGAAATTAAACATGTATTTTATCAATTTGAATCCATTGATGTAAACAAATGAAGTTTTTTCTATATATTTCTTTGTTGTCATTAAAAGATAATAAGGTTTTCTATCTCAGTAAATGAGCTAACCAAAGATATATGTAACTGTTTCCGACCATTTCTCTGGCCACCCCCAAACGTGTACTCAGTGAGGCTTGAACCCTAGATCCCTTGTGAGGTGCCAATAGGCCATCTGAATTCATTGATGTCAAAGTTGTTATTCTTCAATGTATAAAGAAGCAAAAATATTCAACAATATATACCCGAAAATTTGTTGGCATTGGTAAGAAAAAATAACCAAAATTGATTGGTATTCACTTTATTTTGGTATCACAACATTTTTATTTATGTGTTTTGCTAAACAATGCCCACTGGACTGGTAATGTTTAATATAAATATAAAAGAAACGTGGGCTTTGTTAAATAAAAAATGTCATATATTTAAGTTAATTTTTATATTTATTTATTTTGCATTAAATGCATAATCACTTTAAATATGAAAAGAACACATTGTTTAATGTGCCTTAAACATTGACTGGTGGTTAGCAAAACACTTTATTTTTATTTCGTTTTTGGCTAGCAAAGAAAATATAAATACGAAGAAAAGTGAACTAGCAGAAGCTCGCATGGCATACTTTCTTAATTCACGCTCTTGCTTTAGCCTCATGATTAATGCTGTTATTGTATTAACAAGTTACACACTTACACGAAACTAACTACAGAATGCTATATCCATTCACTCCTAGCCTGTATTCGAGTGAAATTGTAATTCAAGTATGATTTAGAACTTAAACACTTTGTGTTTAAATAGGGTTGCACAACAGAACATCTTTTTCATATAGCACTGTAATTGATTTTTTCCACGATGCATCTTAAATCAAACTTCTCATTGCATTTTACTGCACTTATGACCTCTTGGAAAACATCGACACTGCATGGCACCACCAACCCATCTTTCTGTTCGTATCCAAATTCTTCGGCTGCCTTCTCTAATAACATCTGAAAGAGAGGGTGAGAAAGATGGGATGTCTGAACCACGAACCGTAGTCTCTCCTCTCCAACATATAATGCAATACACCCTCTCGGGGTACTTGTGCATGGTCGATAACCTTGCGTGTTTCCGTCATGGTCACTAAACAAATACTCGTAACGCATTGGGTTAGAACCATGAGGACTGATGCAGCCCCTAACTTTAATCTTGTTGGCAAGTCTCTTGACGAACCCGATTTTCTTGCCCAGCATTTTGTAGAGTACTTGAGTAGTGTGTTTACTTGTTTTCTAGAACTAAAAAGGGTGATGGTATGTAATGTGAAAGGGTAAGATTATTTATAAACAGAAAAAGCTTACCCTTTGAGATTTTTTAAATAATTGTGGGTCTATCATTGTATGTACTAAGGTATCGTCTTTATGTGCTTTATACATATTATATATCTGAATGGTTGCATGGCTACTAGCTCCACAATTTAACCAAAAACAAATGCAAATAGGTAAATATATACCAAAGAGTCAGACCATATTCGTTGTATAATTTAGTAATGATTACATTTATGGATGCTTGTTTTTAACAAACATTCGTGCATGATTCAACTTGTTCATCTCTTACCTACGGATGAGATACTTGTGTTAAAATAAACATGCACCAATGATATTTCTCGAGCAAGACAAATTTAAAATTTGGTGTTTGTGGTCTTGACTTGTTAATTAGTACTAGTGTCTAAATGTTTGCTTAATAGTTGCGACGATTTATCACATGCTTATTTCTTACAAATGGTTTCAAGAATTGGCATGATTATGGCGATCAAATTGAGTACGTATCTTGAAACAAAAAAGGACTAATCCCTATTTTTTTGGGTAAATAAATTGCTATTACAAAAATGTATGCTGTTTCTGTAAATATTTTTGGGCATGAGAATTTTTTTAATTGAAAATCTAAATATATATTATTCTTAAAACCTAACAAATGACGACACTTCAAAAGATTGCTTGGACATTTATACCCCTCATATCTTTACAATTTCACCTATGTGGAAGATAAACGTCCAAACACAAGATTTTGAGCAGACAATCATTCGTTGTTTAAATCACCCCATATATATTATTCTTAAAAAATTTCTATTTTTGTACCCCAAATGGACCCATACTAGATCATTTTTCATATGTTAGGTTTTAAATGGGAATGAAAGATGAAGTTGATAGCTTAACTATAATGCATGAATCTAAGACTATCTTTATCAACAACCCATCACAACCCAATTTTTTAATAAAATATTATTTTCTCTTTCCTCTACCTACACAACCAATACATACAACCAATATATATTTTGGGTCATACTATTAATACGGGCTCTACCCCTAAAAATTTCTAGACCGCCGCGCTTTTCCCTTTTTCCTCCCTCTCTCCCTGATGTGGGTCCCCAACCCACATGATCAGACTACTGTACCTAAAACTTTTTTTTTAAATTTAATTGTAAAAGGTTTATAAAAATGGCTAGGTTAATTTGATTGCATAGTTTATTTTGTGTATATTTAATTATGTAGTGTTTTTATATGTTTAGTGTATTTATTTGTGTGGTATATTTAATTTGTGTAGTGTTTTTATATGTATAGTGTATTTATTTGTGTGGTATATTTAATTTGTGTAGTGTTTTTATAAACTTTTTTATAAATTTTTTAAACTTTTTTATAAATTTTTATAAACTTTTTTATAAACTTTTTTAAAATAACAATAAAACTTTTTACAAGCATTTTTATAAACTTTTTTTTTATAAACTTTTTATAAACTTTTTTTATAAATTTTTTTATAAACTTTTTTTATAAACTTTTTTATAAACTTTTTTTATAAACTTTTTTATAAACTTTTTTATAAACTTTTTTACAAGCTTTTTTATAAACTTTTTTATAAACTTTTTTATAAACTTTTATAAACTTTTTATAAATTTTTAATAAACTTTTATAAACTTTTTATAACTTTTTATAAACTTTTTTATAAAATATTTATAAAAAAGTTTATAAAATATTTATAAAAAGTTTATAAAATAATTATAAAAGTTTAAAAAATTTAAAAAAAAGTTTATAAAAATAACGAAAATAAATACCATATAAAAACACTACACAATTAAAAATACTATACATATAAAAACACTACACACATAAATACACTATACATATACCTAAACACTACACAATTAAATTTAAAAAAAAAAAAAAAAAATTGCATATTGAGGACCCATACCGCCGTAATTCACGTGATGAAGGAAGACCCAAAAGAGGACAAAAGAGTACTTTGGCCTATAGACCCTATCATAGGGTATAAAATGATAGTCACCGTATTAATAACGCCTCCCTATATTTTTCAACCATTTATCAACAACCCAACCAAAAATATTAAAAATTAAAAAACTAGCCAATAAAACAACAATGTTTTGTCGATTATCATGGCCGTGATCCAATTGCTGCTGACTATGATTGCAAGCAAAATTGTATACAAAAATTAAAAAAGTATTATTTTTGTATGTATTTTGAGTGGGTTGGGTTGGCAACCTTGCCAATAAACATAGTCTAATTGAAAATTTCTCCGAGTCTCGGTCTGCAATATTATCATGCATACAAACTAGACTACCTTCATGTAGTGGAAAGTGGAATCTATGATATATATTCCAGAGAATGTTGACAAGATTTTTTTTCAAGCTACTCCGTATCATACATATATGAATTTGTTGAAGGAATTAAAATGAACTCTTGCGTTTAGATGGAAAATCTACAAAAATTCACAAATCGAAATTACGGTATTTTGTCATCGATGTTTATTGTCTAATACAAGTATATACTAGTTGCGAAACCACCACTTCTTGCTCTTCATATATTACGGCATCATAGAATGAGCACACTTCAAAAACTTTTAAAAACTAACATTCAAAGTTTGAGTTAATTTGACAACACGTATTCAAAGACTATTTCTTAAACAATTCATACAATAAAATGACAAAAAGTATATATGAAAGATTTATCCAATTTAATGAAATCAAAAAGCATCATTTACAGCTTAAACCTATGAGTGGAACTAAAAAGTATATATGTCTGTCTTTTGGAGCCGTGCGTGTTGGTATGTACTTGGTATCATTAACAATAACAAAACCGACCACTTCTCTTATTAAAATCTTTATTGCATGAATATGTTCCTTAAAGTTTGACATAAAAACAAACATACACGAATATATGATTTGTTACAAGTATCTCATCTTTGATCTTGTTGATACCCTTTTACCAATAATTTATGTACTTCGCCATGCTTTTAACATAGCTTATTAATTTATTGTGTTATTCGATTAACCCTCTAATTATTTGCATACAATGGTTAATTATATTTGATTAACATAAGTATTTTGTTGCTTGCATTGCGACAGGATATACTAATATGAAGCCAGATTTTATTTGTAAAAGTTTAGCGCTGAGTAAAATTATTAGACAAAATAAGTGTTATAAGTAAAATTTATTAGGTTAATTATTATAGTTTGTATATAAGGAGTTAGGATCAAATAAGAAGATTACTTAAAATAAGAAGGAATAAGAAGAACTATAACCGCAAATCCGAGATGCACCGACCTAAATTAGATGCATCCCTATAATCTTAGATGCATTATAACACACCATAGTGTGTTTTCTTACTTTTAATCAGATGCATATATCGTATAGTAGATGATTTCATATTTCTCTTGTTTTTGTTCCTCTACACTGCCAAATCATGAAAATCAATTCGCACCATCTATACATCAAATTAACTTTCAAAACTCAAGATGTTGCATCTATATTAATAGAAATGCATCTAATGCAAGTCGTTGCATCTTAAATGCGTGGTTTTGGTCACTTCTTACCACTTCTTATTTTAATTTACTTCTTCTTGGATCCCTACTCTGTATATAAGTTTAAGCATCAAAGTAAAAAAGTAAATAAAGATGAATTATAAATATGAAATGAATAGTAATGATTAATACTACGTAAACGTTTTACGAATTGATATTAAGGGAAGATTTTACCAATCAAAACCCGGTAACTCTCTAATAATAATTAAACTAGTGAATAAATTAACGTTTGATTATAATCCGATGGTCATCTAATTTTGGTCTTATAAATGATTCAATTCATCTCATATACACTTGATATATATCAAATGTGTTCTCAATTTGACTTTTCTTTGAGACGTTGTCTATCAATTTTTTTATCATCAAATAACAACGATAAACTACAACCAATTTGACATTAATTATACTTTTCCCCATACAAATCCCATACACAAGTTTTCTGTAAGATTATTGCTTAGCTCCGCTAGGTCCACTTTAATCGGCAAGGGGGTCTATATGTTTCTTGTTAAGAGTTAAAGACAAGAGACATTAGTATTTCTTGCACACATTGGATTTATATATATACGTACCCTTTTCTCTTTTTTCTTGGAAATTAAAGGCGCATATACATTTGCTCAAATTATTACTGTATATTATTTCTTGCTCTTTTTTTCTTTTTTTTTTTTTTTTCCTTTATCTCATACTGACTAGTAAGTATTAACTACACGCAATATAAGTAACATTTATCTAAGGTAACATGACATGGAAATATACTACCGAGACATAACAATTTCTGTTCACGACGGCCGTGTTAATCATAAACAATTAGAGCAACGGCTTTAGATTCCAAGCTTTATAACGCCACAAAATTATTTATAAGATCCAATAAGCTAGCAATTTTGAGGTGTAAAGTTTTAATTGATTGTAGAGCTTTATCAAAAGATTACATAAATGAAAGCTCAAAAACTAATTTCATGGGAAAAACAAAAATATTTAGGTAATGTCATAATGTTCATGCCCCAACTAAAGAATTCTCATTGAATCTATCACCTTCTATTTTTATGAAATACCATTGTAATGCTTATCAAGTTATAGGTATTCTATGATTATGATCATGCCAAACTTCTACATGCATTTATAGTTCTCTCAATTTCCACCTTCTGCCGTAACTAATTTTGCATTGTACCCGATACTTCTAAGTCACCAATACTTCTTAAAGTACTAGGGGTGCTTGGATTTTTTTTTCTTGCTTATTTGCTTATTTTGTAGCACAAGCATTTTTACGTTATCCACAACATTTCTGCTTATTTGTTTAATTAAAATAACCAAATTCTAATTAGCATATGTACCAAGTTTATTATTTCAAAATGTTTGTTTGACATGCATATTATGGTTCTTTTGAGTAGATTGTATTAATGGATAGATGTGTAGTTAGCCGGGCTTTGGTCCATTGGGGTTTTGATATTTGAGGCATGCGGAATAATGTATATGTCCCATGGTTAGGATCCCTCAGGGTATTAAAGGCATGCAAAAGCAATGTTTAAAGGATAGATTAGTCGTAATTGATCCAACTCAATTATACAGGCTCAGGGGCGGACCTACCTTATGCGTAGGTGGTGCCCGGGAACCACCTTAGCCAACCAAATCGTATAGAGGTTATGTATGAAGAGGTTTTAGGAACTACCTTAGAAAGGTAACAGGAACCACCTTAGGATGACATTTTGGTAGAAAGGAGCAGCCGAGCAGACAAAGAAAGATATATCTTCTTGATTTGTTACTTGTGTTTGATGAATGGGAAGATAGATGGTTCAAGGATAAAAAAACTGAAGAGAAAAGGAAGAATGTGAAAGAGGAGAGAGAGCATGACGTACAATGAAGAAGAAAGGGAATAGAATAAGTTGCTTTTTGAGTTTTCATGACAATAATATTTGACTTTTTCAACTTTTCAATGCTTTAAACCAAATTATATAGATAACTTGCCATCTAGACCTTCTATGGATGTTAGAGGTATATTTTGTAGGTAAAAATGCTCCGATGCCGAATGTGATTATGTTTAAAGCTACGTTGTATATTTATATTTTGTTGTCTTACTAGGTGGTGAAAGCAATATGTTATAGTGAGAGTTGAGAATATATGGTTTACGTTTTATAACATTGCTTTTGATTTCTTTAAATCTGTTTTCTTAAGTTGAAATATTTGGTGAATCCCACATCACCAATATACCAAAGAGATTTGAAGTATATATGCACTAAGAAATTATGAGCGTTGTTTGTGACTTATGTCCAAAACGAACAATATTACATATATGGACCGACCGAATTCAAAAATTGCCTCCTACCTGGTTGGTCGACTAGTTAAAGTTTCGCGTTGACCAAATCAAGGAACCACCTTGGTTTCTTGGCTAGGTCCGCCACTGTACAGGCTTGGTTCTATTAGGGTTTTGGTATTTGTTAGATAGTTCTCATTATCAATATTGCTCAATGTTACATAATATGAGGTCTCATCATCCGAGTTTGATCTTAATACCCAGACAGCTATCATTAGTCATTGTCTCTATGCCACCTCGTCAAACCATATCCGCCGCCTTTAGACATTTTTAGATAAAAAAAAAATACAATTTTTGCCAAGAACCCTACCCGCTAACAATTTGGGGGTATAATGTTTAAACCGCTCCGAGTTAACTGGTGTCGTTAGCGCTATTCTCATTGTTTCCTAAATTTGCAAGAAAGCCACCAAAGAACGCCGCCCAGTAGTCACGGACTCATGGCTATTGAGTTTGAAAAAAAAAAAGAAAAAGAAAAAAGGAAACTACTAAAACTCGTTTTTTCCATAAACCATAGAGCTAAAGATGCCGTTGTTGTCGGCCAAAGCCCTATGCTTGTTTGCTTTCGCTGCTGCAGTTTGAAGATTTGCCTCCGAGTGCTGTCGGATTTCTTTAAAAATAATTTATTTTTATTTTTTCTATATTTAATGTTTTATACTTAGTCCGAGCTTTCAAGAACTGTAAGAAGTATTATAGGATGGGTTAATATACGCAGGCACCCCACATATTCCTTGGCAGGCACCTCTTTGTAGGGTGGGTCCCCCTTTGTCGGCGGCGCTTTTTTTTTTTTTAATTGTGTGTGTAGTGTTTAGTTGTATTTAATTTAGGTATATTGTATGGTGTATTGAATTTGTGTAGTGTTTTTATATATATAATGTATTTAATTTGTGTAGTGTTTTTATATGTATAGTGTATTTAATTGTGTAGTGTTTTTATATAATATTTATTTTACGTTATGCTTTTTAATTGTGTGTTTGTTTCCATTTAATTAAACAATAACAATAAAACATTAAACAAGTAAAACAACAATGTTTTCAATATTACAACGTCTACTCCACATGAAGATTATTAATGTCATCTATAAGCTCATAGAGTATTCCACTCCTACCGACATGCGTGATCAACTGGATTACTTGCCGGGAAATGATGCTTCAAACGCCTTTATTTTTGCCTCGCAACAAAGTCTTTTCACCAATAGCATGTTGATCGTTGTATCTTTAGTTTTAGCTTTGAGCACTGCGTTGAAGAAGAGGCTTCACCAAAGTACTTTTGTTGAAATATTTCCTTCCACATGAAGTATCGACACCCATAGTCTTTAGTCCCAGGTACTGTTACATGACGAAAAAATTATAAGAAATGTATTCTAAACAAACAAGTTATTGATATATTTACGCAAATAAGCAAACGTTTAATTATTTACCTTTGAGAAAGGACATGCATAATACTTGGACCACAAGTATTGGTACGGTGGGATGTTCTTTCAATTATTAATCCACGTTGACCACGACACAAGTAAGGATTTTGTTGTTGCATCTGGCCAAAAGAATTTGTATAATTATTCACAACATAAATTATTAATATGATGGTTCACAAAATTAGAAGCTTCGAATACATAAATAACCAATCTTGTTATAGATTAATAGTTGATACATGGTTCACAAAATTACAATATAACTAGAAACTAAGATCAATCACGCCCGATGCGTGTAATTACCCAATGATGCTGCGCCATCATCCCACACGAGACTCTAACTCAAATCGTCTCCTCAATCCGTCAATCTCGCCGTACTTTCCAGCGACGGTACGTATCAAAAGATGAGGAAGAACCGGAGGACGGTGTATAAAAGTGTCCTCATCTGCATTTGGAGATATAGCCGAGAGGAGGCACATAAGATTGTGAAGAAAGCATAATCTGGACTCTCAACACGGCGGGTGTGTGGTTGACACAATGAATGTCCCTCCATTTGAATGTCATCCGATTCTGTAACAAAACATGAGGAAGAACCGGGCGAGGGCAGAAATCAGTAACAAAAGATGACGAGTCGTTGCTATAAATCGATGTCGTCTATACATGTTGTGTCATTTACAATATAAATCGATGTCGTCTATACATGTTGTGTCATTTACAATATAAATCGATGTCGCCTATACATGTTTTGTCATTTACAATATAAATCAATAGCTGTTTTCTTACATATGTCTAAACATCCTCGCCGTTGAGCAAACACATGTTCCCATGGCGCGCCTCGGCATTTCTATAATGTCTCCATTGTGGTGATTATACGAGTGGTGAGTCTTCATCAGAACCGCAAAGAACGAAGTGAGCACAATCGTTGTTCCCCACGAAGAATCACAACCGGAGACAATATTTCACTGGCTGAATCGGAGAACCTCTCTGGAAGACACAAAATAGATTGTGAATTGGTTATACATACAATAGGACGGTTAAGAGTTGTAGCAATAACCACTCCCATTTCTGGCATACTCATCCAATAACGCCGGTGCTGCACCGCTTAAACCAATTCATCGAGTTACGTGTAGATGTAAATAAATTACCCCACAATTCCCAATAAACTTCCTCGTGATTGTCTACCTCTTCCCGCGCAAGAGCTCGAATTTTGGGCCACATTTCTTCCTGATGGCCAAGACCTATGGCAATAGCTCGATAGCCACAATTTCCATCACCCTCCACGTTAAAGATCCCCATGATCCAACGTCGGAAAATAGCTGGAATTTCAGTCATACAATATTCGCTAAAGTAATCTGAACGCAGTGGTGTCTTAAGTCGCCCTCGCTAGGTCCTTCGTTAGGTCTTTCGTTTAAGTCTTGGACGTTACAAGGCTCTCCCACATAAGAACTGTGTCTCGCAGATTCTTTATTTACTTCTGGGACTTTTTAGGTTTTGTGTAGCTTCTGCGGTGCCTTGTGGGGGGTTCTTCGTTCAAATCCGGGAGATTTGGTTTAGACTTTGATTTGTTATCCTTTGCGCTCGGACGTCCATGATTACTTTCTTTAACGGGTTGTTGGGCGTCAGATCGGGAGCGTATATACCTCGAGCATGTTTAACATATTTTTTGACAAACGACGATGCTCACGTATAAACACTTTGGAATTTCAGACGTCATCTTGACAAGAAAAATATTCAGCTCTTCGGCCTTGAGGCTCTTGAGGATATTCGAGGCTCATCAGGGCTCTTGAGTATTTCGGGACAACGGAGGAACGCTTAGTGTTCTCCAAAATTATCAACAAAATCAAGCGGAATTGGCAATCCGTGATTCAAAAAGGAACTAGTTAAAACTATCGGTATTGACGGGAAGAATAACTTGATAGGCATAAATTTTAAAGTACACACCGTTTGCTTGAAGCCAATACAGTTGGTGATAGCATGGTAAACCATACACTAATCATCGATGACCACATGCATGTGGGTCAACATCCGTTACTTTCTGAGTATGAGCCTTAAAACATCCATTGAAACATTATACCGCAATTCGTTAAACAGAGTGCTCTTACAAGCATGCAGTTTCTTGATTTTGCTTATATTCAAAGAGGCTCAGACGCTAGCTTTTGCCTATAATCTTGTCGACCGAACACAACAACGTGTCTAAGGGACCGCAGGGAGCCCAAGTATAACTTCAACGGTAGCGTGTTGACCCTCAACTCTACATGTTGTTGTTCGGCGAAGCTGCGATATTGATCGGTAATGCACGACACAAACATGCGATCGTAATCTCGCCCGCCATTCACGAAAATACTTGGAAAACATCCGAGAAAACAAAGAATTAATAAAGTGAGAAAACAATCCGAGTAGTTATTTATTAAATAATAATAAAAAATTTATTATTAAATAACAATTCGATACCATTTTTGGACCAATAAACCACGTGAGGTGCCGATAATAATGCCTGAACACTTCTTCGATCGTAATCATCGAATCCCATGTCAATCTAACGGACTCATACTCCTTTAACGTATCGAATCTGTGTGCGCAATGCTTTACCACATTTTGATTGATATGCCATCGGCAGAGTAAGTCTGTTAGCGTTTAGAATTCTTACTCAAGCATGCCCCAAGCAACGATAAATCTCTGTCGGTGACGATAACCCGCGGGTAGTATTGTTCTTGTATCACTAACTTAATACATTCCAACACCCATTTGAAATTTGGCTTTTTCCTTGTCCAAAAGCTAAGCGCCATTGAGAATGTTGTGTTTGTTGGAGTAACCCCAACAAGTGTAAAGAATGGCAGTTTAAACATGTTGGTGTTGTATGTGGAGTCCATCGGCATGATTTCCGGATATGTTGTCCACGGGGCATATGACGTCGGGTGAACAAAAAATATTTCATCCAGCTCATTTGTGTGGTCATTTATCCTAGGGTAATAAGTATAACCTTTACGTCGCAAATGTACTAAAAGCGGTTGTATCGAGTCAAATCACCACGCATCGCGACGTATCTTTTCTTGTGCATTATACACGTTTAATCGTAGACACTTTATTAGGATCCATCTCTTTTATTGAAGAAAGTATAATTCGGTGCTACACTGTTTTGTCATCTGCCTCACAAAAATTAACTCGCTTTTTAATCGTATGGCCTGTGAAAAACCATGCAACGAGTCCGGAAAATTATGATTATGCTCCGGATACTTAACCCTCAATATCCAACCATTAAAACGTTTTATATATTTCGCTAGTAATCTGAATGGGCAATTACATTTGTCGGTACTAGTCTGCCGTTGAAGTTCATCTTCTAACCCTTCACGTGAAGACGTCCCATGTCTAGAACACAAAAATTCGATAGAGTACTTATATCCCCTATCTGTTTTACTTTTTCCAATAACAATAACAAAACCAATCGTTTATTGTGTAGACGCACCCAATTAATTAAATCAACTTCGATCAAAACCTATACAATATAAAAACACAACAACTTTTTATTAATACATTTTCTTAAAAAACTTTATAAAATACGTTTTCTTATAAAAACTTTTTTATAAAGACTTTTTATAAATTCTTTTTGTGAAAATATTTAAAAAATACTTTTAATAATTTTTTTTTGTAAATACATGTTTTCATGTAAAAACTTTTACTTTTAAAAAAAAGTTTATTAAAAAAAACGTTTTGTTAATAATTTACGTTTTAAAAACGTTATTAAAAACGTTATTTAAAAAAAGTTTATTAATAATTTACGTTTTTAATAATTTACGTTTAAAAAAAAAACGTTATTAAAAACGCGTTTTTAATAATTAACGTTTAAAAAACGCGTTATTAAACGCGTATGCGTTTTGTGTGGGTTAACGTGTGTGGTTATCGAACGCTTTACGTGTTCTTTCTCTACCCTTTCATCCCACATGCTTTGGATAGAGTTATCATGTCTCTCTCTCTCACTTCTCTCAAACGTAAACTCTCTCTCTCTCACTTTTGATTTAGCAACTCTCTCTCTAAAAAGTTTTAGATCTAAAATTTCTACGTTGTTAAGTTTTACGTTTATGCGTTGTTAAGTGGTGAGGTCGTGGTGGTTTACGTGGTGGTACTTGTGAGGCGTGGTGGTTACGTTTATGCGTTGTTAAGTTTTAGATCTAAAACTTTTTAGATCTAAAACGCATTATCACGTTCTTGAAAAGATAATGAGGTTTGTTAAGAAAAACGTTAAATTTTGTGATTTTCTTAAAAACAATGCTTCGTTGTTAAAAAACTAAATTTTTGGTACTTTTGAGGTAGTGGTGGTTTACGTTTGTATGCGTTGTTAAGTGTTTAGATCTAAAACTTTTTAGATCTAAAACTTTTTTTAGATCTAAAATTTTTTTTTAGATCTAAACCTTTGTAAAAAAAAAGGTTTTCTTTGTTTTCTTAAAAATAATTAGATGTTGGTGATGATGTGGTATACGTTGGTGGTACTTGTGAGACCGCATGGTGGTTACGTTTATGCGTTGTTAAGTTTTTAGATCTAAAACTTTTTTAGATCTAAAACTTTTTTTAGATCTAAACCTTTGTAAAAAAAAGGTTTTCTTTGTTTATTTTCTTAAAAATAATTAGATGTTGGTGATGATGTGGTGGTTACGTGGTGGTGCTTGTGAGACTGTGGTGGTTACGTTTATGCGTTGTTAAGTTTTTAGATCTAAAACTTTTTAGATCTAAAACGTATACGTTCTTGAAAAGATAATGAGGTTTGTTAAGAAAAACGTTAAATTTTGTGATTTTCTTAAAAACAATGCTTCGTTGTTAAAAAAAACTAAATTTTTGGTACTTTTGAGTCGTGGTGGTTTACGTTTATGCGTTGTTAAGTTTTAGATCTAAAACTTTTTAATCTAAACGTAGATGTTGTGATGTCTTGGTGATGCAGTTTGGTTACGATGTTTCTTTGTTAAAAAAACTATTTTTAAGTTTTTAAAAAAAAAATCATCATTGCTTATTGTTTGTTGGGTTTTTGCGGTTTGCATAGGACGACTTTTGTGGGCAAAGCCCATGTTATACTGCGAGCACCCCACGTTTTCCTTGGCATTATTGGATGGTAAAGTGATTCACTTTGCAACTGTAATGAAAAAAAACTTTGTTTTTATATAAAAAATTTCATTACTGGATGGTAAAGTGACCATTCAAGGTCATTTTGCAACTTTAATGAAATAAAAAAGGCAATGATGATTGATCTGTGCTAAACCGTCAAGCTACCTCACACAAGCTAGCCACTTGTGAATGGCTAACCGTAAGAAGCTTAAAGCTGCTTAAAACACAAATACAATGAAGTCCTGGAGAATAGAATGAATTCCCGGGTCGTTAAGTCCCACGGAGACTCAATGGTGTGCCAAAACTAACTCAGATGATAGAGTGATCACTAAGGATAGTGATCAAGAAAGGTTTTGGATGAATTATTACACTCTTGATTGATTGGAATGTGATTGGAAACAGAATTGGAAAACACAACAATCAGATAAAAGAAACGTAAAACGCCGCGTTTAAAACTACGATAATACAAATAAAAAGTGAGATCTAAAAAATAAGAGACCTAAAAATATGAAAATGACATTTTTGGAATCCTAAAAATAAAAGAAAATTATTAGAAAAGAAAATTATTTTTACAACTATTTAATTAATTATTATTAATTAAAAACTACTTTAACTATTTAAAAATGACCTAAAATAGAAGAAAATACAAAATAAGGCTAGAAAAATAAAATTATAATTGAGAAAAATCTAAAATATTATAAAACTAATTTTAAAACTAAAAATATATTTTTCACACTTTTTATCTAATTATTACTAATTAATTATTATTTAAAATACACTTAAATTCTAGAAAATATAAAATAAACCTGGAAAAATGAAATTTTAACTTGGAAAAATCTAAAATATGATCAAACTAATTTTAAAACTGAAAAGATATTTTTTATGCTTTTTAATTATTTATTACTAATTATTTAATACTTTTAACTATTTAAAATTCTAATAAATACTAAAAAGATAGAGAAAAATATGAAACTTTTTCTAAAAATAACTTAAGGTGACAGAAAACTAAGAAAAATATAAAAACAAGATTTGCTTATTAATAAGATGAAAAGAAAAATCAAAAAGCTAAAAACTATTAAATAAACACTATCACTGTATTTAAATTGATGTTTTTCTGGATTTTCTTTTTGAAAACTACTTAACTACTTAAATTATGAAACTTTTACAAAGACAAAAATTTTACACTTTAAAAATAAGCTATTTAAGAGCTTATTAGCTCAACAGTGGACTTATGAGCTTATATTGATGTATTAAGCTCAAATAAGCTTATAAACTTGAAACAAAGGTCAAATAAGATGTAATAAGCTAAAAATACTCAAATGAAACTAAAAGATGCAAATATCAACACTGATAAGCTTCTAATAAGCTAATAAGATATTATGATAATCCTTGTACCAAATCCTGGTCCTGCACACTTTTTCTAGGCAAGATTAAGCTAGTGAAATAAGCTCAAAAGCTAACAACAAGGACTGAGTCAACAAGATTAGCTGGTGGACTATCCAAAAAGCCAAAACTCACACAGCGGTGACAACTAGAGAGCTTGTGGTGAGCTTATGAAAGTGACTAGATTACACTGATTACTTATGTAACACAGAAATGGGACAAGGAAAAATCAATAGTTCTAGAAAATAAGCTACAAAATGAAAACTTAAGCTTGGATCTTTGAAATGGCTTGGTTAGATTCACAGAAAACTAAAATTCACAAGCTTTGGGTAACTAGAGAGCTTTTTACAAGCTTGTGAAAAAGGGTTCAAAGCTGTGCACAGGGCACAATTTTGAAAAGGCACTCAAAATAAGCTAGTTAAAAAGCACTTTATAAGCTGATTGAAAGAGAACTAGTATTTTTCTAATTTAGTTTAGCAACTAAACTTTGATAACCCAAAAGCTTTTAAGATAAAACTCAATATTAAACACACAGTGAAATTATCTATTTTAATCAAAAACGACCCAAATGAAAATTTTGACTTTTTAAGATTAACTAAGAGTTTGACCAAGATGAACTTTAAGTCACTACTACTTACTGATTATGTAATATTAAGCTATATTAAGACTAATTTAAGCTAAGTTAACAGATTTTAAGCTACTTTGATGAGATTTGTGTTCAAAAATCCTAACAGCTTAAGCTGCAGGTGTGATCAAAGATAATTTTGACTTTTAAGCTTATGAGCATTGGATTTTCTTGTCAAACTGAGATATTAGGATCAAGTGTGACACAGAACAAGCACAAACAATAAACACAAACAAGACCTACTATGGTTAAAACATGCAAATCCAAACACCCTTTAAGTGACAGTTTTGGAACTTTTTCAAAGCAAATCACAAATTTAAACCATAAAACTGATTGCAGACCTTATAATATCACTTATTAGGACTAATGAAGCCTAAAGAAACAACCATAACAACATTAAACTCAGAAATGACCATGATGCACTTTTAACTGTCAAGATGAGATTTTTGTAAACTATAAATTTAAAAGAACAACTGACTGGTATTAATGATTAAATACACTTAACTAAGACTAATTAACACAAAGCTAAATTTAAGCTAATGAACAACTACAACGATTGAAATGCTAAAATGATCAAAAAGCTTACAAATGGGTATCCAACTGCAATCACAGAACCAATGATCAAGACCAATCCTAAAGGCTTACCACTAAGCCACTAACCCAAGGCCATCCATAATTCACCCCCAACTCGTTGTACACCATTTCCAATGATTTTTGATTTTTTCACTAATTATTTGGTATTTTTGGTATTTTTATGTTTTAACTTCTAAACTGGTTTTAAGTGTTTCTAAAAGCTTGAATAAGCTTTATAGGAGCTTATGTGTCTTATTTAGTCCAAGATAACACCTTATAACAACATTTGATTCACATGAGATTTTTGAAATTTGAAATTGCATAAACTGATATTAAAACTTAATACTTGAAATTGAAACTGAAAATAGTTCACAAATACTTTAAATAACATAAACAAAGTGCTAGGAAAACTTAAATTACACTGGAGATTTGAAAATAATAAAGCGACAATGAAAAACTAAAATTACACTAGATGATATTGATACAATGCATCTCCAGGCTTTATAGACTTTTTGAACTCGATGACATCTCGATTGTTTCCCACCAATTTCCAGCCATTGGATCTCTCTAATTCATCTCATTCGTCCATGTGTAGATTTTGGCGCCAAATTCTTCTTTAGCGGAGTTTAAGCTATTAATGGGGTGGGTTTGAGTCAATTAAAGATTTTTGGTGTTAGTGGAGTGGAGGGACAAGGTAAGGAGGGAGATGGAGTAAATCATGGAAAACCAGCTCTGGTTTTGGATATCGAACATGGGAGAGAGAGAGAGTGAGCGATGGCGGTTTTTGGTACGTGATTGACTTTTTGACCCAGATTAGTATATTGGGGGTCAAAAATGGTTATGACAGGGGGAAGTCGAGGTGTTGTGAGCGGGTTCAAGGGTCAAGGTCATGCTTGGGTTGGGCTTGAATAATGCATTTGGGCGGCCGTTATTGGATTTGTGTTGAAATAATAATAAGGGTCCGGTTTGGTTTGATAGTATCACAAGGACCAATATTGTAATTTCTCCAAACTTGAGGACTGAACATGACACTTTTCCAAAGATATCACAAGGACCAAACTTGACAAACTTTGATAGTATAAGGACCCTTTTTGCATAAAATTCCATTTTTATAAGTCCAAGGACTAATTTTGACATTTTTCAAACTCTAGGGACCTTTTCTGCCATATGACCAAAGAATCATTCAAGGACCAATTTTAACAACTTAGAATATTTCAGGGACCTTGAATGATAAAATTCCACATTTTTGAATTCCAGGGACTAGATTTGACAACTTTTAAAACTTGAGGGACTAAAACTGCCAATTTTGAAAACTTGATACATTTTTCATCTGATTTTGATCTTTTTGCATTTAAAACACATAAAACACTGATTTGTGATATTTTCATCATTTCGATGCATTTTTGAGTGTTTTCAGATGATTTTGCAGTTTAGATTGTACAAAAATGATGAGTATTTAGACACTCATCAATGATTTTTTTTTAAAAAAAATTAAAAAGAGTTTTGGCGAGGCAAAACTGAATTTGCGTACCAACATGAGCTATAAAGATAATAATCTGAGCCTTTGATAAGTTGTTTACCTCTTGTGTGTTAAATGGTGAATTGTATTACTGGTGGTTGATTGTTGTCGTTGATCCGGACCACTAGTAGTTGATCCGGACCACTTGATTGTTGTTGTTGCTTTTCCCGGGATTGTTGTTGGTGTTGTTGCTTTCATATGGGGTGGTAACTTGTGAGAATCTTAGTACTTGTGAACTTTTGAGAATCTTAGTACCGAATGTGAACTTTTGCAGTGGTAACTTGTGAGAATCTTGTTCAAAACGTGTAACTTGTGTATCTTGTGAAACCCGTGAAACCGTGAGTCTTGTGCTTGTACAGATTTGTGAGGCTTGTGCAGTTTTGTGAGGCTTGTGCAGATTTGTGAGGCTTGTCAGATTTTGTGAGTCTGATTTTGTGCGATTCATGTGAATCTGTATCATGCGGTTTGTGACTAAAACTTTTCGAGTGATGATGAATTTTGAGCCTAAAAACTTTAAAAACTTTCCGAGGCGATGATGATAATGGACCGAATGGATGGTAAAGTGAGATCAAATCTCACTTTGCAACCTTCGGGTTTGAGCCTAAAAACTTTCCGAGGCGATGATGAAAACCGAATGGACCGCAAAGCGGGATAAAATCTCACTTTGCAACCTTCTGATCGAGCCTCAAATATTTTCAACTACGATTTTTTGAAAACTTTTAAAACTGAATAAAACTTAGTAAAACCGTAGAACTGTAAAACCAAAACAAAAAATAAGTTGTAAAACCAACTTGTTGAACCAGTAAAACCAAAACAACACTTGTAAAAAAAAACACATGTACAAAAAGCTGTCAAAATGTTATAAGTGGTAAATAATAAGTTGTAAAAAGACTTGACGGAATCAGAAACCAATCATTACCAATGATAGACACGGAAATCGAGGCACAACAAAATGCAACCACCCCCTACTAAGGGGTGCCTGCATAGGAGGACCCTTATAGGATAGATTAATAGTTGACTAAACTCAAATGTACGGGCGTGGGTCCATTAGGGTTTTGGTATTTGCTACGTAGTTTTCTAATGTACGGGTGTGGGTCCATTAGGGTTTTGGTATTTGCTACGTAGTTTTCAATATTAATAGTGCTCGATAAATATTTTTTAAAGGGATACACTATTCCTACGGGGTCTAACCCGTAGGCCTGCAACTTTTTCAGCCTTTGTCCCCCTCATTTTTCCAAGACAATACGCTTTTTGTCAGTTTCGTTCAGTATTTCGACAGCTTTAAGCGTTCACTTATTAAACTTTATATTTACAGTTCCGCATTTTCAGGTTTATAGCTTTTTGATGTAAACAAAATTATAAAAATAAAAAAAAAATAAAAAAAATAAACAAAAAATGTAGGGGGGGTATTAATAAAAAAATATCCCCCGTATGAATAACTGCCCCCTTTTTAAAATATGAATAAGCATAAGTAGAAGGGGGAAAAGCAATTGAAAGACCCCGTATAAACCTAAGACTAATCAAATTGACATCAAACATCATTGCATCAAAACGACAGAAAACCTGTAAACATCAGAACTAGAACTCTGCATTCTTTAATGTTGCACAGAACAATTATTGATAAAGGAAAAATGAAACATAGTACAACAGAAAAACATTGTGTTCAATTTGTATACAAGACATTAAAGTCAGAGTTTACTGTGGATTAATCAATTGTTTTGTAGGAAAGATAGGTACAAATGACGTTTACGACATTTATAAAGACAAACAAAACAAGGCAAATAAAGTCACTTCAGCATTATAATAACGACGAATTTGAAACTGGAATCTTTCGGCTAATAAAATGTCGTAAATGTTGTTCGGCTTATCAAATGTCCCTAATTCATTTTCTCAAATTGAATGAATTTAAACATATTTGTTTGTATAATATTTATAAATTAGACAATATATACACTTATGTATGTTTGAGAGAAGAAAAAAAAGAACAGTGCCAACGTTGTTGTTCGAGGAGAAAAGTCCATTGACAAAAGGGCCTAGCCCGAGCTCTCAAGTCAATTCTGGAAGCCCAATACTAGCCAATGCCCTTATAAAGTTATAAGCAATAGTGTCAGTCCAGGTTACACCTGGTTATTAATTCTCCGAGCACCCTCTCGTTGCTCTACTAGCTTACTAACATTTAACAAATCTTAAACAAACATATAAGAATAATGTCGTATATTAATAAGGTAGTCTTGCCGATGTGATGACACATTCACAAACCAAAAGCACATATTGTGCGATGCATAAAAGAGCGGAGAATTTTTCTATGCTAGTTGGGATATCCAAAGTTCCAAACTAACATTCTGATGTTTAACTTTTCGTTACTTTTTCCAGTAATAATTTTTTGGAGTAAATTGCGAATCATTCTTGTGGTTTGGCTAAATTGCAAGTTTATTTTTAATCTTTTTGAAAGTGCACTCGACGTTTTTGTTGAGAACTTATAAATGCATTCTTGGTCCCTGGCCAAATTTAAATGACTAAATTACTCTCACATGGACTAAAGTGAAACGGAAGACAAAGAGGGTATTTTAGTAATTTAACTATAGTCAAGGATCAAATGTGCACTTGTAAGTTCCTTACAAGGACGATGGGTGCACTTTCGAAAAGATATGGATGAAACCTGCAAGGCTGCAATTTGACCAAACCACAGCGACAATTTTTGCAATTTACTCTATTTTTTTGCCGTTGAATAAAAGATACGATTACTCTTGCTCACAACGACGAGAATGTACAGTAACATCAATTTGTGTGCAATTTTATGATATGTATATATGGGTGTAGAATAAATAAGAATTAAGAAAGTTGGTGGTTTAAATTGTATTAAGTATTTAAATATATAACAGTTTGGATTGTCTTTTATAAGTAGGAGTGTTTTAATCTAACAACATTACTCGCTTTTTAAATTTTTAACTTTTACGATGTGTTATCGAGTTTTTTTAGAAGGAAAGGAAAGAAAATAACTTGAAACTGAAAATTTATTATCTTGAGTTTATTTATTTATTTATTTATTTTATTTTTTATTTTTTGGGTAAAAGGTTTTTACACCTGATGAATATATTGCTCCAGAAAACGTTTTAAGTACAAAGCATGCGAGTGAATCTCGCATTTCAGCCTGTTACATAGGCGGTAAAGCTAACATAACAGACACGTCTACTTCTAAAAAGAAGAAAACAATTAAACACTAAAATACATTTGACTCATAGATGACACCAAACGTAAACTAACATCTAAATTAACTACAAAGATTAATGTCTCACCCCCTACAAAATGCATTTTGTTCTTTAGTTAAGTCATATGCATAATCTTCATAACCATTATACATGTCATAGTCATCATCCTCACATAAATTAGCATCATTTACATCACCACTACCACTAGCCCGTTTACAAGAAGAAGCAATAAACTGAGCAGCCTCATCATAAACATCTTCAACATCACTATCACTATCGTCCCCAACCTTTGTCGCATCCTTAACAACATTACCATCACTTCCAGCATTTGATGTGTCCTTATTCTCGAAAACCTTGTCCTCTTCTTCAAAGTTGCAAACGAAAACAACAAGGGGTGACCAAGCAGTAAGAATACAAGCATTCCAAAGAGGAGGTCAAGGGTTCGAATCCAACATGGAGAAAATTAATTCCCTTGTGGCCACGGAGGTTCACCTGCGCCGACTTTTAACTATCCAAAAAGATAGTCGCCCTAAGATCAGTCGGCTTACAATGTCAAATCAGAAAATCATGTAACCCAAAAAAAATTGCAAACGAAATTTTAAGAGTCACTAAATTTATATCATCAAAAATAGCTCGTTCCTTATTGCTAGAAGGCATGCCATATTAGTTTTATTGTTAATTGATGTCGATCTACCCTTTGAAGTATTGCCTTCTTTATATTCAAAAGTTTTTGCCCAATATAACCGGTATTTATACGTCTCTTACTCATATTCGATTCTTTTTATAAAATGAACATGTCTAAAATGGCATAAATATAAATATATCCAATTTCTTTTCTTTTCATTCTAACTCGAGAAGGCAACCTTTTTTCATTTCCTTTTATTTCATTTCAGCTTGAGAACATGAAATTAAAAAAAAAAATCTTTCCTTTCTTTTTCTTTTCATTTTTACTTCTTTACCCATCATTTCTAGCCAACCTAAAAAAAACCATAGTTAAGTAAATGTGTTTTCTATTTATATGAAAGTATAGATATATAATAAGGACATTAATACACAACAAACGACTTATTTCCTAATGGTATCTATTGTTTTTTGAGAAACTCTTTAACCAAATGGTTGTTGGTTTATAATATGCGAGATACTTATTGGTTTTTTTATTTATTTTTTATTTTTTATTTTTTTTAATACACAAGTCTTAAATAAAAGTAATAAAAGTTTAATACTATTAAACATAGCTTTCATAATTTTTACCTCTTTGAAAATTTCATTTCTTTGTTCTATAAGTTAATGTTTAAACTTTTAATATCGAGCTTTTGGTCAACCGTAAGTCCGTAAGTTCTCGAATTTTCACTAACCAATTGTGTGGAAAACTAGAAGAGGGTTGAATAGTTTTACCGATTTTAATTTAAGTTTCAAAGATTTAGATTCGATCTTATGTGAATTCGTATGGATGGATAAATAGTATGAAGCAATAAGTAAAGTAAATAAAGAAAGCAAGTAAAGTAAAAGGATAGAAAGTAGCGATACAAGTGATTTATAGTGGTTCGGCTACAAGGACACCTTCCTTGCCCTACTCCACTCCCCAAGTACCCCACTCGAGAGTTCAAGCACTATGTCAACAAGCTCCTTCAACTTGGCGGAGAAGCCTCACAACGTCGCTTACACTTTTTCGGTACAAAGCTAAATACCGAGTTCTTCCACGAGGTAGAACTAAACTTTTACACAACTATTACACAACAACTACGTGAAATATGAATTACAAGATGTGCTACAGAAATCTTGTAGATGGACAAATCAATCAAGAACCTTTTGCTTGGATGACTTGTAGAATAGCGTGATCTCGCCTTCGTGAAGGACCTATATGCGAATCACAACAAAAGATAGAAGAACTACTAGAATGATCAAATGATCAAAGATTAGGAGAGTGAGATAATATATGAGAGAGTTGTAAGAAGAAGGGTGAGGAACAATGAAGAAATGCCTCACTATTTATAGGCACAAAAGCCTTCTGTCCCACGGTTTTGGCGGATCCCTCACCCAAGGGATCTGGCCAGTGTATTTCCAGGGATCCGGCAGTCTGGGTCAGAATAGTCCGGATTTTGGGTTGCAAACCAGGTTATGGGTTATGAGCCATGGGTCATGGGTACCCAACAAGATACAATGTATCTAGACAATGGGTTATGGATCTTGGGTCATGGGTCATGGACATTGGGTCATGGGTCTTGGATAATACCCAACATGATTTCATGCATGATGTCATGCAATGGGTCATGGGTTATGGATTAGCTCCATGGGTATGGGTCATGGGTCTTGGATATTACCCAACCTATTACATATTATATTACAACAATTCATTATTACAAGATTTATGTAAATGACCAAATGTATATAGTTTGCAAAACAACATGTATTCTTATAATTTTACTTATGACAACTTTATATTTGTTATCAACAAAACATAACGAGATCGCTAAATATAAACAAACGTTTTTACGGTTTATTTGTATTAACAAATTGGTTGGTTCAAGTCATTACCGTGACACCTAATATATATGTCACATATAGTAACATCTCGAATTAAAAATTAAAAAAAAAGTAATGGAATTATCTAAAATGCTATTTGGTATGTCAATTATATTAGTAGAATAAATATAAGTCTCACTTTGACGGAATTAATAACATAGTTAGATAGGACTTGACATGTAAAGATAAGATAACTAGTTTAGATAAGTATTGCAACATAGTTTTATCACCAGGACTATATGTGTTAATGTGTCAATCATAGTGCAAATAACTAGAAAGCCATTGTTGCTCATCACAAAAACCGACTCAATGAGTAATACTCCCTCTCATTCCCACGTCACATATCAAAGAACATGGGGGATAACACTTTCTTCACTTTGAATAATTCTTCAGAAATCATAATCTCTATCAATCCTAGCAAAACTATAGAAGGGTTTAACAAGCTTAACAAGGCTTATGATGATGACAAGAATCAAGAAGTTTCAAGTGATTTCATGTTCTTCCACAAATTTAAGGTATGTGATAATTATGTGTTAAATCATGAATTTGAATCAAAGGAGATTTGGGGAGATGCTATCTAAGTGTTTTACATACTTATTACATGAATTCAAGGATTATGGGTGTTTGGTTATTCAAATGACGATAAGGGATTTTCATGGGTTCATGTTAAAAATCATGTTATGATGATTATGAGTACTAAAGGATTCATGATTTGTGTTAGTTTCATGGTTTATGTTAATTACGAGGTTATATGAGATTCTACAAGTTAACCTAAACACTCCTTAATGGAATATATGTGTTTCTTGTTGCTAAATAAATTTCTAGAATCTGGGTCATGTTAGAAAAATAATATAAATCGATCATAGCTTGGATTGAATCATCGCTAAAGTTTTTGGAATGCAATATGTGTCTACTATAGTTGATATGAAGGATGTGTTTGCGAGTTCAGATGTTAAATGGGTCAAAATTTAGTCTCGTTGCCGCAAGTCATATTCAGAAAAGTGCAGCAAATCAGTTTTTATAAAATTCATATAAAATCAATCGTAGCTATATTTGAGGCGTGTCATACGTCGTCGGAAAGGCATAAGATTCTACTTTCTAATGAATCTGGTCTCATGAGCTGATTCATAGTCAAAGTTAGTCATTAAAGGTGATAACTAAAATGGTGTAGATTGGAATGTTTGGCATAGTTATGTGTTTTGATGTTTCAGAGATGATAATGTGTTTATGCAAGTTCGTGATAATTATAGTTCATTTTCTCATGCTTATACTTTGTTCATGTCATGTTTTTACATACTCATTTATGTGTTAATAGCATATTTGTACATCTATAATATTATAAGTGCTCAGGTCATGTGAAGAATGCAATAGCTTGCATTTCATGGTTCAGGTGAGTAATGGATCTCAGCATAACATGTTTAGTAGATTAGACATATTTCTTTTTAGTACGTTATGTAATGTTACAAGTTATAGTTGAAGTATGTTATGTTCAAGCTATAGAAGAAAATAGTCAAAATACGAAGATTAGCCTAGAAACGTGTATTATGTTATAGCTCAGTCTCAGTATCATGTTATTGCTCAACCTTAGTATTAAGTTATAGCTCAGCCTTAGTATCAAGTTATAGCTCAGCCTTAATATCATGTTATAGCTCACCTTCAGTATTCAGCTCAGTCTCAGACTCTCAGTTTAGACATGAAGATCATGTAGAAACAGTTCCAGACTTAGAATAGTTTAGTATATAGTTTAGTCTCGGTCAAATTCAGTTTAGTTATGGCGGTGCTCAAAGGGCACAACAGGAATCTCCCAATCACGCCTCCTCTGTGGGGTACCAGTGCTTGAATAGCACCTTTTGGCTCATTTGATTTAGCTATGTTGCCTTTCAACATGTGACAACCCGGATTGCATCCGTGCAAGAGGGTATAGACCACATAATGAGTACTCACAACCTTCATGGGAATTACTATTTCATGTCAAGTAATCACGTTGACTCGAGTGATCATATATGTAATTCAAGTAATCACGTTGACCTGAGTGGTCATCATATCATGTCATGTAATCATGATGACCCGTGAGGTAATATTTCATGTTATGTGTGTTACGCACTTAGCCAGTCATGTAATGTGCTTATGCACTCCATTAGTAACATGACTTATGTAGTTACTATAGTACTATATGTACTCATTCAGTATCATGCCTTATGCATACAGTTTCAATAGTAGTTTCAGACATAACTTCAGTATTAGTTAATGAATTAGTTAAATTCTTAGTATCAGATTCAACTTCATAAAAACATTTAAAAGATTACTTTTGATTAAGTCAGTAACTAGTTTAGAAATAGCTTTATAATTTAGTCAGTAACCAGTTTAGTTAGATATAACATATGTAGTTTCAGAAATCAGTTCAGAAAGAGCTTTATAACTCATTTAGTAGCCAATTCAAAAATAGCCTCATATCTAGTCAGAAAGGAGCCAATGCACTTAACCAGAATAGAACTTTACGCATTCATGCCAAGCATGAAGTTAGACCCGTTTAGACACCGGTTTTGATCATGTAGTTATATGTATTAGTCGTTCAAGATGTACACAAGTTATATGCGAAAATATCAGTTTATTAAGATTACATTAATGTTTATGCTTCAGTTTATACATTACGTCCGTATCTGATTATCTCACTAAGTTGCAATGACTTACCATTCTCAGTTTTATGTAGGTATGCAAGTTGAGACCAAGCTATATGTTATATGGGGCGTAATGGGTTAAATGGTTTAGCTCGCGGGGTTCAGTAATGAGCTTCTCATCACCATCTAATATTATCTTCTTGGAATGCCCCAGAATCAAGTGTCATTTCAGTGTTAAGTCTAGTAGCATAAAATTTGCAAGTTTCGTTTGCAGGGTGTATACGGCGTATACCCCCATAGATGTATATGGCGTATACATCTGTTCAAGTGTATGCGGCGTATAGGCCTAAAAGCATGTACGATGTATGATCAGTTAGTTTTAAGAAAAAAACTGTACAAGTGTTGGCCTTGTCAAGTTGGTATCAGAGCGATGATTTAAGATATTTAAGTATCCACATTTAGTAGATGTTGCTAAGAGTTAAACTGATTACTCAATGTTTATATATAGAAATATTTGCATTGCATGTTTATTTGTTCATCAGTACACAATGCATGTTTATTAGTTATTTAGCGATGAATACCACTTCATGTGAATTCTCAAGCATAGTCATGTAGTGCATAACATGTTTTCAGATATCAGATAAGGATAGCAGATCATGAATCAGATATTCACCATATAGAATGCATATAAAGATTAGTATGCCTTGATAGCATAGTATCATATAGTTAGCATTCAGACCAGATCATGTGTAGTTAGATGATACGTTTTATTTTTTATCTTGGGGGTAGATTATGAAAACGAAGAGTTAATGGTTATAAGATGTGACTATATATGATGCCTGATCAATGTGAGAATACTCACACGATATGACATGAAGTTATCAAGATCATGAAATATCTCGGGAAGCTTAATAAAACTACTTATGTGTTAGATGTTATATGTGCATTAGAATCAAATGTTTCAACATATTCATAATTGACTAGTATTCAGGAAAAGATTATAAAAATGAAATAGAATATGACAAAACAGATATAGAACATGAATTTTAGTATTTTCAGACTTGATCAAAATACAGGAAAAGAATTATGGAAAATGGAATGAAGACACATTAAAGTGGATAAATACGATGCAAGTAAAGAGAGTTCCTAGATAAGAGTTATGAAATAGGATTACAAAATATGAAAACAGAACTCCATGATGTGGATCTCAATGGATATTAATGTAAATTCAGGTGATGACAAATCATTTCTTTTAATACGAGTTCATGAGATGGTTGAGTTATTATAATAGAATAGTCAAGCTAATCCCAGAATACAAAATATTATGAAATTATTAAGGTATTTTCAAAGGATAGTTAAGATATTCCAAGATTTTAGACAATCTTGAAAAGGAATTACAACACGAGTACAAGTACTCTTTATAAACATGTTTGATAATTTTAGTCATTATATAGAGTAAATGAAATATATTTTGATTCTTAATAGTGGATTTCCAATTATATGCCAAAATACAGACATGAAATAAAGCCTAGTGGGCGAGTATTTATACATGATTATGAGAAATTAAAGGATATCCCTAGTTACAGAAACAAAATTTTGTAAGGACACGAACTATCCAAGAGGTGGAGAGTTGTAACATCCCGAATTAAAAAAAAAATAGTAATAGAATTATCTAAAATGTTATTGCGTACGTCAAGTATATTAGTGGAATAAATAGAAAAAGTATCATTTTGACGGAAGTAATAACATAGTAATGGGACTTGACATGTAAAGATAAGATAACTAGTTTGGACAAGTATTACAACATAGTTTTATCACATGGACTATGTGTTTTAAAGTGCTAAACTTAGTGTAAATGACTAAAAATCCATTGTGGCTTATCAAAAAAACTGACTAATGGAGTAATACTCCCTCTCGTTCCCACGTCACATATCAAAGAACATGAGGGATAACACTTTCTTCACTTTGAAGAATTATTTACAAATCATAATCTCTATGAATTCCTAGCAAGGGTTTGACAAGGTTAACAAGGATTATGTTGATAACAAGAATCAAGAGGTTTCAATTGACTTCAAGTTCTTCCCCAAATTTAAGGTATGTGATAGTTATATGTTAAATCATGAATTTGAATCAAGGGAGATATGTGGAGATGCTATCTAAGTGTTTTACATAATTATTATATGAATTCAAAGATTATGGGCTTTTGGTTATTCGAATGATGATAAGGTATCTTCACGGGTTCATGTAAAAATCATGTTATGCTTTTTGTGTTAGTTTCATGGTTTATGTTCATTATGAGGTTATATAAGATTTTACAAATTAACCCAAACACTCTTTAATGGAATATATGTGTTTTTTGCTGCTAAATAAATTTCTGAAATTTGGGTCATGTTAGAAAAATTATTTAAAATTGATCATAGCGTAGATTGAGTCATCGCTTAAGTTTCTGAAAAGATATGTGTGTCTACTACAGTTTTTATGAAGGAAGTGTTTGCGAATTCAGATTTTAAACGAGTCTTATTACAACAAGTCAGATTCTAAAAGGTGCAGCAAATCAGTTTTTATAAAATCAATATCAGCTCCATTTGAGGTGTGTTGATGCAGGATTTATGACCAGGTTTTAATATTTATAAAGTCTCGTCTACCTAAGGTCTACCTAATGCACTAACGAGCAGTGTACCCGGTCGTTTGTAGTGTAGTAATCGGTAAAGCCGAGGTCGTCCCAAGAGCTATGCGTGTGGATCTAATTTAAGTTCTAGTGTAATTGGTTTTAGATAGGGGTTTTTATAATTTGATTAATCAACTAATGAAATGAAATAAAATAGAAAGCGAATAAAAGTGGAAGATGAATCAATAGAGAGAAATGTGCTAGCCTAATTACAAATCTTGTTATGTTATGACTACGTTTTCTATTTAATTTTTTCTATCACTCCACATGGGGATTAAATTCGCTAGAATCCTATGAACAATTTGTCTAGCCTATTTTCCATAGCGTCCTATTCCGTAACCTAATGATTACAAGAGTTTATGGGTTTACCCTATGGAAGATTCATTAAGTGCCGCTACGATCTAAGACTTATTTAATGAAACCCGGCCGGTCGGATCTTAGGTCTCCCCTAACTTCTTAAGCATTTCTGTTTGGAAGGTGATCGTTGGGTAAAATTCTCACGCAACATAGTGATACTCCTATGGTCAATTCTTACCACTACTCGCAACCTGATTCACTAGGGTCCTATGGTCAATTCTTCTAACTTCCTAGATACTACCCAAACTTCCATGCTACCAAAACTAGGGTGTCTCAAAATAAGCAAATAAAGTATCATATAAAGCGATAAGAAAACGAGAAAACTACATCATAACAATAACAATTTCTTAACTAGGCTAACACCAAAGGTGTTTAGCCAATCATATTAAAACATGCAAAAAATTCAATGTTTAACATCATGAATGAAGAAATGAATTAAATACAAGAATGTAATATGAAATACTAAAACTTATGAAGTGTATGATGTGAATTCTTCCTTGGAAATGACTTGTATGCTGCTGGAATTTTTCCTCCCTGAAGGCCTAAATTGTTCTTTGTTTTTTGTATGTTGAGAAGATATGTGAAAATGCAGAATTAGGGCTTGTATTTATAGTCTCGACTAAGTTACGGCGTAACCTCTAGGGTTAGTTTCGCCATAACCTTTGAATCTAGGACGATCTTATCCTCGGTGATAAAACTACAACATAACCTAAAGGTAAGTTACGAACGTAGAACTCTCGTTAACCACTAACCATGAAAGTGGTTACATCGTAGCTTCTTTTGCCCACGAAATTCTTCTAAGTCTTGGAGATATGTATATGGCATAACTTGTGTAGGAGTTACGCCATAACCTTGGAAAGTGTTGACCATGCTCTTCTAGTGTTAATCCATGTTACGGCGTAGTCATAACATAGTATCAATTTAGTTCGGGCATAATCTACTTACTAGCATAAGTAGTGAAACAACAGTTCTTTAAGTTCATATAAGTGTAAAGTAAAAGCAAGTAGTTGAGCATTTATCTCCCCCAAAGAGTTTATAAAACAATTAAACGAGTAAAAGTGGGGCTACGAACTCACCTGATGCAATGATTATGATGACAAAAGTAGATACACTGAAATGAGGTGCAATCTCTATCTGCAACCTAATATGAATGATATGTTCTAATGTAAGTCATGAAACAATGTCGTGCATGCAAACTCATATGATTACCATACCACTTGTGCATTTTTGAAAATGAAGTTTATCATCGAAATACACGTTTATGACATCTTGTCATGTTATAAAATACTTTACAAGTACTTACGTTGAAACGACATCCTACAATAGTTGCTTAGTGATTTATCAAGAAATTATAGTTTATGAGTAGTTTTCGGAAAAGTTTGAAAGATCGTATATTACTCGTCACAACTTCGTTTGACGAACGGTTGAACATTTTGGATAATAGGCCAGGTGAACTCACTTTTTCTTAAAGACATTATTTTCTCAAAAGTACTCTATCGATAGGAAAAACGGCTCCAAACATGGTCACTTGTGATAACCATTTTGGTCTAATAGAAAATATGTATGTGTTATTATTTGTGAAAAATAATAGTTACGATAGTCATATTTCAAACGCTTGTAATTTAATCGTTATAGCTCGGTTTTCTACGTTTTATATATCCTTAGTTTCGTGTTAATGTATACTAATATATTTTTGACAAATCGACTCATTTAGATAATGCTTGAAACTCATTTTTGCCCCTTAAATAACTCTTGACAGCTTTGAATTTTTCAGAAAATTAGTTTTCGTCGTTAAACTTGAAAATAACGTAACTTCTTCGTTATAAATCCGTTTTAACCCGTTCAAGCGACCACGGTTTTGTTTTAAAGTATATTTTCTGAATATATAGCCCAAAATAATCCATGACCTGTCGAAATTTCCAGATTTTACAAAAACGATCAGACCTCAATCTTGTGTTGTCAAAAATGATTTTTCTTGCGTAACACTTGTTTCAATCATTTCAAATCAACACCAAATCTATTCTAAACCTACCATACACCTTCTTAGGGTGTCATGGGTTCCTAAAATTCATCAACAATGATATGTTTCAAGGGATTAATTATAGGATGATTAAAACTCATAATAAGTACTAAAAACAAATAAAAGTGGTATAAATACATATGATACTTGCATGTTTTCTTACTAGAATGATGAAATAACTCAAGTATGAATATGAAAGAGTAATGAAAATTATAAGAAGCTTACAAATATTATGATGAGGTTTAAGTAACTAGGTTTCCTAAATACTTCTTGGTTTTTATTTCAAAACCTAAAATAGAAGTAATCTAAGGTTAAATAATCACTTGATTCTTGAAAAATCTTATGTTTCTTGCTTGGTTTCTTGCTTGGCCGAATTCCCCAAAGATATATTAGTATACATTAACACGAAACTAAGGATATATAAAACGTTGAAAACGGACTTATAACGACTAAATTACACGCGTTTTAAATAAGGATATCGTAACTATTCTATACAAGTATAACACTTATATATTTTCTACTAGGCCAAATGGTCATCGCTAGTGACCGTGTTTGGAGCCATTTTTCATATCGATAGAATATTTTTGAGATAACGATGTCTACTGGTAAAAATGAGTTCGCCTATTCTATTTTCCAAAATGTTTAACCGTTTGTCAAGCGAATGTATAATGAATAATTTACGATCACTCAAAATTGGTCATTTTCATGAATTGTCAAAGTGTATTATTTTACGACGAAAAACTATAATTTCTTAATTTATCACTAAACGATTATCATAGTATATTGTTTCAACATGTATACGCGTAAAGTATTTTATAACTTGACGAGATGTTATAAGCGTATATTTCGACATCCTACGATAGTCGTTTAGTGATTTATTAAGAAATTATAGTTTTTCGTCAGAACAATATAATTTGACAACTCATGAAATTGGCTAATTTTGAGTGATTGTATATTATTTGTTATACCTTTGTTTAACAAACGGTTGAACATTTTGGAAAATAGAATAGGCGAACTCACTTTTACTTGTAGACATCGTTTTCTCAAAAGTACTCTATCGATATGAAAAATAGCTGCAAGCACGGCCACTTGCGATAACCATTTTGGACTAACAAAAATATGTAAGTGTTAATACTTGTGTAAAATAGTTACGATATCCATATTTAAAACGCGTATAACTTAGTCGTTATAAGTCCATTTCCTACGTTTTATATATCCTTGGTTTCGTGTTAATGTATACTAATATATTTTTGATAATTTGACTCATTTAGATAAGGTTTAAAACTCATTTTTGCCCCTTAAATAATCCTTGACAGCTTGCATATTTGCAGAAAATTAGTTTTCGTCGCAAAACTTGAAAATAGCGTAACTTCTTCGTTATAAATCCGTTTTAACCCGTTCAAGCGACCACGGTTTCGTTTTAAAGTATATTTTCTGAAAATATAAACCAAAATAGTCCATGACCTGTCGAAATTTCCAGATTTTATAAAAATGAACAGCAACTATTTTTATATCGTCTAACTTGATTTTTCTTGCGTAAATCTTGTTTCAATCACTTCAAATCAACACCAAATCTATTCTATACCTACCATACACCTTCTTAGGGTGTCATGGGTTCCTAAACTTCATCAACAATGATATGTTTCAAGGAAATAATTATAGGATGATTAAAACTCATAATAAGTACAAAAAACAAATAAAAGTAGTATAAATACATATGATACTTGCATGTTTTCTTACTAGAATGATAAAATAGCTCAAGTATGAATATGAAAGAGTATTAAAAGTTATGAAAAGCTTACTAGTTGTATGATGAGGTTTAAATAATAATGGTATGCAAAATTTAAGCTAGTAAGCTTCTCATATACTTTTTGTAAAACGAAATTATTTATTCACTCAATACTTGCGAGAAATGCATGAATCATCAATTCCGTTTAAATACCGATTATTGTTTCATGTAAAATTCTGTCACACCCCCAAATTACCTGTTTTGCAACGGAATGGAATACCTAGGGGATGACTGTCATAGCATCAAAGTTACAGTTATATCGAACGACCTAAAATGTCGTTTTGAAAATATCGTTTGATTAAGTAAAAGAATCAGAGTTTACAAAACATAGATCCCAAAAGATTTCCAATGTACCAAAATGAGTTTGTTACAATCAAATGATAGTTAACTGCATAAAATATATGTGAGACGCGTCGTCACCGCGACTCTATGATAAGTCCACATGCATGCCATGAATTGAATGCCTTAGATACCTGAGATAAAACATGCTAAAAGTGTCAACACAATGGTTGAGTGAGTTCATAGAGTTTGTCTAACATG
Source organism: Chrysanthemum makinoi (assembly GCA_910596185.1). Taxonomy (NCBI): domain Eukaryota; kingdom Viridiplantae; phylum Streptophyta; class Magnoliopsida; order Asterales; family Asteraceae; genus Chrysanthemum; species Chrysanthemum makinoi. Next base: position 194,984,666 of record OU343219.1, on the reverse strand, counting down.
TAAATATTTTAAAGAACGTTCATGCAGCAAAAGCAAAGTTTTTGGTCATTGAGAATAGTCCACAAAGCAAAGGCATTGTAAATCCACTCAGTTCCAAGTTCCGCCCATACAAAACTTGCAACCTGTGTGTTCACAACCCACTGCCAAAAGTAGAATGTCTAGTAGTCAAGTATACGTTGTCATAATAGTTCACAATAAAGCACCACGTATATAATAATATATATACCACGCAAAGCCCCTAAAATAAATAATATGCGTCCCGTAACATAGTTAACGAGAGGTTGGCCGACCTCTAATAGCGCTATCCATACTACCTACTGATAGGAGACTAACAATGCGAATGTACGAACAGTACATCATACAACTATTATATACAATTAAGAACACTCCGAACATGGGAGAATTTGCACGCTCCACTAATAAGGCGAGACTTTTAGGTCATAACACGTACGGTTCAATAAGTTCAAACAAGTCATAAGTTCATAATTAAGTCCAAGAGTCTAAATCAAGTTCAAAAGTTCAAGTCAAAAGTATTCATAAAAATAGTAATCAATGTAGTGTGCTTCATGCATTCCGCCCTGCCAAAAGTAGTATGTCTAGTAGTCAAGTACACGTTGTCATAATAGTTCACAATATAGCACCACGTATATAATAATGTATGCCAGGCAAAGCCCCTAGAATAAATAATATGCGTCCCGTAACATAGTGAACGAGAGGTTGGCCGACCTCTAATAGCGCTATCCATACTACCTATTGGTAGGAGACTAACAATGCGAATGTACGAACAGTACAACATACAACTATTATATACAATTAAGAACACTCCGAACATGGGAGAATTTGCACGCTCCGCATAAGGAGACTTTAAGTCGATAACGCTCCGTAACATGGGTAGACGTAATATAAAGTGAGTACGGTTCATTAAGTTCAAAACAGGTCATAAGTTCATAATTAAGTTCAAGTGTTCCATTCAAGAGTTCGTAATTAAGTTCAAGAGTTTAAGTCGAGTTCAAAAGTTCAAAACAGTCAAAGAGCTCAAAACATATCAAAAGGTTCAAAATAGTCAAAGGGTTCAATATTATATCAAACAAGTTCAAAATAGTCAAGGGTTCAATATAAAGTCAAACAAGTTCAAAATAGTCAAACAAGTTCAAAATAGTCAAAAGGTTCAATATTAAGTTAAAAGAGATTAATTATGTGTCAAAATGTTTTAAATCAAGTTAAAAGAGATTAATTATATGTCAAAATGTTTTAAATCAAGTTAAAAAGAGATTAATTATATGTCAAAATGTTTTAAATCAAGTTAAAAGAGATTAATTATATGTCAAAATGTTTTAAATCAAGTTAAAATGTTAAATCTATGCCAATAGGTTCCTATCAAGTTAAAAGAGTTCAAATATATATGTCGAAGGGCTCAAAATCATGGAAAGTGGTTCAAATAATAGTGTTCATAACATAGTATCAATTTACCATAATCTACTTACTATCATAAGTAGTGAAACAACAGTTATTTAAGTTCATATAAGTGTAAAGTAAAAGCAAGTAGTTGAGCATGTATCTCCCCAAAGAGTTTATAAAACAATTAAACGAGTAAAAGTACTGAACTCATCCGATGCAATGATTATGGTGAAAAAAGTAGATATACTGAAATGAGGTGCGATCTCTATCCGCAACCTAATATGAATGATATGTTCTAATGTAAGCCATGAAACAATGTCGCGCATGCAAACTCATATGATATCCATACCACTTGTACATTTGAAAATAAAGTTTATCGCCTAAATATATGTTTATGACATCTCGTAATGTTATAAAATACTTTACAAGTACTTACGTTGAAACGACATCCTACGATAGTCGTTTAGTGATTTATCAAGAAATTATAGTACATATCATTTATGAACTAGATTAGATATTTACAAAATGCAAGATATTATCCTAACTAAACACATACAAACACTTATACAAAGGTGAAAGCTAACCAAAAACTCTATCCTTTTCCTCTCCATAATCGGCCAAGGCAAGAACCAATCAAGAAAATCATAATTTTTCAAGATCAAGTGATATAAACACTAGTATACTTCTCTTTTAGGGTTTTGAAATAAAAACCAATGAGTATTTAGGAACCTAGTTACCTTAAACCTCATCATACAACTAGTAAGCTTTTCATAATCTTAATTACTCATTCATAATCTTACTTGAGTTATTTTTATTATCCTAGTAGAAAAACATGCAAGTATTATGTGATTCATACCACTTTTAATTGTTTTTATTACTTATTATAAGTTTTAATCATCCTATAATTAATCCCTTGAAACATATCATTGTTGATGATGTTTAGGAACCCATGACACCCTAAGAAGGTGTATGGTATGTTTAGAATAGATTTTGTGTTGATTTGAAGTGATTGAAACAAGAGTTACGCAAGAAAAACCATTTTCGACAACACTAGATTTGGTCCGACTGCTTTTACAAAATTTGGAAATTTCGACAGGTCATGGATTATTTTGGGCTAGATATTCAGAAAATATACTTTAAAACGAAACCGTGACAAAAGTGGATGCACTGAAATGAGGTGCAATCTCTATCCGCAACCTAATATGAATGATATTCTCTAATATAAGTCATGAAATAATGTTGTGCATGCAAACTCATATGATATTCATACCACTTGTGCATTTGAAAATAGAGTTTATCGTCGAAAATAAGTTTATAACGTCTTTTCAACTTATAAATTACTTTACAAGTACTTACGTTGAAATGATATCCTACGATAGCAATTTAGTGATTTATCAAGAAATTATAGTTTATGAGTAATTTTCGGAAAAGTTTAAGTGATCGCATATTATTCGTTATAACTTCGTTTGACGAACGGGTGAACATTTTGGAAAATAGGCTAGGTGAACTCACTTATACTTGTAGACATCATTTTCTCAAAAACATTCTATCGATATGAAAAATAGCTCCAAACACGGTCACTTGCGATAACCTTTTTGGCCTAATAGAAAATATATAAGTGTTATTACTAGTGTAAAATAGTTACGATATCCATATTTAAAACGTGTATAACTTAGTTGATATAACTCGGTTTTCTACGTTCTATATATCCTCGGAATCGTGATAGTATGTACTAATATATTTATGATAAATCGACTCATTTAGATAATGCTTAAAACTCATTTTTGCCCCTTAAATAACCCTTGACAGCAAGTATAATTTCAGAAAATTTAGTTTTCGTCGCAAAACTTGAAAATAGCGTAACTTCTTCGTTATAAATCCGTTTTAACCCGTTCAAGCGACCACGGTTTCGTTTTAAAGTATATTTTCTGAAAATATAAAACAAAATAGTCCATGACCTGTCGAAATTTCCATATTTTATAAAAATGGACAGCAACTATTTTTATATCGTCTAACTTGATTTTTCTTGCGTAAATCTTGTTTCAATCACTTCAAATCAACACCAAATCTATTCTAAACCTACCATACACCTTCTTAGGGTGTCATGGGTTCCTAAACTTCATCAACAATGATATGTTTTAAGGAATTAATTATAGGATGATTAAAACTCATAATAAGTACTAAAAACAAATAAAAGTGGTATAAATACATATGATACTTGCATGTTTTCTTACTAGAATGACAAAATAGCTCAAGAATGATTATGAAAGAGTATTAAAAGTTATGAAAAGCTTACTAGTTCTATGATGAGGTTTAAGGTAACTAAAACACATAAGATAATTATAAGATATTATTTACACGTTTAATACTTATATGTACTTTGATAAGTGCAAATAAATACATGTAAGTGTTAAGTGTTGAAACTGTCTTTTCGGGTACCCGTGTTTGGAGCCGTTTTTCTCAATGATCGAGTTGGTTTTGATAAAATAGTGTCTCTGAGTAAAAGTTAGTTCACCTGGCCTACTTTCCAAAATGTCCAAAATTGTCATCAAACGGATTTATAACGAGTAACTTATGACCTCTCAAACTTTCCAAAACTCCTTTAAACTGCAGATTTTAGCCGACCTACCTCACTTCACCATCATTTTTATCTAGGATCGAGACTCGTATGGATAAAAGTTCAGTGTTACGACTTTTAGATAATGTTACAAGCATTCCAAAACCACTGAGTTTGTTTCCTAACACTCGATATTCACTATTTTATGACTAGCTTTTCGAGGCCACTTAGCCACTTTCACGAATTATCAAAGTACATTATTTTGAGACGAAAAACTATAATTTCTTGATAAATCACTAAACGACTATCGTAGGATGTCGTTTCAACGTAAGTACTTGTAAAGTATTTTATAACATGACGAGATGTCATAAACATATATTTCGGCGATAAACTTTATTTTCAAATGTACAAGTTGTATGGATATCATATGAGTTTGCATGCACGACATTGTTTCATGGCTTACATTAGAACATATCATTCATATTAGGTTGCAGATAGAGATCACACCTCATTTCAGTGTATCTACTTTTGTCATCATAATCATTACATCAGGTGAGTTCGTAGCCCACTTTTACTCGTTTAATTGTTTTATAAACTCTTCGGGGGAGGTACATGCTCAACTACTTGCTTTTACTTTACACTTATATGAACTTAAATAACTATTGTTTCACTACTTATGCTAGTAAGTAGATTATGCCCGAACTAAATTGATACTATGTTATGAACACTATTATTTGAACCACTTTCCTTGATTTTGAGCCCTTCGACATATATAATCTGTCACACCCCGCCAAAGGCGGAAACACGAGGTGTAACTGGAAAGGAACATAAGCACAAGATAATATAACATACCAACGTTTAAGATTCAAAAGAAAAGATACATTATTACAATACTAGTTTAGCCGACATCGGCAAATATAATATAAAGTTTAGATCCCAAAAGATTGCGTTTTATTACATAATGATTAGTAGTGACATGTGAAAACTTCATTATGCAAAGACCTTGAGGAAAAGCTTACAAACGACCACCTGAAATGCATGAGAGAAAACAGGTCAACTATGAAAATAGTTGGTGAGTACACACGCTTTATATAATATGAAAACTCTTAAGAGAGAGTCAAAGGTTTCGGTCATTGAGAATAGTCCACAAAGCAAAGGCCTTGTAATTGACCAGCCCAAGTTCACCATACAAAACTTGCAACATGTGTGTTCACAACCCATTGCACAAAATATAGTGTGTCTAGTAGTCAAGTATACGATGTCATAACAGTTCACAATATAGCACCACATATATAATAATGTATGCTAGGCAAAGCCCCTAGAATAAATAATATGAGTTCCGTAACATAGTGAACGAGAGGTTGGCCGACCTCTAATAGCGCTATCCATACTACCTACTAATAGGAGACTAACAATGCGAATGTACGAACGGTACATCATATAACTATTAATATACAATTAAGAACACTCCGAACATGGGAGAATTTGCACGCTCCACCAATAAGGCGAGACTTGATATTGCTCCATTCACATAGGGAGACTTTTAGGTCATAGTCATAGCACGTACGGTTCAATAAGTTCAAACAAGTCATAAGTTCATAATTAAGTCCAAGAGTCTAAGTCAAGTTCAAAAGTTCATGTCAAAAGAGTTCATAAAAGTAGTAATCAATTTAGTATGCTTCATGCATTCCGCCCCAAAATATAGTAAAAACGGTAAAAAGGGGATCGTGAATACTCACCTGATGCAATAATTATGATGACAAAAGTGGATGCACTGAAATGAGGTGCAATCTCTATCCGCAACCTAATATGAATGATAAGCTCTAATATAAGGTTTTGAAATAAAAACCAAGGAGTATTTAGTACCTAGTTACCTTAAACCTCATCATATAACTAGTATCTTTTCATAATCTTTACTACTCTTTCATAATCATTCTTGAGTTATTTTTATCATTCTAGTACAAAAACATGCAAGTATTATATGATTCATACCACTTTTAATTGTTTTTAGTACTTATTATGAGTTATAATCATCCTATAACTAATCCCTTAAAACATATCATTGTTGATGATGTTTAGGAAACCATGACACCCTAAGAAGGTGCGGGCGGAAAGATGCTGCGGGTGGCCGATCACAGTGGCCTCCATTATCTACGCCCCAAAAATTTTAGCCGTTGATGCTGTTTTAATTGAGTTTTAGTGTTAATTTGATGATAGAGTGATCTAGATAGTTTGATTCCGACCCAATATAACGTAAATTTGATCAGTTTCATGTGATAAAAAAAAGTTGAAACAGGGTTTATGCTTGATACAGATTGAAGGGGAAGAAGATGATAAATTTATGACATGTATAACTTTTACCCCCAATGTTTATATATCTTACCGTTTGGTCCCTATTATTAATTATACATTTTTTAATAGATGCAAAAGGGTTTAAACTTTAAAGTTGATACTTTTAACTTTGAAAAAAATTATTCAAAGATATGTGATCTAATAACATTTGGAATAATAGATAAATACGAGTGGGGTTGTTTTTTTTTTTTCTTTTTTTTTTTTTAATACAAGTTTCTAGGGTTGTATTTAAGAGTTTGAAAAATGTTTTATACTATATTTTTTGTTACTTATAACGCATCTTGCAGTATAATAAGGGTTTTTTTAACTTACTACTTAGTTGTTTCATAAATAAGAGTGACGTAATTATAAGATACAAAAAATTATATAAATTACACTTTGTTAATGAGGAGTATTTTGTAATAGTGGCACAGGGCCTCCAAAATTCACGGGACGGCCCTGAGAAGGTGTATGGTATGATTAGAATAGATTTGGTGTTGATTTGAAATGATTGAAACACGTATTACGCAAGAAAAATCAAGTTAGACGATATATAAAATAGTTGCTGTCCATTTTTGCAAAATCTGGAAATTTCGACAGATCATGGACCATTTTGGTTTATATTTTCAGCAAATAGACTTTAAAGCAAAACCGTGGTTGCTTGAATGGGTTAAAACGGATTTATAACGAAGAAGTTACGTTATTTTCAAGTTTTGCGACGAAAACTAAATTTTCTGAAATTATACTTGCTGTCAAGGGTTATTTAAGGGGCAAAAATGAGTTTTAAGCATTATCTAAATGAGTCAATTTATCAAAAATATATTAGTACATACTATCACGATTCCGAGGATATATAGAACGTAGAAAACCGAGCTATATCGACTAAGTTACAAGCGTTTTAATTATGGCTATCGTAACCATTATTTTTCACAAATAGTAACACTTACATATTTTCTATTAGTCCAAAATAGTTATCGCAAGTGGCCATGTTTGGAGCCGCTTTTCCTATCGATATAGTACTTTTGAGAAAATAATGTCTTTAAGTGTAAGTGAGTTCACCTAGCCTATCTTCCAAAATGTTCACCCGTTCGACCCGTTCGTCAAATGAAGTTATAACGAATAATATGCGATCACTCAAACTTTTCCGAAAATTACTCATAAACTATAATTTCTTGATAAATCACTAAATGACTATCGTAGGATATCATTTCAAAGTAAGTACTTGTAAAGTAATTTATAACCACAAAGCAAAGGCATTGTAAATCCACTCAGTTCCAAGTTCCGCCCATACAAAACTTGCAACCTGTGTGTTCACAACCCACTGCCAAAAGTAGTAAGTCAAGTATACATTGTCATAATAGTTCACATTATAGCACCACGTATATAATAATGTATGCTGTGCAAAGCCCCTAGAATAAATAATATGGCCCCGTAACATAGTGAGCGAGAGGTTGGCCAGGCCTCTATTAGCGCTATCCATACTACCTACGTAGGGGAGACTAACAATCTTGAATATACGAGCGGTACATCATACAACTATTATATATACAATTAAGAGCGCTCGTAACATGGGGAGACTTTAAAATTCGATAACGCTTTCCGTAACGTAGGGGAGGCGTAATATAAAGTGAAATACGGTTCATTAATACAAATCATAAGTTCATAACTAAGTTCAAGTATTCCATTTTAAAAGTTACGTAATTAAGTTCAAAAGTTTAGAGTTGAGGTTCAAAAGTTCAAAAAATTCAAAGAGCTCAAAACATATCAAAAGGTTCAAAATAGTCAAAGGGTTCAAAATCAAGTCAAACAAGTTCAAAATATACCAAAAGGGTCCTTTACAAGTTAAAAGAGTTCAACTATAAGTCAAAAGGTTCAAATCAAGTTCAAAGTGTTCAAATATATGTTAAAAGGTCCAAATCAATTTAAAAGAGTTCAAATATATATATCGAAGGGTTCAAAATCAAGGAAAGTGATTCAAATAATTGTGTTCATAACATAGTAATCAATTTAGTTCGGGCATAATCTACTTACTAGCATAAGTATTGAAACAACAGTTATTTAAGTTTATATAAGTGTAAAGTAAAAGCAAGTAGTTGAGCATGTATCTCCCCCAAAGAGTTTATAAAACAATTAAGCAGTAAAAAGTGGGACTACGAACTCACCTGATGCAATGATTATGATGACAAAAGTGGATACACTGAAATGAGGTGCAATCTCTATCTGCAACTTAATATGAATGATGTGTTCTAATGTAAGCCATGAAACAATGTCGTGCATGCAAACTCATATGATATCCATACCACTTGTGCATTTGAAAATAAAGTTTATAAAATTAAGCGTGAATGCCTTAGATACATGAGATAAAACATGCTAAAAAGTGTCAACACAATGGTTGAGTGAGTTATTAGAGTTTGTTTAACATGTAAATCTTTTAAAGAACGTTCATGCAGCAAAGGCAAAGTTTATGGTCATTTAGAATAGTCCACAAAGCAAAGGCATTGTAAATCCACTCAGTTCCAAGTTAAAGCCCTTTACAAAACTTGAAACCCGTGTGTTCACAACCTTGCCAAAAGTAGTATGTCTAGTAGTCAAGTATATCTTTGTCATAAAAGTTCACAATATAGCACCACGATATAATCATGTATGCCAGGGCAAAGCCCCTAGAATAAATAATATGGATTCCATAACATAGTGAGCGAGAGGTTGGCGACCTCTAATAAGCTATCCATACTACCTCTTTGATAAGAGACTAACAATGCTAAATGTACGAGCGGTACATTATACAGCTGATAATATACAATTAAGAACACTCCGAACATGGGAGAATTTGCACTGCCTTTACTCATTACAAGGGAGACTTTAAGTCGATAATGCTCCCGTAACATGGGAAGAGCGTAATATAAAGTGAGATACGGTTCATTAAGTTCAAAAGCAGGGTCATAAGTTCATAATTAAGTCCAAGTGTTCCATTCAAAAAGTTAAGTAATTAAGTTCAAGAATTTTAGTCGAGTTCAAAAGTTCAAAACAGTCAAAGAGCTCAAAACATATCAAGAGGTTTAAAATAGTCAAAGGGTTCAATATAAAGTCAAACAAGTTCAAAATAGTCAAAGGGTTCAATATAAGTCAAACAGGTTCAAAATAGTCAAAAGGTTCAATATAAAGTCAAACAAGTTCAAAATAGTCAAAAGGTTCAATATTAAGTTAAAAGAGATTAATTATATGTCAAAATATTTTAAATCAAGTTAAAAGAGATTAATTATATGTCAAAATATTTTAAATCAAGTTAAAAGAGATTAATTATATGTCAAAAGAATTAAATCAAGTTAAAGTGTTCAAATCTATGCCAAACGGTTCCTATCAAGTTAAAAGAGTTCAAATATATATGTCGAAGGGCTCAAAATCAAGGAAATTGGTTCAAATAATAGTGTTCATAACATAGTATCAATTTAGTTCGGGCATAATCTACTTACTAGCATAAGTAGTGAAACAACTTGATTCTTTAAGTTCATATAAATGTAAAGTAAAAGCAAGTAGTTGAGCATGTATCTCTCCCGAAGAGTTTATAAAACAATTAAACGAGTAAAAGTGGGGCTCTGAGAACTCACCGATGATGATTATGATGACAAAAGTAGATACAATTTGAATTGAGGTGCAATCTCTATATGCAACCTAATATGAATGATATGTTCTAATGTAAGTCATGAAACAATATCGTGCATGCAAACTCATATGATATCCATACCACTTGTGCATTTTTGAAAATGAAGTTTATCGTCGAAATACCGCTTTATGACATCTCGTCATATTTATAAAATACTTTACGAGTAATTACGTTGAAACGACATCCTACAATAGTTGCTTAGTGATTTATCAAGAAATTATAGTTTATGAGTAGTTTTGAGGAAAAGTTTGAGAGATCGTATATTACTTCGTCACAAATTAGTTTAACGAGCGGTTGAACATTTTGGATAATAGGCCAGGTGAACTCACTTTTACTTGAAGACATTATTTTCTCAAAAGTACTCTATCGATAGGAAAAACGGCTCCAAACATGGTCACTTGTGATAACCATTTTGGTCTAATAGAAAATATGTATGTGTTATTATTTGTGAAAAATAATAGTTACGATAGTCATATTTCAAACGCTTGTAATTTAATCGTTATAGCTCGGTTTTCTACGTTTTATATATTATTTATTTAGCTGCTGTCACGTGGTTTTAACTATTATTTAGCAATCTATCACACCCCCAAATTACCTGTTTGCGTGAATGGATACACAGGGGATGGCTTGTCATAGCATCAAAGTTACATTATATCGAGCGACCTAAAGTGTGCGTTTTGAAAATATCGTTTGATTAAGTAAAATAATCGGGTGTTTACAAAACATAGGTCCCAAAAGATTTCCAATGTACAAAATGAGTTTGTTACAATCAAAGCGATAGTTAAGTGCATAAAATATATGTGAGGCAGCGTCGTCACCGCTGACTCTATAATGAAGTCCACATGCATGCCATTAATTGAATGCCTTAGATACCTGAGATAAAACATGCTAAAAGTGTCAACACAATGGTTGAGTGAGTTCATAGAGTTTGTCTAACATGTAAAGCTTTTTAAAGAGCGTTCATGCACGCAAAAGAAAAGTTTTGGTCATTGAGAATAGTCACAAGCAAAGGCATTTAAATCCACTTTCAGTTCAAGTTCGCCCATACAAAACTTGCAACTTTGTGTGTTCACAACCAGCACGCCAAAAGTAGAATGTCTAGTAGTCAAGTATACGTTGTCATAATAGTTCACAATAAAGCACCACGTATATAATAATGTATATACCACGCAAAGCCCCTAAAATAAATAATATGCGTCCCGTAACATAGTGAACGAGAGGTTGGCCGACGACTAATAGCGCTATCCATACTACCTGCGATAGGAGACTAACAATGCGAATATACGAACGATTTTACATCATACAACTATTATATACAATTAAGAACACTCCGAACATGGTAGAATTTGCACCTGCTTTCCGACAGGGAGACTTTAAGTCGATAGCATTTCAAGTAACATGGGGGAGACGTAATATAAAGCGAGTACGGTTCATTAAGTTCAAAACAGGTCATAAGTTCATAATTAAGTTCAAGTGTTCCATTCAAATGTTCGTAATTAAGTTCGAGAGTTTAAGTCGAGTTCAAAAGTTCAAAACAGTCAAAGAGCTCGAAACATATCAAAAGGTTCAAAATAGTCAAAGGGTTCAATATTATGTCAAACAAATTCAAAATAGTCAAAGGGTTCAATATAATGTCAAACAAGTTCAAAATAGTCAAAGGGTTCAATATAATGTCAAACAAGTTCAAAATAGTCAAAGGGTTCAATATAAAGTCAAACAAGTTCAAAATAGTCAAAGGTTCAATATAAAGTCAAACAAGTTCAAAATAGTCAAAAGGTTCAATATTAAGTTAAAAGAGATTAATTATATGTCAAAATGTTTTAAATCAAGTTAAAAGAGATTAATTATATGTCAAAATGTTTTAAATCAAGTTAAAAGAGATTAATTATATGTCAAAAGAATTAAATCAAGTTAAAGTGTTCAAATCTATGCCAAAAGGTTCCTATCAAGTTAGAAGAGTTCAAATAAATATATCGAAGTCATAAAAATTATAAAAATACATATCTCGCAAGAGTTGAGTGAATAAATAATTATCGAATAGAATTTACGAAAACCGTCGTAAATATATATATATATAACCATATATATACAAAATAAATTTAAAACATCGGGTAAACTAATAATATAATTTTTCTAGTCTTAAAATGAGTATAAAAATATTTCAGGACAATTGTCGGAGGTGTCGGATAAATTATTCAAAATCAGTGATCGTGCGATAGCATTTATTTAATAAATAAATATACGTTAAGAAAATATGCAAACCAATGCATGAACTAATATAAAATGAGGTTACGGATGATATGTAGACTAACTCTAGTCTATATGAAATGTCCTCAATGATGTTTCATGAATACGCATCTAAACCCTTACGGTTACGCGAATTTGATACTCGTAAACCTAGTTTACGAAAAATGATGATTAAAAATCATGAATATAAAATTTTCTCCGGGAATGAATAGTGTTTTGTGAATAGTAAAATTTTGAAATAACCTCTCAAAATATCATATCGACTTAAAAAACGATGAATAGTAACTGATGAATAGTAAATTCCCGAGATGAATAGTAAAATTTTTTAAAGTTTTCAAAATGACCGGAAATTGAGAATTGTGACAGTAGGGTAAGGATTTACGCCGTAACTCTTGTCTGGTCAGCATACTCTTGTGTATTTTCACTAATAACCTTCCAATTCCGCGTCTCTTCGTTCCTATACTCATTATTAACCTGAAAATGAAATATTCACGAATAAGAGTATATATTCAAGTAAAATGATACAAATGATGAGCATATTAGGGGGAAATTAACACTAATATATCAGGACTATTTGATGTTATCATGTGTCATACGTCGTAGGAAAGGAATAGCATTTCATGGTTCAGATGAGTAATGGATTTCAAGTTAACATGTTTAATAGATTAGACAAGTTTCTTTTTAGTATGTTATGTCATGTTACAAGTTATATTCGAAGTATGTTATGTTTCAAGTTATAATAGTCGTAATACGAAGATTAGCTTAGAAACTAGTATTTGTTATAGCTCAGCCTCAATATCAAGTTATAGCTCAGCCTCAGTATCATGTTATAGCTTAGCCTCATTATTTAGCTCAGTCTCAGTTTAGACATGGATATCATGTAGAAACAGTTCCAGACTCAGAATAGTTCAGTATGCAGTTCAATCTTAGTCATATTCAGTTTAATTATGTCGGTGCTCAAAATGCACAACGAGAATATCCCAATCAGGACTCCTATGTGGTATTCAGATTATTTAGTTAGTAACATGATTTATGTAGTCAGTATAGTACTATATGTATTCATTCAATATCATGCCTTATGCATACAATTTCAATAGTAGTTTCAAACATAGCTTCAGTATCAGTTAACGAATCAGTTAAATTGTTAGTATCAGATTCAACTTCAGAAAATAGTTTAGAATATAACTTTTGATTTAGTCAGTAACGAGTTTAGAAATAACTTTATAATTTAGTTAGTAGCCAATTTAGTTTGATACAACATATTTAGTTCATAAATTAGTTTAGAGATAGCTTTATAACTTAGTCAGTAGCCAATTCAAAAAAAATAGCCTAAGATCCAGTTAGAAAGGTGCCATATGCACTTAACCAGAATAGAACTTTACGCATTCATGCCAATTATGAAGTTAGAACTGGTTAGACATTGTGCTTATTATGTAATTATATGTGGTAGTCGTTCAAGATGTACAAAAGTTATATGAAGAAATATCAAGCTTATGCTTTAGTTCATTAAGATTACATTCATGTTTATGTTTTAGTTTATACTTCAGTTCAGTATCCTTTATCTTACTAAGTTACAAGGACTTACCGGTCTTAGTTTCATGTTTTATGTAGGTATGCAAGTTGAGACCAAGCTATGTGTTATATGTGGCATAATGGGTTAAATGGTGTAGCTCGTGGGTTAGGTAACGAGCTTCTCATCACCATCTCATATTTTCTTCCTGGAATACCCCAAAATAAAGTGTCATTTCAGTGTTAAGTCAATTAGCAAGTTATCATGGTATATGTCAAGTGTTTTGCAAGTTACTTGTAGTCGATACCATGTATTTTAGTTAGTTTCAAGTTTTAAAGGGGCGTTTGGCATATGTAGAAAACACGCTTCCATTGAATTATGAAAGTATTTAGTTTGCAGATAAGTTTATATATGTTCTTTTTTTAGTTAGTTTAGTTTTGGTATTTGCGAAAAGTGGTCATTAATAAAAGTACGGAAAATCTACAAGCCTGGTTTGAAGGGTGTATACGGCGTATACCCCAAGAGATGTATACGGTGTATACGTCTGTTCAAGTGTATACGACATCTAGGATGAAAAGTCTACACGATGTATGCTTAGTCAGTTAAAAAAATGTGCAAGTGTCGGGCGTTTCACATATATAAAAAGTGTACAAAGTACAACAACGATACTCAATCCCGTCTAAGTGGTGTATAAGGGAGGTAGAATATAGACAGATCATACCCCTACCCATTGGGTAACTCGAAGGTAAAGAGACTTTTCCAGGTAGACCTCCGACAAGTGTATGTATGAGTGTGAAAGTGCACAAAAAATTATGTGAATGCATGATTATGCAAGGTTACATGGCAGAGGAAGATATGAAAGCATATGACACATGGCATGAGAAACTATGTAAGCATAAAACACATAAAGAACAAAAACAGACAAGAGACAAATGTCAACATAAAGAGTAACCTTCGCTTCATTCGAAATTCGACCCATACCTTCTTTCTTCTCATGCGGAGCCCTGCTAAACTAACCGGCGGCAGGTTAGTACAGTTCTTCTTCTTTAGTCTAGGATTTAAAAAAAAAACCGGGGACAAATCTTTCACTCACTGAGAAGTGAAGCAATCGTAGCAGGCACGAACCAGCGGATCCGGTGGCCGACAATCGTTCGAACTTGGTAAAGGTTGTCGCGGCACCTGTAGTAGGACAAAGGACACATAGGGGCATACAACACATGGCAACATATGAAACAAATATGCATAAGACCAAGAGCTCGTGAACACCCATAGAAATATCAAAGATACGGCTAGAACCGGATATGAAAAAGGCATACATAAGCATGAAATCAAAAGAAGCATGGAGAACAAACGAGCATAAGCACAGACAACAAAACTAGGCAAAAATTAAAAAAAAAGGTCTTACAGGTGCAACTAAGTTCGAGAAGGCATAACGCTATGAGGCTCTCTACCAAAAACGAAGACAATGATAAATATGTATACGAGAAGCTACTACAACACGCTTAAAAACAAAAGGATTGAGATCCTCTAAAGTTGATTTGAACATGACCGGTAATGTTCCCTCACAAGCAAAACAGTATGGCCTAGTGAATGACCTAATTCTCTTTTTGATTGTGAAAGAACATGACCCGTCATGTTTATACCAAGGATCTCAATCCAAAACAAAAAATAAACTAGCTATACATCTCTATACCTACTTTTGATGCATATAATATAATAAAAACACATCATCATATAATACAAACACATTTAACCTACAAAAAAGCAAACAAGTGTACGAAGTATATCACTTTTGATGCATATAATATAATACAAACACATCTATCATTTTTTAAATATTAAATACAATTAAAGAATTTAATTATGATTGAGTTTATGTTACAAACTTTTTAATGCACATTAAGTTGTTGGTTATGTTATGTTCAATTTAATAATGATTTTTAAGAGTGATCAATTCATTTCGAAAAGAAAGACGGAGACAGAGTTAATTTTTAGAAAAAAACGACAACTATTTATCTTTCCGGTGATAGAGTTGATTAATATGGTGAGAATGTAGATGTCTCAAATCTTATTCATAAACTTACCGATGCCTCATTGCTGTTACCATAATATTATCACCAATCACTATTGTCTTCTATCTTTTGACGTCGTCGCATTGCGCGATCATAAAGTTAGTATAGTTTAGTGCTTGAACGTTTGTTCTAAATAGGAATTTGTATTACGGGGTAAACTTTTTCAGAATTTCCTTAATTTGGAAACAAGAAATTTACCACAGTAATTAATGGTAATGATATTATTTACCAAAATAAAAATATATAAATTCCTTTTTTTCTAAAGAAGTAGTTGCCATCATCTATGGTTATTAGGGGCGTTGATCGGTTCGGTTTTCGGGTTGTTCTGTTAGTTCGGTTCGGTTAATTCGGTTAAATTTTTTTTAGGTCAACCCGAGAACCGAACCGAACCAAATTCAAATTCGGTTTTTGATTCGGTTTGGTTGAATTCTAATTCGGTTCGGTTCTTGGGTTAACCCGAATAATCCGAATTTCACTATTTTTTTAAAAAAAATTAATAATTAATTAGATATTTAGCAAAAAAAATATATATTTCAAGCATAAAAAATGTTTTATTATATTATGATAACCTTTTAATAGTATTTATTTATATATAAATATACATAAAAATATATAAATATATATATATATATATATATAAATATATATATAAAATATATATATTTATATGAATTAAATTTCGGTTCAAACTGCGCAAACCCATATCAACGAGAACCGAATTAGTAGTTGGTTTGGTTTGGTTTTAGAAATTGGTTCGGTTATTAGGATTCGATTCGGTTATTTTCGGTTCGGTTTTGGTTTTCGATTTATTCGGTTATTTCGGTTTTTTCGCTCATGATATTATTTACCAAAATAAAAAATATAAATTCCTTTTTTTCTAAAGAAGTAGTTGCCATCATCTATGGTTACCTTGAAAGCTCCTCTTCATCTTTACACGTTTTTAGTTTTTTAAGGTTCTAAAATATTTAACCATCTCTTGATAAGAGCACACGGTATGGAGAAGATTTAACATGCCAAATGCATGCCATTCGTGTGCCAACCATACCGGAGCATTGTGCCATTCGTGAGCCAACGGTTTTGAGCCAATGCAATGGCTCATGTCATTTGCATTCTTGTGTGCGTTACTTGTTTGTATTGTGAGTGGATGAATATTTTTAGTGGGGTATTTTGTGAGACCCAATAATATGTTAGTGGTGTGTTATGAGGGAGGGTGTTTTAGTTATTGGTGAGTTATTGAGAGGTGTATGATGTGGCGCTGATGTGTCATAACAATAACGTGTTATTTGTAGCTTGCATACCTTGTGCTCTAACTAAAGTCTCACCATTCTTTATTCTCCCAATTGCCCCTTGACAACTACACCTTAAAATACAAACAAAGGGTCCCACTTGTTACATTTTCTAAGTTAAATATTTATATTCAACTTGTTGAATCATTCAGATCTGATCAAATGAGATGAGTTGACCGAATTCCTTTCTGGGTTCTTCTCATCATATATCGAATTGAAAAACCCTTCAACGAATTTTGATATAGTTGATCGAGTTGTAAGATACGCATCACTAGTTGTACTTTCTAAATATGGGTGTCCAAGAAAATGGGAGTGGTGATATGGGCATGTCTAGTGTACCTCTTGGATCTAAAAATAAATACAGAAGAATGGATTCAGAGTATGACAATGATGATGATTTGGAAGTTGCACCGTACAAGCAGACACAGGAGGAAAGGAGTAGCACTACAAGAAAATATGTGTTTGCTTGTGCTGTTTTTGCATCACTCAACAATGTTCTCCTTGGATATGGTACTTTTTTTTGTTTAGTTTTTATAAAAATTTTGATTGGTTAATGAAACCTTAAATCCAGCCTAAAAAGTTTTTGTCACCGACACACAAATGTACAACTATTTTCAACATGTGTTACAACTGTTTGACTGGATTTAAGGTTTGACTTTATGTCATTATGTGTTCTTTAATCTACATTGGTTTTTATTTTTGAACATGATGTTGTTCGAAACTGTAAAGGTTCATGTGATTATCGTGTTTTGGTTGTTAGATGTTTCATGACATTGATCTTTGTGAGTTACAAGACATAAATGACATAATGCCTAACTTTGCCGAATTTATAGGAAGACGTTTAATGTGTTGGGATATACTTGTTAGGTGTACAAGTATTTGATGCATGTACATTGTATCGGTTTCCATTTGTGCCAATTGTGTAGGAATCTTCTTTCTGTCTATGTGATTATTTACTTTTGTTGGGCAATTTTTAAGGTGAGATCAATGTTTTGAAACCCGGGTCGACCCGGCCGGGTTAACCGGTTGGACCGGTTCCGGACAAAAAAACTGGTAAAAAAAACCCGGGTTTTAAAAAACGGGTAAGTGACCCGGGTTTTGAAACCCGGCCGGGTTTGGTTTTTATCTTTTTTTTTTTTTTTTTTTTTAATACAAAACCTCAAAAAATAAACTTGTAAATCTTGTAGGATGCATGTCTTTAGAAGTATGAAACTTGTAATCTCGTAGGATTTATACCTTTTTGTAGGAAACATGTAATCCCGCAGCATTTATGGTTGTTTAGAAAATTATGCAGGTTTATATCCTTGTCCACCTTTGATTTGTTGTTTAGAGCATGAAAAATGGTTCTTTGCTTTTTTTCACTGCAAAACTAATGTTTGGACAATTAGAAATGGATGTTTGGACATATGCATAAAACCGGGTCTAACCGGGTTGACCCGGCGGTTGAACCGGTTGACCCGGTGACCCGATGTCTTGGCCGGGTCGATCACAAACCCGGGTTTCAAAACATTGGGTGAGATTGAGAGTGGTTATACTATTACATGTACATTATGCATAAAAAAATGTTAAATGTTGTTAGCTTTTTGTTATAGATAATTTTAGAGTGGAAAATTGGAATGTTAAAGAGTTTTACATAATGAAGATTTTTGGCTAAGCGTAATTTCACACGCTCACTTTCACACACACACACATATATATATATATATATATATATATATATATATATATAGGATAAAGATCAAATAAAAAGACAAATATCCGTAAAAAGATTAAAAAAAAAAAATTCAAAAAAGTTCTCGAAAAATTCCTAAAAAATTCTACAAGATCGGGTATAATGGTGCATGAAAAATTTGTGAAAAACTTTTTTCTAAAAGTGGATATTTTTTCCGAAAAAATTATAGAAAAACGTTTCGCATTAAATCGTTTTATTGTGCATCAAAAATTGGTTTTTGCACCCAACTTCTTTTGACTTTTTTCATCAAAATAACATTGCGCATCTAACTAAAACAAGTTAAAAATTTTGTGCATCAAAATTTTTTTGCGCATCAAAATTCGCTTTATGTGCATTAAAAAGCGTATCAAAACTCAAAATTATAAAAAAGTTTTTCACAAAAGTTTTATGCACCAACATACCCGATCTTGTGGAATTTTTTTGGAATTTTTGGAGAATGTTTTTAAAAAAAATAATCTTTTTATTCTTTTTACGGATATTTGTCTTTTTATTTTAACTTTACCCTATATATATATATATGAGCATATTCATATTTACATGTACGTTCACATGAGGTCTTTATGAAAAGAGTCTTCCTACCTTCGGGTTTTTCTCGAGGTAGGGTATAATTTGTCTACATTCTAGCTCCCCATATGATATATACCTTGCTCCGGCTGGATTGAATTATTGTTGTTGTTGAAGATTTTTGCCTAAATATGTTTCGATCAAATAAGCTAAGCATTGTATCCGGTTACTTATTTTTTCTTGTTTTAGAAAGCTTTCTTGCCGTAAAGAAAGAAATTTCAACATTGGACATTCATTTTGAGTATATTGAACCTAAAACGAAATGGTTTGTAAATCTTGATAACTATAGCTACACCAATGTGTCGAAGACCCGTTAGTAACTTAAACATTATCGATTTTACAAATAATATGTCTTACATTGTGTCATCTTATAAGATGTTAAATAGGATGGCGACAAATGTAAACCATTTCTTACTTTCTTATATTATGAGTTGTAACTTCCTAGTGTAAATAACTCTGTTGATCGAAATATTTCCAAAATCAAAGCCAAGACAATTTTAGGGTGCGTTTAGCTGTAGATTTTTTTTAGTTTGTATTTTTAATTTTGTAAAAATTTGGAGGGTCTTTTTTTATATAAAATTCAATGTAGCTAGGAGCAGAGATTTTGTGTTTTGTGAAGAATATTTTGGTAACAAAGCATTTAAACACGATTTCTGTTTTACAAACTATTTTTGCAAAAACATGTGTGTTTCCTCCGACTAAACGCTAACTATAAAAAAATTTAGCTTTGGGTCAAAGATACTTGTAATCATTATAACAAAACAACCACCAAAAAATAAACATTAACCCTTTTTATGAAATGTGATTGATTTTAGCTTTAGTAAAATTAGTGAGATGCTAGTTTCAATTTATTGTAATGCTGATTCCTGTAATACTTTCATGTCACAAATCACTAAAGAATTATACAATATATGTCACTGATCAAATCAGTTTTCATCTTCAGATGTCGGTGTTATGAGTGGAGCAATCATATTCATTCAAGAAGATCTTAAAATCACAGAATTCCAAGAAGAAATCCTTGTCGGAATCTTGAGTGTCATTTCCTTATTAGGCAGTCTAGGTGGCGGCCGTGCCTCTGATGCCCTTGGCCGAAAATGGACAATGGGAATAGCTGCAATCATCTTCCAAATCGGTGCACTTATAATGACCTTAGCTCCATCCTTCCGAGTGCTTATGATCGGTCGCCTTTTAGCCGGGATCGGTATTGGCTTTGGTGTCATGATTGCCCCCGTTTACATTGCTGAGATATCACCAACGATTTCTCGAGGCTCATTCACTTCCTTCCCTGAAATCTTCATTAATCTCGGGATTCTGTTGGGTTATGTCTCGAATTATGCGTTTTCGGGCTTTAATTCACATATAAACTGGCGAATAATGCTTGCGGTTGGGATCCTTCCTTCAGTATTTATAGCGTTTGCTTTGTTTATAATCCCAGAGTCTCCCAGATGGTTAGTGATGCAAAACCGAATCGACGAAGCAAGATCTGTTTTGTTGAAAACAATTGATATTGAAGCTGAGGTTGAAGAGAGACTATCGGAGATCCTCAAGGCGGCTGGGGCGGGAATTGGAGAGAATCAAGAGGAGAAAGCTGTGTGGAGAGAATTGTTAACTCCATCACCTTCACTAAGACGAATGCTAATCACCGGATTCGGTATCCAGTGTTTCCAACAGATTACTGGAATAGATGCGACCGTATACTACAGTCCTGAGATTCTCCAAACCGCCGGGATTGAAGACAAGTCAAGACTCTTGGCCGCGACAGTTGCTGTTGGAGTCGCTAAAACTGCATTCATTTTGGTCGCGATTGTACTTATAGACAAAGTTGGGAGAAAGCCCTTGCTATACGTGAGCACAATGGGAATGACCGTTTGTTTATGCTGTTTAGCGATCAGTCTTTCGTTGTTCAAAGGGACGTCTCTCGGGATTGCATTGGCAATTCTAGCGATATGTGGGAATGTATCCTTCTTTTCAATAGGAATCGGGCCAGTTTGTTGGGTTATAACGTCAGAGATATTTCCTTTACGGCTTCGAGCTCAAGCATCAGCCTTAGGTGCAGTAGGTAATAGAGTATGTAGTGGAGTGGTGGCAATGTCGTTTCTCTCGGTTTCTCGTGCAATTTCGATGGCAGGGACCTTTACCATTTTTACGGCGTTTTCTGCTTTATCTGTTGGTTTTGTTTACAAGTTGGTTCCAGAGACAAAAGGGAAATCATTGGAGCAAATCGAGTTAATGTTTCAGAAGGATCGGAACTGGCAAGATGAGGAAGTTGAGTTATCAGATACTCAACAGTTGGTGCAGCAGAAAAATGAGTCGACGGGGGTTTAGAGGAACCATTGATGATGATTTTAGATATACTATCTGTCATAGCGACTCATACTATAAGCTTATAGAATTATGTAAATTGTTGGCCTTAATTTTTTTGCCCTGGAGATGGGTGTGACAATGTGTTATCGACTTATCGGTGATTGTATTATTGTCATAAAAACATTGAGAATTAGTATACACCGAAACGTTCATGTAGAAGAATGGATTCTTGTTACTCTATACAGATTTTTTTGACTTTATAATTCCGTTACTATGCAAGGTTAATAAGCATTTATCTGTGCGAAACAGAGCCTAACTTCTCTTGTTCATACAGTCACATGGTATTTAACCATCTGTAGATTTCTTGGTTCTTTGCTAGTCCACAAACTCTGGCTCGTCCGAATATACATGCTATATATCCCTGCCACTCAACAGATCATATTACCAATTCAGATGCATTATGCTAGCTGGAACCATTCAGAATTAAACTAGCTACTTGACATTGTGTTAAATATTGATTTTGGCTATATCGAAAATAAGAGAAACAAACAGCCACAAGAGCTGATCTCCTATGTGATTTAAACATATTCCATATTTTTGCTCATTACTTGGCTGAGTAGATATGGTACATCTAGTGCGCAGAAGCAAAGTTAGTGACGAGCAAGAAAGCATTTCGGCTGGCAAACCAAAAACAGAGTTAAGCTTATCAAAGTATCAGAGCATCGTGTGTCAAGTCACCATTTCCCACTTTCACCACCCTTTTCATCCACACACCCGATAACCTCTTCCCTCATGGCTCAAGCCAAAACACTTCTTTTGTGACTCACCAATTTATTTTCTTTTCAATTTTTTAAACTAAATAATATTTCATTCATTAAGACTAAAATTAACAAATTACATAAAAACACAAAAATATTGTACCCCAAGCTTTGCTCTTTTCTACTTGTAGTGATTTCTAATTGGGTTTTACTCACCCCAATTAGTACGTGATTTTCGTTTTGGTATTTTGTATATATATTTTTTAAAGTGTTGCCAAATAGATTAGAAGTAAAATAAAAGTTTCATAAAAATAGGATAAAATACTCCCTTCAAACTGACAACCCTTCTTGTAGATTCAAAACTTGATGTTGTAGAAGTATCTTTTGTCTTTGTCTTCTCAAGCGCAACGGATAATGTAGAAGGCACACCACACTCTTCAAGCTTCTCTGTTTGTTGCTTGACAACGATGGTTGATCGTCCGGAGGACATAATATCAATGAAATCTTCTCACTTTGTTGAATACTTCACAATAACCATTCATACACCCAGAAATGATAATACCCGACACGAATCCATCCAACCAATGTTCATTAACTAGATAAATCTCTCTACAAGTACTCATGACATACCCGACACGAATCAATCCAACCAGTGTTCATGGAGTCGATAAATCCCTCTACAAGTACATATCTCTCTCCCCATGATGGTTACAATCTTTAAGAATCATCATCCGTGTACATCTCAAAACTAGATCAAACAAAAGCAACATAAATCCGTATAAGCATACACTCTAAATCATAAGAATATGTTGATATGTAAACACTTTATTTACTATTCACCTCAAACCAATCCCCTTTATCAATTCATGGCAACTACCCAGATTTCATCCGTTAATGCTTCACCGACATTCTTAGGTTCTATAATTGATATGAAACAAAAGAAGTTACTTTTGTTTTGGGCTTGTGATTTAAGAGTTCTTTGGTTAAGGTTTCCTATAACATTGTCTGTTAGATGATTCTTAGATTCCTTAATGTTGACAACTTCATCAACTTCTATTATTTCATCCTCAATATTATTTTCTATGGTTTTCTTGCCATTATCCTTTATGGCTTCTTCAATCATCTAGATCATCATCTACCAAGGGTGATGTTTTAGGTGGGGAAGGACTTTCATCGAATGTCACATTTAAGGACTCTTCGACTACCATTGTTTCTTTATTTAGAATGATGTAGGCTTTACTATCTTGGGAGTAACCTAGAAAAACACCTTCGTATAACTTTGGGTCAAACTTTGTGAGGTAGTCTTTTGTGTTTAAAATTAAGCAATTGCTTTCAAACACTCTAAAAATAATCTAGAGTAGGTTTATTACCTCTCAAGATTTCATATGGTGTTTTTCCTAAGATTGGTCTAATTAGAATCCTATTAAGAATGTAAGTTGAGGTGTCTACGGCGTTACACCAAAACTTTTGTGGTATTGTTTGTTCGTTCAACATGGTTCTACTCATTTCTTGAAGAGTATGATTTTTCCTTTCTACTTCACCATTTGATTGTGGAGTACGCGGAGCTCAAAAATTGTGAGTGATCCCAAAAGTGTCAGAATAAACTCTAAATTGTACTTCATTATCAAAATTTCCGACCATGATCCGTCCTAATTGAAACTATAGAACAACTAGTTGATTTTGGATTTTCTTACTGAATATTTCGAATTGCCGACCATGATCCGTCTCACTTTTTGTCTTAAATAATTTTGTCCAAGTATACCTAGAATAATCATCTACTATTACTAAAGTGTAAAGATTTCGTCCGTAACTTCGTACGGCAGATGGTCCGAAAAGATCCATATGTAGGAGTTTTAGGCATCTAGTTGGTGATACTATATTCTTAGCCTTGTGACTAGCATGAGCTTGTTTTCCTATTTTACAAGCGTCGCAAAAGTGTAGATCAAACTTAAGCTTAGGTATGAATTAAACGCATATTTGTGTGTCCTAATCTCCTATGACATAATTTGGATTTTTCGTCTATTGTTGTTAGGCAAAGTTTATCCCTCGGCTTATTTCCTAATTTCATCACATACAAGCCGCTTTTCCTAGTTCCTTTATCTATAGTTTTTTCATCCTTAGTTATTTCACTACCATTCTCGAAAAATATCACCTTGCACTTATTGTCACATATTTGACTTATGCTAAGTACATTAAATCCTAAATTATCTACATGCTTAACATTATTAATAGTAAGAGAGTCATGGGAAATTGTACCTTTTCCAGTAATGTTTCCCCTTAAGTTACTAGCACAAGTAATGTTACCTCTGTTGTATGCTTTCTATAAAGAAAAGAGACTTCTGATCCTGTCATATGCCTTGTACATCCTTTATCTTTGACCCATTCGTCGGGCTCCAAGTCAATTCCCAATCATATCTATTTATATTACACAAGAACTTAAACATTCGGTCCCCAGTCTCTAATGGTTCCAAAGTTGTTAGCATTAAACATCCCTTGCATTTGGTTAGGATGTTGAAATGATTGACAAATTCCCCAAGGTACGTAACTTTGTTGTTGAAAATTATTCCAAGTTACGAGATAGTTGCTTGGGTAGCTTTGTCCTCTAAAGTTACTTCTAGGTTGCGGTGTTTTAGATCGAGGTTGAAAAGTATTTATTCTTTTAGGTAGTGGAGTTTTTTTTTAATCTAAGTTTGGGTTTTTTAAATCCAACTCCAGGTTTCAAAGAGGGTTTATAAAATTGTTTAATTTCTTCTTTACTCGCTACTCAAACTTTCTTTTTATCTAGAACAATAAACTCAGTTCTAGAATTTATTTTTGATTTAATATTTGAAGTTGATTTGTCTTCTGACTCAGACGGTACCACAATACCTTTATTAATAAATGTTCGTCCGTAAAAATAAGGGTGCCTTCTGGTACTTTATCAGTTTTTGACTATTTAACAAACTTTACTTCTTTAGCTCCACTAGTTGATGCTTCACTTTGATTAAACCTAATCCTGTTTTATCATCGGAGTGTTTTTGAACACTTGACATTTCTTTTAATGAATTAGTTATCTTTTCAAGTTTAGCGAACCTAGTTGTTTCCTCTCTAAGTTTTTTATTTTCTATCCTAAAATTTTCACATGTCGTACATCCGACATCTATTTCCTTGTTTTTCTCAAGATTTTTTACTCTTTCTTTTAACTCGAGAATTTCTTTTTCTAACTTAGTTTTAGCATTTAATAAAAATTTATGATTTTTATGCTAGCTTTACATAGTCTATTATATTCATTTTGCAATGTATCATTATCTATTGAAGAAGCATCATCACTATAATAAGAGGAATCGAAATGTACCTCATTTGAAGCATGAGACATAAGACATGTTTCGCCATTGGGCTTCTCTTCATCTTCCTCATCGCTATCACTCCAAGAACCTCTGATAAACACCCTTTGGTTCTTGCTTCTAAGTGGCTTTGGACATTCCCCAATAAAATGATTTGGATCTCCGCATCTAAAAAAATTCATATCTCCTTTGCCTTTCTTATCATCCAAGTTATTTTGGAATGACTTCTTTTCATCTGCGATTGTCTAACGTATCGACCTCTCCTTCTAAAGAACTTCTTACAGTCCTTAACTGCCATTGCATATTCTTCATCTTCACTTTCGGAAATCAAAGTTTGTTAGGATTTGGAAAATCCAGTAGTTAAAGTGTCGGTCACCTCAAGTATATGTAATCGTTAGAAAGCTCGTAGTCGTAGTTATTTAGTGTTATGTAGTATTTAGTTAAGTAACACCGTGGAGGACGGACGGGTCTTTACCCACTTATGCACGATCCACAGCCGTCGGTGGCGTTTTATTGTAAGACTATAAATACTCTCTACCTCCCAAGGTAGAGTTGGAGCTCATAATAAGATTTTTCTTTCTCTCACTAAAGTTCCCAAACCTCTAACTTTCTCTCTCTAAAACTCATCTTATACGCCTACTTTGTTTATGGTTTGATGTGTATGTGAAATCCAATATGTTACAAATGGTATCAAGAGCCATGGTTAGATCATCTCTTACATATCCTTGGATTTCTAGTGGTTTTAGATGGTTTTGAGTTTGAAAAAGTTTAGTGGTTTTGCATCATTTGGTTCATTTCTTGTGTTAAAGTTTGAATTTTGGGTGTACTTTTGTGTTTAGGATCATTGTATGTGCTTGGGTTTTGATTTGGTAAGCTTGAATCACTGTGGTTGAGCTTGTTTTGGATTGAAAAGTGTGTTTTAAAGTTTTTCTTGGTAGCGACTTGGCTCTCGGAGTGAATTTCTTGGTAGCGACTTGCTTCATAAAAGGTAGCGAGTTGTAGTGTGTTTTGGTAGCGACTTGGTCATAGCGACTTGCCTTTTGAGACAAGCCGACAAAGAGTACACTTAGTGGATTCTCCACTACGGGTAGCGACTTGGTAAGGTAGCGACTTGCTTTCAATTTTGATAGCGACTTGTTCTTTAAGTTTCTTAGCGACTTGGTGGTAGCGATTTGGTCCTTAGCGAGTTGCTATTTAGCGACTTGACATCTTAGCGACTTGGTGCATAGCGACTTCTTTGTCAAAATTCTTAGAAATTTGGAACTTAGCGACTTGTTTTGTTATTACTTAGCAACTTAGTGCTTAGCGACTTGGTTCAAGGATTTCTAGCGACTTGGTTGACTTTTGTGTGTATCACGGTTTTCTCTTGATTTAGTAAAATACCGTGAAAGAATCTATTTCCCGGTTTAATCATTGAGTTATAAAATCCCGTATAATCTTTAAACATGTCTACCAACGTACCTACAATCATCTCCACTGTTGCCGAGGATGTTCAAGCATCTGGTTCAGATACTCGTCCACCCATGCTTGACAGAACTGACTACGACTCTTGGGCTCAAAGAATCAGGTGTATTGTCTTGGAAAGGAAAATGGGGTCAACATTCTCAAATCCATTGTTGAAGGACCTTATCAGATTGAGACTACAAGAGACTTAATTGATACAGCTGCAGATGGAACAATGATCTATGGATAAGACAGACCAAAGACATATGACGAGCTCAATGATAAGGAGAAAAAGAGATTCGATCTTGATATCGGGGCTTCTAACATCATACTTCAAGGTCTTCCAAAAGATATCTACAAGCTTATCAATCACAACACGGAAGCCAAGGCAGTGTGGGATAATGTCAAGATGCTTCTTTCTGGTTCTGAATTATATATGGAAGATAGAGAATCACAACTCTATGATGAATTTGAGCACTTCAAGATGAAACCAGATGAGAGTGTCTATGAGTATTACGTGAGATTCCACAAGCTTGTTAATGACATGAGGAGCATCAGAATGACTATGCCAAACATTCAGCTGAACTCAAAGTTTGTGAACAACATGAATCCCGAATGGCACAAGTTTGTCACCTCTGTGAAGCTAACCAAAGGATTGAAGAATACAAACTATGAGCAACTCTATGCCTTCCTTCTTCAGAATGAGAGACATGCCATGTTTGAAAAAGGATTCTTGATCAGTTCAAAACCAACCAGGGAGAGACAAGCTCATCAAATGATTCAACGGCCTTCTACTCAAACATTGGAATTACCACCAAAGCATCTCAAGTTATACCCATGGGTAATGGTAATCACAAACTCATTCCGGATCCAATGTTCAAACAAGCTGATGCAGCCGTGGGAAACTTCATTAATCAACTGGCTCTCATGATTAGTCAAAACATGAATTCTCTCCTACACACCAACAACAACCTCAGAACAGCATCCAATCCACACAATCAAGCCACTGTCAGAGATGGGAAGGTTATGGTGCAACAAGTTCAAGAAAGGCAGTACGAACAAGGAAGAGGTGGAGTTGGTAGAGGATATGTGGCAAATATGAATAGGGGAAGGAATGGAAATCAGGGACAAGCAAAACCGATCAAGTGTTACAACTGTGGAGGTGAGGGACATATTGCAAGGACATCACCAATGCATGTGAAAAGGAAGAGGTGGAGTTGGTAGGGAATTGGCAAATATGAATAGGGAAGGAATGGAAATCGGGACAAGCAAAACCGATCAAGTGTTACATGTGGATGTGAGGGACATATTGCAAGGCGCACATCACCAAAATGCCCTGAATGAGTACTTTAGGGATAAGATGTTGCTTGTGCAAGCTCAGGATAATGGTGCAGCTTTGGATGAAGAAGAGTTGTTGTTTCTTGCTGAAGGAAATGCCAAGACATATGATGCAGATGTGGATGAGCAGCCAATTCAGGAGATAGGCCACAATCATCAGAATGCCTTTCAAGTCGCTGATTGTGATGCATACGACTCTGACGTTGATGATGAACCTGCTGCACAAACAATTTTCATGGCTAGCATTTCTCCAATGGTCCCTCCTAAAGTCTCTTCATCACCACAAGCTGGTCCATCCAAAGTCAAAATCATTTCTGAGGTATTAAAACTATACGATGATGCTGATGAGCAAAAGATGCATGACAAAGTACAATCAACTGAAATTATTGAGTCAGATATTGAAAATATGGGTAATATCAATGTTGTCCCATATGATCAATATGTGAAACAAAGTGAAAGTGAGATTGTACCAAGTGATGTATCTTATGCAGTCAATGATGACTATGTTTTTGATGAATACACTGCATGTGCCCTGATGATTCTGTTATCTCTGAACTCAATGCCTATAAAGAGCGTGTTGCTATTTATGAACAACGAGCTAAGTTTGAATTAACCACCCGTGAGCAGGAGATGGATGACCAAATGCGTACAATTATTAGAAAAGTAATTTTAGAGAAGAAGTGTTAAAACAAGAGTTAAACTCCTTACAAGAAAAGCTTTCTAAAAGTGCTAAGCAAAAACAAGAACTTCAAGAAAATGTTAAAGTGCTTAAGCAGAAATTTCATGCTAAGGAATCAAAACTTTTGAATGATTTTTCCAATCTAAAACTTTGAAGAACAAGCTTGAAAATAAGTTGTACGTACAAGGGAATACCATTCAAACTGCTCACTTGATCACTAAGCATAGAGTTTTAAGCGATAAGCATAGCATTCCCCTTGTTGAGGAACTAAATCCAGATGTCATTAAAAAGGCTAGAGCTGCTAATAAGGTGATCTATGATGGAAATGAGATTCTTAAACCTAGACAGAAACCTAGTTGCGTTGAGTGCACTGCGAAAGATAGAAAATTAGATGATGCATCTAGGGAGAAAATGAATAAGAAGCTAGAAGATCCTGAATGCAAAAAGAATAACATAATGATCAAACCCCATGATTACAAGAAGGAAAACTGGATTTCCTTAAACAAGTTTAAGCCTCAAACGTTGTTAACACCTGAACAAGTTTTCTGGAAAAGGACTTAGATAAGCAAAAGCAGAAATCTTGTTGTTACAAACCCTCCCCTTAGGAAAATGCTGCGGCGTGTATCCTCCAAATAAACTAATGCATTTAGTTCCTAGAACTATTGCCACTAAAAGCAAGACCTTAATCAGTCAATATGTTATTTTTCAACTATTTGTCGATTTTGAGAAAACTTGTAAGAAAAGGATCACACCCACTGGGATAACTGAAGGGGAAAGGGGTTTTGAGCAAACAAAAGAATGCTATTTAACTGAGGTCATGCCTTTCTTTAAACAACTAAAAGATCATTTTGAGAGTCTTAAAAAGGGGATGGATTCAGATATTAAAGGAATGGAAAAGGAATTTGATGCAATGATAGTTGAGGTTAGTGACTATGAGTGAGCATTAAAATATAATGAGATTGAGAGGAAGAACTTGCATACCTTAAATGAGAATCTTATTTCTGAATGTATTGCTCAAGATGTGTTTTACACTTCTACAAATTGTTCCATTAATGCTTCTCAATTTCATGAATTATCTGTTGCTCTGAAAGTCTCCCATGATCGTGTCATTGAGCTTGAAAAACTAACTCTAAACTGCATGATAAGGTTGAACAGGATGATCATGATAACTTGGTAAAACAGTTTTCTAAATTGGAAGTTGAGCATCTTGCTTTGCAATTAAAATATCAACATCTAAAGAAAATGTTAAAACCTCAAATATCAAGACATCCTTGGATGTTCCTGAATTTGATGCAGTTTTTGAAATTAGCAAACGTGATGAACGGATTCGAGCTCATTGTAACACGATCAGAAAGTTGAAAGCCCAAATCTCTCAATTAAAGGGTGAAAAGAACAATGTGATTGGATCCCAAATGCCTCCTCCTTTAGATTCTCAATACTCTCAAACTTTTCATCTTCAAAACTTAGTTAATGCCTTACAAAAGGAAAACGAGAGTTTTCTAGAAGAAAATGAAAAGGTTAAACGACACTTTAAAGAGTTATATGATTCAATGAAAGTCACTCGTGACCAAAACAACAAAAAATAACGTCTTTACAAAAGGAAATTGAGAATCTGAGGAGTCAGGAAAATGGGAAACTGCCACTTGTTTTTAATAAGAATGTTGCATCAAAGTCATCCTCAGACCAAATATACTGTGTACTGTTAAATACATTCCTTCTCATCTTAGGAATAATGAACCTGCATTTCATGACTATTGTGCTCACCTTAAGGATAGTCTAGAATGTCTCCGTGAGATTGTTGAAGAGGATTTCATTAACAAACCTCTTGATAGAGAAATTAGGTTTGCTTGCATTCAGGCCA
The DNA here is from genome assembly GCA_910596185.1 of Chrysanthemum makinoi. NCBI lineage: Eukaryota > Viridiplantae > Streptophyta > Magnoliopsida > Asterales > Asteraceae > Chrysanthemum > Chrysanthemum makinoi. The sequence continues at coordinate 194,953,602 of OU343219.1, read as the reverse complement.
AACGATCTCAAGAGCTGCTAGAATGTGTAATTGCAACATGTCCTAAATCCTTAGGTGCAAAAGGTAAAGCTGTGATGCCTTGTTCTATGCCTAGTGCCAAGCATTCAAACCATTCTATGCCCAGTTTTAAGCAAGTGAACACCAATGTGCCTTCTAGTAGTACAGATCCTTGCACATCTAGTTCAGGAATGCAAAAAGTAGATCAACCAACTAATGTTCCCATAATTCCCTCTACAGGAGTAATTAGTGACATTAAAGCAAGCGGGTCAAAGCCTCCAGGTAATACCAAGCAAGATAGGACCTCGCAAGCTAAGAATGTGCATTGGAAGAGAGTAGAAGACCAACCTAGGAACTTTAAGTTGAATAAAACGAATCGTGTTGATTCTAGTATTAGCCATAGGCGTACTGTAATTAATTCGAATTCTGATACTATTTGAAAACCATGTAATGATGTCTGTTTGAATTTTGTTGCTAATCATGATTATGGTGTGAATGCTTTGTCTAATGCTGTCAAATGCCCAGTTAAAATTGTTAATGCAAAAAATCATGCTAAGAAGGCTAAAAGGCAAAGACGAAAGAAAGTTAGAAAACAGTGGAAACCCACAGGAAGAACATTTAGTAAGATAGGTTATCGATGGATACCTTTTGGCCATAAGGATAATCAGTTTTGCCCTCAAAATGCTAAGACAATGCCCACTAGAAAATGGATGCCTACTGGTAGAACTATTCCTTTAAGAAGTGAACATACTTTGAATAGGTCAAATACAGACACCAGAACTGCATCTATTCCTAATGATTCCATTGCTTCTATTTCTGATATGGGTGTTTCTATTTCGGATGTGGGTGTTCCAATCACTGTTACTAACCAAGTGGAACCCATTCTTGCATGGGGATCCCAATTATCAAGTTATCCATTCTTGTCTGTGTTCAACTGCAGATCGTTCAAATCGTTCTGTGGTACCTGGACTCAGGCTGTTCCAAGCATATGACTGGAGACCGGTCGCGGCTCATGAACTTCGTGAGTAAATTCATCGGGATTGTTAGATTCGGGAACGACCATTTTGGAGCAATTATGGGTTATGGTGATTATGTAGTTGGCAAAAGTGTAATCTCCAGGGGTATATTATGTGGAAGGTCTTGGTCATAATTTGTTCTCTGTTGGTCAATTCGTGATTCGATCTAGAGGTGGCATTTAAAAAACATACTTGCTTCGTTAGAGAACTTGATGGTGTGGAATTATTAAGAGGTACTCATGGTTCTAACCTATACACCATCTCTATCGAAGACATGATGAAGTCTTCTCCAATTTGCTTGCTGTCAAAGGCTTCTAAAACAAAGTCATGGTTATGGCATCGTCGTCTCAATCACTTGAACTTCGGCACCATTAATAACCTTTCCAGAAAGGATCTTGTCAGAGGCTTACCCATATTAAAATATGAAAAAGATCATCTTTGTTCACTTGCCAATTGGGTAAAAGCACGAAATATGCCCACAAACCAAAACCACAAATTCAGTAATGGAAGTTCTTCATACCCTTCATATGGATCTGTGCGGACCAATGAGAGTGCAAACGATAAATGGTAAGAAATACATTCTAGTAGTTGTTGATGACTACTCTCGATTTACTTGGGTAAAGTTTTTGAGGACAAAGGATGAAACTCGAGATGTCATCATCAAACTAATCAAACAGCTTAGGGTTCGACTCAACAATACGGTCAAATTGTTGAACAGACAATGACTCGAGTTTGTTAACAAATATTTAATTCAGTTTTATGAAAGTGTTGGAATCAGTCATCAAAGAAGTGTTCCACGAACTCCTCAACAGAGCGGTGTAGTTGAAAGCGAATCGAACTCTTGTGGAAGCCGCAAGAACAATGCTAATTTATTAAAGGTTCCAATGTTTCTATGGGCTGAAGCCATTGCCACTGCTTGCTACACCCAAAATCGTTCCTTATACACACCTCTCATGGAAAAACTCCATATGAACTTGTTCATAAATGAAAACCTGATCTCTCCTACCTTCGTGTGTTTGGTGCTTTGTGCTATCCAACGAATGACGGTCAAGACTTAGGTAAATTAAGAGCAAAGGCAGATATTGGAGTTTTTGTTGGTTATGCACCAAACAAGAAGGGTTACGGAATCTACAACAAGAGAACCCGAAATATCATGGAAACAATTCACGTTACGTTCGATGAGCTGACGGTCAAATGGCTCCAGGACAATCCAGTTCTGGACCCGCACTTCAAAACAGTCCCATTGGTTCATCCCTTGTACCAAACTCATTTCCAGCAACTCCATATGTACCTCCATCAGAAGATGATTTAAAGAAATTGTTTGATCCAATGTTTGATGAACACTATGAACCAAATGCTGATGAAATGTCAATTCCATCAACAGAGGCTGCTCCTATCCCTGTGAATGAAGTCAACCCTTCAGTCTCAATATCATTAAGTCAAGAAGCGCCTGCTGCTGATCACTCTGTCTCATCAACAAATCATCAATCATCAAATGTACATCATGGAATTGTTTCTGGCATCAATGATGAAGTTAATCCCTTTGCTACTCTCGAAGATGCTCCATTTGAAAATATATTTGCTCCTGAATCATCATCAGAACCATCTTCATCAGGAGATATCGACTCTGCTACTTCAGTTCCACAACAACAACCACATGAACACCTTAGAAAATGGACACATGATCACCCATTAGATAACATCATTGGAAACCCCTCTCGTCCAGTATCCACACGGAAACAACTTGCAACCGATGCCTTATGGTGCTTCTTCAACTCCGTACTCTCTAAGGTCGAACCAAAAGACATTAAAACCGCCATGAATGAAGACTGCTGGTTCAATGCCATGCAAGAAGAAATTCATGAGTTTGATCGACTTGATGTATGGGAATTAGTACCTGCTCCAGATTGTGCTATGATCATTGCTCTAAAATGGATCTTCAAAGTGAAACTTGATGAGCATGGTGATGTCTTAAAGAACAAGGCTCGATTGGTTGCAAAAGGATACCGTCAAGAGGAGGGTATTGACTTTGAAGAATCATTTGCTCCTGTTGCTCGTATCGAGGCAATCAGAATCTTCTTGGCTAATGCTGCAAGTAAGAACATGGTAGTCTATCAAATGGATGTAAAGGCGGCGTTTCTTAACGGAGATCTTAAAGAAGTCGTATACGTCAGCCAACCTGAAGGCTTTGTGAATCGAGCATCCTACTCCGTCTATCGTTTGAATAAAGTTCTTTACGGTTTAAAGCAAGCTCCAAGGGCATGGTATGATACGCTATCAAAGTTTCTTCTATCCCTGGATTCACAAAGGAGCGGTTGATCGACATTGTTCACGAGAAAGTCAGGCAAACATTTAATTCACGTTCAAATTTATGTTGATGATATTATCTTTGCCTCGACTGACCCCAATGAATGTGATCATTTTTCAAATGAAATGGGTTCCAAATTTCAAATGTCAATGATGGGACAAATGTCATTTTTCTTGGGATTACAAATTTCACAAAGTCCCGGAGGCATTTTTATAAATCAATCTAAATATGCAAATGAGATTTTAAAGAAATTTGGATTTGTTTCATGTGACACCGTTGACACTCCCATGATTGAGCGTACTAAGCTGGATGAGGACAACTCAGGGATCATGGTAGATCAAACAAAATATCGTAGTATGATTGGATCCCTGATGTACCTCACGGCTAGCAGACCAGACATCTTGTTAGCTGTGTGCATGTGTGCTAGATATCAGGCTAAGCCTACTAAAAAGCACCTTGAAGCGGTTAAGCGGGTCTTTCGGTATCTCCAAGGAACCATCAATATGGGACTATGGTACCCGAAGGACACCGGTATGTCACTAACGACCTATGCAGGATCTGCGATCATGCGGGATGTCAAGATACACGTCGAAGTACGTCAGGAGGTGCTCAGTTTTTGGGTGATAAGCTTGTGAGCTGGTCTTCAAAGAAGCAAATGAGTACTTCTATTTCCTCAACAGAGGCTGAATACATAGCCATGTCATCTTGTTGTGCTCAAATCCTATGGATGAGATCCCAATTATCTGACTATGGCTTTGAATTCAACAAAATCCCTCTGTACTGTGATAATAAAAGTGCTATTGCTCTCTCATGCAACAACGTTCAACACTCAAGAGCAAAGCACATCGACATTCGACATCATTTCATCAGGGAGCAAGTGGAAAATGGTGTGGTGGAACTCTATTTTGTGAAGTCAGAATACCAGTTAGCAGACATCTTCACCAAAGCTCTTCCAAGAGAACGTTTTGAGTTTATTCTTCCTCGACTTGGCTTGAAAAGCCTTCAACCAGAAACACTCATACGTCTTCAGGAGGAAGACGAGGAGTAAAGGTCTTTCCTTCATCTATATTTTGTATATATTTATCCAAAAAGCAAAATACAAAATTATAAAACCTTCTAAAAGCAAATAGAAAAATATAAAACTTTCAAAAATCCATAAAAATCTGAAAAACTCGAAAAATCTCAAAAATATTGTCTTTTTGTCTTATCTTTCTTGATTCGATAATATCTACGGTCTTTGTGCTGTCATTCAAAGAATGACACGGGACTTTAGATGTTGTTCGAATGTTTAAAAAAAAAAATAAAAATAAAATAAAATAAAATTTGGGCGAAAGAGAAACAATTGTTTATTGTCATTTCAGGCAGTAACCGCTTTTCAAAGAAAGAACAGAGCCATGCTTTATCTCATGTTTCAAACCTAATGCTCTGATTCTAAAAACAAATGTTTGTCATTAACAAGACAAATGTTTAATTTCAAATATTTTTCCTTCTAATGATTCCTCTGAAAAATATTTGCAATCTTATGAAAACTCAATTGTTTTGAAAACACTTCGGACTCTATTTTTGAAAATCAAAAGAACTTATCAAGTGTCAAAATCTCAATCCATCAATCAACAACTTTCGTCATTGATTGAGGGGGAGAATGATTTTTCAATTAAATCAAAAAGTGTTCTTTTCAAACAATTAGCACTTAAATGAGCAAGGTCTACTCTAAATGTTTTACAATATTTTACACAATTGGTTCAAGACCTTGGCTATTATTATGTTTTCAAAAGATAATCATGCATGTTTAATCAATGGAGTTTAAAGTCTCAAAATCCAATCCTTATCAGTTAAAACGTTTTCATAATCAAGTCACAATTCTCCTTAAAAGCTTTCAAAATCAATTTAAATCTACAGAGATCACAAATCTCAAATGATTTGATAATTGTGATCGGGGGAGAATTTGTGATTTAAATTGGATTTAAACTGATAATTCGATAAATGGTTTCATAAGTGTTTAGCATGTTTTCCTCCCCTCATGTGACAAACGATTTCAAATTTTCCATGCACATGTTGAGGGGGAGCATCTACTTTAAACCTCAAATTATTGAAACGTGATTGAATTATCTCTAAGTGCAGGTTCCATCTAATATGTGTAAAACTCTTTCAAACTTCGAGGCACATATTGAGGGGGAGCAAACTTTTGAAAACCTCATCCTTCCTTAAAATGTTTTATCTACTCAAATTGATTGGGAAGTGATGCTGATCATTTTAGAAAATGTTAATCAAAAGATTGGACCTTTCACTCTTAATCTAACGATTTCAAAGATCTTTTGCCTCCATGTGCTAAACAAATTCTGAATTTTTATGCATATGTTGAGGGGGAGCATTTCTAAAATATCAAAACAATTAAGATACAAAATGCTTTGATTCTATATCACAAGTATCTTGATTGATTTTCAAATGGTTTCAAGGCGGAAGAACTATATCAAAAGACCAACCAACTCTACTTTATGCATGGTGATATAAGGATGATAAGGTTAGGTTGAGGTCCCATGATCCGCCAGAACCGGAGGGATCTACCCAGGGACAATCCACTAGATAGTGTAGAGTCCTTAGGTATGATGATAAAAGGAGAAAAATGAGATATGGGAAGAGTGTGGACTAAAACTGAGCTAGTACTGGAATAAACCCAACAAGGTTTTAGTAATGAAGTCTCGGTAAGCACTGAAGGGGTTGAATAATGAAAAAGAAATGAATATGAAAAGGGTGAAAAGAAATAGCCCTCCATTTATTCAAACTTAGGGCAGAAACCGAGTTCAATTCATATACTACTGGTGGTTACCAAGGTAACATCGGTATTAAAGACAAGACGTCATGGACCCAGTGACGCACTGCACTTCAACTTTCCAAACCACTCAAGTTCCTCTTAAAAGGGCTTGTTTCATTCTCACGGGGAACCGACATAATCTATCGACTTTCTCTAAGAGATTGTTGATATTGAAGTAGGAGACCCTCTCCCTAGTCTCCGGCATAGGAACCAAATATGCACAATTGAGTATAGAGCCACGAGATCATCATATAAATCTCATTAGGACACTTTCAATGAAGACTCTCTGTTTCACACAATGTGGAAAGAGAGATTATATCTTATGAGTCCTACGCATTATCCTTGTGGTATTGCCAGAACATCTGAGTGATATGCATACATATTCACAATGAAGATGGAAAGCCTTCTGGAGCCAACATCAAACAAGCTCTGGTAGGTGGCATGTGAGATCTATTCAATAGATTAACCATGTGACAACTGAACAGAAACAATGGGGCGATTCAATCTTTTGAATCAATCTGGTTCAGGTTATGGATTGACGGATACCTTTGAAAAAACGGTCGTTGTGCCCAAAAAAACTCTTTTCTTTTGCACATCGACTGTGTACTTATTTCTCAAAATAAAAGGTGTTTATGATTGATAATTGATTTTCATTAAAACCTTCGTTGTATTGCAAAACAATTTCTATTGAGCAGTACACGATTGTTTTTCAAATCTCTTTTCATCAATCAGTGAATTCTCATTTCATTTGGTTCACTCACTCTGTGTTGTCTTCTTTGAGACGTTTCGGTTTGAGAACAGCTAGAGCAGTTGCGAAACCCTGTCAAGGAAATTCTTCGAATTATACGATCACAGGTACTTATGCTTGATCAGCGGGGAAACCGTGGGCGGTGTACCTCAATTCAACGAAAGTGATCAAAGACACTTTCGTGCGCTTTATTGCTAATAACTGCTGTTGTATGCAGGTACGCCCGGCGTTTGCAGGTGATCGAATAAGCGGTCAATCCATAGCCGCATGCTCACCCAACACATTCAGTTCCAAAGAAATCATGATTAGTGCATCAATGACTCTGATATTATCACTCCATGCTTCTGCTACGCTGCTGCCAATATCATGAATCAACTAAAGCTTCCGCTACTCTGATAAGAATATATCATGAACCAGAATGTGAGCATGTCTGTCCAAATGTCACATCATCACATAATAGCAACACCACAATGGATGAGTCAGAATTTAATGTGGCTGATGATCTCAAAAGCTGACTCAAAACTCAGTATCACGTGGATCAGTTAAAGACCTCCACTCAGATTATCCAAACATGCAAAAATGAAGAATCAAATACTACGAGCTCTGAGAACAAAGAACATGATCAAGAATCCAAGAACAATCTCAATGTAATATCTGTTTGTATTCTATGTAATTTTAATGTGTGTTTGAGGTGACCTCCCTTAGGGGGAGATTGTTAGGATTTGGAAAATCCAGTAGTTAAAGTGCCGGTCACCTCAAGTATATGTAATCGTTAGAAAGCTCGTAGTCGTAGTTATTTAGTGTTATGTAGTATTTAGTTAAGTAACACCGTGGAGGACGGACGGGTCTTTACCCACTGTATGCCTGATCCACAGCCCGTCAGGTGGCGTTTTATTGTAAGACTATAAATACTCTCTACCTCCCAAGGTAGAGAGTTAGAGCTCATAATAAGATTTTTCTTTCTCTCACTAAAGTTCCCAAACCTCTAACTTTCTCTCTCTAAAACTCATCTTATATGCCTAATTTGTTTATGGTTTGATGTGTATGTGAAATCCAATATGTTACAAAGTTTCGTCATAACTAGACTCCTTTTTAGCTTTTAAGGCAAGAGATCTAACTTTATCTCCTTTACCTTTAACTATATCGAAGTGTTTCTTGATTATCATTTCATGAACTTTCAAGTTACCGATAAGTTCATCAAATGATAGTGATGTCAAATCTTTTGACTCCTCAATTGCGGAACATTTGCTCTCCATTTAGGATGTAGAGCTCTAAGAAACTTCCTAACATAATTCTTACTAGAGCAACTTTCATCAAGAGCTTTAAGACTAATAATAATAGTATTAAATCTAGCAAAAACTATCGACAAACTCATCTTCCGGAATGAAAAATTGTTCATATTATTGTACAAGAAGATCAATCTTGTTTTCTTTGACTTAATTATTACCTTGATGGGTAACTAGTGAAGGTTTATAAATTTCTTTTGCCGTATTACATATAAAAAATCCTTTAAATTCCTTTTTTCGGCCAAGCATTATAAATTTCCATTTTAGCCTCATTATTATTGGCAAGTTTCTTTTAAGTTTATCATTTTTTTTCATAAAGAACTATTTCATCCTTTTTGTTTTCGGATTCTTTTGAATAGGTTTAAAATCACCATCAGTAATAATATGCCAAAGATCAAGATCTTTTGATTTCACATACATTTCGAATCTTGTTTTCCAATAGATAAAACAATCGGTTTCAAAAAGTAGTGGTCTTTGCATAGATTGTCCTTCTTGATATTTGTCGAAATCCATAGATCGATTCAAGTTTTAAAATATAATATATTTTAAAATTTTGGTTAACGTAGCTCTGATACCAATTGTAAAAAACTAGAAAGGGGGTGGGGGGTTGAATTGTTTTACCGATTTATCGTTATAATATTTTGGCTTTCAAAAACTTTAGATTCGAATTTACGTGAGATTAATCAACAAAAATATGTACACTCAAGACAATAAGAAATAAGTAATAATAACTGCGAAATAAAGAATGCAAGATAGCAGTAAAGAGTTAGAATGACTACACTATGATTTATAGTGGTTCAGTAACGAAGCTCCTCTTCGCCCTACTCCACTCCTCGAGTACCCAACTAGAGAGTTCACTTCACTATGTCAACAAGCTCCCTTCAGGTGGAGAAAACCGTACATGGCGCTTATACCGATTGGCGATACTAAACTAAATGTCGAGTTCTAATAGCTAGAACCAATCTTAACACGATGTACCCGATCTTCACACAAGCTATAAGATCTACCCGGTCTTTACACGATCAACACAATCTAAACACGATCTACCCTATCACCTCACAAATTACACAACATACAAGATCAACACGATCAACTCAATCTACTCAGTCTCACAACTACACAAGATTAAAGATGATGAACTTGGTGTAAGCTAAATACAACAAGGAAGTATCCAATATTACTAATGCACTAACTATACTAAGACACTTGATATATTACAACAAGGAAGTATCCAATATCACAAATGCACTAACTATACCAAGACACTTGATATCTTGATGAATATAAGTGTTCTTCTCTTGCATTTGGAATGAAAGAATGTTTGGATCACTTTAGAATGAAATCAAACAAGTTTATGATCAAAGAAATGTGTCTATGGTGTATATAAAGAATGATAGAAAAAACAGTTAAAACAGATAAGTAAAATGTGAGAAATTGTTCACTATTTGTAAGACAAAAATCTGGGCGTCAAACGGTTGGACGGTACCCTCAATTCCATATTTATTGGTACCGTGCACGCTCTTATTTTTGTCTTTTAGTGGGGAAGTTAAAATCTGATAAAGGTGGTTGTTTTCTTGGAAGGAAATCCAGATTTTGAAATTCAAGTATTTTCATTTGAATAAAACATTTTATCATAATCAGAAAATGCCCCGTCTAATTAATTTTGTGTAATATGCTTATGCCACATTTCTATGAAAAATATTTTCTTTGATCATTTGTCAAGTTTGATGTTCATTGTTCATACCTTTAGTGATTTTGCGTCGAAATGAAGATTTACGACTATACGTAGAATGTTTATATGTTTTGTTATTATCAAAACGTAGAGAATACGAAAAATAAAAATAACATTTTTAGACATTATTTGTATTAACAGTAGCGACTCCCGCTCTTGTTGGAAACTCTACTAGAGACCTGATGGTTGAGACTTCCATGCTAAGATTCTGGAGTGTTGTTCTTCCGAGTATGACGTTGTACTTAGATGTAGAATTGTAACATGACTGTTCTTTACACTCTATAGTGACTACACCTTCAGGATATGATCTCTCTCCTGAGAAACCGATTAGTGGTGTGGTTGGAGGTTTGATGTTTGACATGATTTGTTTTAGGAGTTTGTTGAAATAATGTTCATACATCATGTCTACTAAACTTCCCCAATCCAACCCTATGTGAGGTCATCATTTTTGTTATGACTATGGGATCGGATGATGACATAAATGTATCCCATGGAATGCTTCGCGATGGGGTACGCTGCAAGTTTTCCATAACTTCATCGCCTATTTTTGTTCTTGGGTGCCATGACTGGATCATGTTGACACTTCCTATATGTTCCTTGAGGGACTCTTGTTCCATTTGGTTATTGTTATCTACCCTGGGTTTCATGTCAGGGTGGGCAGATTTGTATGTGCTAATAGTGAGGTTGTCCCTGAGAGTTTTTGGTGTGGGATTTCAAGGCTTATGTAGGCTGGGAAAATGCCATATTCTACTCTTTGTGAGTTCCTTAGTGTTACAATTTGCCAGGTACGTATTTGAGATTTGTTCTAAGTATAGGGTGGGTTGCATGTTATTTCAAGGGGAAGGGCTAGAAGGAGATGTTAGGGTGTTCTTCTAAATGTCATACCTAGGGTGGTTCCCAAATGATGTTGTAACCTGATTACTATACGCAAAGTAGTGTAGAAAAGGATAAGTAGGTTGGTATGTGTTTACCTGAGTTTGTTTTCCCGATAAGTGGGTGTAGCATAGCCCGATTTCCATGTTTGCCAGCTCCTTTTCCTTGACACCCTCTAGCACCCATTGATGCTCCCTGAACTTTGAATGGTTAAGATATTCGCAGTTGTGTGAATGGTTTGAGAATGTGACATTTCTCAAGGGACCATGTGGACTTCTGTAGAGGGATGATGTGTGTAGGTCTGTAAGGCTAGCTGTTGTATGCATCTCCCTTGTAGGTTTCTTTATGTGGCTTTGTGGGTGACTGGTAAATCTCTTTTCCGGGTGAAAAGAGTTATCCACTCGGGTAGGTCCGAGGTGGTTTTTAGGTATGTCTAAAATTTGAGGGGTTTGCTCACCAGACATGTTTAGTTAAGAAACTTGTACACAAATGAAACATTTTATGAATTTTTAAGTGAGAAATGAGTGAAAATAGATAAAAACTTTGGTGAAATTTGTGGCTATTTTGTATCATATCCCCCACGGATGGCGCCATATTTACGTATGGTATGTAAATCGGTTTAGAGATGAGATGGGAATGGTTTTATTGTTTGGTTTCCCGTGTTGAACGATAATGATAGAGAGCCAGGTTCCAATCATCCAAGAGTAGACAAAGAGGACAGGTGTCATGCGTCCTTTAGCTCGTACAAAGTGGGGCTTGTCGCGCGTCCCACTGTGCAGTGTTAGATGGTACATCTTAACCGCTAGCGACAGTTGTGAAGTAGTAGTACTGTCATGCTCAGTCTGGCCTGAGAGGTCTTACCAGGCCCTGCGTAGCCTGGGATTTAAGTCGGGCTTACATCAATTGTTGATGGGCCTTGGTAATGGGCTTGATTCGAGCGTGTAATTAGTGGGCTTGGGCCACCAATATTGATACACTATCAGAGACTTTGGAATAATTGCGAAGTATACATCAGAAGTTAAATGGCCTTTTGATATATAGGGATCGCTTTTATCTTGGTGATAACTAAGCTGAAAATTCCATTGTTACAAGTGTTTCATGAAACGCTTAGCGCACGGGCATGACAGAACCAAGAAGATGCTAGTTTTGGTTATCAACTTTGTTTATTGGAAGGCATGCGAAAATCAGTGGAAGATTTTATCAAGCAATGTCTCGTTTGTCAGCAAATGAAGTACTCGACTCAAGCATCCGGTGGTTACCTGCAACCCCTCCCAATACCGTTAGCAGTTTGGGAAGATGCTTCTATGGACTTCATTATGGGACTACGTGTTTTTAAGGGTCTCACGGTTATTCTGGTTGTGGTGGATCAGTTTTCTAAGTATGCACATTTTGGGACCTTGCCAATGAGTTTCAATGCGCATAAGGTCGTGGAGTTATTTATGGAGATCGTGGTTAAACATCATGGATTTCCTAAAACTATTGTGCCTGATCGTGATCCCATTTTTGTTTGTAAGTTTTAGAGCCAACTGTTTGAATTCAGTGGCTCTCGGTTGAAGCATAACACTACGTACCACCCCCAGACAGACGGACAAACGAAGGTTGTAAACCGAGGGTTCGAGTTGTACTTGCGGGCTATGGTGACAGGTCGACCTCATCAGTAGGTCCGTTGTTTTGCCATGGACTGAATATTCTTATAATACTAGCCACCATAGTAGTATTAGGATGTCTCCGTATCAAGCATTGTATGGGAGGTTGTGTTGGAATCACTCCTAAACCTATTTCAAGTGTTAGTGATTAATATGTAATAGTTAGCTTAATATGGCCTTTATGTTAGTAATTAGCCTTAGGCTTATGTAGAAGGCCCATAAGCCTAGGCCTAGCCCAATAAGGAAAAGGATGGGAACTAGGAGTGTTGCCCTAGCTTCCCTCCTATAAATACTCTTGTAAACCTTCACTTGAAGGTTGGTTGTTCAATTCATTTCTCTTTCACTATAGCTACGCCTAACCGTTCTTAGTATTCATACGCATAGTGTTTGGTTTGTGTCTTGTTCATCCGATCTTTCTCTCTATCTCTTTCTATTGTGCTTGTGTTGTAAAACTAGTGACCTAACAGTGGTATCAATCGCCAAATAGTTGGGTGAATCGTGTTTGTTGCTTATGTGAGTTTCGGTCTTACGCGTAACAACACTTGATACTTTGGTTCGCTTAAAAACTCATTTTTTACACTTTTTAATCCAAGATTCTTGTACTTTCAACGTTTTAAGGTGTTAAAATAACGGTTTTTGGCAAAAAGTTTCAACCTTTACGCGTGGATCATCGTTTTCTTGCTTGGTTTTGTACGTGGGTTTATTCCTACGCGTAACGTGTTTTTGAGCTTTGGATCATCAAGTTTCACACTTTTGTGTTATTTTGGTGATATTGAAGCTATTTCATCACAAAAACCTGGTTTGGAAACATCAGTTGCAAGAAATCATTTTGGGCTGAAATCTACGCGTAAGTAAAACCCTAAACTTACGCGTAACGTGTCCTTGGTTTGATCTTCAGTTTTCGTGGCTTACTCCGTGTTTTCTTGCTTGGATAAGCCTGAGAATACGTCGACTTTGGATATCTTTTGCACTGTGATAGTATAAAAGATCATTTGGGCAAAAACCCTAAAATTACGCATAAGCATAAGCTTACGCGTAGAAATTTTTACGCCTAAGATTCATCTTACGCCTAAGCTCTGTCTTACGCATAAGGTAATCCTATGCCTAAGTTTTCTACGCCTAACTCTTTGTTTACGCATAACTTTAGCGTTTTATCCTTACTTACGCGTAAGCTAATCCTACGCGTAACTTTTATTGTTACGCGTAACTTTGGTGTTTTTACGCATAAGTGGTACTTGGCTTTTCTGTGATTTCTACGCCTAAGGACTCTTCATCAACAAAGGTTCATTCGACTACAAAGATCCATTTAACAACACAAGTTTTCAACATGTCACAACCACCATACTCTAACTATTTTCCTTACACTTATAATCAACAACAACAACTCAGTCCACAACATCAACAATTTAATCATCAACAACAAATTTATCAACAACAATTTAATCAACAACATACTCCACAACTTGGTGCAATTCCAACACAAATGGTTCAACCCTCACTTAGTCTTCAAGTACAACCTTACACAAACTTCTACAATCAACATCCATCCAGGAATACTATGAAGGAACCGGCATGGTTTGGCAAGATGTGTGAAGCCTTGAGTAGCCAACAATCAATTCATGAAGCTGGCTCACTTGATAGACCTCCAATGCTCACTCCGGGTAATTATGATCAATGGGTGATTCGGTTCTTTAGGTTTTGTGATCTAAAGAAGCCACATGGAAAGTTTTAAAGAAGGTCATTATGGAAGGTCCATTTCAGATGCCTACTGTCGTTACACCCGGAGATCTAATGTTGTTCCACCAAGAGATGATGTCACCAACATTGCAAATGTTGCAGAACTCACGGGTGATCAACTTCTACACTTTGAAGCCGACGAACTTGCAATGCAATACATCCTTTTAGGATTACCCAATCCAATCCTTCGAAGTGTTGATGCTCAAAAGACTGCAAAAGCAATGTGGGAACAGATTCATCTTCTTATACAAGGCACAACACTCAATCAGGAAGACATGGAATCCAAAATCTACTTGGCTTATGAACACTTCATGATTGAACCAGGAGAATCATTAGAATCTTATCATCATCGCTTTTCAGACATCATTAATGATTTGGACAAACACAACATCATCATGCTACGAATTGCTGTCAACACTAAGTTCCTAAGTAGTCTTGGTCTGGAATGGGAGAAGTATGTCATTTTTCTCCGTCAAGCTAAAAATCTTCATCAAGATACATACGAATTGTTGTACGACTATCTGAAGCCTCACCAAAAAGAAGTTGATAAGGAAAGGATTCTCCGTGGTCAAACTGTTTCACCGTCACAGAAGAGCCTCTGGACACTGAGTACAGAAAGAAGTTCAAATTCATTAGACTCCAACACGTTGCAAAAGAATTTGCTAAGGATCAAATGGGTGGCCCCAGAGGATCGAGTGGTGGAGTTCAACCTACACCAGGTCCTGATGCGGTTAATCAACCCGATAAGGGATCTGGTGCCACCACTCATGAGCAACAACAACAGCACGTGGAAGATTCTATTGAGTTTGACATTGAAAAACCAGAAAAAGAAAAGTCTGAGAAGGAAAAGGCTGACGAAGAAGCTGCAGCTCCAGCTAAAGCATATGAAGATGCTCGAATTCAGGCTGAAGAGCAAGCTAAATCTGATAAAGATGACGAGATGGACTACGATGATCTTCTTCTTCAACAGTCCAACCCACTCTAAGGAAGAAACTGCTAAGCCTCCTAAAGACCCTGAGTCACCTCACATCTCCTCTTCATCAGACTCATCCTCTCACTCTTCACCACCACCATAAAAAAGAACAACAAAATCCACATCCAAATCAGTGAAGAAGCAACAACATCTTGGATCTCTCAAACAAAGACCAGAATCGTTAAAGCTGTCAAGCAGGTCAGAAAGAAAGATATTACAAAGAAGAAGTTAGATTTTCTTGCTGACCAGATACAATATCTTCATGATGAGAATGACAAGATGCAAGTTGAAAGGGAGTATGTCCAGAAGCTCATGAAAGATGATCGTCAAGGGAAAATGGACGAGATGATCAAGGGATACACTCACAAGTTCCTTCTTGACGTCGTTCCTAAACTGACAAAGGAGATGTACACCAGACAACTTTATCCGAATCTCTTACATCTGGCCAAGCAAACCATAAGATCAACACCAATGAATGTCAACATCAACACAGTTGATCCCATAATCTTCTCAGATGCTGAATTGGTTAACCGGCTGGTAGCTCAAATGTCGAAATGCTCTGCAACATTTTCCTCCTGCGAAGGTAAACTGTTTGAAGCATTACTGGAATACCAACTCAGGTCAGCATACAGAGAAGAAGCTGAAAGGCCTAAACGTCCGAGAGACGAAGAAGATAAAGACAAGGATAAGGATAACGAGCCCAAACGCCCGAAGACGTCTGGTGAATCATCCTCAATGCAGCCTCCACCCCACCGGACTCCAGCTCAACAAAGATCTCCTCCTCGCTCTTCAACTGAAAAACCTCAGGATTCTGAATTACCACCCCAGACTCAAAAAACCGGTGATCACTTTGAGTATACGGGTGGTGACGATGAGGAAATCCCTGAGCCCCAACAACAACCCATCTCTCATACCCACCAAGAAACCGTAATCCTCTCTAGGCCAAAGAAAGAAGAAGAAGAAGGGCCTATGACTGACGTCTTATCATGGCCGGACGAGGATAACATCAATTCGACTGGTTCTCGAAGCTTATTGATTCTACACCTACCCACCTGAAGGTCAAGATGCGTAGAAGGTCGACATTAGAGCATGCTAAGTTCTTGCAAGAAAATTCGTGTGAAAAGATGACGAAATCCGAGTTGAAGCGAATCAAGAATGAAGCATTTCAACGGCTCAAAGACAGCTCGAAAAGTGCTATTGAAGTTGAGTATCACCTTGATAATATAGCACGAGCTATGTTTAACAACATGGATTGGCTCAACCCCGAAGCAAACATCGACTTCACCCAAGGGACAACCTCCATATTACACCGACTGGTCTAAACCTCTACCAACAATTGGCCAAACAGATCAGCCTAGGATTCCATTCCGATATTTCTTCAACAAAGACTTGGAATTTCTTCTTCACGGTGGCGATGGTTCAAGGAAATACGCTACATCATTGACACTTCCGTTCCCGGCAGCCATATACTCTAACTGCATAGCCATCGAGGAAAGAGCTAACCACATGTTCTCCAACAATGTGGAAGAGTATGACCGTGATGCAATGTATGGGATTCACCATTGGCCGGAACGCCGACGAATCTACTACAGAAGCTGCCAGGTTCAGAAGTCTCAACATGAAGTGTTCAGTACTAAAGCAATTGTGGCTATTAAACATGTTGATCTTTCGTCTAAATGGGACTACATTTTTCTCAAGAATATTGTGGTCAAAAGACAAGACGAAAGGGATTATGCATTCAGTGAAGCGGACCTTGAGAATTTGTCTCTCAACGACATTGAAGATCTGTATCTTGCCAAAGTACAGGGACGCATGAGACAATTCTCGACTGAAGTGCAACGTGAATTCATCAAGTCCTTGCTTATCTTCATCAGAAGAATAGTAATCAAAGAACGTGTAGAAGATCTCCAGCTTGCAGTTGAATCATATCAGACCCGTGTCAACTTCACTCCACCTCAGCTAGATCTTCCCGACATCAACCAGCTTCCACAATACACTCTCATCAGCCAACCATTCAGAGTAGTTTTCCTTAGTGATCTACAATGCAACTGCTTGATGGCGTGTAGAGATCTTCACAAGTTTGGGGATCACACATTGAAGAAGGTTAGGGACGGATTGGCTTATAGGTTGAAGGATATACATGAAGGAATTGGGTCACAAAAGCGATGGAATTCTAAGGAAAGACGGGATGTGAAGAGGATCATTACCAGGATTGATGAAAGGTTATATCGAAGGGATCAGTTCAGAACACTAGAGAGCTTTGTAGGCGGTCGTCCCAGGATTGCTCTCGCCGGCTATCAATGCCCTGTTCGCATTCCTGGAAACATTGATGGACTTCCTGGTACCCCTTGAACTACTATTTCATATAATTTGGATATGTGATTTATATGTCAATGGTTTGTTCACACATAACAGTGTACAACCCGTTCTTGTAATGAAAGGATCCTGTGGTACGCTTCAGTGCCACAATCCTTATCAAAGGAGCGAAAGCTTCTTACTTTTGAGTAAAACCTATCAAACCTTTCATTTTTCAAGGTTTTGCTCAAAAGAACAAGTACTTCCCCTTATGATTTTCAAAACCTCAACCGTTTATATCACTTGTTGAGGGGGAGTATTTAACTTACAAACTTTGTTCACAAATTGTTCTTTGTGTAATGTTCCCACAAAACTCAAAATGGTCATATTTATTCTCAACATTTGTTCAAAAATAACATTTCTATGCCATTTTTGAGGGGGAGAAAAATTATGTGATAAGAAATATGTTGTGTTTTGTTATTGAATCCTCGTGTGAAAAGACTTCAACCCATGAATTGACGGAACTGAACAGTCATACATTGAAAAGATTTGTCTTCCAAGACTTATCCAAGTAAATTGTACCTATTCGAGAAACTCTTGATAGACATAAACTTTGACGGGTTTGACAACCTTCCGGGGTTGTCCACATCTTCAAGGTAGTTATTAGAGCTAGTTGTCACCTAAAAGCTCACAATGTATCTCTTTAACTATGCAACGTAATCGTGTCTCGCAAGGGATTGTCTATCTTGAGTCGATCAATTCAAAAAGTGCGCGCTCTTTCCTCACTGTGCAGATTTCCGTCAAAACTCTTAAGCACATGTGGAGGGGGAGTATTTCTGAAAATCTAAAACTCTTGAAGTGTTCAAACATGTTTTTCATTCACAAACACCTCGAGAGATTTTCATGAAAATGGTTTTATGGCAATGGAGTTATAAGGAGATTAAGGTTAATAATAACCGTCCTATGATCCGCCAGAGCCGGAGGGATCTACCCAAGGACACTACCAATAGTTAGAATTAGAGGTCCTTAGGTATGATTATAAAAAGGAGAAAATGAGAATCGGAGAAAGAATGAGTTGAAGAATTAAAAATAAAATCAAAGAAAATGGTGAAAAGAAATAGCCCTCCAGATTATTCAACTTAGGGCAGACACCGGGTTCAATTCATATGCTACTGGTTGTCACTAGATGACACCGGTATTGAAGATTAAAAGTCGTCATGGACCCAGTGACGCTTGCACTAAACCTTCTTAGCCACTCAAGTTTCTCTCAACAAAAGCTTGTTTCATTCTCACAGGGAACCCTACGTAAACTATCGGCTTTCTCTTAGAGATTGCGGGTATTGAAGAAGGAGACCCTCTCCCTAGTCTCCGCTCAGGAAAACCAAAAACGCACTATTGAGTCTAGAGCCACGAGATTCATCAAAAGATCTCTTAGGTACACTTGACATTTCATCACTTGTTGTTCAACAATAAGAACATCAGTGGTACGTATCGGAGTCCTTCAAGATCTTAGCAATCTGTCAAGAACATTTATGAGAGGCTCACAATTGTGATCCTCAGTGATTGAATGGAAACTCCTGCCAGGGTCAACATCAAACAGCCCGGACAGCAGGTCGCTTCGGTAACTCCCCGTGGATTACGCTTAGTGGTCTCAAACGGTTTACAGTCGTGAGGTGATGCTTCGGTGTACCTCAACGACTCATCTGAACCGTAGATATACTTCGGTACATCGCGTTATCTCACTTGTGGGACTCCGGTTCAGGAACGGCCTTTGTGAGAATTAGAGTTGTGTTTTCACACTATGCTTTTAACACTCTCGAAGTTCGAACTTGTAAGTGCCGGAATCCGCTTATTATTAACCTTTCTTATGTTTACTTCTTATGGAAGCTCTGGAGCGGACTGATCGTGCAGATTCTTCACGTGCTCATGCCAACATCATCACTAATGGAAGTTCTCTCGAAAGGCAACACAAAAGTCAGAATGATTCTACGTCAAATCAAAGAATCTACAAAGTTTAAAGACTTAAAGAACTTCATCAGTACTAAAATCCAACGTCAAAGAGTATGTGAGCATGTTGAAGAATGATGTGGAGACACCGAGCAAGTGAAGCAGACCTGAAGCAGACTTGATGCAGACAACAACAACATACTATCACTACCATCACAAAGAACAATGATCAAAGAACAAAGATAAAGATGACGTCAAAGCATAACTGTTTAAAGAAAAACAATTTCTCTACACTGGTGAGATTGTTCAAATCAAGGCAATTCTTCTCTCAAGAAAGAAGAATGTCAGAAGACGTCAAAGCTACTATTACATCAGCACCCTCACCGTCAGCATTCATTCATCACCAACACTTAGGGGGAGATTGTTGGAATCACTCCTAAACCTATTTCAAGTGTTAGTGATTAATATGTAATAGTTAGCTTAATATGGCTTTTATGTTAGTAATTAGCCTTAGGCATATGTAGAAGGCCCATAAGCCTAGGCCTAGCCCAATAAGGAAAAGGATGGGAACTAGGAGTGTTGCCCTAGCTTCCCTCCTATAAATACTCTTGTAAACCTTCACTTGAAGGTTGGTTGTTCAATTCATTTCTCTTTCACTATAGCTACGCCTAACCGTTCTTAGTATTCATACGCATAGTGTTTGGTTTGTGTCTTGTTCATCCGATCTTTCTCTCTATCTCTTTCTATTATGCTTGTGTTGTAAAACTAGTGACCTAACAGGTTGCCTCCGTCTGTTATCCCATATCCACTAGGGTCTTCAAAGGTGGCGGCGGTAGACGAGTTGTTGATTGAATGTGATGGTTTATTACGCTAGCTTAACTAGAATTTATTGGTTGAAGCATCGCATGGAAATGAAGGCCAACCGCAAACGTCGGGAAGTTGAGTTTAATTTAGGAGACAAGGTGCTCGTAAAGCTTCAGTTGTATCGGCAACTCACTCTAGCTAAGCGTCTTTCTAACAAGTTTTCCAAGAGATATTATGGACCATTTGAGGTAGTTGAACGAATCGAGAAAGTAGCTTATCGCCTGGTGCTTCCTGCTACAAGTAAGATACATTCGGTATTCCATGTTTCGATTCTTAAACCCTTTTTAGGTACTGGAAATGAGGTGGTGTCGGGTCTTCCTGAGGAATTTCAAAAGGGCCAACCAATGGGGCAACCTTTATCAATTTGTGACTCTCGTATGGTGTTGCGAAATGGAGTTCCAATTCAGTATGTTTTAGTGCAGTAGGTCGGAGGATCGTCAGAGGATCACCGGAGGAAACCACGTGGGAATGGTTGTTAGATTTTCAAGCGGCATATCCTGCTTACTACCTTGGGGACAAGGTGATTTCTGAAGGAGGGGAATGTTACGTCTAAGGCGGAGGAAAGTAGGAGGACAAAGAGGGTGTCGAAAGCTCCAACTTGGCACAAGAACTTTGTGATGGGCTAAGATAACTATCAAAGTTTAAAGTGTTTAGGATACGTACTTGAATTGTGTTAGGATAAGTCTTTTAGTTTTTCGTATTTGAATTGTGTTAGGATAAGTCTTTTGGTTTGTGAGAGTTATGTCATAAACTAATATTTATGGTTTGATGATGAATGAAAGTATAAGTAGGTTTTACTCTCTCTCTCTCTCTCTCTCTCTCTCTCTCTCTCTCTCTCTCTCTCTCTCTCTCTCTCTCTCTCTCTCTCTCTCTACATATCTAATGCAAATCCTGACACCTGTCGTCACTTTTGAGGCTAACAACAAGTCTTATCTTGTTAACTTCCTTTGCATCTTAAACCCCAACTACTAACATAGTTAACTTTATATTTTTATTGTTCTACCCATTTATCACATTTAACTCATCTCATTTTCACAGATCGATCAGCATTCAGCTGCTAGAACATATCAATCAACAACCCATCTCATTTTCACAAAATAAAAAAAAAATAAAAATGAAAAATAAATAAAACCATCATCGATCTATCAATAAACAACAAAGAAAACGAAATAAAAAAAACTTACCTGTGACCACTTTGTCAAAATCATTGAGACGAAACTTTTTTGTCAACAAAACCCATTTTTGTATTCAATAGTAGATTCGAGAAAATAGAGAACACTTTCGCTCAGTTTTCGAGTTTTGAGTGAAAGGAAATAGAAAAAAATAGGAAAGTGAAAAGAAAGAAATTGTTAGTTGATATGTTTTTTAGATAGAGGAAAGAGGAAAGGAAAAAGAAAGTAATCATGTTCTTGAGAGGGAGGAAAAAGAAAATAACTTGTTTAAATTACATTTATGCTTTTTATTTGTTAATGTAAAATCTTTTAGAAATGGTATATTAGTATTTACCCAACATAACTTTCCTTTTTCTTTCCCTTTCCTCCTATTTTGGCCGGAAGATTTTATAAACAAAAGTTCTTCCCTTTTTCCTTTATGTTTCCCTTTCTTTTCTTTAAAAAAGCTCAAGAACACAAATTTTTTTTATTTCCTTTTCTTTCCTATCAAATTGTAACTGTTTGTGATTATGTTTTTATGTTGAGAGATTGTAAAAGGTTAAATAAAAATTGATCGTATGTTTTGTTGGTGATATAGTTTGGTAGGTGCAATATGTATTTTTGGTGGCTGAGATCTTGAAAGAGAGTGTGTAGGCGTTTTGTGATGTGAGGATAGTGTGTAGTATATTAGGGTTATTATAAGCTCATGTTAAAAGTGGGCCAAATTAAATTTGAGATAGAAGTTTTGTTGGGCTTTATTTTAGATTAAAAAAAAAAAAAAAGTCTGAGTAGTATAATATACATTTGTTTAAAGAATTGGTTTTGATATTCTTTTGGGCCATAAAATCCATAATATACGAAAACTTGCGAACCAAAAAGACTATGCAAAATACAAATTTTCCAATACAACATAAAATGCATAACTTTGACCTCCTACTTTGATGATATTACTAATTATAACCTTTATATTTTTGCAACATCGATTAAATAACTTACTATTTTTTTATACATGCAATTTTGCTATTGCTTAAAGTTAATTAAACCTAAAATTATCACCTTCCGTAAATTTATTGTGACGAGAAATGTATAATAAAAAAATATTGTCATCCGTAAAACTTAATCACAGGGTACCCGCTATCGTAATGCGCGAGTACTCTGCTAGTATCTAATAACGGTCTATCCGTCTATAAGTTAATCTTACGCAAATAATGAGTTGGATTTACATTTTTCAAACATGTTATAATAAAACACAATAATCTTTAAAAAGTAAAAGCGATTAAACGAAACAAATTATTACTGTGAGTACAAAACATGAAATAAGTAATTCATATGAAAAGTTATTTGTGTTCCTTTCCCACATCGCTCATCTAAGAAAACATAAGAAGGAAGTTTGCCTATTATTAAGAAGGCCCAGATTTGCTGCAAACAGTGCAAATGAATGAGGCTTACATTTTCACTGGGCCGTGCCATAAAGTATGTGTATATTTTTAAGCTTTTAAACTGTCCGGTTTAAATTGTTTGGCCCGATCCATTTCAGGTTAACACAGTTTTTACGGTTATAGCTAGGGGTGTTCATGGGTTGGGTAATATCCGAATAAACCGAAAACCGAAACCGAACCGAAACGAAAATAACCGAACCGAATTTATAACCGAACCGAATTTACCAAAACCGAACCGAACCGTATTAAATATTCGGTTTATGATTCGGTTATGGTTTTAGCAATCCAAACCGATAACCGAACCGAAAACCGAATTCAAATAAATAATATATATATATATATATATATATATATATATATATAGTAGGGATCCAGTGAGAAGTAAATTAAAATAAGAAGGCATAATTTCATGTATATCCTTGTAAATTTCAAAAATTACATATATATCACGCATTTGAGATGCAACGACTTGCATTAGATGCATTTCTATTCATATAGATGCAACATCTTAAGTTTCGAAAGTTAATTTGATGTATAGATGGTGCAAATTGATTTTCATGATTTTGGCACGTGCAGAGGAACAAAAAACAATAGAAATCATGAAATGTATCTAATATACATATATGCATCTGATTAAAAGCTAGAAAACATACTATGATGCGTTATAATGCATCTAAGATTATAGGGATGCATCTAATTTAGGTCGGTGCATCTCGGATTTGCGGTTATAGTTCTTCTTATTCCTTCTTATTTTAGGGGCATTTACATATATATCCTTGCAAAATTCAAAAATTACAAATATATCCTTTTGATGCATTAAAAGCATTGTACTTTATGCATAAAAAACTGGTAAAAATGATATATATGTAATTTTTGAAATTTACAAGGATATACATGAAATTATGCCCTTATTTTATTTTAAGTAATCTTTTTACTTGATCCTAACTCTATATATATATATATATATATATATATATATTTATATATAAAAAATATATATATTACAACTTTTTTAAAATATAAATATAATATTTTTTAAGTTTGAATTATTTTTTTTGCTAAAAATATATATAAATAAATGAATAAATAATTAAATTTTTGTAATTCGGGTTATTCGGTTCGGTTTTTGGTTCGGTTTAATCAATTTTAATTCGGTTCGGTTCGGTTTTCGGTTATACCCAGAAAAAAAAATTAACCGAACAAACCGAACAACCCGATAACCGAACCGATGAACACCCCCAGTTATGGCAAAACCGGCTCGTTCGTTGTCTAGTTGTTCAATCGCTGCTAAAAACACAGCTTATTGACCCGTTCCGGTTAAGCCGTCAGGTTTTAAAAACCATCATTTGACCCATAGTAATACTTGTACCCATCAGGCTCCCAAAGTCCCAACTGGCCCGGCCCGTTCTTTAAGATGTCTATTCTACCTCTTTTCGACATTTGACTTTTGGTTCTTTGTACACCAGAACGTTTCTTCCAAGTGTTTGCCTCCTTTATACAAAGGGATTGTCTAACCAGTGCCCTGAGGGCACTGGTTAAGAAGGCTGAGGACTCACAAAAAGGTACCGAAAAAATATTTTTTTATTGAAAAAGTGTCGGTCCTTGAATCTTTTAATTATTTTTTCAGTATCCTCAGCCTTCTTAACCAGTGCCCTAAGGGCACTGGTTAGACAATCCCTTATAAAATACAACAAATGCCTTCACCAAAAAAAACAACACAATAAATGCAAACACGTGATCCATTTGTACGCATTAGCGGGAGAGCACGTGATGCATTTATTGTATAAAGTTTACTGATAGATATTTTAAGTAGACTTTGCTTCTTGGTCACATTGCAGCAAGGTCTTGGTCTTCTAATTAATACTCCATTTTAAGTAGTTGACAGAAGCTGAAAGTCGTGAAAATGACTGTTTTTTTATCCATTTTTATTGCGTTTAAAATAAAATAAAAATTAAAAATGTTATTATTACTGTTGTAAATTAGCTACTCGAATCCTGAGGTTTTATTCTGATCTATAAAGATTACGAATGTAAAAGTTAACAGATTACAAATTTACAATATGGAGTAGATCGACACCTTGATATAAGAACTTATATAAAACCGTTTAATTACAAAGCGAATTCATTTTGCACCAAGCTAGCTAACGCTTTTTATTCTTTAAGAAATTCTAGAGAAGCCGGTATATGATATAGTCATGATACAGTGTGTCAAGTTGACCATAAAACTCGTTAACCATGACCATATCCTGGCAACAATCATAATCATTAACTAAATCTAAAGGCAATACGAGTGTCAAGTTGACCTTAGGCTGCTTGCAGTAGTTCGATCGAGGCTTGCCTCGATCGATTAGGGGATCGATCGTCCTTGATGTGGCGAATCGATCGGCTCCAATAGTTCTCCCAACTTGGTCCCGATCACGATCGAGATTTTCTTTGTAATTTTTGTGTGCATTTAATATCAAAACATTTATTTTCTTGTCGCCCTTACTGGGGCACCCAATCACCTGAAAGTCGTTGGAGAGAGAAAGCCGACGTGACAGAGAAAATGAGAGAGATTGAGGCTCCTTACTGGGGGCAGCCTTAAAACTCGTTAACCATGACCCCATAAAACTCGTTAATCATGACTATATATCCTGGCAATAGTCATAATCATTAACTAAATCTAAAGGCGATACGAGTGTCAAGTTGACCATAAAACTCGTTAACCATGACCATATCCTGGCAATAGTCATAATCATTAACTAAATCTCCTAAGGGGGTGGCAATGGTCTAAACCCATATCTCACCACCCATCAATAATATCATTCCACCTAATCTCATATCTCACCATAGTTTTTTAGGGTGCGTTTGGTTTGTAAGTGAGATCGGAATTGGATTCGGATTTGAGAAATGTTTGAAAGAAAATGAAGAGAGAGAAAATTAATAATTAAAAAAAAAAATTTATTTAATAGGTAAATTGAGTTGAAAGTATATTTTAATATAATAAAATATAAAAATATAATAAGCAAAGAGTAATATGTGGTTAAGAAATTAAGTTAAATAAAATAATGTGATAGATTTTACAAAACCTACCAATTTATTGTGGATTCAAAGTAATGGGTTGATACCCATGTCAATGTCAAAAAGAAAACACCAAACAATTAATTTTGGTTTTGAATGAATCCATATCCTTCGATTCCCATCAACCAAACGTGTACTTAATAGCAATGGTCATTCCATACCTCATTCATTTTGTTTTAATTCATAATTATATTAAACAATTAAATAAAAACATAATATTTCATTAATAATAATAAAAAAAATTACATAATATTTATAAAAAAGTTACATAATACTAAAAAAAAAGTACGCATCTAAATAAAATTATAACAATTATAACGAATAAGAAAAAAAAACATGTATACCGATTGGATTTTCTTGTTGCGTTTCGGGAACATACTCAACGTCATCATTCTCGTAATCATATAACGGTAGTGGTCGTTCGACACTCGGTTCACGTCGCGTAGGAGCGTCACGGTATTCACTGAACGGGTCGAAATCACTAGTCATCGACATCATGTACGGAGGTGGTTGGGGATAATATTGGTGTTGATGAGATGGAAGGTTCATCGGTGGAGGTTGAGGATAATAGTGACCGGCTTGAGGACTCATTTGGGGATAGTAGGGAGATGGTTGTGATTGAACTTGCGGACGAACGGGTTGTGATCGAGAGCCTCGTCCACGACCTTTGGATGAGGTGGAACCATTTTTTCCTTTCCTAGCATCCATCTTTTTTAAAAATATAATTGTTGGAAGAAGAAGATGAGAAGAATGTGATTTGAATTGGTGATTTAAAGTGTATATTTATAGGGGATTTTTTTTTTTTTTTTTTTTTTTTTTTTTTTTTTGTATGAAATTCAAAATAGCCCAACGGCTATTTTTCTAACCGTTGGCCACGCTCCTCTTCAACCTTTCTTTGCAAACCGCTTCGGCGAAAGAAGCCGCAACCCATGCCGATTGAACCATACCGCACCACTGGCAATGGTGTTGTCGTGCGGTATGGGTTCATACCTCACCTAAACCGTGACCATTGCCACCCCTTAAAGGCGAGAACAAGTGGTCATCACTGGACCATAAATCATTGTCCAACGTAAATGGTTCGGTCTAGAAGTTTGTGTCAGCATCGTTATTGAAGAAATCTTGTACGACGTCATTTGAAACTTCATAATCGTAGCTATTCAACTTTTATGTGCCTAGTTCATTGCTAGAAGAGGACACAGATGATTCAGATGGCGACCTTATAAATAAAACACTACAAAAATATTGTCATTTAGTGACGCATAAAAAAAGTGTCACTACAAATTAAATTAGTGTTAATAAAGTAAAACAGTGTCACCAAATAAAAGAAGTGTCACTAAAAACATTATGTATTTCTCCCTTACTTAAAAAAGTGTAGAAGTTTATTTATGTCGAAAAAAAAAGTGAGTACATAGTTTTTACCTTTTGTGGCACACTTTGATTATACAAGTAGAGAAAATAGACAAATATGTTAGAAAAGTTTGCCAAAATGTTAATCTAAATTACTAAAGTTTAAAATGTTACAAATAGATTACTAAAGTTTGGTATCCGATTACATAAGTTACTGAACATTTTAAATGTTGACATTCCTTATTTTTAAGTATAAAACGGTCCTTGTGGTTAGCCGACTTTCACAGATTTAGTCCATAGACCACTATTTCTGTTAGTTTGATCGTTTTCTTACGTGTTTGTACGTTTTTATTCATTTTCACATGTTTTTATACCTTTTTGTCCGTTTTTATACGTTTTTGTCCGTTTTTATACATTTACGTCCGTTTTTCTTACGTTTTCGCCCGTTTTTCATACGTTTTCGTCCGTTTTTTACGTTTTCATACGTTTTTATTCATTTCAACCGTTTTTATTACGTTTTATACGTTTGTATTCTTTTTCATCCATTTTTATACGTTTTGGTTCATTTTTATTCGTTTTAATACTTTTTCGTCCGTTTTTATACGTTTTCGTCCGTTTTTCTTACCTTTCCGTCCGTTTTTCTTACGTTTTCGTCTGTTTTTCTATGTTTTCATACGTTTTCGTCCGTTTTTTTTACGTTTTCACACATTTTTATTCTTCTTTAACCGTTTTTATACGTTTTCGTATGATTTTATACGTTTTTATTCATTTTCCTTCGCTTTTATACGTTTTTTTTTATTTTGTTCATTTTATACGTTTTACTCCGTTTTCATTCGTTTCATAACATAATATACTCAAAAACATTTGTTAAGAACATATAATAAAATAACTTAAATCAAAATAAACCTAAAACAAAAAATCTTTTTGGTTTTTTCATTTAAATGACAAACTAAATATTCACGAACTAACTAGGCGTGTAATCAAATAAAATATGATTCTAAATGATTACATATATGAGATTAGCAATTTGGGGTTTTTGTACAGAAATTAATCAATTAAGGGGATACCTTTTGATCACAGGACGAAAACGGATAAAAACGTATAAAAACGGATGAAAATGAATAAAAACGTATCATAATGGACGAAAACGTATAAAAACGGTTGAAAACGAATAAAAACGTAAAAAATGGATGAAAACGTATGAATACTTAGAAAAACAGGCGAAAACGTAAGAACACGGACGGAAACGTAAGAAAAACGGACAAAAACGTATAAAAACGGACGAAAACATATGAAAACGAACGAAAACGGACGAAAACGTATAAAAACGGATGAAAACGAATAAAAACGTATACAAACGGACGAAAACATATAAAAAACGCGGAAAACGGACAAAACCATACGAAATGTATAAAGACTGACGAAAACGTATAGAAAATTGAAAAGCATAAAAACGTAAAAAAAAACGGACGAAAACATAAGCAAATGGTCAAACTAACAGAAATAATGGTCTATGGACTAAATATGTAAAAGCCAGCTAACCACAAGGACCGTTTTTGTACTTAAAAAATAAGTAATGTCATCATTTAAAAGGTTCAGTAACTTATGTAACCGGAGATCAAACTTTAGTAGCCTATTTGTAACGTTTTAAAAGTTAGTAGCTTAGGTGAACATTTTGGCAAACTTTGGTAACATATTTGTCTATTTTCCCTAAAAAGTATCATTAAATCTCAAAATTTTAGGCTTTTGCCCACGCTTTTTAAAATGTGTTATTTAAAAGGTTAGATTTGGTGACACTTTTCTGTGTCATTAAAACCTGTGTCACTCAATGTCTATTATCTTGTAGTTAAAGTTCCTGATCTTTATGGACTGTAGGGTTGAGCATCAGTCCAAAACTGAACCGAACCGCCGAAAATCGAACCGAAACTTAAATTAGTATATAGAACCAAAACCGAACCGAATATGGTCACTTTGGTTCGGATCGGTTTATATGGTTTATGTGTGTTTTTCTCGGTTTTGGGTCAAATCGAAACCGAAAACGTTAGTATAGAAACAAACCCGAACCGAATATGATCAGTTCGGTTCGGTTTGGACCGATTCGGCTAGGTTTTTCGGTTATGTTCAGTTTTCGGTCCAATATGCTCAACCCTATTTTCGTCCGTTTTTTTTTTGTTTTTTTTCGTCTTCAACCGTTTTTATACGTTTTCATATGATTTTATACGTTTTTATTCATTTTTGTTCGCTTTTATACGTTTTTTTTTATTTTCTTCATTTTTATACGTTTTACTCCGTTTTCATTCGTTTCCTAACAGAATATAATCAAAAACATTTGTTAAGAACATATAATAAAATAACTTAAAACAAAATAAACATAAAACAAAAAATCTTTTTGGTTTTTTCATTTAAATGACAAACTAAATATTCACGAACTAACTAGGCGTGTAATCAAATAAAATATGATTCTAAATGATTACATATATGAGATTAGCAATTTGGGGTTTTTGTACATAAATTAATCAATTAAGGGGATACCTTTTGATCACAGGACGAAAACGGATAAAAACGTATAAAAACGGATAAAAATGAATAAAAATGTATCATAATGGACGAAAACGTATAAAAACGGTTGAAAACGAATAAAAACGTAAAAAATGGATGAAAACGTATGAATACTTAGAAAAACGGGCGAAAACGTAAGAACACGGACGGAAACGTAAGAAAAACGGACGAAAACGTATAAAAACGGACGAAAACATATGAAAACATATTAAAAAGAACGAAAACGGACGAAAACGTATAAAAACGGATGAAAACGAATAAAAACGTTTACAAACGGACAAAAACATATAAAAACGGACGAAAACAGACGAAAATGTATAAAGACTGACGAAAACGTATAGAAACGGTTGAAAACGCATAAAAACGTAAAAAAACGGACGAAAACATAAGCAAATGGTCAAACTAACAGAAATAATGGTCTATGGACTAAATATGTAAAAGCCAGCTAACCACAAGGACCGTTTTTGTACTTAAAAAATAAGTAATGTCATCATTTAAAAGGTTCAGTAACTTATGTAACCGGAGACCAAACTTTAGTAGCCTATTTGTAACTTTTTAAAAGTAGCTTAGGTGAACATTTTGGCAAACTTTGGTAACATATTTGTCTATTTTCCCTAAAAAGTATCATTAAATCTCAAAATTTTAAGCTTTTGCTCACGCTTTTTAAAATGTGTTATTAAAAAGGTTAGATTTGGTGACACTTTTCTGTGTCATTAAAACCTGTGTCACTCAATGTCTCTATCTTGTAGTAAAGTTCCTGATCTTTATGGACTGTAGGGTTGAGCATCAGTCAAAAACTGAACCGAACCGCCGAAAACCGAATCGAACCGAAATTTAAATTAGTATATAGAACCAAAACCGAACCGAATATGGTCACTTTGGTTCGGATCGGTTTATATGATTTATGTGTGTTTTTCTCGGTTTTGGGTCAAAACGAAACCGAAAACCGTTAGTATATAGAAACAAAACCGAACCGAATATGATCAGTTCGGTTCGGTTTGGACCAATTCGGCAAGGTATTTCGGTTCTGTTCAGTTTTCGGTCCAATATGCTCAACCCTATTTTCGTCCGTTTTCATACGTTTTTATTCGTCTTCAACCGTTTTTATACGTTTTCGTATGATTTTATACGTTTTTATTCATTTTGTTTCGCTTTTATACGTTTTTATTTTATTTTCTTCATTTTTATATACGTTTTACCTCCGTTTTCATTCGTTTCCCTAAGAATATAATCAAAAACATTTGTTAAGAACATATAATAAAATAACTTAAATCAAAATAAACATAAAACACAAAATCTTTTTGGTTTTTTCATTTAAATGACAAACTAAATATTCACGAACTAACTAGGCGTGTAATCAAATAAAATATGATTCTAAATGATTACATATATGAGATTAGCAATTTGGGGTTTTTGTACAGAAATTAATCAATTAAGGGGATACCTTTTGATCACAGGACGAAAACGGATAAAAACGTATAAAAACGAACGGAAACGTATAAAAATGAATAAAAACGAATAAAAACGTATAAAAACGGATGAAAATGAATAAAAACGTATCATAATGGACGAAAACGTATAAAAACGTTGAAAACGAATAAAAACGTAAAAAATGGATGAAAACGTATGAATACTTAGAAAAACGGGCGAAAACGTAAGAACACGGACGTAAACGTAAGAAAAACGGACGAAAACGTATAAAAACGGACGAAAACATATGAAAACATATTAAAAAGAACGAAAACGGACGAAAACGTATAAAAACGGATGAAAACGAATAAAAACGTATACAAACGGACGAAAACATATAAAAACGGACGAAAACAAACGAAAACGTATAAAGACTGACGAAAACGTACAGAAACGGTTGAAAACGCATAAAAACGTAAAAAAACGGACGAAAACATAAGCAAATGGTCAAACTAACAGAAATAATGGTCTATGGACTAAATATGTAAAAGCCAGCTAACCACAAGGACCGTTTTTGTACTTAAAAAATAAGCAATGTCATCATTTAAAAGGTTCAGTAATTTATGTAACCGGAGACCAAAATTTAGTAGCCTATTTGTAACGTTTTAAAAGTTAGTAGCTTAGGTGAACATTTTGGCAAACTTTGGTAACATATTTGTCTATTTTCCCTAAAAAGTATCATTAAATCTCAAAATTTTTGGCTTTTGCCCACGCTTTTTAAAATGTGCTATTAAAAAGGTTAGATTTGGTGACACTTTTCTGTGTCATTAAAACCTGTGTCACTAAATGTCTATTATCTTGTAGTTAAAGTTCCAGATCTTTATGGGCAGTAGGGTTGAGCATCAGTCCAAAACTGAACCGAACCGCTGAAAACCGAATCGAACCGAAACTTAAATTAGTATATAGAACCAAAACCGAACCGAATATGGTCACTTTGGTTCGGATCGGTTTATATGGTTTATGTGTGTTTTTCTCGGTTTTGGGTCGAATCGAAACCGAAAACCGTTAGTATATAGAAACAAAACCGAACCGAATATGATCAGTTCGGTTCGGTTTGGACCGATTCGGCTAGGTTTTTCGGTTCTGTTCAGTTTTCGGTCCAATATGCTCAACCCTATTTTCGTCCGTTTTTTTTACGTTTTCATACGTTTTTATTCGTCTTCAACCGTTTTTATACGTTTTCGTATGATTTTATACGTTTTTATTCATTTTCGTTCGCTTTTATACGTTTTATTTTTTTATTTTCTTCATTTTTATACGTTTTACTCCGTTTTCATTCGTTTCCTAACAGAATATAATCAAAAACATTTGTTAAGAACATATAATAAAATAACTTAAATCAAAATAAACATAAAACAAAAAATCTTTTTGGTTTTTTCATTTAAATGACAAACTAAATATTCACGAACTAACTAGGCGTATAATCAAATAAAATATGATTCTAAATGATTACATATATGAGATTAGCAATTTGAGGTTTTTGTACAGAAATTAATCAATTAAGGGGATACCTTTTGATCACAGGACGAAAACGGATAAAAACGTATAAAAACGAACGGAAACGTATAAAAATGAATAAAAACGAATAAAAACGTATAAAAACGGATGAAAATGAATAAAAACGTATCATAATGGACGAAAACGTATAAAAACGTTGAAAACGAATAAAAACGTAAAAAATGGATGAAAACGTATGAATACTTAGAAAAACGGGCGAAAACGTAAGAACACGGACGTAAACGTAAGAAAAACGGACGAAAACGTATAAAAACGGACGAAAACATATGAAAACATATTAAAAAGAACGAAAACGTATAAAAACGGATGAAAACGAATAAAAACGTATACAAACGGACGAAAACATATAAAACGGACGAAAACAAAAACGAAAAACGTATAAAGACTGACGAAAACGTACAGAAACGGTTGAAAACCGCATAAAACGAAAAAACGGACGAAAACATAAGCAAATGGTCAAACTAACAGAAATAATGGTCTATGGACTAAATATGTAAAATCCAGCTAACCACAAGGACCGTTTTTGTACTTAAAAGATAAGCAATGTCATCATTTAAAAGGTTCAGTAACTTATGTAACCGGAGACCAAACTTTAGTAGCCTATTTGTAACGTTTTAAAAGTTAGTAGCTTAGGTGAACATTTTGGCAAACTTTGGTAACATATTTGTCTATTTTCCCTAAAAAGTATCATTAAATCTCAAAATTTTTGGCTTTTGCCCACGCTTTTTAAAATGTGCTATTAAAAAGGTTAGATTTGGTGACACTTTTCTGTGTCATTAAAACCTGTGTCACTAAATGTCTATTATCTTGTAGTTAAAGTTCCAGATCTTTATGGGCAGTAGGGTTGAGCATCAGTCCAAAACTGAACCGAACCGCTGAAAACCGAATCGAACCGAAACTTAAATTAGTATATAGAACCAAAACCGAACCGAATATGGTCACTTTGGTTCGGATCGGTTTATATGGTTTATGTGTGTTTTTCTCGGTTTTGGGTCGAATCGAAACCAAAAACCGTTAGTATATAGAAACAAAACCGAACCGAATATGATCAGTTCGGTTCGGTTTGGACCGATTCGGCTGGGTTTTTCGGTTCTGTTCAGTTTTCGGTCCAATATGCTCAACCCTATTTTCGTCCATTTTTTTTACGTTTTCATACGTTTTATCGTCTTCAACCGTTTTTATACGTTTTCGTATGATTTTATACGTTTTTATTCATTTTTGTTCGCTTTTATACGTTTTTTTTTATTTTCTTCATTTTTATACGTTTTACTCCGTTTTCATTCGTTTCCTAACAGAATATAATCAAAAACATTTGTTAAGAACATATAATAAAATAACTTAAATCAAAATAAACATAAAACAAAAAATCTTTTTGGTTTTTTCATTTAAATGACAAACTAAATATTCACGAACTAACTAGGCGTGTAATCAAATAAAATATGATTCTAAATGATTACATATATGAGATTAGCAATTTGGGGTTTTTGTACAGAAATTAATCAATTAAGGGGATACCTTTTGATCACAGGACGAAAACGGATAAAAACGTATAAAAACGAACGAAAACGTATAAAAATGAATAAAAACGAATAAAAACGTATAAAAACGGATGAAAATGAATAAAAACGAATCATAATGGACGAAAACGTATAAAAACGGTTGAAAACGAATAAAAACGTAAAAAATGGATGAAAACGTATGAATACTTAGAAAAACGGGCGAAAACGTAAGAACACGGACGTAAACGTAAGAAAAACGGACGAAAACGTATAAAAACGGACGAAAACATATGAAAACATATTAAAAAGAACGAAAACGTATAAAAACGGATGAAAACGAATAAAAACGTATACAAACGGACGAAAACATATAAAAACGGACGAAAACAAACGAAAACGTATAAAGACTGACGAAAACGTACAGAAACGGTTGAAAACGCATAAAAACGTAAAAAAACGGACGAAAACATAAGCAAATGGTCAAACTAACAGAAATAATGGTCTATGGACTAAATATGTAAAAGCCAGCTAACCACAAGGACCGTTTTTTTGTACTTAAAAATAAGCATGTCATCATTTAAAAGTTTCAGTAACTTATGTAACCGGAGACCAAACTTTAGTAGCCTATTTGTAACGTTTTAAAAGTTAGTAGCTTAGGTGAACATTTTGGCAAACTTTGGTAACATATTTGTCTATTTTCCCTAAAAAGTATCATTAAATCTCAAAATTTTTGGCTTTTGCCCACGCATTTTAAAATGTGCTATTAAAAAGGTTAGATTTGGTGACACTTTTATGTGTCATTAAAACCCGTGTCACTAAATGTCTATTATCTTGTAGTTAAAGTACCTGATCTTTATGGACAGTAGGGTTGAGCATCGTCCAAAACTGAACCGAACCGCAAAACCGAATCGACCGAAACTTAAATTAGTATATAGAACCAAAACCGAACCGAATATGGTCACTTTGGTTCGGATCGGTTTATATGGTTTATGTGTGTTTTTCTCGGTTTTGGGTCGAATCGAAACCAAAAACCGTTAGTATATAGAAACAAAACCGAACCGAATATGATCAGTTCGGTTCGGTTTGGACCGATTCGGCTGGGTTTTTCGGTTCTGTTCAGTTTTCGGTCCAATATGCTCAACCCTATTTTCGTCCGTTTTTTTTACGTTTTCATACGTTTTTATTCGTCTTCAACCGTTTTTATACGTTTTCGTATGATTTTATACGTTTTTATTCATTTTTGTTCGCTTTTATACGTTTTTTTTCTTCATTTTTAAACGTTTTACTCCGTTTTCATTCGTTTCCTAACAGAATATACTCAAAAACATTTGTCAAGAACATATAATAAAATAACTTAAGTCAAAATAGGCATAAAACAAAAAATCTTTTCGGTTTTTTCATTTAAATTACAAACTAAATATTCACGAACTAACTAGGCGTATAATCAAATAAAATATGATTCTAAATGATTACATATCTGAGATTAGCAATTTGAGGTTTTTGTACAGAAATTAATCTATTAAGGGGTTACCTTTTGATCACAGGACGAAAACGGATAAAAACATATAAAAACAAACGAAAACGTTTAAAAATGAATAAAAACGAATAAAAACGGATGAAAATGAATAAAAACGTATCATAATGGACGAAAACGTATAAAAACGGTTGAAAACGAATAAAAACGTAAAAAATGGATGAAAACGTATGAATACTTAGAAAAACAGGCGAAAACGTAAGAAAAACGGACGAAAACGTATAAAAATGGACGAAAACATATGAAAACATATTAAAACGAACGAAAACGGACGAAAACGGATGAAAACGAATAAAAACGTATACAAACGGACGAAAACATATAAAAACGGATGAAAACGGACGAAAACGTATAAAAATGGACGAAAGCGTATAAAGACTGGCAAAAACGTTCAGAAACGGTTGAAAACGCATAAAAACGTAAAAAAATGGACGAAAACATAAGCAAATGGTCAAACTAACAGAAATAATGGTCTATGGACTAAATATGTAAAAGCCAGCTAACCACAAGGACCGTTTTTGTACTTAAAAAATAAGCAATGTCATCATTTAAAAGGTTCAGTAACTTATGTAACCGGAGACCAAACTTTAGTAGCCTATTTGTAACGTTTTAAAAGTTAGTAGCTTAGGTGAACATTTTGGCAAACTTTGGTAACATATTTGTCTATTTTCCCTAAAAAGTATCATTAAATTTCAAAATTTTAGGCTTTTGCCCACGCTTTTTAAAATGTGTTATTAAAAAGGTTAGATTTGGTGACACTTTTCTGTGTCATTAAAACCTGTGTCACTAAATGTCTATTATCTTGTAGTTAAAGTTCCTGATCTTTATGGACTGTAGGGTTGAGCATCAGTCCAAAACTGAACCGAACCGCCGAAAACCGAATCGAACCGAAACTTAAATTAGTATATAGAACCAAAACCGAACCGAATATGGTCACTTTGGTTCGGATCGGTTTATATGGTTTATGTGTGTTTTTCTCGGGTTTGAGTCGAATCGAAACCGAAAACCGTTAGTATATAGAAACAAAACCGAACCGAATATGATCAGTTCGGTTCGGTTTGGACCGATTCGACTGGGTTTTTCGGTTCTGTTCAGTTTTCGGTCCA
This sequence comes from Chrysanthemum makinoi, assembly GCA_910596185.1. Classification (NCBI taxonomy): domain Eukaryota; kingdom Viridiplantae; phylum Streptophyta; class Magnoliopsida; order Asterales; family Asteraceae; genus Chrysanthemum; species Chrysanthemum makinoi. Next base: position 194,916,686 of record OU343219.1, on the reverse strand, counting down.
ATACGCTCAACCCTATTATGGAGTTTAAGATCTAGTGTATCCATAGGATTTTTTTTAGGGTTATCGTGATCAAATTCAAGTGTTCCAACACCTGTATTTTATAGCATCATTTGATCATTTTGAACTAGTTTCTTCAAATGTGTATTCCAATGGTCTTTTATTTCGTTGTCACTTCTTCCCGGTAAACTCTACTCCTATCGTTGACCATCTTCACAAACAAGAATAATAATCTTCTAATAAGCTACATTTCATGTTTAAAAAAAATTTATTTCAGTTTTACCCTCTCATAATTTGTATTTTGAAATTTTGAATTTCCCTCCCGTGAAAACCTTTCAAGCTCTGCGACCGGTTAAAACATACGTGTTACCAATCTTGCTATGTAAATCCATGATGACATTGTCTTCTACTTTTGTAAAATATCCATGTTTCATGTTCGGGCGAAGGTAATTCATCCATCTCAATATGCAACTCTTTCCACTTCTTGACACGCCTAATATTGCAAGATATATCAAAAATGATAAGCAAATCCTTACTACTTATAAAGGGTGTATGCCATTTCTTGAATTATTGAATTCCTTAAAACTTAAAATTTAATGAACCTCGACTAATTACAATATCAACACCTACTGCCATATATTGATCTATTACAACAACTTATATTCAAAGTACGAGAAATTTTCAAATGCTTATTCTTATTTTGATGCTTACCAAGGGACAAATCCTCACTATCCATCTAGTTTGATCTAATGGTGAGGATTAACCTAAGATTTAGTAGATAAAACTAAGTCCATGTTTTTTTCTTGTCTTTTTGTTTTTTTTATTCACATTTTTTTTGTCTTTCTTTCTTTCTTTTTTTGTTTTTTTTTACTTCACGTTTTTTGTTTATAATCACAGTTTTTTTTAACTGACTTTTCATTAATATCACTTGTGATACTTTAATAAAATTACCAAAAGAAGGTTATATTCAAATAAACCCAAAGCATTGTTTACAACTGAATAGAAATTATCATTGTTTACAATTTAAGTAGCAAGAGAAAATTACAATTTAAGTAGAAAAAGAAAATTACTAATTGATGCTTTTGTCTTTTTATTTTCTACAACTTTCTTCTTGACAGATTTTTGAGCATCCCCTCCTTTTGTCTTCTTTCCCACTTCATTCTTTTTAATTTGCAGCCTCTTCTTCTTCATTCATCTTCTTCTTTTTCAACAACCGTCTTTGTTTTCTTATATGCAGTCTCTGTTGTTAGTTCAACAGTTACTGTTGGTGGTGTTGGTGGTTGTAGATCCTGTTATATCACAGGTGATATCACAGATGTTTCTTTCAGTATTTGTTGGTGGTGTTTCTGTTTTTGTTTTTGTTCTTGGTGTGTTTTCTAAGCTTAAACGTCTAGCAGCGGATTTTGTTAATTTGCTTGGTATTGTTAGTGTTGTCGGTGATGATGTTGTTTCTTTGTTCACTTCTTCAGTTTGACTTGGTCGTTTTTCGTGAAAGTCTTTTTCCTTTCACCTTCAACCCCTGCTTTTTTGCTTCTTTTATTCTTGATAGTTCTCAGTTTTATATTCAAATCTGCATAAAATATATACCATGTTAGTGTATGAATAGTTCATTATTTTTTAACATCATACGTGATATATAAACTGAATAAGTATACGTCATCAAATATCATAGGTGATATACTACCAACAAGCAATCATTATAACTGTTGTATCACAGGTGATATACTACCAATAAGCAATCATTACAAACTGTTGTATCACAGGTGATATACTACGAATAAGCAATCGTTGCAATTGTTGAATCACATGTGATATACCACTCATAAACAATCGTTGTAATTGTTGTATCAAAGGTGATATACTACCAATAAGTAATCATTGCAACTGTTGTATGATAGATGATATACTACTAACTAATACTCGAGTCAAATACCGCTATTCAACATATTGAAGCATGCACAATCTATCTATTATGCACATATATCTACCACAAATCTAACAAAAGCATGTTACAGTCACAATATTTATTTTAGCATGTTAAGTCTCTTATATTATCACAATAATTATCTAACTTTCACAACAATCCCTCAATAAACTACTAAAATCTACAAAAATAGCAAAGTGTTTATACTGTAGAATAAATATACGTGTTTTTAGAGATACCATTATAACATTCTACTGAAAGTATACATACACATTCTACTGAATGTATATGTATCACTGGTGATATAACATATAAGCTAAATGTTAAATCAAGTACGCCGCATACATTCAGGGTTTTATCACAGTTAATTCTTCTAAAGGAGACATGCTTATACGTTACAATATACCTTTACTTTTATGAATATCTGGAGATGGAGTCAAAAATTTGATTGACGACAGAACTTCATTTACACAGTAAATAGTATATCATCAGAACTTTTAACAAAAAAAAAAGTTTAATTGTGATTATAAAACGATAACAATAAAATATTAAAAGTGATACTCTACATGACATATAATAAAGCTTAACAAGTAAAAAAAAAACTTTCAAATAAACAAAAATTTCACAAGTGATAATACAAATATCACTAGTGATAATACATATATACAGTTCAACTTCAAATATCACTAGTGATACTACACGTATGATACTTTTCACTCACACATATCATCAAACACTTGGTGTGCATCCATGTATACAAAGTGTTTTACTCAGAAACTCAACCAAATGTAAATACTAAAAAACACAACCAAAAGCATGTTACAATCACAATAAAAAGCACACCAAAACAAATTCATTATTATGTATTTTACCTTCAAATTTTCAGTAAAAAACATAAAGAAACTCAACCAAATAGTTAAATAATAACAAAATAATGAATTGGAAGCGTCGTACCATCATTTTCAGTCTGAATCTCTTCATTATGAACCGTTTTTTTCCCGGATCTGGTTCTGATTGCCTCGATACATCCATTCGTATGTGTTTTCTTTGATTTTGACGGTTAAAATCGGTTGATTTGTGATGTTTTTGGTTTATTATGAAGTTTTGTTAGAGAGAGAAAGTGATTTATCTGTGTGTTTTTTGTGTGATTAAATTTTGTGGTTATGTGAGAGAAATGAAGTGTTTGTGATTGGACCAGTGGGTGAGATAGAATGACAAAATTACATAAATGGTCCCTCCGTGTTTTTTAATCTTAAAATTTGTTTTTTGATCGGACGGTCAAGATTTGTCCAATGGTATGCAGTGGATTGATGGTATGTAAAATAAAGTGCCTCTTCAAAGTACCTAAACATATTCATTACTAAAATACAATAAATCATAATATCATAAACGTCAATATTTCTCATGTGAAAATTAACCTTTCGGTTTGTTAGTGAATATGTTCAAAATAGTCGAGTAATAGAGTGTACTTCTATTTATAGCACAGGGCCTCCGAAATCAAGGGGACAACCCTGATCAAGGGTCACACCAGAACCACAAGTTTGCAAGTATAGTTATTTGCTGCTATACACCGTTGTTTTGCGCGAGTATTTGTCTAGTAAAACATGAATGACCAATATGAATCTTGAAATCTTGAATATTGAAAACTTAAATTAATGTAGTTTGCCTAAATTACCCGTAAGTACCACTTAAACTTGACAACTTTTTAAAAACTTGGCAACTTAAATTATGTCTTTTCTTGATCACTTATAAACTTGACAACTTTTCAAAAACACACACTGTATTAATTTTAATAAAACACATGCTTTGTATTTCAAGAAACACATGCTTTTCATCAAAGGTCGAACAGGAATCATGATTTTGCAAATTTAATTATTTGCCACTATATACCGTCGTTTCGCGCAGGTATTCGTCTAGTGTTCAAATAGATAAGAAAAAAAATATCTAAAAAAAGAAAGTTTTGCACAATTATATAAAAAAATTAATTGTTCAATCAAATAGATTCTTTCTTTTTTATAATTGTTTTTGTTAGGTCACCATGTTTGTAACACAAGCATCAATATGAAGAACTGGGATGAAGAAAGGATCGGATGAACACTTAACCAAAACACACGAATAAATGAAGAAAGGTTTATGCTTAGAGTGAAATAGAAAAGTGAACAACCAACTCCCAAATGGGAGTTTACAAGATTATTTATAGGGAGGGAACTAGGGCAACATGCAAGTTCCCTTCCTTTCCTTATTGGGCTTTTGCATAGGCTCATGGGCTTTCTACATGAGCCTAGCCTTAATTACTAACATAAAACCCATATTTAAGCTAACTATTACATATTAATTACTAACACTTGTAATCTAGTTTAGGAGTGATTCCAACAATCTCCCCCTAAGTGTTGGTGATTAATGATTAGAGTGAAAAACGTTGTAGGTGCTGATGTAATAGTATATTTGACGTCTTCTGACATTCTTCTTTCTTGTGAGAAGAAGTGTCTTGATTCCAACAATCTCCTCAGTGTAGGGATCTTGTTTACTTTGAAGTTTTTCAGCTGTGACGTCTTCAAATTCTTTGTTCTTTGTGGTGGTAGTGATAGTATGTTGTGGTTATCTGCATCAGGTCCGCTTCGTTGCTCCAGTGTCTCCACGTCTTTCTCCAACATGCTCACACGCTCTTTAACGTTGGATTTCAGTACTGATGTAGTTCTCTTAGTCTTTAAACTTTGTAGATTCTTTGACTTTGATGAAGAATCATTCTGACTTTGTGTTGCCTTTTGAGAGAACTTCAATTAGTGTTGTTGTTGGTATGAGCATGTGAAGAATCTGCACGATCTTTTCCACCCGCGAGCATCCATAAGAAGAAAACATAAAACATGGGTTAGAAATAATCCAGCGCTTACAAGTTTGAACTTCGAGTGTGTTAACAACATAGTGTGAAAACAGACTCTAATTCTCACAAAGGCTGTTCCTGAACTGGAGTCCCACAAGTCAGATAACACGATGTACCGAAGTACACCTACAGTTTAGGTAAGTCGCTGAGGTACACCGAAGCATCACCCCACGACTGTAGACCGTTTGAGACACACTAAGCGTAACCCACAAGGAGTTACCGAAGTGACATGCTGTCAGGGCTGTTTGATGTTGACCCTGGCAGGAGTTTCCATTCAATCACTGAGGATCACATTTGTGAACCTCTCATAAATGTTCTCGACAGATTGCTAAGATCTGTGAAGGACTCGATAATGTATCACTTGTGTTCTTATTGTTGAACGACAAGCGATGAATTGTCAAGTGTACCTAAGAGATATTTTGATGAATCTCGTGGCTCTAGACTCAATAGTGCGCTTTGGTTTTCCTGAGCGGATACTAGGGAGAGGGTCTCCTTCTTCAATACCAACAATCTCTAAGAGAAAGCCGATAGTTTACGTAGGGTTTCCTGTGAGAATGAAACAAGCTTCTGTTGAGAGAAACTTGAGTGGCCAAGAAGGTTTAGTGCAGGCGTCACTGGGTCCATGACGACTTTTAATCTTCAATACCGGTGTCATATAGTGACAACCAGTAGCATATGTATTGAACCCGGTGTCTGCCCTAAGTTGAATAATCTGGAGGGCTATTTATTTTCACCCTTTTTCTTTACTTTTCTTTTTAATTCTTCAACTCCTTCTTTCTCCGATTCTCATTTTCTCCTTTTTATAATCATACCTAAGGACTTCTAAATTCTAACTATTGGTGGTGTCCTTGGGTAGATCCCTCCGGCTCTGGCGGATCATAGGACTGTTATTCATAACCTTAGTCACCTTATAACTCCATGACTAGCCTATGTTGCCATAAAACCATTTTCATGAAAAATCTCTCAAAGTGGTTATGATTAAAAACATTTAGTACCACTGAAAGAGTTTTATATTTTGCAGAAATACTCCCCCTCCACACGTGCTTAAGTATTTTGACAGAAATCTGCACGGTGAGGAAAGAGCGCGCACTTTTGAATTGATTAACTCAAGATAAACAATTCCCTGCGAGACACGGTTACATCACTGACTAGGTCAGCTTGAAGTTGTAAACACTCCTTGGATAGGAGGTTTGACCCGTCAAGGTTCATGTCTACCAAGAGTTTCTCGAATGGTACATTCTACTCGGACAAGTCCTTTGCGAGACACGTTTACATCACTAGCGAACTAGCTTGAAATTATTACCCGTCCCGGACAAGTCTTTTCGAGTTACTAACATTTAAGAGCTCGTCAATTCATTGGTTAAGTCTTTAGTACGACGATTCAATAGCAATTCACAACATATTTCTTATCACATAATTTTTCTCCCCCTAAAAAATGGCATATAAATGGTATTTTTGATGAAATTTTGATATCGAATATGTCCATTTCGAGTTTTGTGGGAAGAATTCCACGAAGAACAATTTGTGAACAAAGTTTTAATCAAATACTCCCCCTCAACAAGTGATATTAACTTTTGAGGTTTTGAAAAACATAAGGGAAAGTACTTGTTCTTTTGGGCAAAACTTTGAAAAGTGAAAGTTTTGATTAGTTTTACTCAAAAGTAAGAAGCTTTCGCTCCTTTTATAAGGATTGTGGCACTGAAGCATACCACAGGGTCCTTTCATTACAAGTACGGGTTGTACACTGTAATCTGTGCACAAGCCATAGTCAGATAAAAAACACACATCCAAATAATGATAAGAGAAACAGATCAAAGGGTACCAGGAGTATCAGGTATTCTAGCAATAACTCTAGGAATGCGTTCTGGACGTTGGTAGCTTGTGAGAGATATGCTTGGACGACCACCAACGAAACTCTCCATTGTTCTGATCTGATCCCGCCTAAACAACCTTTCATCAATCCTCGTGATGATCTTCTTTACATCCCTTCTGTCCCTCGAATTCCATCTCTTTGGTGACCCTATGCCGTCATGAATCTCCTTTAACCTGTATGCTAACCCATCCCGAACCTTCTTCAATGTGTGATCCCCAAATTTATGAAGCTCTTTGCACGCCATGAAGCAATTGTGGTGTAGTTCACTTCGGTAGACTACCCCAAATGGTTTCTTGATGAGGGTGTACTGAGCAAGTTGGTTTATGTCGGGAAGGTCAAGCTGTGGTTTTGTGAGGTTAACACGCTTCTGATACGATTCCACGGCAAGTTGAATATCTTCTACACGTTCTTGGATCACGATGCTACGGATGAATATGAGCAATGACTTGATGTACTCGCGTTGGTTAGTTGTAGAGAAATGTCGCATTCGTCCTTGTACCTTTGCCAGATACATATATTCAATGTCATTGAGCGACAATCTCGGAAAATCCGCTTCACAAAAGTCATATTCCTCTTCGTCTTGTCGTTTGACCACTATTTTCTTAAGGAATGTGTAGTCCCACTTTAAGTAGTTGGAATGCATCATTCTTGATTCACCTCAATTCTGCTTTGGTCATTTTCTTCACTTTGAACTTTTCCTGTATAAGCTTCACATGCTCCATTGTGCGACCATCTACCATTTCTTGTCCTTCCGGTAACTGAGGTGTGGCATCAACAAGTTTAGAGAACCAGTCATACTCTTCAGTGTCATCATCATCTAGCCATGACACAACATTAGTCTTTTTCTTCTTCTTAGGCTTTGAGGATGATGCTGGTTTCTTTGTTGATGTAGAAGAAGTAGGTTGTTGTTGGGGCTCAGGAATTTCTTCATCGTCACCACCAGTGTATTCAAAGTGATCACCGGTTTTCTCTGTTTGTGGTGGTGACTCAGAGTCCTGAGGTTTATCAGTAGCAGGAGGCCGTTGTGGAGAACTTCTTTGGGTGGAGGTCCTTTGGGGTGGTGGAGGCATAGTAGATGAATCATCATTTTTCTTCTTTCGTTTCGCCTCAGAGTCCTTATCCGCATCATCATCGTCCCTTGGACGTTTAGCTCTTTCAGCTGCCGCTTTGCAGGAAGTTTTTAGTTGATAATCCAGCAATGCCTCAAAAAGTTTAGCTTCATCAGAAGTAAACGTTGCAGATCGTTTAGACATTTGTAGCACAAGCTTGGAGATCAACTCTGCATCAGAGACAACCTTAGGCTCAATTGGGTTAATTTGCATTGCTACCGGAGTAGATTGCATTGTTTGCTTGACCAATTGCATGAGATTCGGATAAAGTTGTCTGGTGAACATCTCTCTTGTCACTCCAGGGACAGTGTCGATGAGAAACTTGTGAGTGTATTCTCTGATCGTCTTCTCCATTTCCCCTTGGATATCTCTATTCAGAAATTGTTGCAGCTGTTCCCTTTCATCCGAAAACTCGTTTATCACGTCCTGAAGAATGTTAACTCTGTCGGCCAGTTGATTCAGTTTCTTGTTGACTACGTCTTTCTTCCTTACTTGCCTGATAGCTTTGACAATCATTGTCTTTGCTCGTGATATCCAAGTATCGGTTGGTTTCTTTATCGATCTGGATGCGGATCTGGTTGTAGCGTCTTTGGATGGTGGTGGTGATGAATGAGAAGAAGAGTCTGACGATGATGATTCATGAGGAGGCTCAGGGTCCTTAGGTGGCTCAGAAGTTTGTTCCTTGCTACGTACGGGACTGTCTAGAATGTAATCATTGGCTTCCTTTTCCGCTTGAGCCTTTTCTTCAGCCTTGATCCTTGCCTCTTCATCTGCTTGAGCTTGAGCTTCTTTTTCTGCTTTTTCTTTAGCTGCAGCTTCAACATCTTCATCAGAAATTTTCTCAGTCTTTTTCTTCTTCTTGTCAGGTTCCTCAAAGTCAAAGATCATCTCATCCTCTAGTTGCTTTTGTTCTGATTCGTGGGTGGTGGTACCAGTTCCCTTATCGGGTTGATTAACCGCATCATCCAGTGGCTCTTCATCGGAGCTCTCTTCTAGTTGCTTTTGTTCTGATTCGTGAGATTCTTCACTTTCTTTCTGTAATCCTTGTCTTCATCCAGTGGCTCTTCATCGGAGCTCTCTTCTTCCTGCTCTTGCACTGGAGTTTTCCCTTTATCAGACTTGGGACTTAGAGGTTTTTCAACTGTTAGTGTATCATCTGTGGCAGATTCTGAGTAGATAACCTCTTCATCTGTTTCAGTATCCTCCGTGTCCTCGTCCATCAGTTGTGGTTCTGGTTTGGGAATAGGGATGGCACCCTTTGATGGAACTTTCCTTTTGAGGGTGTGAGTCCTCTTAGGATATTTACGTGTACTCTCAGTGCTTGCAACACTTCCAGCACTGCCTCTCCTGGTCTTCCTAACAGGTGTACCAGAAGACTTTTCATCAATGAACCCCACTTTGCCTGCTTCAACTGCTTCCAGATATTGTTTGTACGATTGAAGTCCCTTGATAGCAGCAGTAAGAAGGCACACAACAACAACAACAACATACCCAATCCCACAGAGGCGGGGTATGGGGGAGGTAAAATGTAGACAGATCCTACCCCTGCCCCAGGATAAACCCGGAAGTAGAGAGACTGCTTCCAACGAGACCTCCGGCAAGTGCAAAGTGTGCGGGTGAGAAAGAAAAGAAAAGAAAGCAGAAAACAGAAAACGACAAGCACAGGCAGGAAGGAAAGCAAGAAAAACAAGGCAAGGCACTAAAGACAAGCACTAAGAAAAGCAGGAGACCTACGGGAGCAACAAAGCAAGGCAAAAGCAACGCACAACCCTAAAGCTAAGGCAGAGCAAAAAAAAGAGCACCAAAGCAAAGCAGGGAAATGAAAGCAAGAAAGCCTAAACAAACACAGAGCAATACAAAGCAGCGCACGGGGCCTAAAACTACGGTAAAGCAAGAAAGGGAGGCACCAAAAACCGGAAACCCCGAGGTGCAAGGCAAAACAACGAGACGCCTAAAGACTATCCCACCCAACCCATCTAAACCCACAAAGACCCAAACCAAGACTAACCGCAGATCCTAATCCTATCTCTCCACCCTTTCCTATCTGAGGTCATGTCCTCCGACAAGTGAAGCTCCGACATGTCAAGCTTAAGTCTATCCTCCCACCTGAGTTTGGGTCTGCCCCTTCTTCTCACGCCATCTACAACCAGCGTCTCGACCCTTCTAACCGGTGCTGTTTGAGGCCTCCTCCTAACATGACCGAACCACCTCAACCTTCCTTCCCTCATCTTCGCAATAATATTTCCGACTTCCAGTTTTGCTCTGAAAACTTCGTTCGGGATCATGTCAAGCAAGGTTTTACCACAAGTCCATCTTAGCATCCTCAGTTCTGCCACCTCTACCCTGTTAGCAAGAGCTTTGGAGATGGGCCAACACTCGGACCCGTATAACATAGCCGGTCTAATCGCCACCCTATAAAATTTCCCCTTTAACTTTAAGGGTACGTTCCTGTCGCAAAGGACACCCGATGCCGCCCTCCATTTCGCCCAACCAGCTCTGATACGGTGGGTTACGTCCTCATCAATCCTCCCTGATTTGTGAATCATCGATCCCAAATATCTGAAGGCCTCTTTGGGTGGTAGGGTCTGGTCTCCGATACGAATATCCTCGTGGTGGTCTGACTCACTCCTCCCAAACTCACATCTCAGGTATTCGGTCTTCTCTCTGCTCACCCGAAGCCCGTTGACTTCAAGGGCCTCCCTCCAGCGCTCAAGCCTGCTGTTTAACCCTTCCGCCGATTCTGCCACCAACACAATGTCGTCAGCAAATATCATGCTCCACGGGATGCCATCTTGTATCCCTTGAGATAATTCATCTAGAATTAAGGCAAAAAGGTAGGGGCTTAAAGCAGATCCCTGGTGTAGCCCAACTTTCACAGGGAAAAACTCTGAGATCCCCACGGTGGACCTTACACGGGTCTTAACCCTTTCATACATATCCTTAATGACACTCACGTATCTCCTTGGTGTTCCCTTGTCAATAAGAGTTCTCCAAATCAACTCTCGAGGGACACTATCATACGCCTTTTCAAGATCAAGGAACGCCATATGCAGGTCCTTTTGTCTCTCTCTATACTTCTCCATGAGACTTCTGAGAAGGTGGATAGCCTCAATCGAAGACCTTCCTGGCATAAAACCAAATTGGTTCTCAGACACCCTCGTCTCCCTTCTCAGCCTCCTCTCAATAACTCTCTCCCAAAGCTTCATGGTGTGGCTAAGAAGCTTGATGCCCCTATAATTGCTACACACTTGCACATCCCCCTTGTTCTTGTAGATGGGGATTACCTCACTCAGTCTCCATTCTTCCGGCATCTTCGCACCTGAGAAGATCTTGTTGAAAAGGCAAGTCAGCCATTCTACCCCTTCTTTCCCCAGGCACCTCCAAGCATCTATGGGGATTTGGTCCGGCCCTACCGCTTTGTTAGTTCCCATCTTCTGTAGTGCAACCTTAACTTCTGGTTGACTAATCCTAGAATAGTAGCATTTAGGTCTTTGGGTATTGCTCCCTACATCCCTACTTCCTTCAGTGCTTCCTCCATTGAAAAGTGAGGAGAAATACTCTCCCCATCTTTTCCTAATATCGTCTTCGTGCACAATGGTCCTTCCGCTTACGTCTTTGATATATTTGACATTTCCTAAATCCCTCCTCCTTCTCTCTCGGGCTTTAGCGATCCTGAATATATCGTTTGCCCCATCTTCGGAGTCCAATTTCTTGTACAAAACTTCGTACGCCTTTTCCTTCGCCTGAGCCACTGCCTTTTTCGCTTCACTTTTAGCTACTTTATACCTCTCCTTTGCTGCAGTAATGTCTGCTTGGTGATCCTCTCTGCACTGAAGAAGTTCTCTGAACCTTGATTGTTTCACAACGACCTTGGATTGCACTTCCTCACTAAACTACCAAGCTTCTCTGATTGGCAGCTGGAACCTAGCTTTCCCGCTAGTCACGCATAGTGACTCTTTTTGCCTCTTCTTTAATGATTTCGGCAAGAACGGTCCACAATTGGTCTACATCAGTAGTAGTCAAGTCCTCCTACCGAGTAGAAAGTCCCTCAAAGACTTTCATTCTAAAAGACTCTGCCGTCCCCCCGTTTAAATTCTTCCAAAGAATCCTCGCCAACCTGGTAGCTACTCTCCTCGGTTGTTGCCTCACGAAAAGTGAGTCCAAAGCTACCAGTTTGTGTTGGGATGAGCATGTCTCGCTTGGGAAAACCCTGCAGTCCCTACATGCTCTAAGGTCGCCTCTTCGCACCATCAGATAGTCAATCTGGGTGTTGTGGCCCCCACTCTGGTAGGTGATCAAGTGCACATCTCTCTTCTTGAAGAAAGAGTTCACTACTAACCAAGTCATGTGCCAAAGCAAACTCTAAAATAGATCGACCTTCATCATTCCTAACTCCAAAGCCAAAACCACCATGGACCCCGGCGTACCCATACGAAGCCGCTCCTACGTGGCCATTCAAGTCACCACCTATAAACACCCGTTGGTCCGAGGGGCACTCCCTAACAAGCTCGTCGAGGGAGTCCCAGAAGGTCTTTTTCTCTACTACACTCCGGCCCACCTGTGGTGCATAAGCGCTAATCACGTTAACGGTCTCCCCATCAATGACCAACGTAATCACCATGATCCTATCGCTCCTCCGGATCACTTGTACTACATTATCCTTGAGACCCGCCGCCAAAATAACTCCCACTCCGTTTAGCACTGAAGAAAACACTGAGAAAACCAATTAGCACTGAAGATCAAGCCTAGAAAATCTTACGCGTAAAACTAGGGTTTACTTATGCGTAAGAGTTACCAAATTTTGCCAAAACTGAGATTTCTGCCCAAAAGTGTTTCTAAACCAGATTTTTATGATGAAAAAGCTTCAATATCACCAAGATAACACAAAAGTGTGAAACTTGATGATCAAAAACTCTTTTTACCCTTACGCGTAGAAAGAACTACACGTATCAAACCAAGCTAAAAAACAATGAAATAAACGAAAAGTTTCAAACTTTTTGCCAAAAACTTAAACTTTAACACCAAATAGCCTTTAAAGTACAAGAATCTTGGATTTGGATTTTAAAGTGTAAAAAATAAGATTTTTAAGCGTATGAAAGTTGTGTACCGAGACTTACGCGTACACACTAAAGACTTAAAAAAAAACAAACGTTTCACCCAACTATTTGGCGATTGATACCACTGTTAGGTCACCATGTTTGTAACACAAGCATCAATATGAAGAAATGAGATGAAGAATGGATCGGATGAACACTTAACCAAAACACACGAATAAATGAAGAAAGGTTTATGCTTAGAGTGAAATAGAAAAGTGAACAACCAACTTCCAAATGGGAGTTTACAAAATTATTTATAGGGAGGGAACTAGGGCAACATGCAAGTTCCCTTCCTTTCCTTATTGGGCTTTTTCATAGGCCCATGTACTCATGGGCTTTCTACATGAGCCTAGCCTTAATTACTAACATAAAAGCCATATTTAAGCTAACTATTACATATTAATTACTAACACTTGTAATCTAGTTTAGGAGTGATTCCAACAGTTTTGATTAGACAAATGATCTTGTCATATCATTGTGTGAAACGTTGTATTTAAGAATTTTGTAAATATAACATTCTTCCTTTTTTTTACACCAGTAAACTTGGAAACTAATCTCCAGTTCAAGTGGTCGTATTGCTCGATGTAGGCTCTTAAATTATTGTCTTCTTCTTCACTTCATGCACCTTTCTTCGCCATGTTTGTTATGATATGATGTTTCACCATATTGTTTCTAATAAAACTCCTAGAAAAGAAAAAACCAATTTAAAGCATTGCTAAAAGATATTGATCCCTAAAAACCAATTTAGTTAAGTGAACCGACATTGAACTAGGTTTCAACTGATTCACTTAAACATTGTGTCTTGACAATTACGGAGTACTTAGGTTAATCGACTGAACTAGGTTTCAACCAGTTCACTTAAAATCATGTTTTCACCCTTATATAGTCTTCTTATCTGTTGGGCCAATTAGCGGCAAATAGTATTTGACTAGGATTTAACATAAAATACTATGTGCAAATTAAGTCCTTGAATGAGTGAACATTTATGGAGTCATCTTTAGAGTCATCAGATGCTAAGAGAGTCTCATCACCTCTTGAGGTAGAACTCGATAAGTGAAGCCTTGAACCTGAAAAAAGAAGATGATGGAGTCAGTGAGTAATGACAATAACTCATTGAATCCCCTTGATCTCCTCAACAATCAAAAGCATGCTAAACTTAAATATTTAGGAAAAATATCTAAGTATCTGAAAGTTTAGGCGGAAACTTTCTTGGGAAGATACGTACAAAAACACTTATCAAAGAAAGTAGAAGAGTTGGTAGAAAGAATATTTTTCTCTAAACTGAGAGGACACATTCAAAGAATATAGGCATTTAATGTAAGGGTGCTACACAGTTAAATGCTTGACACGTCCCTATTACCCCACATGTATCCACCCATATCTTTACCTATATAAGAGAATGTAGTAAAAGAGTAAATTGTATCTCTTACAATTAATATGATACACATTTAAGAGCATTTAAGCCTCCATAGAATTAATTCCCTAAGTGTATTAAGTGGTTAACATAGTTCTTAGTTAAATGTTAACTTTGGTTTATGTCTAAGTTAGTGAGGAGATCAACAAAAAATTGTCATTCAACTTAGATTTTTATTCCCCAAACAATATTAGTAAATTATTTGATTCATTTCTAAAAAAATTTAAACGTTGAAATACTTGTGTGAATCTTTATTAAACTGTTTATCTTTGTTAAATGTTTTTAAACTTACTTTCTGAGTATGAAGTTGGTCAGTTCACATTAGTTAATCTTTATAATAAAAAAATGGAACAACATTATCATTCCCACGCTTTTGCAAGTTCCTTTATCTTGTCATCATCATTTTCAATATTCTGTCTTTCCCTCTTGCCATCTCACGTAGAGCATTCAATTTTTTAATTATGGTGATCGACTTAGTAGTCTGTATGTGTTAATCCATGGGGCATACCTCTTCGAGCTAACAAGAATTGACTTGATCTGCATTCTGAAAAGATGTTCACAAAAATTTGGGTACGTGATGTGCTTCATCGGGGTTTTAAATTTGTAACAAGAATTACCGATTAACTAGGAACACATTCGGGCAAGTATACCCTAGTCAAGTTGTAGTATAGTATATGGTAAATCAAGGTCGTCCCAAGAGACTTGGTTGCACTACAAGTGTCGTTTGTTTGTTTAAGCAAGTAACAAGTAACAAGTTGATGGTTATGATTGTCACGGATCAAACCAACAAGAAAAGCATTATAAGAACAAGTAGCAAGTTGATGGTTATGATTGTCACGGATCAAACCAACAAGAAAAGCAATATAAGAACAAGCAAGTATCAAGACATTCATCATTATTCCAATCAAACACAAAATCTCAATAATCATATCAATAACAAACATCTTTAAATAGAAAAGTAACAAGGTTTACCCAAAGTATGAATTACAATAGGCAAAGATGAAGGATTATAGCACTCCTTCAAGCCTCCAATCAACTACAACAGTTCTACCAAGCCGGAAAATGATGTCCAAACGCCTTCGACAACACATGAGCACTACTTCTGGAAATGGCAGAGGTTGGTGGTCTTTTGGGGAAGATAAGTTGGTGGATAAGTGGTGGAAATTCGTCCTTAAGGGTGGAGGCTTGAATTTCACACAAGTTGGGTTAGGATAGTTGGTGGAAATTCGTCCTTAAGGGTGGAGGCTTGAATTTCACACCTTTGGTGAAGGTATTGAGAGTGGTTGTGTTCTCTCAAGTTATGGTTTGCTCTCTAGATGGAAATCCGTCCTTAAGGGTGGAGGCTTGAATTTCACACCTAGAGAGGAGTGGTGGTGTAGGATAGGTGTGAGAGAAGATCTCTCAAGTTGTGGTGTTATGAAATGAGGTAGCAAAGGCCTCTATTTATACTTGAACCAAGGCCTAGGGTATTCAATGCATTTCTTGGAGGCCAAGGAGCTTGGAAGGGACTAGAAACCATGTAGGAAGGGACTAGAATCATTTGGAACACGTTTGGAGTCTTAGTAGTGCAGAAATGGCTGAAACAGGACCTCCAACCGATCCGTTGAGCTCCAACCGACTCGGTTGGTCTTCTTGACAGCTCTCCAACCGGATCGGTTACGGGGCTCGACCGATCGGTTGGAGCAAAATCACAAAAATTCATAAACAGCAAAGTTGTAGATCTTTCTCTTAGCTTTCCGTGGCCGCGAACGGGAGGTCAAACGAAGTCCGTATGCAAAAGTTATGGCCAAAATGGTGAAGGTGTGTCGGGAACAACGAGGCTTCCAATATTTCTTCGTTTAAGCTTCTTTTCTGCATTTCTTTCTCGTTTCCCTTCTTGAACTTTATTCTTGAGTCTTTGGACCACTAACTTGATGACTTTATCTTCTCGAATATACTCCACAAGTCTTGCTTTTGTCAGGAACTCTTCATACATGGAGAAATCTTCGTGTTTTACTTCTTTTTCCGTCTTTTTCTCCACTTTCCTGTACTTGGCTACAAATGAACTAGCAAACGCACTTTGATACGATTAAGCAACAAAAGCATATGATTATAACCAAATAACACACATAAAAGCACGGATAACGCTACTAAAAACATGCATAATTTGAGCGTTATCAAATTCCCTCACACTTAAACTTTTCTTGCCCTCAAGCAACTCTAAGAAAAGAAAAATTAAAAGACAAACCTAAATGACAAAACGAAAAGAAAAATTTTGAAAATCTGCATCTTTTTGGTTTTTTTATTTTTTATTTATTCATTTTTATATAAAAATAAGCTAAAATAAGCGAAAAATGAGCGCAAACTCCCCCACACTTAAGGTTTTGCTTGCCCTCAAGCAAATCTAGAAATTAAGAAAAACAAAACCCACATGGTGCATGAAAATGATTAGAAAAATGTGATGCAAATCTACCAAGTACAAGTACAAGATAAGATTCATCGTTTTAAGCTTTTAGAGGTGAGAAACCGAGATGTTTGACAATACCCAATGGATTTTCTCGCTTGATAACATGGCTAAGGACCTCACGAAAAAGAATGGATGTATAATTCACTCAACACTCAATTTATTTAGTGATGGATAATATTAAGGAATAGTACACTCATATTTGCTCAGTCATGATCTAAATATTACCATAGGCTTGTACAAGAAACAAAACTCCACCGACGTGGCGTAAGCACCAAATGTAAACATCTAAAGAGGGCTTTTATTCGGGTTATAATGATAGGCTTAGGGTGAATAAAGGGTATGGATAAGGCATGGGATATATATGAAATTGGTTTTAAAAAAAATAAAGTCAAGTCTAATACCCATGTTGCTAGTCACGAACAATCCGCAAACCCGAAAATGATTATAGTTACTAACTTCTCTTCTTCACATATCGAACAAAATATATATATCACGTCTTAGCACATTGGCTAATCTATATCTCAAACATACTTCATCTTTGTCATCACATATCTTTTTTTTTTCTTTTTTTTTTCGATGACTTATTCTTTTTTTTTTTCACATTTTTTTACGTTTTTTTTTCAACACTTCTTCTTCATACATCACATCTCCCCCACACTTCGTATAAGCATCACCACAAAAATACAAATAAGAAGGTGCACTCTTCGTCTTTGTCGGAATGGTACACACGAATGGCAAAGTGCGGCTAACTCATAATCATAAAAAACAATCCAACAAACCAAGCAACTAGCAACCAACCATTTAGACATTGACAAGGGGTAGGCTAAGGTTTAAAGTGTAAAATATTTTTGTATTTTTCTGGATGTAAGAAAAGAAAAGAATGGCTCGGAGGGTGTACTAAGGGTATCTAGCGCTAAAGATGAGCGCTAACAAATGGGTCCATGTGGGTGGTTAACTAACCGATGTGGTTAGCTAATATATCATTAGATGTAAACGGAAGGCCATTTGGTTTTATTCCTAAGGTTGCCTCTTTATCACGCATAAACACTTATATCACACGAATGCGATCTCACTGCGGTCTGGTAATGATTTGCAAGTTCAAGTTCTAGAATAAATAAAATCACCGGCACACTCAAAACAAAAGATCCAAGCATAAAAGAAGTATGCTATAAATGAAACAGGCTCAAATCCTCACAATTTAGTGGAAGGGCTATAATATGTGCTAGCAAATGTCATCGATCCCAAAATGGATTGCAATATTAATCGGGACACATCTCAAGTTTTTCAAAATTACCGATTTCACCAGTGGGTTGATCCAGTTATTATAATATATTAACCTATACGCGTGAAAACAACTAGATCATAAGGGCAAACAAGCTCACAAAAATTTAAAAACAGGCCCAAAAATTTGGAAATTGAAAACGAGTTTCGCTTTTCTTATTTAACTTTCCCCCACACTTAAGTTAAGCACACAAAAGAAAAATAACTTAAATCTAGTTACGACTCTTTTTTTTTTCTTTTTCTTTTTTTTTTTTAAAACCAACATGACTTATTCTTGTCCCACGAGTTCTTGGTAGCTCCATTGAAACGCACAAAGAAGCGGAGAAGCAGGTCAGCGCGAAGCATATTAAAAACCAAACTTCTTTAGGGAATCAGGGAGACCCGCCTTATACCTCTCACACAGTTTGTTTACAATGGGTGAGCCTTACTTTCGAGGGACTTAAAAAAGTCAATTTATTAAAATAATTTACCAAACAAAAACAAACAAAGGAAAAAATAACAAAGAAACAAAATAAAGAAATTGCTAAAACTAAAGCATGTAAGATAGGGAAAAATAAAATAATAAGTCTAAGATAAACGAAACCTCCGGGGCCGAAGAAATAGCGATCGAACTCCATATGATAAAATGCTAAGCAATGCTAGCATAAGCGCGTGAGATCAATCGATTCCTCATCCAAACAAACATGTCCAATCAAGAGTGTAAGGTTCATGATCCAACCAATCCTTCCTCCATGAGCTTATTAAATCTGCAAAAATAAACTAAAATACAAAAACGCGTAAAATTCTAAAACTCACTTTCGTAGGCATCACGGTTGCATTTAGCGCATGCAACAAGCCTTTAAACCCCTCGGTGGCCCGAGTGGACGAGTTATAGTCTCGTGAGGGTTTCCAGTGAACATACCCACAAAGTTCGAAACATTTTATTTTTAAAAACAAGCACTTATTTATTCACAATGTACCAAATTAACAAAACTCAAAATGGAAAAACCAAATAAAAGAAATGATACTCTTGCAAAAACAAAAAGACATTTAAACTTATTTTATCTAAACACACACACAAAAACAAAAAAAATAAAAATAAAAAACGATTTTTTTTTTCTTTTTTTTTTAACAGATTAGTCCAACCGATCCGTTACGGGTGTAACCGATCGGTCGGGATGAACCAAATTTGACCAATCCTTCCAACCGAACCGGTTACGGGTAGTGACCGATCGGTTGTAGTGGTTTTATTAAGTACGAGGCTTCCAACCGATCCGGTTGGAGTGCCAACCGATTCGGTTAGAGTGATCTGGGTGGTTTTGGTGGTTTTTTCGAAAGCGATTTTTAGCACACTTAAAAAGCAATCATTGAAATGAGCATTTTAGAACACATGAAACGAAATCCAACATCAAAAACTTGATTTTGATGCCAAGATCAATTGAGCAATTATGAGAAATTAGAGATTTTAAGAAAAAGACAAGCATTCAAGCAAACATCATGAGCAAAGATCAAGAGCAATCAAACAAGATCAAAGCAACAATTATTCATGAGCAAGAGCAATTTAGCATTCGAACAAACAAGCGGAACAAACAAACACTTAAGAACAAAAACCAAATCCCCGGCAGCGGCGCCAAAAACTTGATGGTGACGATGCCGGATTTATCATGTAAGCAAACAAACAATCTATCAAACAAGAAAACAATCAAACGAACAAACAAGTGCAAAAACCAAATCCCCGGCAGCGGCGCCAAAAACTTGATGTGCTTCATCGGGGTTTTAAATTTGTAACAAGAATTACCGATTAACTAGGAACACATTCGGGCAAGTATACCCTAGTCAAGTTGTAGTATAGTATATGGTAAATCAAGGTCGTCCCAAGAGACTTGGTTGCACTACAAGTGTCGTTTGATTGTTTAAGCAAGTAACAAGTAGCAAGTTGATGGTTATGATTGTCACGGATCAAACCAACAAGAAAAGCATTATAAGAACAAGCAAGTATCAAGACATTCATCATTATTCCAATCAAACACAAAATCTCAATAATCATATCAATAACAAACATCTTTAAATAGAAAAGTAACAAGGTTTACCCAAAGTATGAATTACAATAGGCAAAGATGAAGGATTATAGCACTCCTTCAAGCCTCCAATCAACTACAACAGTTCTACCAAGCCGGAAAATGATGTCCAAACGCCTTCGACAACACATGAGCACTACTTCTGGAAATAGCAGAGGTTGGTGGTCTTTTGGGGAAGATAAGTTGGTGGATAAGTGGTGGAAATTCGTCCTTAAGGGTGGAGGCTTGAATTTCACACAAGTTGGGTTAGGATAGTTGGTGGAAATTCGTCCTTAAGGGTGGAGGCTTGAATTTCACACCTTTGGTGAAGGTATTGAGAGTGGTTGTGTTCTCTCAAGTTATGGTTTGCTCTCTAGATGGAAATCCGTCCTTAAGGGTGGAGGCTTGAATTTCACACCTAGAGAGGAGTGGTGGTGGTAGGATAGGTGTGAGAGAAGATCTCTCAAGTTGTGGTGTTATGAAATGAGGTAGCAAAGGCCTCTATTTATACTTGAACCAAGGCCTAGGGTATTCAATGCATTTCTTGGAGGCCAAGGAGCTTGGAAGGGACTAGAAACCATGTAGGAAGGGACTAGAATCATTTGGAACACGTTTGGAGTCTTAGTAGTGCAGAAATGGCTGAAACAGGACCTCCAACCGGATCCGGTTGAGCTCCAACCGAATCGGTTGGTCTTCTTGACAGCTCTCCAACCGGATCGGTTACGGGGCTCGACCGATCGGTTGGAGCAAAATCACAAAAATTCATAAACAGCAAAGTTGTAGATCTTTCTCTTAGCTTTCCGTGGCCGCGAACGGGAGGTCAAACGAAGTCCGTATGCAAAAGTTATGGCCAAAATGGTGAAGGTGTGTCGGGAACAACGAGGCTTCCAATATTTCTTCGTTTAAGCTTCATTTCTTCATTTCTTTCTCGTTTCCCTTCTTGAACTTTATTCTTGAGTCTTTGGACCACTAACTTGATGACTTTATCTTCTCGAATATACTCCACAAGTCTTGCTTTTGTCGGGAACTCTTCATACATGGAGAAATCTTCGTGTTTTACTTCTTTTTCCGTCTTTTTCTCCACTTTCCTGTACTTGGCTACAAATGAACTAGCAAACGCACTTTGATACGATTAAGCAACAAAAGCATATGATTATAACCAAATAACACACATAAAAGCACGGATAACGCTACTAAAAACATGCACAATTTGAGCGTTATCAAATTCCCTCACACTTAAACTTTGCTTGCCCTCAAGCAAATCTAAGAAAAGAAAAATTAAAAGACAAACCTAAATGACAAAACGAAAAGAAAAATTAAAAAATTTTTTGGGTTTTTTATAAACATAAAAATAGCGTTAAAATGAGCAAAACTCCCCCACACTTAAGGTTTTGCTTGCCCTCAAGCAAATCTAGAAATTAAGAAAAACAAAACCCACATGGTGCATGAAAATGATTAGAAAAATGTGATGCAAATCTACCAAGTACAAGTACAAGATAAGATTCATCGTTTTAAGCTTTTAGAGGTGAGAAACCGAGATGTTTGACAATACCCAATGGATTTTCTCGCTTGATAACATGGCTAAGCACCTCACGAAAAAGAATGGATGTATAATTCACTCAACACTCAATTTATTTAGTGATGGATAATATTAAGGAATAGTACACTCATATTTGCTCAGTCATGATCTAAATATTACCATAGGCTTGTACAAGAAACAAAACTCCACCGACGTGGTGTAAGCACCAAATGTAAACATCTAAAGAGGGCTTTTATTCGGGTTATAATGATAGGCTTATGGTGAATAAAGGGTATGGATAAGGCATGGGATATATATGAAATTGGTTTTAAAAAAAAATAAAGTCAAGTCTAATACCCATGTTGCTAGTCACGAACAATCCGCAAACCCGAAAATGATTATAGTTACTAACTTCTCTTCTTCACATATCGAACAAAATATATATATCACGTCTTAGCACATTGGCTAATCTATATCTCAAACATACTTCATCTTTGTCATCACATATCTTTTTTTTTTCTTCGATGACTTATTCTTTTTTTTTCAATTTTTTTTTTCACATTTTTTTTTACGTTTTTTTTTTCAACACTTCTTCTTCATACATCACATCTCCCCCACACTTCGTATAAGCATCACCACAAAAATACAAATAAGAAGGTGCACTCTTCGTCTTTGTCGGAATGGTACACACGAATGGCAAAGTGCGGCTAACTCATAATCATAAAAAACAATCCAACAAACCAAGCAACTAGCAACCAACCATTTAGACATTGACAAGGGGTAGGCTAAGGTTTAAAGTGTAAAATATTTTTGTATTTTTCTGGATGTAAGAAAAGAAAAGAATGGCTCGGAGGGTGTACTAAGGGTATCTAGCGCTAAAAATGAGCGCTAACAAATGGGTCCATGTGGGTGGTTAACTAACTGATGTGGTTAGCTAATATATCATTAGATGTAAACGGAAGGCCATTTGGTTTTATTCCTAAGGTTGCCTCTTTATCACGCATAAACACTTATATCACACGAATGCGATCTCACTGCGGTCTGGTAATGATTTGCAAGTACAAGTTCTAGAATAAATAAAATCACCGGCACACTCAAAACAAAAGATCCAAGCATAAAAGAAGTATGCTATAAATGAAACAGGCTCAAATCCTCACAATTTAGTGGAAGGGCTATAATATGTGCTAGCAAATGTCATCGATCCCAAAATGGATTGCAATATTAATCGGGACACATCTCAAGTTTTTCAAAATTACCGATTTCACCAGTGGGTTGATCCAGTTATTATAATATATTAACCTATACGCGTGAAAACAACTAGATCATAAGGGCAAACAAGCTCACAAAAATTTAAAAACAGGCCCAAAAATTTGGAAATTGAAAACGAGTTTCGCTTTTCTTATTTAACTTTCCCCCACACTTAAGTTAAGCACACAAAAGAAAAATAACTTAAATCTAGTTACGACTCTTTTTTTTTCTTTTTCTTTTTTTTAAAACCAACATGACTTATTCTTGTCCCACGAGTTCTTGGTAGCTCCATTGAAACGCACAAAGAAGCGGAGAAGCAGGTCAGCGCGAAGCATACTAAAAACCAAACTTCTTTAGGGAATCAGGGAGACCCGCCTTATACCTCTCACACAGTTTGTTTACAATGGGTGAGCCTTACTTTCGAGGGACTTAAAAAGTCAATTTATTAAAATAATTTACCAAACAAACAAAGGAAAAAATAACAAAGAAACAAAATAAAGCAATTGCTAAAACTAAAGCATGTAAGATATGGAAAAATAAAATAATAAGTCTAAGATAAACGAAACCTCCGGGGCCGAAGAAATAGCGATCGAACTCCATATGATAAAATGCTAAGCAATGCTAGCATAAGCGCGTGAGATCAATCGATTCCTCATCCAAACAAACATGTCCAATCAAGAGTGTAAGGTTCATGATCCAACCAATCCTTCCTCCATGAGCTTATTAAATCTGCAAAAATAAACTAAAATACAAAAACGCGTAAAATTCTAAAACTCACTTTCGTAGGCATCACGGTTGCATTTAGCGCATGCAACAAGCCTTTAAACCCCTCGGTGGCCCGAGTGGACGAGTTATAGTCTCGTGAGGGTTTCCAGTGAACATACCCACAAAGTTCAAAACATTTTATTTTTAAAACAAGTACTTATTTATTCACAATGTACCAAATTAACAAAACTCAAAATGGAAAAACCAAATAAAAGAAATGATACTCTTGCAAAAACAAAAGGACATTTAAACTTATTTTATCTAAACACACACACAAAAACAAAAAAATAAAAATAAAAACGATTTTTTTCTTTTTTCAACAGATTAGTCCAACCGATCCGGTTACGGGGTGTGACCGATCGGTTGGGATGAACCAGTTTGACCAATCCTTCCAACCGAACCGGTTACGGTAGTGACCGATCGGTTGAAGGAGATTTTTATTTTTTTTAACAGAACTCACAACCGGATCCGGTTACGGGTAGTGACCGATCGGTTGTAGTGGTTTTATTAAGTACGAGGCTTCCAACCGATCCGGTTGGAGTGCCAACCGATTCGGTTAGAGTGATCTGGGTGGTTTTGGTGGGTTTTTTCGCAAACGTTTTTTAGCACACTTAAAAAGCAATCATTGAAATGAGCATTTTAGAACACATGAAACGAAATCCAACGTCAAAAACTTGATTTTGATGCCAAGATCAATTGAGCAATTATGAGAAATTAGAGATTTTAAGAAAAAGACAAGCATTCAAGCAAACATCATGAGCAAACATCAAGAGCAATCAAACAAGATCAAAGCAACAATTATTCATGAGCAAGAGCAATTTAGCATTCGAACAAACAAGCAGACAAACAAACACTTAAGAACAAAACCAAATCCCCTGGCAGCGGCGCCAAAAACTTGATGGTGACGATGCTGGATTTATCATGTAAGCAAACAAACAATCTATCAAACAAGAAAACAATCAAACGAACAAACAAGTGCAAAAACCAAATCCCCGGCAGCGGCGCCAAAAACTTGATGTGCTTCATCGGGGTTTTAAATTTGTAACAAGAATTACCGATTAACTAGGAACACATTCGGGCAAGTATACCCTAGTCAAGTTGTAGTATAGTATATGGTAAATCAAGGTCGTCCCAAGAGACTTGGTTGCACTACAAGTGTCGTTTGTTTGTTTAAGCAAGTAACAAGTAACAAGTTGATGGTTATGATTGTCACGGATCAAACCAACAAGAAAAGCATTATAAGAACAAGTAGCAAGTTGATGGTTATGATTGTCACGGATCAAACCAACAAGAAAAGCATTATAAGAACAAGCAAGTATCAAGACATTCATCATTATTCCAATCAAACACAAAATCTCAATAATCATATCAATAACAAACATCTTTAAATAGAAAAGTAACAAGGTTTACCCAAAGTATGAATTACAATAGGCAAAGATGAAGGATTATAGCACTCCTTCAAGCCTCAATCAACTACAACAGTTCTACCAAGCCGGAAAATGATGTCCAAACGCCTTCGACAACACATGAGCACTACTTCTGGAAATGGCAGAGGTTGGTGGTCTTTTGGGGAAGATAAGTTGGTGGATAAGTGGTGGAAATTCGTCCTTAAGGGTGGAGGCTTGAATTTCACACAAGTTGGGTTAGGATAGTTGGTGGAAATTCGTCCTTAAGGGTGGAGGCTTGAATTTCACACCTTTGGTGAAGGTATTGAGAGTGGTTGTGTTCTCTCAAGTTATGGTTTGCTCTCTAGATGGAAATCCGTCCTTAAGGGTGGAGGCTTGAATTTTACACCTAGAGAGGAGTGGTGGTGGTAGGATAGGTGTGAGAGAAGATCTCTCAAGTTGTGGTGTTATGAAATGAAGTAGCAAAGGCCTCTATTTATACTTGAACCAAGGCCTAGGGTATTCAATGCATTTCTTGGAGGCCAAGGAGCTTGGAAGGGACTAGAAACCATGTAGGAAGGGACTAGAATCATTTGGAACACGTTTGGAGTCTTAGTAGTGCAGAAATGGCTGAAACAGGACCTCCAACCGGATCCGGTTGAGCTCCAACCGAATCGGTTGGTCTTCTTGACAGCTCTCCAACCGGATCGGTTACGGGGCTCGACCGATCGGTTGGAACAAAATCACAAAAATTCATAAACTGCAAAGTTGTAGATCTTTCTCTTAGCTTTCCGTGGCCGCGAACGGGAGGTCAAACGAAGTCCGTATGCAAAAGTTATGGCCAAAATGGTGAAGGTGTGTCGGGAACAACGAGGCTTCCAATATTTCTTCGTTTAAGCTTCTTTTCTGCATTTCTTTCTCGTTTCCCTTCTTGAACTTTATTCTTGAGTCTTTGGACCACTAACTTGATGACTTTATCTTCTCGAATATACTCCACAAGTCTTGCTTTTGTCAGGAACTCTTCATACATGGAGAAATCTTCGTGTTTTACTTCTTTTTCCGTCTTTTTCTCCACTTTCCTGTACTTGGCTACAAATGAACTAGCAAACGCACTTTGATACGATTAAGCAACAAAAGCATATGATTATAACCAAATAACACACATAAAAGCACGGATAACGCTACTAAAAACATGCACAATTTGAGCGTTATCAGTACGTGTTTTGTGTTATTGTTGTTAATCTAAATATAACTTCAAATTATTAGCCAATAGATAGTTGGCCCAAGTCCATGTGCGGGTTAGGGTCCATTATAGTTTTAATATTGCTTCTCATATATACTTTAGAAGTAATTGATGATTAATAAAGTTGAGCATACATGGTTTATTCATTGTTTAACATGGTATCATGACTGCTGCACATTTTTAGAATTCCATCTTCTAGTGATGTGAATTAAACATACTTTTAAAATAAGCACATTGTCATGGTTTGGCCATTTTAAAGGATGACAAAATTTGGGAGTGAACTTAACAAATACAATAATAACATGTACATATATAGTAATGGTTTACAGTAGTCCCCTAATAAAGTATTGATTGAATTTGGAATGCATATAAACATTCATTATTGACAAAAACTTAATGTTGACACACATATGAATACACCCCCTAAATTACACCGTAAGGGATACTTTTATAAGAAACTAAAAAATGTTCACCATAAACCTGATGTGAAAAACTAGAAGGGGTTGAATAGTTTTACTGTTTAAAATTATAATTTCGATAACTTATTGTAAAATCAAGCAATGATAATATACAAAAGTAAATTCAAGACAATAAGTAAATAATGAAAATATCAAACCGCAACACAAGATTATTTAATGGTTCGATAACGAAGCTCCTTCCTCGCCTTACTCTACTCCCCGAGTTTTTGACTCTAAATTTCACTTCACTACTTCACTATGTCAACAAGCTCTCTTACTTGGCGGAGAAAACCGTACAACGTCACTTACACCTTTACCGATACTAAGCTAAATATCTAGTTCTAGTCGAGGTAGAACCAACCTTTCTTACTAAGTATTTTGAGGACTAGAATACTAATCTAACTCTCTTTTCTGGTGTATGACGGTGTTTATGAACTTTGGTGTATGGTAGTGAAATATAATAGCAAAACTAATTTTCAAATACAAAAGCTAACAACTATAACACATGAGACATGGAAATCTTCTTGTGCTCTTTCCTTGCTAGAAAGATGGATTAGTTGTGGATCACTTGTAATGAATATAAAGCTAGATAATGATCAAAGAAGTGTATGTATGAATGTATCAAAGAATGCTAGAAAGAAGATTGCAAGAAGAGGAAAATGAAATGCAAATGGCTAGCTTGAATAGTGATAACATCAAATAGACCTGAATATTAAGTGTCAATTTCCCCGATAATGCTCTTATTTTATATCATTTATATGGATTTACGCTTGTTTTCCTCTATATTTCACTTACAGGTAAATTACGAGCGTTGGAGCTAAAGAGACGCGGATTTGGAGAGTTTATTGAAGATATGTCATAGTATGCTCATTTTGAAGATGTTACGGCGTAACTCCTCTCTCACATTACGCCGTAACAGAAGCGTGGCTCAGAAAACCAACTCAACTGAACATTACGACGTAACTCTTTCCAAGATTACGACGTAACCAACTATGTCAAATGAGGTTCCGCGCCGCTGCAAGTTACGCCGTAACTATTGTCTCATTTACGGCGTAACCAGGATTTATCAAAGATACGGCGTAACTCTTTCCAGATGTTACGCCGTACCTAGCATTTTCAGTGCAAAATACGAAGAATTGGATGTTACAGCGTAACTCTTAACATTAGTTACGTCGTAACCAGATCTGGCCTATAAATACCCCTCGAATTCCAGCATTTCAAAGCATCCCATTTCACATACAACATCAAGTGAACATGAGTAGAAGTCGAAGGCAGATCTAGAGGAGCATACGGAGTTATCTTCAAGGGAGAAATCACTCCCCTACGATAAGCATTAGCATTTTATCTTTTCTTTACTTTCAATTCATGTATTTCGTAATGTTAAACATTGAATCGATTGTTTTAGTTAACATGAGTGGCTAAGCACCTCTGGTGCTGGCCTAGTTATGATTCATTAATTGTTTTGTTTGCGTTTACATTGCTTCTGTATAATTATTTCTAAGTGTATGCATGCATAGTTTGTTGGTAGCTACCCTTGTTTCAGTAGTTTTGAATGGAGGTAGTGGCTAGTTACTTAGGAGATATGACCAACTGACCCTAAGTAGGTAGACTGAGTCGGAAGGGTAAGATATGACCAACTGACGACCCTTTTTGCTTGTGCGATTTGACCAACTGATCACCTACCGTTTGGATGAACTTAAAAAGTCTGGGATGAGTGTTTAAGTTGCTAGCGCCCGAGAACTCATTATTATGAATCTTGCATGTAGTGGTACTTAATGACTTGGCTTAGGGGACTAAGAACAACTGGACTTATGATGGGCCACCCGATTTCTCCAGTGGAACCCTTTGCTGATAGGTTATGATGAACTGACCAAATGCTGTCCTAGCGACTTTCACCCCACCTGAAGAAATTGGAAGTAATTAGACGTAAACATAACTTGATAGGATGAGTAACTAGGTTAGCACCTGATTCGCTCCAAACCGTCAAGTTTAATCACTCAAACCGACCACTTGTGAATGGCCGACCGTAAGAAACTTAAAACAGCTCAAAAGCAAATGCAATGAAGATCAGGAGAGTATAGTGTTTCCCCGGGTCGTTATGTCCCAGCGAGCTATGCGATGAATCACCAAACGTATAGTGATCGAGAGATTTGAACGGAAAAGAGATTTGAATTATTATAACTACAGAAATAGCCTATAATTACAAAGGCTTAAATGCAAATTAAAGAAAATTAAAAAGATAAAAAATATTAAATAAACGCTATCACTATTTTTAAAATGATGTTTTTGGTTTTTCTTTTATAAAACTTAAATTAAAAACTACGTGACGTACAAAATAAAATGTGAAACTGAAGCAATATTAATCCTAAAAATATGAAAATGACATTTTTACAAACCTAATGATATGAGAAAATTTTTAGAAAAAGAAAATTATTTTTATAACTATTTAATTAATTATTATTAATTAAAAACTATTTTTAACTATTTAATAATAACCTAAAATACAAGAAAATATGAAATAAATCTAGAAAAATGAAATTATGACTTGAAAAAATCTAAAATAACAAAAGAGAATTTTCAAAACTATTTTTGTATTTTTCTGATTATTTTTATATTTTCTATGAATTAAAAACTATTTAAAACTACTTAAATTGCTTAAAAATACAATTTTAACTAAGAAAAATCTAGAAAAATATTTTTTTGACTTTTTATATTTATCTTAACTTAAGAAAAATTAAAACTTATTTTTTTGAAACTTTCTTAATTAATTGTAGTAAAAGCTAATTAAAAAGACTTAAAAACTAATTTAAATGGAGAAAAATACCAACAGTACTGGAAAAATATGAAAAATTCAAGATAAGCTTAAAATAATATAGAGAATCTAGGAAAAATGGAAAAACAGGTGGTTGTTTGTAAGAAAATGCAACTGCAATGTAAAGTGCTTAAAAATAAGCACTTAGAATAAGCAATAAACTACCAACAAACACCAAACTGATACAGAAGCTATATTATGCTAAAAGAACCAAAATGCAACAAGTATTAACTGCTCTAAACCTCTGGAATTCAAATTGCTAAGATTATGATGATTTGATTATGAGCTAAAAACAGGTTTTGAGGCCTACTTTGCAGCCTGAAAATAAGCACTCAAATAAGCTAGAAATCAAAACCAAAAGAAAGCACCTAAAGAAGACCTGGCCAAGTGCTTATAAGCCAAAAACGACTTGGTGAGCTCAATGAGCTTTGTGCAAGCCCTGCAAGACCCCTGTGCAGACTCAGTATCAACTGAGTCAGTGCACAGGGCAAATGAGCCCATGTTGACAAGCAATTTTGGGTCTTATAAAAATTTGACAAAAATCTATAAAATTCACAATAAGAAAATAGACCAAGAGAAGTTTTTAAAATCCCAAGTTCCACTTGATTTGGCTCAGAAATGATTCAATGATAAATCATCTCAGTTGGGCACAAAACTGATTTTCATGTTTTGACTTTTGAAGTACAGATGAAATGTTGACTTATTTGAACTTTGCAATCAATTTGTGGATTAATTATGATGTAATATGATGAAATGAACTCAAAGCAAGCAATGTCTATGAATTCTTAACACAAAACTAGCTTTTGATTCTTTAAAAATCCAACAGGTAGGCGTTAAGACAGTACATGGGATTTTGACTTTGGACTAATGTAAGTGCAATTTTGAGACAGAAATGAGTACAAAAGAACTACACAAGCCTACAACAACAAGTTTCAACCACTGAGCAAACCTCTAAGAGCAGTTAATTTCATCCAAACAACCCTTTAAACACTGATAAGCAATTTAAAACTAACAAACTATTAAACTAGCTCTAGCTATTGATCAAACTGAGTCTATCTATCCTAAATACAACTTAATTAACAAATAAAAACTAATCTAGACCAAAAGAGCATTATGCAATATGCTTGAAAATGCACTTACATTTGGTCCTATCCACAATGTTAGGATTGCCAAGAACAAAGGACCCACTTATCTATTCTAAACCAATAAACAACTCAATACCAACCCAAATCCAGTCTTCTGCATCAACCATTATCGGCTTCCATGCCGCTAACCAAATATGCCTCACTGTTTGACTTTCGTTGACCAAGGACCAAATTTGTTTGAAAATGAGTTGTTAGCTTTCTCACAGCTATGATAAGCTTACATAAGCTTGATTGAGCTTAAAAATAAACTTCTAAGAACTTGTTCATAAGAATTTGAAACTGAAAACTGCAACAGTAAGCATGAAACTTGGAACTTAGATAAAAGACTTGGATTGATATTCAAAAACACATTACAAAGATGTTTTAACTTAAAAGTGATACATAGAAACTGAAATTACAACATTGTGAATTAAACTAAGACATTTATTTGAAAAACGACATAAAGGAAAACTATTAAACTAACTACTCTCTCTTCTCTTTATCTCATGCTTCCATTTATACACCAATAAGTTTCTCTCTCCAAACGACAAGGTTCCCACTTCTTTTTGAGACCATTGGATGACTAGAGGTCATCTTGGCCCTTGATTGCATTTTGGTGGGAAAATGTCTTTTGACAGTTGGGGTTGAGTGCAAAAGGAGGAGGGGCATTAAATGCTATTTGGAAGGTTGTTGAGGATAAGGGGACATGGAGGAGTGATAGTGAGGAGGGGGATGGGTGTTGAGTGTTGCAGGGCTAGATGTCGGGGAAGACAGGGAAAAAGCGCTAGGGTGGTTGACCGTGCATTTGACCAGCGCCTAATATATGAAGGAGTCCAAATTGATATTGACAGGGTCCATTGGGATGGCGGGGTCAAAAGGGTTTTGACAGGGCCAAGGGTTATTAATAACAAGGACCTCTTTTGTAATTTCTGAAAATCAAGGGACCTAGGTGCTAATTCTGCAAAGTTGCTCTAAGGGACTAAAAGTGACAAGCTCCAATAGTACAAGGACCAAACTTGACATTTTCAATTTTCCAAGGGCCATTTTGGCCAATTTTTAAACTTGGAGGACCAAACTTGTAATTTCTCAAAACTTTGGACATTTTTCACCAAAGGACTAATTATGACAAGTAATGATTTTAAAAGGACCTTTGGTGACTTTTCTTTTGAAATTAAGTGCTGTGGACTATTTCGACCGCAATTTTGAAACTTGGGGATTGAAACGCCAATTATGCAAACTTTGCTCATTTTTCATCTGATTTTAAACATTTTGAATCTGAAACATATAAAATGCAATTTTGAGATATTTTCAGTATTTTGATGCATTTCTGAGCATTTTTAACCGTTTTGCAGTTCAGATTTAACCAAAAATGATGAGTATTTACACACTCATCAGCACCCCTCTCCTCTATTGATCACAACCCTCGCCTTTATTTGCTTTCATATTTTCTTGTCTTAGTAATAATTAATCGTTTCCACCTTAAATCTATTAAAATATGTGACACCTAGACTTAGTTTAAATCCACACACATAGCTCTTGGGATGACCTCGGTTTTACCAAAATACTACACTACACACGACCGGGTACACTTCCCGTTAGTGCATTAGGGTAGACCATAGGTATAACGAAAGTACTTATAAATATTAAAACACCGTCGCAGAAACTGCATCAAGTTTTGGCGCCACGCCGGTGAGTTACATTTGGATTTTTATTAAGTCTTTCATTTCTAATTGGTTTTAAAATTTTCTCAATTTCTCACGATCTCTTTTAAGTTTCAAAATCATGGAAGTTGTTAACATCGATGACCTCACTCTTGAGGAATATTTGGCGTTAACAAGAGAAGAACAAGGACCGGGTCTCGTAAGACCGGCGATTGGAGCTAATGTTCGTTTCGAGATTAAAGATCAATTTATGAGGGAGCTTCGTGCTAACCCTTTTTCTAGAAACGGGGACGAAGATGCGTATGAGCAAGTTGAGAATGTCTTGTACATTGCAAGCCTTTTCAACATTCTTGGTGTGTCTCACGACGCTGTTATGCTAGGTGTGCTCCCCATGACTCTTACTAGGGCTGCAAGAAGATGGATCGAAAGATTGCCCGCCGGGGCAGTTGATATATGGGCTCTACTAAAAAAGCACTTTATCCAGAGATATTGTCCTCCGTCGAAGATATCTAATCAGCTCTTGGAGATCCATAATTTCAAGCAGGATGACGATGAAATGTTGTATCAAGCCTGGGATAGATACAACGATCTCCTCTACAAGTGTCCTAAACATTATCTAAACAACCAGCAAAAGGTCAACATATTCTACAAAGGAATCAACGTGACTACAAGACAGATACTGGACTACCAAGGACCAATTCCGAGCATGACTCCTACTCTCGCAATTGAAGCCATCCAAAAAATGGCTTATCATTCCCAGAAATGGCACGATGGAGGGAGCAAAAGAAGTCTGGGGGGAAGTCTTGATGGAATTGCCGCCATCACGAGCAAAATTGAAAATCTCAGTCGAGATATGCTGAAAATCAGGGAAACTGTTCATGCCATCCAAGTAGGTTGCGAAAACTGTGGAGGAGGACATCTCACCAAAAATTGACCTCACATTAACGAAGAGAACACAATCGAAGAAGCTAAATATGGAGAAAATCGACCGTTTTACTGAGATAACCGAATAGTAATGGCTATCGTGGAGGACCTGCTAGAAACTATAACCGTGGGCCTTATGGAGAAAAAAGGCCCAATATTGAAGAGACCATTAACAAATTTCTGTAAACTTCAGCCCAGAGACAAAAGGAACAAGATGAATGGCTAAAAGAATTCCAGGAAAACACTGATAGAAGTCTTTCCAATCACGACACAACCCTAAAGAACCTTGAAACAATGGTGGAAAAGCTTAGTGAGAAGGTAAGGAAGAATAATACTAAACCGGAAGGGACAAAACCCATGATGGAATGCAAGGTCATATTTTCTGATGAAGATTCAAGGTTACAAGCCAATTCTCCCATCAAAAATTCGGATACGAGTGAAAATTCCGGCGATAGTGTGTAGTTACGCCGTAACACCTCTTATGAGTTACGGCGTAAGAACTATGTTTTTGACAAATGCGATCATGGCATTATAAAGGAGAAGGATCCATGATGACATGACCGCAGTGAGTTACGCCGTAACCAAACATCACAGTTACGGCGTAACTGGGATACGTGGGCTGACAAATTTCTCGAGGTAGATGAATCAGGGACACAGGTTATTAACGGATGGTCTAATGATATTAATTTATGTCCTCTGTCCCCATATAAAAGAAAGTATCACTGGTGCAAGAAAATACCCGTAGCTAAGGGTGAATGGTATGATCTATGGGCTTCATGCGACCCTCGGAACGAAATTTGTGATGGAGGAATCGATAAGGATAGGGTCAAGGATAACAAATTCATTTGGCCTGCGTATATTGATGAAGAAAGATTAGAAAAGCTCTCATTTGAAGAAGAAGAGGAACCACCTATTAGGCACTGTTGCACTCCAATAATTATCACTGATGACGAGTCAACACGAGCATGGCCCACATGCAATCCTTTCCGCGAGTATTGCAACGGGGGTGATAATTTGAAAGATGAGGAATGGAACATGCTCGCATGAGCTTGAAAGACATGACATTAAGTTTGGAGATTTATCCTTCGATGATTGGTATGCAACACAATTTAGGGGATGCTAAAATTAACCCAAATCTGCTGAAGAAGCTCAAAATGGATTATGAGGAGCATTGTCTACAAAAAAAGCCCATTAATGATGATATCTACTTCATGGAAGATCCCTCAAGCGACATCCATGGCGAGGTAACTAGAAGTCATTGGAGAGAAAAAAGGATGTGAAGTTTTTGGGCATCTTGCAACTCGTATGATGATAAATGCAACGGAGGAAGCAATTTTAAGAGAGTTGGAGAGGATGAATTCTTTTGGACTTCAACAAATGATGCGGAAAGGACTGAATTACCTTGGTTAGACAATCTAGGATTTGACAATTAGGTGAAAATCAAATATGGGAAAGTCGATGCATTTGACCAAGGAAAAAAATATGGACGGAATATATGAGTAAAGAGGAACCGAACGATGAAATTCTCAATGACATTAGTGAAGTATCAAATGAAGATATAAAGGATTCAACGAGAAATGAGAAAAAGGAATGCAAGCTACTAGTGGAAGATTTACTCGATGATGAATGGTTTAAATGTACCGATCCCGACGATGATGATATAGAGGGGATTTTAGATTACCTTGAACTACAAGGTGAAGATGGATTCACTGACCCCGATGATGAAGCATATGAGCAAAGAAGGTGCAAACTTCTTGGCATTCCGTATAAGAGGCCGCCATCGATTATAGCCGAAAAGTATGAGTTCACTAGATACCATTTGGGGCCAGACAAAAAATTTTGCAAAGTTCGGAAGATCGAGACTAAAGAGTACCTCCGCACCGCTACTAATGTTGCTTGGGTCAGAACTAACTTAATGAAAGATATGGAGGAAGTTGGCCAAGTCCAAAGGCCACCATAAAGCCCCGAGGCTCTGAGTCTAACTTAAAGACTCGTAAATAAAGAAAAGTGCTCTTTCGGGAGACAACCCGAATTATCCCTTTCATTTGTTTTATTTCTATTTCTGTTGGGTTTTGTGTTTTTAACCATATTTGCATGATTTCGGGGAGAAGTTGTTGCACCATGCTGAACGGGGACCTGATCTGTCCATAGTTACGGCGTAACTCATTCTTATAGTTACACCGTAACATACTTTTAGCAGCAGTATTTCAGAGCAATACCAATTATGGCATAATCCCATTTAACGATTACGCCGTAGCTACACTCCTGTAGCGTCTGCCAGGTTTTCGCTTAATTACGGCGTAACTCCTTATGGGAGTTACGACGTAACTACCCTCTGTGACACTCCTTTCATTTTAAACACAATAACCTTGTATTAGTTTTCAAATGAACTTTGTGGGTATGTTCCCTATAAGCCCTCACGAGACTACACTCGTCCACTTGGGACACCAAGTGGTTTAAAAGGCTTGTTGCATACGCTAAATGCAACTGTGATTCCTACGAAAGTGAGTTAGGTTTCTTTTTTTTTCTTTTTTTTCTTTTTTAGAATTATGCTTGTCGGTAGTGTGATTTCAGGGATTGAAGTTTGCTCGTGGATGCTTATGCGAAGGCATGACTCTTTTCGTGGGCCTTCTTTCTTTTTAGAGCAAATTTCAGGGAAGTTCTCGCTCTAATTCTACTTTTCTCTTCACCTTTATTTAACACTTAGTATAAAAGGGACTTTGTACATTTCAAGTGAGGGGACGGGAGTAGAATTGACTTTTGAACTTTATTTTGCCCTTGTTTTTCTAGTTTATTTTGAAAAATTATGCCATTTTTAAAATTTTGACATGTTTTTCTTAACCTAACTAGATTAGACCTTAGCCGAGCACATTATAACCCTTGATATTATATGGTGAGATTAGCCTTATCCGTTTCCATATTTTTACCCCAAATCCACCAAATTATGAGTGTGCCGGTAGCTTGTAAACTTTAGAACTTGGCCTTTACATCATTTCGAGACCATAGACGAGGTATGTTGAGTTAGCTCGATGTATTTGGACTTTTCAGTTTAAGAAGGCAGTATTATAGGATTATCACCCAAATAGCCTACCATTGTGTGTATATCGATTAGTCACATCGACTTCTCGACCCCCATGTTAAACCCTTTGTTGCACTCACCTTTAGTGCAAAATACCCCTAGATACACCCTTCTGAGCCATTCCTTTCATTTTATTCACCCAACATATTGTTTCGATACACCATTACACCTTAGCCTACCCTGTAGTCTTTATTTGTAATTAGGAAGTCATTATTTGCCTAAGTTCAAGGTTCAAGTGGAAAGGTTCGGGAATCACGCTCTCGTCGACGACATATCCTTAAAAATCATTGAAGACCCCCCAAATTCTCATATTGTTCATCTCAAGTGGGGGGATGTTATGTTATTATATTATGTTTAAAAATATATATATAGTTATTGTTATTCATTTGATTGTAAAGTGCGATGTTATAAGCACTATTGTTATGAGCTTAATATAGATTTAGTATCGAGGAGGCCACCTCGGTCACATTTGAAGAATGAAGTTGGAAGTGTGCCGCCCATCATGACGTCCTCTAATGGCACATCTACCTGGTTATATCTTGATCCGGTTTCTTGACTTCGAAACTTAAATTTTGGCCCTACAGTAAGTGGTGATGACTTAGTTGTAGATTTAGATTATTTGCTTGATTTTATTTTACACCAATTTTATCCCATGTCTTATCCTACCCTTTAATCATGAAGCGTGTCTAGGTGATGCAGCGAGCAATCTTTGGTGTCTTGACATGGATTTGGTCATGTATCATTGATTTTGTCCACTTCGCCGTGACATGTTAGTAATGAAAAATCACCCTTAACCTTTGTCGTGTCTACCCATATTTCCTTCGAGAATTGTTTTGTCCTTAACTCTAGTGGTGGAGATTTTTGTAACCGCCAAGCTTATGATATAATACATGCTATGACTGTGCAATGAGTGATCACCCCGAAATTGACACTTAGAATAGTTGAGAGATTTAAGTGTTTTGTTCCCATTTCGTGAGGTGTTCGGCTTTTGTTTTATTCTAGCATAAGGGATTTGTAAACTTATATTTTCCGGGTAATGGGAGATATCTTTTTAGGAATCTATCTAATAAGGTCTACTTGAGGGCAAGTAGAGTTCAAGTGGGGGATATTTGATAAGATCAAATAGTCCCCAATATTAAGTGTCAATTTCCGATAATGTTGATTTTATATCATTTATATGGATTACGCTTGTTTTCGTGATATTTTACTTTCGTAAATTAATTAAAGCACGGAGCTAAAGAGACGCTAATTTGGAGAGTTTATTGAAGATATATCATAGTATGCCATTTTGAAGATGCACGACGCTACTCTCTCTCACATTACGCCAACGTAATGTAGCGTGGTAAAACCAACTCCATCGAAGATTACGGCGTAATTTTCCAAGATACTTAACGTAACCAACTAGGTCAAATGAGGTTCTGCAAGTTACTAACTATTGTCTCATTTACTACCGCAGATTTTTATTGAAGATGCAATTAACTCTTTTCTATGTTACCAGAATCCAAAGATTTTCAAGACAAAATACTAAGA
The DNA here is from genome assembly GCA_910596185.1 of Chrysanthemum makinoi. NCBI lineage: Eukaryota > Viridiplantae > Streptophyta > Magnoliopsida > Asterales > Asteraceae > Chrysanthemum > Chrysanthemum makinoi. Next base: position 194,878,881 of record OU343219.1, on the reverse strand, counting down.
ATTGATGTTACTGGCAGAATCTTAACATTGTTACGCCATAACGTGATCCGCCTATAAATACCCTCTAATTCCAAAGATTTTAAAGCATCCCATTTCACACACAACATCAAGTGAACGTGAGTGTAAGTCGGTGATCTAGAGGAGCATACAAAGCTATCTCCAAGGGAGAAATCACTCCCCTACGATAAGCATTAGCATTTTATCTTTCTTTACTTTCAATTCATGTATTTTGTAATGTTAAACATTGAATCGATTGTTTTAGTTAATATGAGCTGCTAACCACCTCCTGCCGCCTAGTTATGATTCCTTAATTTGTTTAGTTTTAGCATTGCTTCCAGATAATTATTTCTAAGTATATGCATGTATGGTTTGTTGGTAGCTACCCTTGTTTCTTAGTTTTGAATGTAGTGGCGGTTACTTAGAGATATGACCAACCCACCCTAACTAGGTAGACCGAAATGGGAAGGGTAAGATATGACCAACTCCGACCCTTTTTGCTTGTGCGATTTGACCAACTGATCACCTACCGTTTAGGAACTTAAGAAGTCTAGGATGAGTGTTTAAGTTGCTAGCCTCGCACTCATTATTATGAATCTTGCATGTAGCTTACACTTTAATGACTTGGCTTAGGACTAAGAACAATTGACTTATGACGGTCACCCGATTTCTCCAAAGGAAACCCGTCGATAGGTTATGACGAATCGACCAAATGTCAGTCCCAACGACTTTCACCCCACCAAGTAATTGAAAGTAATTAGACGTAAACATAACTTGATAGGATGAGTAACTAGGTTAGCACCTCTCTCCTCTATTGATCACAACCCTCACATTTATTTGTTTTCATATTTTCTTATTAATAATTAATCGCTTCCACCTTAAATCTATTAAAATCAGTGACACCTAGACTTAGTTTTTAAACTGCACACATAGCTCTTGGGACAACCTCGGTTTTATCGAATACTACACTACACACGACCGGGTATACTTCCCGTTAGTGCATTAGGGTAGACCATAGGTATAACGAGAACTTATAAATATTAAAACCTGGTTAGTAAAACCTGCATCAAATAGGAAAAATGTGGAATTAACAGACCACGACGGATCCATGGATCCCTTTTATGGGATCCGTCACTCTGATGTATGCCCAATTCACTAGCCTCTTTTGATGGGTCATCATGTCTTGTCTGGAATATTTCTATTCTTGTCATGCATGAGAATTAAAAGAATGAAGGCCAAGATTTCTTCTTAAATTGCTAAAAATATAATACCATAATAAGGCTAGTAGTGTTTTTCATGCAACCATATATTTGATGCTTTCCTCATTTGATCTTGGATTACTACCAAAATAATTAATAACTTTTTCAATGCAAGATTGCATTACATATACTTCCCAAAGGGAAAGATACCTTCTAGATGGTTAATCTTCGATTGTTACCAAACCGTAAATCCATACTTCTATGCATGATTTGAACAAATTCTCAAAGGAGCAGATGCTTTACTAGTTAGTCAAATGAATGTTTAAAACATTTTCTTATAATGAAAGTAATATTTAAAATAAAGTGTAAGTAAACTTGTGTGAAAGTTTATAAATGTATGCAAGTGTTAAATGCATTATGCATGATAAAATCTTATTTGATCATTATACAAGTTTTAAGAGGATCCATATTCATAACTTAAGTGATTTTTGTCAAATGAAAACTTAAATCCAAAACTTGTTTACTTGAACTTTTACTTAATACATTTATATATATATTTTGGTAAAGGGTCTTCCATCCGGTAAAATATATTACTCCAAATAAACAAGCTGAGTACAACTAGCACCACATTAACCTCAAGCAACCTCTTCAATAACCACTAAATCATTCATGTCATAAATGATCAACTAGCTACACACAACTAGAAAACCAAAACTAAAACAAGCGTAAACTAAGACACATCAATCTTTATGCTAAACAAGGGAAAATCAACCTATCCAAGTCTAATGTCATGGATGACATCAAACTTTAATTATTGCGATAGACCACAATCATCGAAGTAATCATCTTCATAATCATTGTAATCACATGTACCATCTTTCCATTGCCCAAAGACTCCTCTCGCTCTCCACTACCACAATAATTAGTTTCTGTTAGGATATTCCGTAACTTCATCATCGTCGCTATCAGAAACAACCACATTACCCACCTTAGAGAATGGGTTACCCACCGTAGTTGAAGAAGTACAAGTAGAGGAAGAAATACTAGGCTTAGTGGCCGTATCCTGCTCCTTCTCTTTCGGATCACTCACAAGCTTATCTTCCCTAACATGATCACCCGGATAATCAACCTTTTTTAGAGGTTTACCATCATCATCCATAAAAGTAACTTTCCCTTCAATAATTAGCTTTTCAAGCTTCCTAATTTTCTCAAAAATAGGAGTAGTACTAGTGCTACTAGTTTCAACATTCCAGAACGAAGAGCCACTAGAATTTGCCTCATTACTAGCTAAATTTAAATTTGCCCCATTGGTACCCAACTCTCCATCAATATCAACCAAATTAAGCACATCAAAGCGGTTTGAATTACTAACCTCTTAGTTCAACACCTTTCTTACTAGATTTGGATGTGGGCTTTTTAATCAGTTTATACTCTTTTGCAGTTTAAAACCCAATTTCGACCAACCGAACACCTTTGGGAACCCGACTAGGCTTCTTCAAGTTTTTCGTCACACCCACACTAGATTTTAAGATATTCCTTCGAATATGACCAAAAACCTTACACCACACACATCTAGGGGTTTTCACCATAGTCAACACGAACAATACCCTATAAAACCCTCCCGTAAAGTTTAGGCATATCCGCCACAATAGTATCTTTCAACTAGACATCAACCCGAACTTCAATCATTACTCTAGCTTAGATTGACCTACCCTATGATTGGGTGCACATGTCAGATGTGTAAGAATCAAGCATCAAAGGAGTACCAAGCTTAGTAGCAATAGCACTCAAACCATCCTCACTAAATGTAGTCACAGGGACATCATGGAGTTTACCCACACCGGAAAATTACCCATATCTTCTTGTAATAAGTTCACATTCGATCCCACTTTTCGTAATAAGCGGATTATTACGAATAAACCATGGACCATTTTCAAGCATTGTATCCAACCCATCCATAGACCTAAACTGAATGAGAATATCCCTAGACGAAGTTAAGCATTGATTTTACCCGGCCCATTTACCCAAAGTGTTCTCAACATAGTTAGCAACAAGGTAAGCCACACTTTCACAAAAGAATCCATATAAACATTAGCAAACCATGCACTAATAGCTCTTAGACTCCACCGAACAACCACATCAACCCCTTTCTCGGCAATAAGGTGCAAAATTCATGGATTTCCTACTCGGCCAAAATAAATTAGCAAGAAGTACACGGTTTCTAGGGTTAACATTAAGGTCAGTCTACTTCCCACATTTACATCTTCAATATTCCGTAGCATCCACATATTCTTCCACAAATGCATCAGGATACCAATGACCATCCTTGACGGCCTTCTAAGGTGTACACCACCACTTTTCTCCTAAGACCTCTCCCACCCCACCCCTGTTTGGTAATCTCGCCCATCCCCAAAAATTCACCCCACGCCACCTACTCAACCGCCTTAACAACACCAAAACCACTAACTCACCACACAACCCAAAAAGGCACGCCCTGTGATCCCAAAACCACCCACAAACCCTACAATTTGTAGATCGCAGCAGTCAAGTAATGAATAAGCAAACCCTAACAAAAACGCGATTGTAAGTTTTAAACAATAAGGATGATCGATCAATTAAACCCCTATCAAGAGAAACCTAAAAACATTAACCACAAACGAAAACCTAACAATCTAAAGCAAACGTAGTAGGATCAAACAAAGAAGCAAGATCAAACTTAGGATCGGATAGTTAAAGATTGGGGGGGAAGTCGATTAAGATTAAAAGTCGATTAGGGAAAGAGAGAATCACCCAAATCGCCACAGCAATAAGAGGGGTCCTATTTTATGATCTCTAATACATTTTTATATTTGCCATTAACAAAACGTAAAGAGATCGTTAAATAGAAATAAGGTTTTTATTCATTTATTGTATTAACACATGCACTTAAACTTAGAAATTGTGTTTAAACTACAAATATGAATCCAACGATGACAATGAAAGCGTATCATTAAGGAACATTTCTTGGCAAGAAGTTTGGAAGAGAAAATCGTTAACTAAACCCAAAGGTGATGACGAAATATCACTTGAGTAGATGCTATTGTTGTCTACAACAAACGGTTCAGTCCAGAAATCTCCTTCAGGTATGTAACAGGATGATTGTGGTGAAACATGAGTTGAAGTTGCATAATGAGAACCACTAAATGAAGATGATGATGTTGCAGAAATTGATGGCAGCTGCGAAGATGATTTGGTTGGTACTTCGGTGACAACTTTCTCTTCCGACTTTACATTTATATTTTTAGCTGGACTTACTCTAGGGTTGGTCTTATCGGTTTGTAGACTTTCATTTTCTTCATATTTTGGCATAAGTATTCTTTGATCTTTTTGAGCCCTGGTTTTCAGATGTGCATGCCAATGGTTTTTTATTTCATTGTCGCTTCTTCCAGGCAGTTTTTCAGCGATCTTCGACCATCTATAGATATAACAACAAAACTTTATTTAGATGATCGACGCGGACATAAACATCTCTACTTATAAAATAAATTTGTTCAATGAAATATTTTATTATTCGAACTTACTTGTTGCCTAACTTGTTCTGTAAACTGACTATGATATCTTCTTCTTCTTTCGAGTAGTTCCCACGTTTCACATTTGGGCATAAATAGTTTTTCCACCGTAGTCTACAACTTTTCCCACATCTAGACAAACCTAAAGTAAAGAAATTCCAAACAACAACATATAATTAAGCAAAAGTGTATAATTCATTAATTTCATCTTCAGGAAGATGGAAGTTAAGTAGCTAGCTAGATCATACCGGCAAGTTTAGGAAGTTCACGCCAATTGTAATGACCATTTCTTTCGATATAGGCTCTAAGCCTGTTGTCTTCGTCTTCACTCCACGCACCTTTCTTTCTTCCGTTTTTGTCGAAACATGGTGCCATCACCATATTGTTATCTTCTGGCTCTCTCTGTTGTAGATCTCTTTTTTAATGTCTATATATTAGTAACTAGTAAACCTTTAATATTTCTTGATTGTATAGATGTGGAAATATGAACGTGGTTCCATATATTGAATATATCAATGTTAAAGAAAGACCATAAGTACTGACTTTCGACCTTCGAATTTTTTTATTTGTGTGTTTCCATTACGTATTATTTATTCAGTTGGAACAAATTTTACGTAGATTTCACCAACTAGTTGCGTTAAAAAATTTAGATAAAAGGTTAATTAGCTTGGTATATAGTATATACATCATCTATAGCTTTCTCTAGCTATATATCGATCTGTTATGGTTATAGTCCAGGATCTTGAAAGCTTTGATCACATACAAAACGTTGATGCAATTATGCAATCAATTTAAGTTCACAATACGACGACTATACAAGTGAGAACGCGTTTTAAATTTGCAAAATATATTATACAAAGATAATAATAATTAAGTAAGATACATATATAATTAAGTTAAGCTATAACTGGGTCCGGTATGTTTAAATGTCTCCGTCTTTTCAAAATATTATATATTGTACAAAGACTACAAGTGTACAACCTGTTTAGAGTAACAACAAATATTGTAGTGCGAAAATATATATTTACACTCTAGAACATAGTATTTTGCATTGAATATTTAATCTGTCAATCGTTAACATCATTAGTTTACATGTTTGGGTCATTAAATCATATCATCGTAATCACTTTAGATAATACAAAGTACTTAGGGTGATGGGGTGAGCGGCATGGAGCTTTGGTACCGAAATCAGCATCGGCAAACCACCACCCCATCAAATATCTGCATTAGCATGCGGCATCGGCATGGAATTTCGGCATACACTTGCCGCTGTTGATAACCGTTAGGCTGTTGATAAAATTTTAGTTTTTGGTTTTTTTTAAAAAAAAATCGGATTTGACAACCAATGCCAAAATTTGACAACCACCCCATCAAACTTACATCTTTTGGCATAGAATTTAGCAAGTAACATGTCACTTTGTGATTGGCCTAATTTTATGCCAAAATTTTTTTTGGCAACCACACCTCCATCACCCTTATGGAATTCGCCTGAACATATGTTTTGAAACTGAATAGAATTTGACTTTATCTAGCTCTTTCGTGTTTTGAAACTGAATTGAATAATCCAATCCCATTCTACGGTTGGTTTTGTAACTCGCTATGGCCATCCAAATGGTAAGTACGTATATATATATTAAATCGGGACAACTTGTAACTCAAAGTAAATAACATATTCAAAACTTGATTTGTGTGTAACCCAAATCGAGATCCAAAAGGTTATATTCAAAGTCGAATATCAAACACCGTTAAGTATTTAGTTATTTGCACATCCTTCTTTTATTATTATTATTATTATCAATATTATTTTCTTTCAAAGTCGAATATCATACACTTGCCGCTGTTGATAACCATTGAGCTGTTTCATCCTTGGCATTTGCTTCATATAGGTACCCACCTCCGCAAAATCTATGGGCACACTCGAGAGAATTTGTGGAATAAGAGCTCAGGGGTCCGAGTCTTGGCTAGTGCTCATTCCAGTTGGTGCCCCACTAGGCTAGGAGAGTTGCCGGAGCTATTCCTTGTGGGTGGACAATGGTTGGTGCCAAAAGATATCCGAGGTTAGGGTATTCCCGTCAATCTACACATTTTTTGTGAAATAAGATGATTAACACTGTAATTGACAACAGAAAAAAAAAAAAAAAAAAAAGAGAGAAAAAAAAAAAGTTGCAATGACGTATATGTGCTGATATCATGTGATGTTGGACACTCTGTCAGCTTGTCATAAAGGAGCCATCTAACGCAAATAGTGGATCTTGAACTAAATTATTACGATTTACTAGTAAAAAAAAAGAAAAGAAAAAGAACTTAGAGTTAACTACATAAATGGTCCCTGTGTTTTGTTGGTTTTTACGGATTCAGTCCATTTTTCAGTTACATTATAAGTCCAGTCACATGTTACGAATCCAGTTCATTTTGTCCAAATTTGTTAGTTTTTGCTGTTAAGTCGAATAAAGTGACAAAAATACCCTCATTTTCGTCATCTTATTATTATTATTATTATTATTATTATTATTATTATTATTATAAACATCACTTTATTAGAAAGGGTTTTATATCAGACAGGTTACCCAACTTTCCAACTGTATTCGCTTAAGTTACAAAACTTTTTTTTGTGCAAACAAGGTATTGAACTACACGGATTTGACATTCAGATTACTGAATTTGTAAATTGAGGCATTTAGGTTACTTAACTTACCTAGAAAAATTCATTTGGGTTACTTAACTTACCTAAAAAATGCATTTGGGTTACTTTGATTACACTGAAAAATGGAGGTTGAATGCTTAACTAAAGTTCAGTAACGTAAGTGAACAAAATGAAAGTTTGGTAACTTAGGCGAACAAAGTGGGAAAGTTTGGTAACCTGTCTGATATAAAACCCTATTAGAAACTCATAGGATTATTATTATTATTATTATTATTATTATTATTATTATTATTATTATTATTATTATTATTATTATTATTATTATTATTATTATTATTATTATTTTATTTTTATTTATTTATTTATTTTTTATTTTTTGTAAAACATCACTTCATTAAAAAACCAAAAGGATTTTACAAGAAATTGGTGGAAAGCCGAGACACTAGTTGGGCTCCCACTCCTTTATGAATACAAAAACTTAGTCTATGAAAAATAAAATCACCACTCTTGACATTATTCGAGTGGCTAACAACAACGGTCTTGATGCGTGAAAGTGTATCCAAAGCTTCCGCGCCAAGCTCCCCAAATGTGGTAAAAACAAATGGAATGAACTTGTAACCGTTTTCTTCACATTTGGACACGTATTTCTTTTTCTTCTTCCCCACGGCATTATGTAAGGCTACCCCCGGAGCCCACATAGTTGCATCAATACCTGCGAAAGGAGAGATCCCAGTCACATCTAAACACGCGTCCTTACCTTGGATCCAATTGAATAATAGCAAGTCTGCAGGTCGTAACTCTTTCCCATCACTCGAAAGAAACCCCATTGGAGCCTCCTTTTTCACCATAATCCCTACCTTGGAACATATGTCGACAAGAATATCACGCACCAGGTTATGTCTGAACTTCACCCCCACTTCACTGGAACAGTGAACTGCATGGTCTCCCTATTGGTCCATACGATGCGTGTTGCAGCTCGGGCAAGGGCTACCTTCAGAAAACATAGGTATGGTAAGCATATTGTTGGGAATTATATTTTGTAATGGTTAAGTCTAGTTAAGTCTGGTAGCAGTATTAGTTAAGTCTGTTTTAGTTAAGTCTGCCAGTACTAAAGATGTTAAGTCTGGCAGACCATAGTGTCGATGGTTAAGTCTGTTTATGTTCAAAACATAATAGTTGTTAGAGTTATATTAGGAATTGATATGAACGTGTAGAGATATCTTAGGAGAAGATATCTTTACCCTTCTACAAGTTTGTTAGACAATTAGGGTTTCTTTGGTGTATAAAAGGAACCCTAAGGAGTTAGGTTAATGTACGGGTTGTATGCATTAGCTTTCAAGCAAATTAATAGAAATTACGAAGTTAGTTTATATTGTTCTTCATACTTTGTGCGTTAAAATTCCACATTAACACATCAAGCTTTTGATAAAGAGTTCTTCATATAGTAAATTGAATCCGTTCAAGTTTACTATTAGTCATTCAAGGCTACTTAGATTCAGAAACTTTTGGACCTACAAGTGGTATCAGAGCCTGTTGAAGGACTCTGTATTGAAGAAACAAATCATACCAAGAACACTCATCTCATCTCTCAAAACCCTTAAAGAATGTCTCTTCATGTCGATTTCTCAAACCATCACAGTGATGAAGAAGGTTCTGAGAAAGAAACTGAAGCTTCAGAAGCAGGATCTCAGAAACAACAGAAGAAACAGCAACAACAACTTCCTGCAACAACAACTATCTCCAACCTCAAACTTCCTATTCTGAAAAAGGAAGAATATGACATTTGGGCCATGGAGATGGAACAATATTTGGAATATGTAGATTACGAGGTCTGGAAAGTGATCCAGAATGGGAATTCTAAGAAGAGAATCTCCAAAGGCAAAGATGGCACACTCAGGATCCTTCCACCAGTCACAAATGCAGAGATACTTGCTGAAGAGAAAGAAAGGAAGGCAAGAACTCTCCTAAAGATGGCCATACCAAAGGAACATCTGAGAAGGTTCCACAATTTAGACGATGCTAAGGAGATATGGGAGGCTATTAAAACAAGATTTGGAAGAAACGCTAATTCCAAGAAAATGCAAAAAGCTGTTTATAAACAACAGTTTGAGGCATTTTCAATCAGCAGTTCTGAAGGACTGGAGAAAGGCTATGACAGGTTCCAACAAATCCTGTCACATTTGGAAACACATGGATCTGAGGTATCCAATGAAGATGCTAATATGAAATTTCTCAGATCATTGCCCAATTTATGGTTAAATCTAGCTATGATAATGAGAAATAAAGAAGATATTGACACTTTGTGAATAGATGACTTGTTTAATAATCTCAAAGTAAATGAACAAGACATCAAGGGGAATTCAAAAGCTTCTTCAAGTGATAATGTTGCTTTTGTCTCTCATGGCAGAAACAATAAAACCAGAGTTAAGTCTGGTGGTGGTTTCAGTTCTGGTAGCTATACAGTTAGTACTGGTGTTAAAGAAAAGGATGAGGCTGCTAGTTTTGCTGAAATCAATCTGAAAACATTCTAAATGACGAATTGGATCAGATTGAAGACGAGGATATGGAGGAAATGGATATCAACTGGCAGTGTGCCATGATTGCATTAAGGATGAGAAAATTCTTCAAGAAGACTGGTAGGCAAGTGCGCTTTGATGGAAAGAGACCAGTAGGATTTGACAAGTCAAAGCTAAAGTGCTACAGGTGTCACGAGAAGGGTCATTTTGCTATAGATTGTATTGTAAAGGAGGGTAATGACGAGAAGAAAATGGATTCCTTCTAACCTAGACATGCTGAGAAGGATGACAAGAATCAGACTGGGCTGCTTACTTTGGAAGCTGGTGTGGTAAATTGGGGAGAGCATCCTACAGAGGGGACAGAAGTCAAGCATGCTCTCATGGCCATAAGCTTCAGCAGTGAGGTAACTTTATGTTCAAAATTGTGTACTGATTCATACATCAAATTACAGTCCCTTTATGATGAACAGATGGGTCAAATGGGTGATCTAGAAGTTAAATTACTTGCTTATGAGAATGTTGTTAAAACATTAGAAAAACAAGTAAATAATCTTCAAAAACAAAATGCTTCTCTAAATGAAAAGATTACCTTCCAAGGTAATGAAATTTTTGAAAAGGATGAGAAGATTAGAAGATATAGGAGAATAGGAATGAAGGCAGTAAAAGATAAAAAAGAGCTGCAAAAGATAGTTAATAAATGGCAAAACAGTAATAAAAACTTGTGGAGGCTTATTAATTGTGAATGTGTTCTACAAGTAAAATTGGTTTAGGATATGGGATAAAATAAGATAAAGAGGTTTTAAGCTATGAGGAAAAGGTGATGGAAAATGTTTTTGTTAATTCAAAAAGTGATTTTGAGGGTAAACCTAGATATCACAGATTTGCTAAAACAGACACTTACAAGGGAGTTCCACCACCAATTAATAATGATTATACCCCTAAACCTGAGAAAGAATATGATGAGTCCTTATTTGACTATAGCAAATGGAAGAACCCTGAAACTGTTGCTTCTCAGGACTACTCCATTGAATTTACTGACTGTCAATCCAATGACAGTAAAGGATTCTGTGAGAAAAGTTCTGACACCAGTGTCTCAGAAGGTAAGACCAATGAATACTCTTCTTGTCAATCTAATGACAGTAAAGGATCCACTGGAAATACCTCTAAATGTTCTTTAGAACTTAAGCCTGAGCCTATAAGGATAACTAAACCTGCTTTAAAAAGTGAGCCTCATCTGCCAAAACAACCTAAACCAGTTAAACCTAGTGTGTTTCAATCTAATCTAAGATCAGACTCACCTAGTTTTGTTCCTCAAAGGACAACTCCTAGACAAAAGATAGAGATATATAGCACTGATAAGGTTAACTGGAATGCTAGAATGGAAAAGGAGTTAGGTGCAGGTTACTCCTTTGATGTTAAAAGAAGTTTTGTTTGCAATAGCTTAACCATCTGATTAGAGATTGTGACTTCCATGAAAAGAGAATGGCTAGAGAAGTTGAGGAAAGAAAGAAAAAGGTTGTTAACACTGGGAATAGGGTAAATAAACCAGTGTGGAATAATGTGAACATGATTAACCATGCCAATAAGTTTATTACTAAACCAGTACCTGTTAATACTGGCAGTACTTATGTTAATTTTGATAGATCAAGGGAGGGTGCTGGTGTTCAAGTTGGTACTAGTAGGTAAAACTTTAATACTGGTAATGTATTTAGAGTTAATACTAGTCATGTTAAATTTGGCCAGGCTAAAGTTAATTCTGGATATAGATCTAAACCTACTAGTCCATCACCTAGTACTAAGTTTAGAAAACCACAGGTGAACCAGTTAAATCAAAGACTTCATTATGGTTTTCATTCAATTGTGAGAAGACCCATGTCTCAAAATGCAGCTCAAATGTTTCAATCTTATGCTGCAAGGGGTAATTGGGGGACTGCTGTTAAGCCCTTGGCAGGTTATACTTGGAGATATACCAAACCAAACTTCAAGTATAATAGTGGATCAATTTTTGTTAATGCTGACAAATCTAAAGGTCCACAAGGCAGACCCAAGCCTCTACAGGCCTGGGTCCCCAAGAGAAACTAATTTCTCTTCTCTATCCAGGAACATCCTTATTTGAGCAATACAAGAATCTTTAACAGTGGATGTTCTGAGCAGATGGATGGTAACAAGGATCACTTGGAGGAGCTTAAGGAAGTCCAAGGAGTTTATGTTACCTTTGGAGGAGGCATAGGCCAACCTATGAATAGTTAGACTTTTTATGGAAGCATTATGAACAATTGGATGTTTGTGTGATTTGGTGGTTTTTGTGGACACCTTTTGATTTCTGTACTTGATACTATATATTTGGTGTGCTTGAAAAAACTCTATTTGGTTTCTTTATGGATTAATTCTGGTGGTTTTGAGTTAATTATGTCTGTTGTCCTGCATATTGTATTTCTCTTGGTTTTAGACTAATTTTTCAGGGAAATGCATTATCTATCAAAGATAGGGGAGGCATGGAGATTATACTAATGGATGTACTACTATTCAGACTTAAAACCGGTGATGTCATACTTAAGTCTGTTTGATTACTTTAAGTCTGATAGTGCAAAATTATTATTTGTTATCCATATTTTAAGTTTGGTTGTTTGCTCCCTTTGAGGGGATGAATAAGCCTAAGGGGAGGCTTATTGTCTCAAGGAGGCTTATACATCTTGGTAAAATCTTGTATAGTGTGCATTTTTCTTTGTTCACTAATATTTGTGCAGCTATTGGAAAAGCAATCAGTAATGAAAAGAAAAGGGGAAAATCCATTCATTAAAAAGGCTGCATTCTAAGATGCAGCAGTACAAGAGACAACTTCATTACATCATCAAAATAAAACCACCTACACCATCTACTCCATGGCTCCCTTCCCTTTTCCACTACTATCCGGCATGCTCTGCTTACCTCTCCTCCCAACCACCTCCCAACCTTGGCGGCTGGGAAGACCAAGCACCTGTTCTCTCTTCTGTGGTGCTGGATTGGGGGAAGCCGGCCTTTGTGCAAGAGGGGCTATCACCAAAGCTCTGGAAGGCCCAACTGTTTCATCATCATCAGTGTCATGGTAGGAAGAGACAAAGCTTAGCATGGAGTTCAGATAAGAGCTGATATCTTCCACATGTAATGGAGGGGTCGGAAGTTCCTTAGATGAAGTACCCACAGGTGCTGGTGCTGGATTAGTGTTCATAAAGGTTAGTGTGGTTTGTAGGGGAGGAAAGTAGTTCTTCCATCCATCATTGGATAAGGAGCTAGATGATGAGTCAGATGAGATTTCAACAACATCAGGGTTACTCATTGTAGTTAGAGTTTTTGTAGGACTCTGAGAAGTTCAAAGGTGTGTGATGGTTTCGATTTGTGATTCAAAGGCTCTTTTTATAGGCAAAGTTCACTCAAGTATCTTCACCAACAACATTTAATGCGAGTAACTTTTATTTGGTAAAGGAGTAAATATTGAAGATATATTTACTGACAAGGGGTTGACCATAAGAAGATATTTCACAGGGATTTCTTTATCCATTTTTAGTTCTGGTCGTTAATACTGGTGGATTCATGGTTAAGTCTGGTGGTTTAATCTGTTACCATATTTTATGGGGTAACAATTATCTTTCTATACTTTGAACTTATTCACTTTCCAAAGATAATTGAAACCCTACTAGTATATATATTCCTCATAACTCTGTTTTCTTATACGAGTTATAAAACAGAGTCAGTCGTGAAAATCTATATTTCTTGTATCATCATGGTTTATGCAGAATGGTGTGCTAAGAATGGTGTACAGATCAGTAATGTCTTGGAGTTGTGTACGAAGTTGTCTTCTAGTATTTCAGTCTTGGAAAAAGATATTGCTTCGACAAAACAAGTGTTGGGAGCTAAGGTGAATCAGTTGGAAGGAGACATCCATAACTTACAGGCCAGACATGGTATTCTTAATGAACCGACTCAATCTCCAGAGTCTGTGAATAATCTTCATGATTCTTCCAAACAGAGGAATAAATCAAAGTTCATTACCTAGAAAGGGATGGTTCAAAATCTTGATCCAATAGATGATTGAGAGATTTATTGGGATCAATTTGGAAAAGCTTGGAAGGTCATCAGATACAGTGGAGAGTTTGTTGTTCACAATCATCTCAAGGATTTAATAACATCTTATAATCAACAAGAGTTGGACACTTTGTGGTGTTTAGTCCAACAAAAGCTCAAGATTGCTAACAAGTCTGATGTTAAAGAGCAAGAACTTTATACAAAACTTCATAGACTGTATGCACCTGATCCTACAGATGTATATTGGAATTTTCCATGTCAAGATTCTGGTGTCACTAGAACAAAAAGTGGATTTAGCTACACCCAATAAGTGTGACGATATACATATAGTCACACATGATTTTTCAAGCGTGTATGACTAAAGGTCGCGCGACCATAGGTACCCTACGGTCGCATGTTTGACTTTTTTTTAGTCTATATTACAAAACAGTAACAAAAACCTTAACATGTGTGACTAATTAGGCACAAACTTTGTTGGATTAATCAGTATTAGTGACGATAAACATTGTATAGTCACACAAATTTTTTTTTGTATATTTAGTCACATACAATTAAGCATAAAGTGGCCAAAAGTGTTAATAAGTGTGACCATATGGTGTTTAAAGTGAAGAAATGTGTATTTTGTATGACTATTGTTCATCCAATGGCCACTTGAATTTTATGTTTGTGTGGCCTTTTCTAACATTTAGTCACACAAAGCATGTTTGTTTTGGGTATTTAGTCACATACAATTAATCATAAAGTGGCCAAAAGTGTTAATAAGTGTGACCATATGGTGTTAAAGTGAAGAAATGTGTATTTTGTGTGACTATTGATCATCCAATGGCCACATGAATTTATGTTTGTGTGGTCTTTTGTAAAATTTAGTCACACAAGGCATGTTTCTTTTGGGTATTTAGTCACATACAATTAATCATAAAGTGGCTAAAAATGTTAATAAGTGTGACCATATGGTGTTTAAAGTGAAGAAAAGTGTATTTTGTGTGACTATTGATCATACAATGGCCACATGAATTTTATGTTTGTGTGGCCTTTTCTAACATTTAGTCACACAAGCATGTTTGTTTTGGGTATTTAATCACATACAATTAATCATAAAGTGGCCAAAAGTGTTAATAAGTGTGACCATATGGTGTTTAAAGTGAAGAAATGTGTGTTTTGTATGACTATTGATCATCCAATGGCCACGTGAATTTTATATTTGTGTGGCCTTTTCTAACATTTAGTCACACAAAGCATGTTTCTTTTGGGTATTTAGTCACATACAATTAATCATAAAGTGGCCAAAAGTATTAATAAGTGTGACCATATGGTGTTTAAAGTAAAGAAATGTGTGTTTTGTGTGACTATTGATCATCCAATGGCCACTTGAATTTTATGTTTGTGTGGCCTTTTCTAACATTTAGTCACACAAAGCATGTTTCTTTTGGGTATTTAGTCACATACAATTAAGCATAAAGTGGCCAAAATTGTTAATAAGTGTGACCATATGGTGTTTAAAATGAAGAAATGTGTCTTTTGTGTGACCATTGATCATCCAATGGCAACTTCAATTTTATGTTTGTGTGGCCTTTTGTAACATTTAGTCACACAAAGCATGTTTGTTTTGTGTATTTAGTCACATACAATTAAGCATAAAGTGGCTAAAAGTGTCAATAAGTGTGACCATATGGTGTTTAAAGTGAAGAAATGTGTGTTTTGTGTGACTATTGATCATCCAATGGCCACTTGAATTTTATGTTTGTGTGGTGTTAGGTTCCCTATATGTAACACAAGCATCAATATGTAGAAATAGATAAGAGGAGAGGCGGATGAACAATAAACCAAACACACACTCACGTTAGACTAAGGATGGTTATGCGTGGAGAGTGAAATGAGAGATAAATTGAACAACCCAACCTTCAAGTGAAGGTTTACAAGAGTATTTATAGGAGGGAAGCTAGGGCAACACTCCTAGTTCCCATCCTTTTCCTTATTGGGCTAGGCCTAGGCTTATGGGCCTTCTACATAAGACTAAGGCTAATTACTAACATAAAGGCCATATTAAGCTAACTATTACATATTAATCACTAACACTTGAAATAGGTTTAGGAGTGATTCCACAATCTCCCCCTAAGTGTTGGTGATGAATGAATGCTGACGGTGAGGGTGCTGATCTAATAGTAGCTTTGACGTCTTCTGACATTCTTCTTTCTTGTGAGAAGAATTGCCTTGATTCGAACAATCTCCCCAGTGTAGAGAAATTGTTTTCTTTAAACAGTTCTGCTTTGACGTCATCTTTATCTTTGTTCTTTGATCATTGTTCTTTGTGATGGTAGTGATAGTATGTTGTTGTTGTCTGCATCAAGTCTGCCTCAGGTCTGCTTCACTGCTCCAGTGTCTCCACGTCATTCTTCAACATGCTCACACACTATTTGACGTTGGAATTCAGTACTGATGAAGTTCTTTAAGTCTTTAAACTTTGTAGATTCTTTGATTTGACGTAGAATCATTCTGACTTTTGTGTTGCCTTTCGAGAGAACTTCCATTAGTGATGATGTTGGCATGAGCATGTGAAGAATCTGCACGATCAGTCCGCTCCAGAGCTTCCATAAGAAGTAAACATAAGAAAGGTTAGTAATAAGCGGATTCCGGCACTTACAAGTTTGAACTTCGAGAGTGTCAACAGCATAGTGTGAAAACACAACTCTAATTCTCACAAAGGCCGTTCCTGAACCGGAGTCCCACAAGTGAGATAACGCGATGTACCGAAGTACATCTACGGTTCAGATGAGTGCCTGAGGTCACCGAAGCATCACTCACGACTGTAGACCGTGTGAGACCACTAAGCGTAATCCAGGGGAGTTACCGAAGCGACTGCTGTCAGGGTGTGAGTGTGACCCTGGCAGGAGTTTCCATTCAATCACTGAGGTCACAATTGTGAACCTCTCATAAATGTTCACGACAGATTGCTAAGATCTGTGAAGGACTCGATAATGTACCACTGATGTTCTTATTGTTGAACAACAAGTGATGAAATGTCAAGTGTACCTAAGAGATATTTTGATGAATCTCGTGGCTCTAGACTCAATAGTACATTTTGGTTTTCCTGAGCGGAGACTAGGGAGAGGGTCTCCTTCTTCAATACCAGCAATCTCTAAGAGAAAGCCGATAGTTTACGTAGGGTTCCCTCTGAGAATGAAACAAGCTTCTGTTGAGAGAAACTTGAGTGGCCAAGAAGGTTTAGTGCATGCGTCACTGGGTCCATGACGACTTTTATTCTTCAATACCGGTGTCATCAAGTGACAACCAGGAGCATATGAATTGAACCCGGTGTCTGCCCTAAGTTGAATAATCTGGAGGGCTATTTCTTTCACCCTTTTCTTTGCTTTTCTTTTTAATTCTTCAACTCCTTCTTTCTCCGATTCTCATTCTCCTTTTATAATCATACCTAAGGACTTCTAAGTTCTAAATATTGGTAGGTCCTGGGTAGATCCATCCAGCTCTGGCGGATCATAGGACGGTTATTCCTAACCTTAATCACCTTATAACTCCTATTGCCATAAAACCATTTTTATGAAATCTCTCAAAGTGTTTGTGAATGAAAAACCATGTTTGAACACTTCAAGAGTTTTAGATTTTCAGAAATACTCCCCCTCCACATGTGCTTAAGAGTTTTGACAGAAATCTGCACAGTGAGGAAAGAGTGCGCACTTTTTGAATTGATCGACTCAAGATAGACAATTCCTTGCGAGACACGATTACGTTGCATAGTTAAAGAGATACATTGTCAGATTTTAGGTGACAACTAGCTCAAATAACTACCTTGAAGATGTGGACAACCCCGAAAGGTTGTCAAACCCGTCAAAGTTCATGTCTATCAAGAGCTTCTCGAATGGGTACAATTTACTTGGATAAGTCTTGGAAGACGAATCTTTTCAATGTATGACTGTTCGTTCCGTCAATTCATGGGTTGAGGTCTATTCACACGAAGATTCAATAGCAAAACACAACATATTTCTTATCACATAATTTTCTCCCCCTCAAAAATGGCATATAAGTGTTATTTTTGAAGAAAGAAAGAAGAAATGGTGAAATATGACCATTTTGAGGTTTTGGAAGATTACACAAAGAACAGTTTGTGAACAAAGTTTTTTTAATTCAAATACTCCCCCTCAACAAGTGATATAAACGGTTGAGGTTTTGAAAATCTTAAGGGGAAGTACTTGTTCTTTTGAGTAAAACCTTTGAAAAATGAAAGGTTTGATAAGGTTTACTCAAAAATAAGAAGCTTTCGCTCCTTTTATAAGGATTGTGGCACTGAAGCGTACCACAGGGTCCTTTATTTACAAGAGCGGGTTGTACACTGTTATGTGTGCACAAGCCATAGACATATAAATCACACATCCAAATTATATGAAATAGAAGTAGTTCAAGGAGTACCAGGAAGTCTATCAATGTTTCCAGGAATGCGACGTGCGTGATAGCCGGCGAGAGCAATCCGGGGACGACCGCCACAAAGCTCTCCAGTGTTCTGAACTGATCTTCGATACAACCTTTCATCAATCCTTGTAATGATCCTCTTCACATCCCGTCTGTCTTTAGAATTCCATCGCTTTTGTGACCCAATTCCTTCATGTATGTCCTTCAACCTATAAGCAATGTCCCTAACCTTCTTCAATGTGTGATCCCCAAACTTGTGAAGATCTCTACAAGCCATCAAGCAATTGCGTTGTAGTTCACTAAGGTAAACTACTCCGAATGGTTGGCTGATGAGAGTGTATTGTGGAAGCTGGTTGATGTCGGGAAGATCTAGCTGAGGTGGAGTGAAGTTGACACGGGTCTGATATGATTCAACTGCAAGCTGGAGATCTTCTACACGTTCTGTGATTACTATTCTTCTGATGAAGATAAGCAAGGACTTGATGAATTCACGTTGCACTTCAGTCGATAATTGTCTCATGCGACCCTGTACTTTGGCAAGGTACATGTCTTCTATGTCGTTGATAGACAAATTCTCAAAGTCTGCTTCAGAGAATTCATAATCCCTTTCGTCTTGCCTTTTTGACCACGATATTCTTGAGGAAAGTGTAGTCCCATTTAGACGAAAGATCAACATGTTTAATAGCCACGATTGCTTTAGTACTGAACACTTCATGTTGAGACTTCTGAACCTGGCAGCTTCAGTAGTAGATTCGTCGGCGTTCCGGCCAATGGTGAATCCCATACATTGCATCACGGTCAGACTCTTCCACATTGTTGGAGAACATGTGGTTAGCTCTTTCCTCGATGGCTATGCAGTTAGAGTACATGGCTGCCGGGAACAGAAGTGTTAGTGATGTAGCGTATTTCCTTGAACCATCGCCACCGTGAAGAAGAAATTCCAAGTCTTTGTTGAAGAAATATCGAAATAGAATCCTAGGCTGATCTGGTTGGCCAATTGTTGGTAGAGGTTTAGACCAGTCGGTGTAATATGGAGGGTTGTCCCGTTTAGTGAAGTCGATGTTTGCTTCGGGGTTGAGCCAATCCATGTTGTTAGACATAGCTCGTGCCATATTATCAAGGTGATACTCAACTTCAATAGCACTTTCTGAGCTGTCTTTTAGCAGTTGAAATGCTTCATTCTTGATTCGCTTCAACTCTGATTTCGTCATCTTTTTCACACGGAATTTTTCTTGCAAGAGCTTGGCATGCTCCAATGTATTACATTATGTAACATCTTGTCCTTCAGATGGGTAGGGAGTGGAATCAACGAGCTTTGAGAACCAGTCAAAATTCAGAGTGTCATCCTCGTCCAGCCATGATAAGACGTCAGTCATAGGCGCCTTCTTCTTCTTTTCTTTGGCCTAGAGGAGGATTCTGGTTTCTTGGCTGTGTCAGGAGAGATGGGTTCTTGTTGGGGCTCAGGGATTTCCTCATCGTTACCACCCGTATACTCAAAGTGATCACCGGTTTTCTGAGTCTGGGTGGTAACTCAGAATCCTGAGGTTTTTCTGTAGAAGAGCGAGGAGGAGATCTTTGTTGAGCTGGAGTCCGTTGGGGTGGAGGCTGCATTGAGGATGATTCACCAGACGTCTTCAGGCGTTTGGGCTCGTTATCCTTATCCTTGTGTTTATCTTCATCGTCTCTCAGACGTTTAGGCCTTTCAGCTTCTTCTCTGTATGCTGACCTGAGTTGGTATTCCAACAATGCTTCAAACAGTTTACCTTCGTAGGAGGCAAATGTTGCCGAGCATTTCGACATTTGAGCTACCAGCCGGTTAACCAATTCAGCATCTGAGAAGATTATGGGATCAACTGGGTTGATGTTGACATTCATTGGTGTTGATCTCATGGTTTGCTTGGCCAGATGTAAGAGATTCGGATAAAGTTGTCTGGTGTACATCTCCTTTGTCAGTTTAGGAACGCGCGCGAGAAGGAACTTGTGAGTGTATCCTTTGATCATCTCGTCCATTCTCCTTTGAAGATCATCTTTCATGAGCTTCTGGACATACTCCCTTTCAACTTGCATCTTGTCATTCTCATCATGAAGATATTGTATCTGGTCAGCAAGAAAATCTAACTTCTTCTTTGTAATATCTTTCTCTCTGACCTGCTTGACAGCTTTAAACGATTCTGGTCTTTGTTTGAGAGATCCAAGATGCTGGGTTTCTTTACTGATTTGGATGTGGATTTTGTTGTTCTTTTTGATGGTGGTGGTGAAGAGGAGAGGACGAGTCTGATAAAGAGGAGATGTGAGGTGACTCAGGGTCTTTAGGAGGCTTAGCAGTTTCTTCCTTAGAGCGGGTTGGACTGTTGAGAAGAAGATCATCGTAGTCCATCTCGTCATCTTTATCGGATTTAGCTTGCTCTTCAGCCTGAATTCGAGCATCTTCATCTGCTTTAGCTTGAGCTGCAGCTTCTTCGTCAGCCTTTTCCTTCTCAGACTTTTCTTTTTCTGGTTTTTCAATGTCAAACTCAATATAATCTTCCACGTGCTGTTGTTGTTGCTCATGAGTGGTGGCACCAGATCCCTTATCGGGTTGATTAACCGCATCAGGACCTGGTGTAGGTTGAACTCCACCACTCGATCCTCCGGGGCCACCCATTTGATCCTTAGCAAATTATTTTGCAATGTGTTGGAGTCTAATGAATTTGAACTTCTTTCTGTACTCAGTGTCCAGAGGCTCTTCATCTGATACTTCTTCTTCCTGCTCAATTACCGGAGTCTTTCCTTTTCCTTTATCTGCTGGTGGACTGGGAGGTTTAGCGACTGTTGGTTGGAGTGATATGGTACAGTTTCTGGTAGGTAACCTCTTCGTCTGATTGAGTATCTTCAGAACTTTCATCTTTCAGATGTTGTGGCGATTTAGGTTTGGGGATTGGAATAGCTTCCTTCGACGGAACTTTCCTTTTGTGACCAGGTGACCTCTTAGGAAACTTTCTCTGACCTTCAAAAATTGTGACACTCCCTGCACTTCCTTGTCGTGTTTTCCTTCTAGGTGTTCCAGCAGATTTTTCATCGAGAAAGCCAACTTTGTTCTCTTCCACAGCAACCAAATACCTTTTGTATGAGTAAAGCTGTTTGAGTTCATCTGAGAGAAGGTGATCTGGCAACACAGCACCTTGTTTCTTAGTTGTTGACTCCTTAAATCTGACAGTTAGAGTGGATTCAGTCAACATGTCATGATTGTCTGGGTCATTGATTCTTTTGGGGATATCAGGGTTATATCCAAGTGCTCTCTGGATCAACAGTTTTGTATATCTGATATAAGGAATCTTTGAGCCAAGCTTTTTGAGGAATGTCATCATGTCATCCCATATCAGAGCTTCAACTTCGATGTGCTTCATGTTGATCAGGGCCCAAAAGATTTGCAGTTCCACGAGCTTGGGATGCTCATAGCCACTGTCTCGACCAGAAACAGATTTTGTGATGATGATATAAAGGGTTCTCCAAGGCTGAGGAATATTCTTGAGATCCACATGTGAATGCTTATTGATAACTCCTGAAGCTTCGTCATACCCAATATCAATCAAAAATTGCAGAACAGTCTCTTCAGTAGGTGCAGCAGAGTATTCAGTTGGTATGATGTCAGGAATGAGGAGAACACCCTCAAGTCTGCCGGTGTGATGGTGATTTGTGTGGTTGAGAGTCACATCACAGCATTCGTCCTTTGATCGTTGTGTATTCCAGATTGCTGTATGTAGATCTCCGGACCAGTGGAAGAATTGGTGAGCATATTCTGATAAGGATGGCTCTTCAGAATGTCAACAGCAATGAGACAAGAAGATTCCGAGCAGGTGAGAGTTTCAAAGTCGACACGAAGATTATTATTTCCAATCTTCATCGGATAACCATGAGGGAAAATATCAGCAAAGGTGAGAACATTTGGTGCATCCACATTCATTTGAGCGTCCATGTTGTGATCTTGATTCTGAATATTACGTGTTGCAAACCTGAAATAAAATCATCATAGCATCAGTATTAACACCTACATTCATTCTATAACAGATCATGGCATGAGTGCTTATCAAACAGTTTACGCGTAAAAACCTTATGCGTAGAACTTAAACCCTAGTTTCAAGGATTACGCGTAAGAAATCTAGCCATGGAAATTGCACCAAAATTTTTCTGGTAAGTCTAAGATGTTATGTGAGTGTAATGACCAAGTTTTAACATCAAAAAAGTTATGAATAAAAAATGCCCAAATCGTATGAACAAGAACCCTAAATTTCAATTCTGTCATTTTTGGTGTTTCTGGGCAAGTTCTAGCTATGGGTAGATTCAATTCATCATCAAAACAACCTTATACAACAATCTTTTAAACCAGAAACACTCTCATTTGAAAACACCCAAACTTCACGCATAAACCCTAATTCCCAAAATCAATTAATTCATGTATCTGGGTGCGTTTAAGTGATGAAAATGTGATCATTGATATTAAGAAAACGTTTTGACACAATCATTTCAACCACAAACACACAAGCTTGATTGTGTGTTCATACGCTTATGCGTAGAACACAAAAATCATTATAACTCAAGTTTTAACCGTTGGATTTATGAAAAATTCAAAACCATTGTTTAAAAACTTGTTATAAACACAGAATCACTTACAAAATGATGATCAGAAACACGGATTTGAAGATGAATTCTTATGCGTGGGATTGGTTAGGTGTAGAAGTAAATGAGGTGAATTAAATGAGGTTGGTGGGTATTTTTATTAAAAATAACTTTAAGCTTTTGACATTTTTAGCCCTTCCACCTTTTCCATTTACATTCAATGCCTTAAACTTCCATTTTGGTTATCAAACGAAGGATATTTGGAAAGAATTTTGACGACACTCCCCCTCGTCTTAAGAAATAATGAAAGTTTATAAATTTTAGTCCGAGGAGTGTCAGAAAACCAGAAATGTGACCACCATTATTAAAGAAACAACCAGGATAAGATAACATGCAAGTACAAGGTTTTATGAAACTGAAAAATATTTGCTTTCTCCCCCTCAACACTTGATCGGAAAAATACTGAATTTTGAAAGATTAGAGTGTTGACGGAAGATTTGTACTTGAAATGTTAAAAGAAACATAGATAGAAGAATATTTTTGAAGTTTTATCAGATTTTATATTTTTGTGTTTGGTTTTTGAAAAATGTTTACAAAAGAGGTTTTGGTTTTTGACTGGTTTTTAAGAATGTTTTAAGAGTTCATCCAGTTCCTCTTGAGTCAAACACCGCATACCAATCCGGTGGACCAACTCATTAAACCTAGCAGGAGCTAAGGCTTTGGTGAGAAGATCTGCCAATTGGTATTCTGTACCCATAAAATATAATTCAACAGTACACGTTAACGTGGTCCTTGATGAAGGGATATCGAAGATCGATGTGCTTTGATTTCGAGTGTTGAACTGAGTTACACGAGATCGCAATAGCACTCCAATTGTCACAGTACATCGGGATTCTGTCAATACGTAACCATAGTCTTTGAGTTGTGTTCTCATCCAAATGACTTGAGCACAACACGCCGACATGGCTACATATTATGTTGGTTGAGACAGTGTAATCCTGCTTCTTCGATTACCATGACACCAGTTTATCACCAAGAAATTGTAAAGCTCCTGAGGTACTTTTCCGTGAATCTAAGCATCCTGCGTGGTCAGCGTCTGAAAAAGCGATTAGTTCAAACCAGAATCCTTCGGATACCAGATCCCCAAATTAATGGTTCCCTTGATGTATCGAAGGATTCTTTTAGCCTTGAGAGGTGGGTTTCTTTATTGGTCTCGACTGATAACGGGGAGCAAAGATATACGGCAAAAACAATATAGGCCTGCTAGGTTAGATACATGAGATACCCAATGATACTACAGTATTTGGTAGGGTCCACCAATTTCCCATGTAAATCAGCGTCTAGCTTCTTGGTATGAGCCATTGGTGTGCATAGGTGTCACAGGTTTTCATTCCAAATTTGTTTAACAATTCAAGGGCATATTTGGTTGATGAACTTGCATTCCAAAGAAGAATGTGAGTTCACCCATCATTGACATTTCAAAATGTTTTGTCATAAGTTTTGCAAAAGCATTTGAGTATTTTAAGTGTGTTGACCCAAAAATGATGTCATCCACATAAATTTGAACGATTAAGATGTGAGCCCCGTGATATTGTATAAAGAGTGTAGGGTCGACCGAACCTTTGGTGAACTTATTGGCAATAAGGAAGGATGATAACTTATCGTAACACGCTTGAGGGCTTGTTTGAGATCGTAGAGAGCTTTCTTCAGTTTGTAGACATGATTAGGGAACTATGGATCAACGAATCCTTCTGGCTGACTTAAATAGACCGTTTCTTTCAGTTGTCCATTGAGAAATGCAGTTTTGACATCCATTTGAAAGACCGTGATGTTCATGTGAGCCCAAATGCCGAAAAATCGAACAGCCTCAAGACGAGCAACCGGAGCAAATGATTCTTCAAAGTCAATACCCCCTCTTCCGTCTATAACCCTTAGCCACCAGACGTGACTTGTTTCTGATTACGTTCCCTTCAGCATCAATTTGTTCTTCCAAATCCATTTGAGACCAATGACGTAGACCCCTGTTGGTCTTTCAACCAGTTACCATACTTCAAGACGTTTGAATTGGTTGAGTTCTTCTTGCATGGATTCAATCCAGTTGTCTTTTGTCATTCGTTTAATGTTTTTAGGAGCAGATTGGCAGACAGTGAGTGCATAAATGCAATGTTCACCATCTGTGTGAAGACGTTGTCTCGTTCCGACTGGTTGATTCGGGTTGCCAATAATATTCTCAAGGGGATGGTCTTTTGTCCAACGATGTGTGGAAGGTTGATGTTGATATACATTATGCAGATTTTGAGGATTCAAATGGCTTTAGATGATTCGCAATCAGGTTGCAGGTTTCATTGGCGAACGGGTTAAAGAACGCATTTGGATCAAAATCTGCAGGTAGGGTTACATCATTCAGAACATCATCAGCTGGTTCTGGGTCGTTGGAGGCAGGTTTGTTCAACTATTGTCGTAGAGTCAACTGGTGGTGCTTCTTCAACCGTAGTTGTTGTAGCAGGTGTATCGGTATAGAGTATTATCAGGTTTGAGCAGCAGAAACATCGGATACACTGAGCACGTTCATCAATATATCATCTGAACATCGGCGCAAATAGCCTTTCCATTTGTTGGACGAGTAAGCGAGGGCTTGTTTAGCTGATGATAGGGTTTGGGGAAGTTTAGCGGTTGTGACGGGTTCCAAGTGTTGTACAGAAGCCATTATGAAGAAGTTTCAGAATCAGCTCCCCCCCAAACTGACAACTGTCTTTAGCAGATTTAAAACTTTGATGAAGTCTACATTTCCTCTAACTTTTGAAAGGTTTCAGTATGCAGCGGAATTTGTAGATGAGCAGTAAACCACAGAATGTAAATCTGACTTATTGCGGAAAATCCGTTCGAGGGTAACATGCCAGAATTCAACAAGATCTTCTCACGTATGTAGACGCATCACACCAAACAAACCACGAAAGACGAAATGAAATGACTTTCCCCTGAATGTTGTGGTCTTGCGGAATACACTCAGTGAATATGCAATAACACGATACCAAGACCGTGTGTGAGGCATCATAACATCATATTTTGGTAACTTCACACAAGATTACCCGTGAAATTGAGACGATAACACCAAAGTGAGACGTTTGAGCCACAGATCGTCTTATTTCTTCCCCTAATTAATAAAATTCAAGAAGGCATTGGGTTTTCGCAAAGAAGCATGTAGAAGAACAAGGAAGCAATGACCACCTACACACTCTCTCCCCTCGATGTTTTCAATGATTCAGAATCATACACCACGTATATTGATGATGAATTGAAGACAGCGAAACCATGTATAATGAGACAGCGAAACCATGTATGTTCAATTAATCGAACAAGTGTGAAGTACCAAAAATATTTCGAGAGAGTCAACTGCGATAAAACTTCTACGTTCATAATGTTGATCATCAGCTGTGACATTGTTGTAGGACACTCTTTGTTCTTCTATTTTCAGAGATTTGATTGGAGGTGCAGCTACAGTAACGGTTGTTGTTGTAGATTAAGATGTATCAGAAATTAGAGTATTAACAGGTTGTGCAGCGGAAACATTCGATATATCAAAAGCACGAATTTAGACAGAATCTTTAACCAGAGGAGCAATCAATGTTTCCAATTCTTGACGATTAAGTACAATGGTGGAGCAGCTGATGGATCATTAAATTTTAACGGTGAGAAACGGGTCCTACGCTGATTTGCAGTAGAAGCCATAGCTGTTGTACCCTGATAGAAAAATAGGAGGGGTACAAGAAAGAAGAAACATGGATCCCCAAGTGTAACTGGGTTCCAGATGTTAGAGGCATAAAGATGTAGTGTCAATTATCTTCTTGACACTTGAACATGCTATTTTGATAAGTTCCTTTCCTACCTCAGGGATGGATGTTGTGGGTTTCACACTTGCGTTGATGCAACTACTTAGTATCTTGCCTGTAGGAATCCACCTAAGACAACCGTGTTGAAAACTCTACCCGTTGGAATCCATCTAAGGTTAGATCTAGGGGATGTTGAAACTTATTTTGGGAAGAGTCTGTGTCCTATATTGATCCACCTATTAGGTTTCTCAAATTTTTACGTTTAGATCGACGGGTTTATTTCTAACAATTTGTTGAGTAAACTTAGGTTTTGGTTTGCTACTACAAGCAGGTGTTATGCAAACACTAGAAGGCATCACACTAGTACGTGAACCTAAGATTCCATCCTTTTGGAGTAGTGCCCTTTTCCTAGCCTTTTCTAGATCATAGTTCTTGTGCAAGTCCTTTGTATCATATGAATTATGAATTTTGATGCTCGGTTTAGACATTGTTTTCGAACTAATCCTAGACTGGCCAGAAGCAGCCACGTGTACAGGAATAACAGAAACAGGTTTAATAGAAACATTTTTAATAGAAACAGAAGCATTATTCTTAGGCCCGGAATGTGGAGTGGCTGGTTTTGACAAATGATTATTCTCAACAACTTGGGAGGTAAACCGTGGTTTTGAAGATTTTGATCGTTCAGATTTAAACGATTAGTTGTTGTCTAACTCTGACTTGATTTTCGGATTGGTTGAAGAGAAAATTTCCCCAAGATTGTTGGTTTTGTAAACTTAGTATCCACACTCTTGCCAGTTAATCTTCTCAGTTGTTTTGTAAAGCAATATGTGCAAGCCCTTTTGCTTGAATTTGAGCCTTTAAATGCTCATTTTCTTTAAACTAATGTATCCAAACGATTACTTTGTTCATTCAAAGATTTACTTTTTGGCTATGAGTTTAAAACATTGTTTTGCAGTTTAAGTTCAAGAGAGATGCAATGAGCCTCAAGTTTTGAAAAATCTTTTTGAAACCGAGCAATGGTCTTTGAGAAGAATGTTTTTGATTCAAGAGTTTGATTTGACGTTTAAGTTGAATTGTTAACAAGTAAGGGCTCAGACATGAGATAGTTGTCGGACATTGTGCACACACTGGTCAACCTCTCCTTCATTGCGAATTCAGGGTTGCTCAGTTTGTTGTATCGCATTTGCAGGCAGAATATGATCAACAGTAGATTGTACCTTGACCATCGGTTCTGTGTCTGTGTCATAGGTGGGTAAGATATCTTCCTCAACCATTTGTTCTTCGTCAAAGTTGGGCTCGGTGCCGTAGTTAAGTATGATATCTTCTCCAGATCTGCTGCTGTCATCCTGCTGTTCCAATGCTGTAAACTCATTGTCCGCATTACCGACACGTAGCTAGTGTAATCACAACATTCTCAACATCCTTGAGCATTCCTTCCATGTACATCAACTCTTTCAACTTGCACGACCTGCAGGATTTCGGGAATTATTCCTGATGGACGCTTGGAATTGTTAAACATTGAGTTCAAATTCTCGTCCGAACAATAAATCCTTCTTGCAATTCCGCAATGCCTTTCTTCTTCAGAATCATCAGGAGCAAGGTTGGTGATGAAGGTTTTAAGCAGTAGATGGAAGGAGATGAAGTATCATACTTGAAAGGCGATATAGTGATTTTAACAAATTTCCCTCTCAAAAATAATTTTGAAAAATTTTGACTTTCAAAATTTGAAATTCACTATAAAATTCAATTCTAAGGTTGTAAGAAAATTTGAGTTATGACAATTTTGAAGCAAAATATGACACGAAAAATTAATTTGGGCCCAAAAATATGAATTTTTGACCAAAATTTTCACAGTTAAACCAAAATTTGAATCTCGCGTAAAATTGAACGTTTAGTCTCCCCTAAAAATTAAATTTTACTCAAATTTTCCCGCCAACTTGTGTTGATGGATCTTTGTAGTCGAATGAAACTTGTTGTTTGTTGAAGAAGTGTCTTTAGGCGTAGAAATCACAGAAAAAACCAAGTACCACTTATGCGTAAAAACACCAAAGTTACGCGTAACAATAAGAGTTACGCGTAGGATTAGCTTACGCGTAAGTAAGGATAAAACGCTAAGTAGGTTTTCGTGAACAAAAAATAGGCGTTAGGAAACTTATGCGTCAGGATTACCTTGCGTAAGACAAAGCTTAGGCGTAAGATGAATCTTAGGCGTAAAATTTCTACCGCGTAAGCTTATGCTAATGCGTAATTTTAGGGTTTTGCCCAAATGATCTTTTACACTATCACAGTGCAAAAGAGATCCAAAGTCGACGTATTTCAAGCTATCCAAGCAAGAAAACACAGAGTAAACCACGAAAACTGAAGATCAAACCAAGGAAGGAGTTACGCGTGGTTTTGGGGTTTTGATATGTGTAGAACTACTAGGAAAATGACTTGCCCATAGATGTTTCTAAACCAGTTTTTTGTGATGAGATAGCTTCAATATCACCAAAAGAACACAAAAGTGTGAAACTTGATGATCTAAAGAGTCTAAAACTGTTACGCGTAGAGCATCTACACGTAAAAGCTAGCTCAAAACAATGATCCACACCGTAAAGGTTGAAACTTTTTGCCAAAGCAGTTATTTTAACACCTTAAAGCGTTGAAAGTACAGGAATCGGATTAAAAAGTGTAAAAATGTGTTTTAAGCGAACCAAAGTTGTAAACGCGGTAGTTTGCGTAGGACAGAAACCCACTTCAAAAACAAAACCGATTCACCAACTATTTGGCGATTGATACCATGTAGGTTCCCATATATGTAACACAAGCATCAATATGTAGAAATAGATAAGAGGAGGGGCGGATGAACAATAAACCAAACACACACTCATGTTAGACTAAGGATGGTTATGCGTGGAGAGTGAAATGAGAGATAAATTGAACAACCCAACCTTCAAGTGAAGGTTTACAAGAGTATTTATAGGAGGGAAGCTAGGGCAACACTCCTAGTACCCATCCTTTCCTTATTGGACTAGGCCTAGGCTTATGGGCCTTCTACATAAGCCTAAGGCTAATTACTAACATAAAGGCCATATTAAGCTAACTATTACATATTAATCACTAACACTTGAAATAGGTTTAGGAGTGATTCCAACATGTGGCTTTTCTAACATTTAGTTACATAAAGCATGTTTCTTTTGGGTATTTAGTCACATACAATTAAGCATAAAGTGGCCAAAAGTGTTAATAAGTGTGACCATATGGTGTTTAAAGTGAAGAAATGTGTGTTTTGTGTGACTATTGATCATACAATGGCCAAATGAATGTTATGTTTGTGTGGCCTTTTTTAACATTTAGTCAAACAAAGCATGTTTCTTTTGGATATTTAGTCCCATCCTATTAATCATAAAGAGGCCAAAAGTGTTAATAAGTGTGACCATATGGTGTTTAAAGTGAAGAAATATGTGTTTTGTGTGACTATTGATTATCCAATGGCCACATGAATTTTATGTTTGTGTGGCCTTTTCTAACATTTAGTCACACGAAGCATGTTTCTTTTGGGTATATAGTCACATACAATTAATCATAAAGTGGCTAAAGTGTTAATAAGTGTGACCATATGGTGTTTAAAGTGAAGAAATGTGTATTTTGTGTGACTATTTTTCATCCAATGGCTACATTAATTTTATGTTTTTGTGGCCTTTTGTAACCTTTAGTCACACAAAGCATGTTTCTTTTGGGTATTTAGTCACAATTAAGCATATAGTGGCCAAAAGTGTTAATAAGTGTGACCATATGTTGTTTAAAGTGAAGAAATGTGTGTTTTGTGTGACTATTGTTTATCCAATGGCCACATGAATTTTTTTGTTTGTGTGACCTTTTGTAATATTTAGTCACACAACGAATTAAGCAAACTGTGACAAAAAAGTGTTAATAATTGTGACTATATGCATCTTTTAGTCACAAATAAGAAATCAATATATATCATAACAAATTCAATATATATATATATATATATATATATATATATATATATATATATATATATATATATATATATATATATATATATATATATATATATAGGGAAGGGTTATTTTGAAGAATAAATAATTTGCGGAGAACTGCGAGAAACTAGCATCATACCAATCAGATTTTTTCTTATATTAATTTGTATAATTTAATTCAAAAGGGCATAATGGTAAAATTACTTTCTTTTATATTTGACTTTTTTTTTAAAAAGCGCGTTTTTAGTTCAGTAATTCAGGATTTTTTTTTTTTTTACATTGTGTGCACATGTGTTTTGCATTATTTGATAATTGTATTTTCAGTTTTTTGCGTGTTTTGTATTTGCACATGTATCTATAAAAATATTACATAAATATGTATACAAATAACAAAACTTTATTAATACATTTATGCAATTTTATACAAACAACAACTTTATTAATACATTTATGCAATTTAATGCAATCTACACATGTGTTTTCCCTCATTGGCCATGTATCTATAAAAAAATATTACATAAGTATGTATACAAACAACAAAACTTTATTAATACATTTATGCAATTTTATGCAATCTACACATGTGTTTTTCCTCATTGGCCACTCTCGATCTCTTTGTTTTTCTCATTGTACACGTGTTTTTCCTCATTGGCCACTTTCTACACATGTGTTTTTCCTCATTGGCCATGTATCAATAAAAAAATATTACATAAGTATGTATACAAACAACAAAACTTTATTAATTAATTTATGCAATTTTATGCAATCTACACATGTGTTTTTCCTCATTGGCCACTCTCGATCTCTTTGTTTTTTCTCATTGTACACGTGTTTTTCCTCATTGGCCACTTTCTATACATGTGTTTTTCCTCATTGGCCTCATTGGCCACTCTCGATTTCTCGATCTCTTTGTAGGCATATGTACACATGTATTTTTAATCCTTGTACACAATCCTTAACAATTAAGCTGAAATTAAACAAAGGAAACAAGTTCATGAAACTGTAAAAACACATATGCATAGAAGGTTTCGAATTTACAACTGTAAAAACACATATGCACACTCAAAAACACATGTGCACACTGAAACGATAAGAGGAATAAAAAGTAAGATTTGAACCGCTGTCTATTCCACTATTCGCAAACCAAAAAAACTCACGATACCAAACCAAAATCGTTCTCATGAATATTCAATAGCTTTAAAAGAAAAAACATTTTAGGATCCGGTTTTTTATAAACACAAATGCAATTAGACTGACATATTTAAACTAATACAAAATCATTGAATAAAACAAAGTTTTCTAGTCCAGCAAGTCTTTGGGAACCGGATATATTAATACACATAACCGATTAACATTTCAGATCCCAATTCATATTAACATGATATTATAAATCAAGTTGATGCTAAACATTTATGCTACTCAACGACATAAAACACATAACCATTTGTCCTAAACATCTAAAACACAATATAAAACCCATTAGTTGTGCCATCACTTTGTTTAATCACCACGTTACAAACCACTTTTAAGGCAAACATAAAATCCACTTTTTAGGCAAATAAAAATGATACGCACCTTTACTAGAAGGTACCTTAACCAATCATCTATGCCAATGTTACGTACTCTAACAACAACTTTTACATTATTTAAAAATAATAATTTTTATATTATTTAAAAAAGATCCTTCATTGGCATATAATAAAATCTTTGAAAAGAACCAAAAATCATACAACCAAAAGTCATACACACCTCGCTCGGCAATTTCTTATAATTTCAATGAGACTTAGGAATACCCAGAGATTTTACAACAAACTCGGATGGAGCAACTCCAGTAAACCACACAAAAAGTCTACGGAGTTAGTTGTCGGAATAAGATGACAATGAACAACTACGATTCAAAGCAATACTCGAACAAACCTGAAACGTTGCGAAACATTATTTATCCAAAGCATGGCTATAGAGATTGGCGACCCCAGGAAAGCACTTCACGACGCATGCTTAAAACTAACCGCATGGAAGGAGTTATGGTGGCTGTGTTAAGAAGTAGGGTTATGTTTAACTAGTGAGGAAGAGAGGGCTTGAGAATACAGGTGAGATCTACATTTGGGTTTGGTGTTGTGTGTTTAAGGGGGCGTGGCGGCTAGGGTTTAGAGTTCGAGGATAAAGAGATTTGTGAAAAAATAAGAAAGATACAGGTTTGGGGAACGGTTTTGGTACATGGGATCCTATTTTCTAGGGAATTAAATTCTATATTACCCCTCATTTATTTTTTTCATTCAAATTAGATTGTGTATATTTTCAAAAATGCCACTTTGCATTGACATTTGTACATTAAGCATTATTAAGAGTAAAAAATGGTTCTCGCAGTTCTCGCAAATTATGGTTCTCTACAATAACCTCACACTATATATATATATATATATATATATATATATATATATATATATATATATATATATATATATATATATATATATATATATATATATATATATATATATATATATATATATATATATATATATATATATATATATATAT
>OU343219.1:194789516-194845440 GCA_910596185.1 Chrysanthemum makinoi | reverse complement strand
TTCTTGAGCAACATGTTGAAGTGCGAGATTCTTCACTTTCTTTACGTAATCCTTGTCTTCAATCCGGTGGCTCTTCAGTGCAACTCTGTTGCTACCTTTCTTGCAGCGGAGTTTTCCTTTATCCCGGACTTGGGACTTAGAGGTTTTCAATTTGTTAGTGTATCATGCGTGGTTAGAGTAGATAACCTCTTCATGTTTGATTATCCTCACGTGTCGTCCATCGGTTGTGGTTCGGTTTGGGAATAGGGATGGCACCCTTTGATGGAACTTTCCTTTTGAGGGTGTGAGTCCTCTTAGGATATTTGTACTCGATTAGCGCAACACTTCCAACAACTTGCCTCTCACGGTCTTCCTAACGAGGTGTACGGATACTTTCATCAATGAACCCACTTTTCTGCTTCATTTGCTTCCGGATATCGTTTATGCGATTGAAGTCCCTTGATAGAAGCATTGAAAGGCACAACAACAACAACAACATACCCAATCCACCGAGGGGTATGAGGAGGTAAAATGTAGACGAATCCTACCCACGAAGATAAACAGGAAGTAGAAGTACATTTCCAAGCGAGACCTCAGGCAAGTGCAAAGTGTGCTTGGTGAAAGAAAAGAAAAGAAAGCGAGAAGATGACAAGCATGGGGAAGGAAAGCAAGCAAAACAAGGCAAGGCACTAAAGACAAGCACTAAGAAAAGCGGGAGACCTCGGGGCAACAAAGCAAGGCAAAGCAGCGCGGTCCTAAAGCTAGAAGAGCAAAAAGCGAGCACCAAATCAAAGCGAGGCAATGAAAGCAAGCAAGCCTAAACAAACACAGAGCAATACAAAGCGGTATAGGGGCCTAAAACTACGGCAAAGCAAGAAAGGGAGGCACCAAAAACCGGAAACCCCGAGGTGCAAGGCAAAACAACGAGACGCCTAAAGACTATCCCACCCAACCCATCTAAATCCACAAAGACCTAAACCAAGACTAACCGCAGATCCTAATCATATCTCTCCACCCTTTCCTATTTGAGGTCATGTCCTCCGACAAGTGAAGCTCCGACATGTCAAGCTTAAGTTTATCCTCCCACGAGTTTGGGTGCGCCTTCTTCTCGCGCCATCTACAACCAGCGTCTCGACCCTTCTAACCGGTACTGTTTGAGGCCTCCTCCTAACATGACCAAACCACCTCAACCTTCCTTCCCTCATCTAGCAATAATATTTCCGACTTCCGGTTTTGCTCACGAAAACTTCGTCGGGATCATGTCAAGCAAGGTTTTACCACAAGTCCATCTTAGCATCCTCTGCCACCTCTACCTTGTTAGCAAGAGCTTTGGAGATGGGCCAACAGGACCAGTATAACATAGCCGGTCTAATCGCCACCCTATAAAATTTCCCCTTTAACTTTAAAGTGCGTTCCTGTCGCAAAGGACACCCGATGCAGCCCTCCATTTCGCCCAACCGGCTACGATCACGATTGGGTTACGTCCTCATCAATCCTCCCGATTTGTGAATCATCGATCCCAAATATCGAGGCCTCTTTGGGTGGTAGGGTCGGTCTCGAAGCGAATATCCCGTGGTGGTCCGACTCGCTCCTCCCAACTCACATCTCAAGTATTCGTCTTCTCTCGCTCTTTCGAATCCGTTGACTTCAAGGGCCTCCTCGGTAGCTCCAAGCCTCTGTTTAACCCTTCCGCGATTCGCCACCAACACAATGTCGGTAGAAATATCATGCTCACGGGATGCCATCTTGTATCCCTTGAGATAATTCATCTAGAATTAAGGCAAAAAGGTAGGGGCTTAAAGCAGTCCACGGTGTAGCCCAACTTTCATAGGCAAAAACTCTGAGATCCCCGCGGTGGACCTTACACGGGTCTTAACCCTTTTATACATATCCTTAATGACACTCACGTATCTCCTTGGTGTTCCCTTGTCAATAAGAGTTCTCTAAATCGACTCTCGAGGGACACTATCATACGCCTTTTCAAGATCAAGGAACGCCATATGCATGTCCTTTTGTCTCTCTCTATACTTCTCCATGAGACTTCTGAGAAGGTGGATAGCCTCAATCGAAGACCTTCCTGGCATAAAACCAAATTGGTTCTCGGACACCCTCGTCTCCCTCTCGGCCTCCTCTCAATAACTCTCTCCCAAAGCTTCATGGTGTGGCTAAGAAGCTTGATGCCCCTATAATTGCTACACACTTGCACATCCCCTTTGTTCTTGTAGATGGGGATTACCTCACTCGATCTCCATTCTTACGGCATCTTCGCACTGAGAAGATCTTGTTGAAAAAGGCAAGTCACCATTCTACCCCTTTTTTCCCCGGCACCTCAAGCCTCTATGGGGATTTGGTCAAACCCTACCGCTTTGTTAGTTCCATCTTCTCGTAGTGCAACCTTAACTTCTGGTTGACTAATCCTAGAATAGTAGCATTTAGGTCTTTGGGTATTGCTCCCTACATCCCTACTTCCTTGATGCTTCCTCCATTGAAAAGTGAGGAGAAATACTCTCTCCATCTTTTCCTAATATTGTCTTAAGTGCACAATGGTCCTTCCGCTTACGTCTTTGATATATTTGACATTTCCTAAATCCCTCCTCCTTCTCTCTCGGGCTTTAGCGATCCTGAATATATCGTTTGCCCCTCTTTGAGTCAATTTCTTGTACAAAACTTCATGCGCCTTTTCCTTCGCCTGAGAGCCTTTGCTTTTTAAACTTCTCTTTTAGCTACTTTATACCTCTCATTTGCCGCTTTTGGTAATATGCGCTTGGTGATCCTCTCTGCTTGAAGAAGTTCTCTCGAACCTTGATTGTTTCACAACGACCTTGGATTGCACTTCCTCACTAAACCACCAAGCTTCTCTGATTGGTAGCTGGGACCTAGCTGTCCCGCTAGTCACGCATAGGGACTCTTTTGCCGCTTCTTTAATGATTTCGGTAAGAACGGTCCACAATTGGTCTACATCAGTAGTAGTCAAGTCCTCCTACCGAGTAGAAAGTCCCTCAAAGACTTTCATTCTAAAAGACTCTGCCGTCCCCCCGTTTAAATTCTTCCAAAGAATCCTCGCCAACCTGGTAGCTACTCTCCTCGGTTGTTGCCTCACGAAAAGTGAGTCCAAAGCTACCAGTTTGTGTTGGGATGAGCATGTCTCACACAGGGAAAACCCTGCAGTCCCTACATGCTCTAAGGTCGCCTCTTAGCACCATCGGATAGTCAATCGGGTGTTGTGGCCCCCACTCTGGTAGGTGATCAAGTGCACATCTCTCTTCTTGAAGAAAGAGTTCACTACTACCAAGTCATGTGCCAAAGCAAACTCTAAAATAGATCGACCTTCATCATTCCTAACTCCAAAGCCAAAACCACCATGGACCCAGCGTACCCATACGAAGCGGCTCCTACGTGGCCATTCAAGTCACCACCTATAAACACCCGTTGGTCCGAGGGCACTCCCAACAAGCTCGTCGAGGGAGTCCGAAGGTCTTTTCTCTACTACACCGGCCACAGGGTGCATAAGCGTAATTACGTTAGCGGTCTCCCCATCAATGACCAACGTAATCGCCATGATCCTATCGCTCCTCCGGATCACTTGTACTACATTATCCTTGAGACCCGCCGCCAAAATAACTCCCACTCCGTTTTTCGCCGTCTTAGAGCCCGAGTACCAAAGCTTGAAACCGTTACCCTCTATCGAGCTGGAGCCCTTCCATTTAGTCTCCTGGAAGCACGCAATGTCGACCTTATGTCTCCTCAACACATCCGCCGGCTCAAAGAACTTTCTTGTCAAGGACCCCACATTCCAACTACCCACCCTAATCCTACGAGGAGGCACTACTCTAGCAAATCCCCTACCCCCCCTGAGCCCTCCCGACCCTCTAATAATTCCTACCCCGCTCACCCCGCCTACTCCCCTAACCCCGCCTACCCCGCCTACCTCACTTACCCCATCTACACCGCCTACCCCAGCTACCCCTCCTGCACCACCCAACCCGGCAATCTGGTAATACCGCACCTTATTTCTTTGTTGTTAAGTCCTTAAATCTGACAACATTGAGTGTGGGCTCAAGCAACACGGAGTGGTGGTTGGGGTCATCAAGTCTCAAGGGAATATCTGGATTATTCCCTAGAATCCTTTGGATCAACAGTTTTGTGTATCTGATATAAGGGATCTTGGTGCCAGGCCTTTTAAGGTAAGACATCATGTCGTCCCAGATCAGAGCTGCAAATTCAATGTGTTTCATGTTGACCATGCTCCAAAATATTTGTAGTTCCATGAGCTTCGGATGCTCAAAACCGCGTGCCCGTCAGAACCTGATTTGGCAATCATGATGTAGAGGGTTCTCCATGGTGGGGAATGTTCTTAAGATCAAGCCCGATGAGTGTTTTGTGATGATCCCAACAGCTTCATCATAGCCGATGTCGACCATGAACTGGAGAGTGACTTCTTACGTAGGAGTAGCAATGTATTCCGGCAGGTGGATGTTTGGAAGAAGAAGAACAACCCTTAAGTCTGCTGGAGTGACGGTGACTTGTTTGTCGTTGAGTGTTCTGTTACAGACCTCTTGACCTTTGACCTTGCATGGTATGCGGTGGTGAACATAAATCACCGGTACAGTTGCAGAATTAGTGAGCATATTCTTATAAGGATGAGTCTTCGAATATCCACGACAATTTGACAAGAAGACTCAGAACACGTGAAGTTATCAAAATCGACTCTGAGATTGTTCTTCCCAATCTTCATTGTGTAACCATTGGGGAAGATGTCTTCCATTTAGAGAACATTAGGTGCATCAATGTATTCCATTTGGACGTCCATATTGTGATCTGAAAGATATTGAGCCAAAAGAACCAACATATTGAAAGACATTACGTTAGTCAAAAGTTGATTTTATTGTTCAATTATTGAATATGTTATGTTGATGAATGTTACGAGTCCAACGTCACTTGTATGTCCAATAGTCCAAAGTAGTTGTGATAAGTTTCGTGAATTTAATTTTGAGTTTTAAAGTCCAAATTTTCACTTATTTTCACAACATATTAACCATTTAAGCTTATTAGTGACATTTTCGATTCGTGACGTTATTATTTATTTATTTACAAGTTTGTACGCGTAACAATTCAAAATTATGGTTAAAATTAGGCTTAGGCGTAGAAATTGCAAGCTTATGCGTAAACAGTAGATCATACGCGTAGGCGCAAGCTTATGCGTAGGAACTTAACTTACGCGTAAGAAATATTGCAGCGTAGGAACGAACCCTTAGCATAGAGCTTACGTGTAAGCGCGTGGGAACTTATGCGTAAGGTTTACTCATAAGGGTAAACCTTATGCGTAAGACTCAAGTTTACGCATATCCTTCACGGGATGCGCGTAGTCCTTTTGTAGAACCTTACGCGTAAAGGTTAAGCGTAAGATTTCTCTTACGCATAACATTCTCTGGCGTAAGGTGATCCTTATCGCGTAGGAGCACAGTTAACCTTGATTCTCGAATTTTGCGAGTGTAAACACGAAACAAATTTGTCATTACATCATCATTAACATATTAATTCAATCCCTTTCAGTCTTATATATGAAATCACAATGATCCACAGTTACGCGTAAGTTTTCCTTACGCGTAGAACTAAACCCTAAGATTCAAATTCTTCGAATAAGTGATTTAGCCATAGGATTTGCACCGAACGTTTTCTGTGATACCTTAGAAGCCTAATGAGTTGTTTCAAACAAGTTTTAACATCAATAGCCTCATGAATCATTATTACCCAATTCCTACGAGTATAAACCCTAGTTCTTAATTACTTAAGGTTTCTAGTTTCTGGGCATGATTCAAGCATGGTTTTGTTCAATTAGACATGTATACAACATCATACAACTAACTAATTATACAGAAACACTCCCAAATGAAAACTCCCAAATCCACGCATAAACCCTAATTCTTGAATAATGATTGTAAACGTTTTTTGGGTGGATTTTGATGTTGAAAATGATTATAACACTTGTTTTTAAACGTTTTGACACTAAGTTTACCATCATAAACATTCAAATGATGATTTTGTGTTCATACGCATACGCGTAGAACACAAGATCATCTCAAACACAAAATCTAACCGTTGGATTTGTTTGAAAATCAAAACCAATGTTTAGAAAAACATAACAATCATTAAACTACTTACAAAGATGAAGATTAAAGCACGGTTTTGAAGATTGAATCTTATGCGTGGATAATGGTTGTTGGGTAATAAATGATAGTAGTAAATGAATGAGTAAAGTAGTTGAGGTGGTTTTGTTAATTTAAGTTTAAACTTTTGACAAAAATAGTCCCTCCACCTCAACCATTTTCATTCTTAGCCCATAACTTCCATTTTGGTTACGCAAAGTATGTTATTTGGAAAGAAACTTGACGACGCTCCCCCTCGACTTAAGAAATAATGAATTTTTATAAATTTGAGTCCGGGGAGTGACAATGAACCAGAAATGTGACCACCATTTACAAAGATACAACCTGTATTAGGTAACATGCAAGTACAAGGTTTTATGAAACAGAAAATATTTACTTTCTCCCCCTCAACACTTGACTGAAAAAGATAGTGAATTTTGAAAGAGTAAAGTGTTGACGGAAGATTTGTACTTGCCATGTAGAAAGAAATTTGGATAGAATAATATTTTTGAAGTTTTGTAAGTTTTATATTTTTGTATTTTGTTTTTGAAAAGTATTTACATAAGAGGTTTTGGTGTTTGACTGGTTTTAAGATTGTTTTAAAAGTTCATCCAGTTCCTCTGGAGTCAAACACCGCATACCAATCCGGTGGACCAACTCAGTAAATCTAGCAGGAGCTAAGGCTTTGGTGAGAAGATCTGCCAGTTGGTATTCAGTACCTACAAAGTATAATTCAACGGTACCCTTTTCCATATGCTCCTTGATGAAATGATATCGAAGATCGATGTGCTTTGATTTCAAATGTTGAACAGAGTTACGCACGAGATCGAATAGCACTTCGATTGTCGCAGTAAATCGGGATTCTGTCAAATACGTAACCATAGTCTTTGAGTTGTGTTCTCATCCAAATGACTTGAGCACAACACGCCGAGATGGCTACATATTCTGCTTCGGTTGATGAAAGCGATGTACAATCCTATTTCTTCGATTGCCACGACACCAGTTTATCACCAAGAAATTGTAGAGCTCCTGAAGTACTTTTCCATGAATCTAAGCAACCTGCATGATCGCCGAAAAAGCTATTAGTTCAAAACCGAATCCTTTGGATACCGGATTCCCAAGTTAATGGTTCCCTTGATGTATCGAGGATTCTTTTAGCCTCGGATAGGTGAGTTTCAGTTGGTCCTGACTGATAATGGGAGCAAAGATATACAACAAATACAATGTCAGGCCTCTGGTCGTTAGATACATGAGACCCAATAATACTTCGGTATTTGGTAGGGTCAACCAATTTCCCATGCAAATCAGCATACAGTTTCTTGGTATGTGCCATTGGTGTGGCATAGGTATCACAGTTTGCATTCCATTTTTGTTTAAAATTTCAAAGCATATTTGGGTGACTTAGGAAAATACCACGGGGTGATTGATGAACTTGCAATCCAAGAAAGAATGTAAGTTCACCCATCATGGACATTTCAAAATGTTTTTTCATTAGTTTTGAAAAAGCGTTTGAGTACATAAATTTGAACGATTAAAATGTGTGCCCTGTGATATTAGCTTAGGCGTAAAAACTAGGGTTTTGCCCAAAAATCCTTTACACTTATTCCAGTGTAAAAGATATCCAAAAGTCGAAGTGTTTTCGTGCTTATCAAGCAAGAAACACGAGAAAACCAATTAGCAATCGAAGATCAAGCCTAGAAAATCTTACGCGTAAAACTAGGGTTTACTTATGCGTAAGAGTAACCAAATTTTGCCAAAACTGAGATTTCTGCCCAAAAGTGTTACTAAACCATATTTTTATGATGAAAAAGCTTCAATATCACCAAGATAACACAAAAGTGTGAAACTTGATGATCAAAAACTCTTTTTACCCTTACGCGTAGAAAGAACTACACGTATCAAACCAAGCTCAAAAACAATGAAATACACGAAAAGTTTAAAACTTTTTGCCAAAAACTTAAACTTTAACACCAAATAACCTTTAAAGTACAAGAATCTTGGATTTTAAAGTGTAAAAAATAAGATTTTTAAGCGTATGACAGTTGTGTACCGAGACTTACACGACACACTAAAGACTTCAAAAAAAACAAACGTTTCACCCAACTATTTGGCGATTGATACCACTGTTAGGTCACCATGTTTGTAACACAAGCATCAATATGAAAAAATGAGATGAAGAAAGGATCGGATGAACACTTAACCAAAACACACGAATAAATGATGAAAGGTTTATGCTTAGAGTGAAATAGAAAAGTGAACAACCAACTTC
The DNA here is from genome assembly GCA_910596185.1 of Chrysanthemum makinoi. Classification (NCBI taxonomy): domain Eukaryota; kingdom Viridiplantae; phylum Streptophyta; class Magnoliopsida; order Asterales; family Asteraceae; genus Chrysanthemum; species Chrysanthemum makinoi. Next base: position 194,837,046 of record OU343219.1, on the reverse strand, counting down.
CAAATGGGAGTTTACAAGATTATTTATAGGGAGAGAACTAGGGAAACATGCAAGTTCCCTTCCTTTCCTTATTGGGCTTTTGCATAGGCTCATGTACTCATGGGCTTTCTACATGAGCCTAGCCTTAATTACTAACATAAAAGCCATATTTAAGCTAACTATTACTTATTAATTACTAACACTAGTAATCTAGTTTAGGAGTGATTCCAACATTTTGATTAGACAAATGATCTTGTCATATCATTGTGTGAAACGTTGTATGTAAGAATTTTGTAAATATAACATTCATCCTTTTTTTTACACCAGTAAACTTGGAAACTAATCTCCAGTTCAAGTAGTCGTATCGCTCGATGTAGGCTCTTAAATTATTGTCTTCTTCTTCACTTCATGCACCTTTCTTCGCCATGTTTGTTATGATATGATATTTCACCATATTGTTTCTAATAAAACTCCTAGAAAAGAAAAAATCAATTTAAAGCATTGCTAAAAGATATTGATCCCTAAAAACCAATTTAGTTAAGTGAACCGACATTGAACTAGGTTTCAACTGATTCACTTAAACATTGTGTCTTGACAATTACGGAGTACTTAGGTTAATCGACTGAACTAGGTTTCAACCGGTTCACTTAAAATCATGTTTTCACCCTTATATAGTCTTCTTATCTGTTGGGCCAATTAGCGGCAAATAGTATTTGACTAGGATTTAACATAAAATACTATGTGCAAATTAAGTCCTTGAATGAGTGAACATTTATGGAGTCATCTTTAGATTTCATCAGATGCTAAGAGAGTCTCATCACCTCTTGAGGCAGAACTCGATAAGTGAAGCCTTGAACCTGAAAAAAGAAGATGGTGGAGTCAGTGAGTAATGACAATAACTCATTGAATCCCTTTGATCTCCTCAACAATCAAAAGCTTGGTAAACTTAAATATTTAGGAAAAATATCTAAGTATCTGAAAGTTTAGGCGGAAACTTTCTTGGGAAGATACGTACAAAAACACTTATCAAAGAAAGTCAAAGAAAGTAGAAGAGTTGGTAGAAATAATATTGTTCTCTAAAGTGAGAGGACACATTCAAAGAATATAGGCATTTAATGTAAGGGTGCTACACAGTTAAATGCTTAACACGTGCCTATTACCCCTCATGTATCCACCCATATCTTTACCTATATAAGAGAATGTAGTAAAAGAGTAAATTATATCTCTTATAATTAATATGATACACATTTAAGAGCATTTAAGCCTCCACAGAATTAATTCCCTAAGTGTATTAAGTGGTTAACATAGTTCTTAGTTAAATGTTAACTTTGGTTTATGTCTAAGTTAGTGAGGAGATCAACAAAAAATTGTCATTCAACTTAGATTTTTATTCCCCAAACAATATTAGTAAATTATTTGATTCATTTCTAAAAAAATTTAAACGTTGAAATACTTGTGTGAATCTTTATTAAACTGTTTATCTTTGTTAAATGTTTTTAAACTTACTTTCTGAGTATGAAGTTGGTCAGTTCACATTAGTTAATCTTTATAATAAAAAAATGGAACAACATTATCATTCCCACGCTTTTGCAAGTTCCTTTATCTTGTCATCATCATTTTCAATATTCTGTCTTTCCCTCTTGCCATCTCACGTAGAGCATTCAATTTTTTAATTATGGTGATCGACTTAGTAGTCTGTATGTGTTAATCCATGGGGCATACCTCTTCGAGCTAACAAGAATTGACTTGATCTGCATTCTGAAAAGATGTTCACAAAAATTTGGGTACGTGTTTTGTGTTTTGTGTTATTGTTGTTAATCTAAATATAACTTCAAATTATTAGCCAATAGATAGTTGGCCAAAGTCCATGTGCGGGTTAGGGCCCATTAGAGTTTTAATATTGCTTCTCATATATACTTTAGAAGTAATTGATGATTAATAAAGTTGAGCATACATGGTTTATTCATTGTTTAACATGGTATCATGATTGCTGCACATTTGTAGAATTCCATCTTCTAGTGATGTGAATTAAACATACTTTTAAAATAAGCACATTGTCCTGGTTTGGCCATTTTAAAGGATGACAAAATTTGGGAGTGAACTTAACAAATACAATAATAACATGTACATATATAGTAATGGTTTACAGTAGTCCCCTAATAAAGTATTGATTGAATTTGGAATGCCTATAAACATTCATTATTGACAAAAACTTAATGTTGACACACATATGAATACACCCCCTAAATTACACCGTAAGGGATACTTTTATAAGAAACTAAAAAATGTTCACCATAAACCTGATGTTAAAAACTAGAAGGGGTTGAATAGTTTTACCGTTTAAAATTATAGTTTCGATAACTTATTGTAAAATCAAGCAATGATAATATACAAAAGTAAATTCAAGACACTAAGTAAATAATGAAAATATCAAACCGCAACACAAGATTATTTAATGGTTCGATAACGAAGCTCCTTCCTCGCCTTACTCTACTCCCTGAGTTTTTGACTCTAAATTTCACTTCACTACTTCACTATGTCAACAAGCTCTCTTACTTGGCGAAGAAAACCGTACAACGTCACTTACACCTTTACCGATACTAAGCTAAATATCTAGTTCTAGTCGAGGTAGAACCAACCTTTCTTACTAAGTATTTTGTGGACTAGAATACTAATCTAACTCTCTTTTTTGGTGTATGACGGTGTTTATGAACTTTGGTGTATGGTAGTGAAATATAATAGCAAAACTAATTTTCAAATACAAAAGCTAACAACTATAACACATGAGACATGGAAATCTTCTTGTGCTCTTTCCTTGATAGAAAGATGGATTAGTTGTGGATCACTTGTAATGAATATAAAACTAGATAATGATCAAAGAAGTGTATGTATGAATGTATCAAAGAATGCTAGAAAGAAGATTGCAAGAAGAGGAAAATGAAATGCAAATGGCTAGCTTGAATAGTGATAACATCAAATAGTCCTGAATATTAAGTGTCAATTTCCCCGATAAGGCTCTTATTTTATATCATTTATATGGATTTACGCTTGTTTTCCTCTATATTTCACTTTCAGGTAAATTACGAGCGTTGGAGCTAAAGAGACGCGGATTTGGAGAGTTTATTGAAGATATGTCATAGTATGCTCACTTTGAAGATGTTACGGCGTAACTCCTCTCTCACATTACGCCGAAGGCGTGGCTCGAGAAAACCAACTCAATGAAGATTACGGCGTAACTCTTTCCAAGATTACGACGTAACCAACTATGTCAAATGAGGTTCCGCACCGCTGCAAGTTACGCCGTAACTATTGTCTCATTTATGGAGTAACCAGGATTTATCGAAGATACGACGTAACTCTTTCCAGATGTTACGCTGTACCCATCATTTTCAGTGCAAAATAGGAAGAATTGGATGTTACAGTGTAACTCTTAACATTAGTTACGTCGTAACCAGATCTGGCCTATAAATACCCCTCAAATTCCAGCATTTCAAAGCATCCCATTTCACATACAACATCAAGTGAACGTGAGTAGAAATCGAAGGCAGATCTAGAGGAGCATACAGAGCTATCTTCAACGGAGAAATCACTCCCCTACAATAAGCATTAGCATTTTATATTTTCTTTACTTTCAATTCATGTATTTCGTAATGTTAAACATTGAATCGATTGTTTTAGTTAATATGAGCGGCTAAGCACCTCTGGTGCTGGCCTAGTTATGATTCATTAATTGTTTTGTGTGCGTTTACATTGCTTCCGTATAATTATTTCTAAGTGTATGCAAGCATAGTTTGTTGGTAGCTACCCTTGTTTCAGTAGTTTTGAGTGGAGGTAGTGGCTAGTTACTTAGGAGATATGACCAACTGACCCTAAGTAGGTAGACTGAGTCGGAAGGGTAAGATATGACCAACTGACGACCCTTTTTGCTTGTGCGATTTGACCAACTGATCACCTACCGTTTGGATGAACTTAAGAAGTCTGGGATGAGTGTTTAAGTTGCTAGCGCCCTAGAACTCATTATTATGAATCTTGCATGAAGTGGTACTTAATGACTTGGCTTAGGGGACTAAGAACAACTGGACTTATGATGGGCCACCTGATTTCTCTAGTGAAACCCTTTGCTGATAGGTTATGACGAACTGACCAAATGCTGTCCTAGCGACTTTCACCCCACCTGAAGAAATTGGAAGTAATTAGATGTAAACATAACTTGATAGGATGAGTAACTAGGTTAGCACCCCTCTCCTCTATTGATCACAACCCTCGCCTTTATTTTCTTTCATATTTTCTTGTCTTAGTAATAATTAATCGTTTCCACCTTAAATCTATTAAAATATGTGACACCTAGACTTAGTTTAAATCCACACACATAGCTCTTGGGATGACCTCGGTTTTACCGAATACTACACTACACAGGACCGGGTACACTTCCCGTTAGTGCATTAGGGTAGACCATAGGTATAACGAGTACTTATAAATATTAAAACTAAATATTAAAACCTGGTCAGTAAAACCTGCATCAAGTTTTTGGCGCCGCTGCCGGGGAGTTATATTTGGATTTTTATTAAGTCTTTCATTTCTATTTTGTTTTAAAATTTTCTCAATTTCTCACGATCTCTTTTTAAGTTTCAGGTACCATGGAAGTTGTTAACATTGATGACCTCACTCTTGAGGAATATTTGGCGTTAACAAGAGAAGAACAAGGACCGGGTCTCGTAAGACCGGAGATTGGAGCTAATGTCCGTTTCGAGATTAAAGATCAATTTATGAGGGAGCTTCGTGCTAACCCTTTTTCTAGAAACAGGTACGAAGATGCGTATGAGCATGTTGAGAATGTCTTGTACATCGCAAGCCTTTTCAACATTCCTGGTGTGTCTCACAACGCTGTTATGCTAGGTGTGTTCCCCATGACTCTTACTAGGGCTGCAAGAAGATGGATTGAAAGATTGCCCGCCGGGGCAGTTGATATATGGGCTCTACTAAAAAAGCAAATTATCCAGAGATATTGTCTTCCGTCGAAGATATCTAATCAGCTCTTGGAGATCCATAATTTCAAGCAGGATGACGATGAAACGTTGTATCAAGCCTGGGATAGATACAACGATCTCCTCTACAAGTGTCCTACACATGATCTAAACAACCAGCAAAAGGTCAACATATTCTACAAAGGAATCAACGTGACTACAAGACAGATACTGGACTACCAAGGACGAATTCCGAGCATGACTCCTACTCTCGCAATTGAAGCCATCCAAAAAATGGTTGATCATTCCCAGAAATGGCACGATGGAGGGAGCAAAAGAAGTCTGGGGGGGAAGTCTTGATGGAATTGCCGCCATCACGAGAAAAATTGAAAATCTTAGTCGAGATATGCTGAAAATCAGAGAAACTGTTCATTCCATCCAAGTAGGTTGCGAAAACTGTGGAGGAGGACATCTCACCAAAAATTGACCTCACATTAACGAAGAGAACACAATCGAAGAAGCTAAATATGGAGAAAATCGACTGTTTTACGGAGATAACCGGAATAGTAATGGCTATCGTGGAGGACCTGCTGGAAACTATAACCGTGGGCCTTATGGAGAAAAAAGGCCCAATATTGAAGAGACCATTAACAAATTTCTGGAAACTTCAGCCCAAAGACAAAAGGAACAAGATGAATGGCTAAAAGAATTCCAGGAAAGCACTGATAGAAGTCTTTCCAATCACGACACAACTCTAAAGAACCTTGAAACAATGGTGGAAAAGCTTAGTGAGAAGGTAAGGAAGAATAATACCAAACCGGAAGGGACAAAACCCATGATGGAATGCAAGGTCATCTTTTCTGATGAAGATTCAAGGTTACAAGCCAATTCTCCCATCAAAAATTCGGATACGAGTGAAAATTCCGGCGATAGTGTGTAGTTACGCCGTAACACCTCTTATGAGTTACGGCGTAACTATGTTTTTGACAGCGATCATGACATTATAAAGGAGAAGGATACCGATGATAATGACACAGCCGAGTTACGCCGTAACCAAACATCACAGTTACCACGTAACTGGGATACGTGGGCTGACAAATTTCTCGAGGTAGATGAATCAGGGACACAGGTTATTAACGGATGGTCTAATGACATTAATTTATGTCCTCTGTCCCCATATAAAAGAAAGTATCACTGGTGCAAGAAAATACCCGTAGCTAAGGGTGAATGGTATGATCTATGGGCTTCATGCGACCCTCGGAATGAAATTTGTGATGGAGGAATCGATAAGGATAGGGTCAAGGATAAAAAATTCATTTGGCCTGTGTATACTGATGAAGAAAGATTAGAAAAGCTCTCATTTGAAGAAGAAGAGGAACCACCTATTAGGCACTGTTGCACTCTAATAATTATCGCGATGTGACGAGTCAACACGAGCATGGCCCACATGCAATCCTTTCTGTGAGTATTGCAACGGGGGTGATAATTTGAAAGATGAGGAATGGAACGTGCCCGCATGAGCTTGAAAGACATGACATTAAGTTTGGAGATTTATCCTTCGATGATTGGTATGCAACACAATTTGGGGATGCTAAAATTAACCCAAATCTGCTGAAGAAGCTCAAAATGGATTATAAGGAGCATTGTCTACAGAAAAAGCCCATTAATGATGATATCTACTGCATGGAAGATCCCTCAAGCGACATCCATGGCGAGGTAACTAGAAGTCATTGGAGTGAGAAAATAAGGAAGCCTGGTGAAGTTTTTTGGGCATCTTGCAACCCGTATGATGATAAATGCAACGGAGGAAGCAATTTTAAGAGAGTTGGAGAGGATGAATTCTTTTGGACTTCAACAAATGATGCGGAAAGGGTTGAATTACCTTGGTTAGACAATCTAGGATTTGACAATTGGGTGAAAATCAAATATGGGAAAGTTGATGAATTGACCAAGGAAAAAAATATGGACGGAATATATGAGTAAAGAGGAACCGAGCGATGAAATTCTCAATGACATTAGTGAAGTAACATATGAAGATATAAAGGATTCAACGAGAAATGAGAAAAAGGAATGCAAGCTACTAGTGGAAGATTTACTCGATGATGAATGGTTTAAATGTACCGATCCCGAAGATGATGATATAGAGGGGATTTTAGATTACCTTGAACTACAAGGTGAAGATGGATTCACTGACCCCGATGATGAAGCATATGAGCAAAGAAGGTGCAAACTTCTTGGCATTCCGTATAAGAGGCCGCCACCGATTATAGCCAAAAAGTATGAGTATACTAGATACCATTTGGGGCCAGACGAAAATTTTTGCAAAGTTCGGAAGATCGAGACTAAAGAGTACCTCCGCACCACTACTAATGTTGCTTGGGTCATAAATAACTTAATGAAAGATATGGAGGAAGTTGGCCAAGTCCAAAGGCCACCATAAAGCCCCGAGGCTCTGAGTCTAACTTAAAGACTCGTAAATAAAGAAAAGTGCTCTTTCGGGAGACAACCCAAATTATCCCTTTCATTTGTTTTATTTCTATTTCTGTTGGGTTTTGTGTTTTTAATTATATTTGCAGGATTTCGGGGAGAAGTTGCTGCACCATGCTGAACGGGGACCTGATCTGTCCATAGTTACGGCGTAACTCATTCTTATAGTTACGCCGTAACATACTTTTTTGCGCAGTACTTCAGAGCAATACCAATTACGGCGTACTCCCATTTAACGGTTACGCCGTAGCTACACTCCTGTAGCGTCTGCCAGGTTTTGCTTAATTACGGCGTAACTCCTTATGGGAGTTACGACGTAACTACCCTCTGTGACACTCCTTTCATTTTAAACATAATAACCTTGTATTAGTTTTCAAATGAACTTTGTGGGTATGTTCCCTATAAGCCCTCACGAGACTACACTCGTCCACTTGGGACACCAAGTGGTTTAAAAGGCTTGTTGCATGCGCTAAATGCAACCGTGATTCCTACGAAAGTGAGTTAGGTTTCTTTTTTTTTTCTTTTTTTTCTTTTTTAGAATTATGCTTGTCGGTAGTGTGATTTCAGGGATTGAAGTTTGCTCATGGATGCTTATGCGAAGGCACGACTCTTTTCGTGGGCCTTCTTTCTTTTTGGAGCAAATTTCAGGGAAGTTCTCGCTCTAATTCTACTTTACTCTTCACCTTTATTTAACACTTAGTATAAAAGGGACTTTGTACATTTCAAGTGAGGGGACGGGAGTAGAATTGACTTTTGAACTTTATTTTGCCCTTGTTTTTCTAGTTTATTTTGAAAAATTATGCCATTTTTAAAATTTTGACATGTTTTTCTTAACCTAACTAGATTAGACCTTATCCGAGCACATTATAACCCTTGATATTATAAGGTGAGATTAGCCTTATCCGTTTCCATATTTTTACCCCAAATCCACCAAATTATGAGTGTGCCGGTAGCTTGTAAACTTTAGAACTTGGCCTTTACATTATTTCGAGACCATAGACGAGGTATGTTGAGTTAGCTCGATGTATTTGGACTTTTCAGTTTAAGAAGGCAGTATTATAGGATTATCACCCAAATAGCCTACCATTGTGTGTATATCAATTAGTCACATCGACTTCTCGACCCCCATGTTAAACCTTTTGTTGCACTCACCTTTAGTGCAAGATACCCCTAGATACACCCTTCTGAGCCATTCCTTTCCTTTTGTTCACCCAGCATATTGTTTCGATACACCATTACACCTTAGCCTACCCTGTAGTCTTTATTTGTAATTAGGAAGTCATTATTTGCCTAAGTTCAAGGTTCAAGTGGAAAGGTTCGGGAATCACGCTCTCGTCGACGACATATCCTTAAAGATCATTGAAGACCCCCCAAATTCTCATATTGTTCATCTCAAGTGGGGGGATGTTATGTTATTATATTATGTTTAAAAAATATATATATAATTATTGTTATTCATTTGATTGTAAAGTGCGATGTTATAAGCACTATTGTTATGAGCTTAATATAGATTTAGTATCGAGGAGGCCACCTCGGTCACATTTGAAGAATGAAGTTGCAAGTGTGCCCATCATGATGTCCTCTAATGGCACATCTACCTGGTTATATCATGATCCGGTTTCTTGACTTCGAAACTTGAACTTTGGGCAGACAGTAAGTGGTGATGACTTAGTTGTAGATTTAGATTATTTGCTTGATTTTATTTTACACCAATTTTATCCCATGTCTTATCCTACCCTTTAATCATGAAGCATGTCTAGGTGATGCAGCGGGCAATCTTTGGTGTCTTGACATGGATTTGGTCATGTATCATTGATTTTTTCCACTTCGCCGTGACATGTTAGTAATGACAAATCACCCTTAACCTTTGTCGTGTCTACCCATATTGCCTTCGAGAATTGTTTTGTCCTTAACTCTAGTGGTGGAGATTTTTGTAACCGCCAAGCTTATGATATAATACATGCTATGACTGTGCAATGAGTGATCACCCCGAAATTGACACTTAGAATAGTTGAGAGATTTAAGTGTTTTGTTCCCATTTCGTGAGGTGTTCGGCTTTGTTTTATTCTAGCATAAGGGATTTATAAACTTATATTTTTCAGGTAATGGGAGATATCTTTTTAGGAATCTATCTAATAAGGTCTACTTGAGGGCAAGTAGAGTTCAAGTGGGGGGATATTTGATAAAATCAAATAGTCCTGAATATTAAGTGTCAATTTCCCCCGATAATGCTCGTATTTTATATCATTTATATGGATTTACGCTTGTTTTCCTGTATATTTCACTTTCAGGTAAATTACGAGCATTGAAGCTAAAGAGACGTGGATTTGGAGAGTTTATTGAAGATGTATCATAGTATGCTCATTTTGAAGATGTTACGACGTTACTCCTCTCTCACATTATGCCGTAACAGAAGCGTGGCTCAGAAAACCAACTCCACTGAAGATTACGACGTAATTCTTCCCAAGATTACGACGTAACCAACTAGGTCAAATGAGGTTCCGCGCCGCTGCAAGTTACGCCGTAACTATTGTCTCATTTACGGCGTAACCAGGATTTATTGAAGATGCGACGTAACTCTTTCTATATGTTACGCCGTAACCAGCATTTTCAGTACAAAATACGAAGAATTGGATGTTACGGCGTAACTCTTAACATTAGTTACGCCGTAACCAGATCTGGCCTATAAATACCCCTCGAATTCCAGCATTTCAAAGCATCCCATTTCACACACAACATCAAGTGAACGTGAGTAGAAGTCGAAGGCAGATCTAGAGGAGCATACGGAGCTATCTCCAAGGGAGAAATCACTCCCCTACGATAAGCATTAGCATTTTATCTTTCTTTACCTTCAATTCATGTATTTTGTAATGTTAAACATTGAATTGATTGTTTTAGTTAATATGAGCGGCTAAGCACCTCTGGTGCTGGCCTAGTTATGATTCCTTAATTGTTTTGTTTGCGTTTACATTGCTTCCGTATAATTATTTCTAAGTATATGCATGTATGGTTTGTTGGTAGCTACCCTTGTTTCGGTAGTTTTGAATGGCAGTAGTGGCTGGTTACTTAGGAGATATGACCAACTGACCCTAAGTAGGTAGACTGAGTGGGAAGCGTAAGATATGACCAACTGACGACCCTTTTTGCTTGTGCGATTTGACCAACTGATCACCTACAGTTTAGGAACTTAAGAATTCTAGGATGAGTGTTTAAGTTGCTAGCGCCCGGGCACTGATTATTATGAATCTTGCATGTAGCGGTACTTAATGACTTGGCTTAGGGGACTAAGAACAATTGGACTTATGACGGGTCACCTGATTTCTCCAGTGGAACCCTTTGCTGATAGGTTAGGACGAACTGACCAAATGTTGTCCTAACGACTTTCACCCCACCTGAAGTAATTGAAAGTAATTAGACGTAAACATAACTTGATAGGATGAGTAACTAGGTTAGCACCCCTCTCCTCTATTGATCACAACCCTCACATTTATTTTCTTTCATATTTTCTTGTCTTATTAATAATTAATCGTTTCCACCTTAAATCTATTAAAATCTGTGACACCTAGACTTAGTTTAAATCCGCACACATAGCTCTTGGGACGACCTCGGTTTTACCGAATACTACACTACACACGACCGGGTATACTTCCCGTTAGTGCATTAGGGTAGACCATAGGTATAACGAGAACTTATAAATATTAAAACCTGGTCAGTAAAACCTGCATCAAATAGGCAAAATGTGGGCTTAACAGACCACGACGGATCCATGGATCCCTTTTAAGGGATCCGTCACTCTGATGTATGCCCAATTCACTAGCCTCTTTTGATGGGTCATTCATGTCTTGTCTGGAATATTTCTATTCTTGTCATGCATGAGAATTAAAAGAATGAAGGCCAAGATTTCTTCTTAAATTGCTAAAAATATAATACCATAATAAGGCTAGTAGTGTTTTTCATGCAACCATATATTTAATGCTTTCCTCATTTGATCTTGGATTACTACCAAAATAATTAATAACTTTTTCAATGCAAGATTGCATTACATATACTTCCCAAAGGGAAAGATACCTTCTAGATGGTTAATCTTCGATTGTTACCAAACTGGTAAATCCATACTTCTATGCATGATTTGAACAAATTCTCAAAGGAGCAAATGCTTTACTAGTTAGTCAAATGAATGATTAAAACATTTTCTTATAATGAAAGTAATATTTAAAATAAAGTGTAAGTAAACTTGTGTGAAAGTTTATAAATGTATGCAAGTGTTAAATGCATTATGCATGATAAAATCTTATTTGATCATTATACAAGTTTTAAGAGGATCCATATTCATAACTTAAGTGATTTTTGTCAAATGAAAACTTAGATCCAAAACTTGTTTACTTGAACTTTTACTTAATACATTTATATATATATTTTGGTAAAGGGTCTTCCATCCGGTAAAATATATTACTCCAAATAAACAGTTTAGTACAATGGAATGTGCCTGAAGTACCACATTAACCTCAAGCAACCTCTTCAATAACCACTAAATCATTCATGTCATAAATGATCAACTAGCTACACACAACTAGAAAACCAAAACTAAAACAAGCGTAAACTAAGACACATCAATCTTTATGCTAAACAAGGGAAAATCAACCTATCCAAGTCTAATGTCATGGATGACATCAAACTTTAATTGGATTGCAGATAGACCACAATCATCGAAGTAATCATCTTCATAATCATTGTAATCACATGTACCATCTTTCCATTGCTCCAAAAGACTCCTCTCGTTCCCTCCACTACCAAAATAATTAGTCTCGTTAGGATATTCCAAAACTTCATCATTGTCGCTATCAGAAACAACCGCATTACCCACCTTAGAGAATGGGTTACCCACCATAGTTGAAGAAGTACAAGTAGAGGAAGAAATACTAGGCTTAGTGGCCGCATCCTGCTACTTCTCTTTCGGATCACTCACAAGCTTATCTTCACTAACATGATCACCCGGATAATCAACCTTTTTTAGAGGTTTACCATCATCATCCATAAAAGTAACTTTCCCTTCAATAATTAGCTTTTCAAGCTTCCCAATTTTCTCAAAAATAGGAGTAGTATTGTGCTACTAGTTTCAACATTCCAGAACGAAGAGCCACTAGAATTTGCCTCATTACTAGCTAAATTTAAATTTGCCCCATTGGTACCCAACTCTCCATCAATATCAACCAAATTAAGCACATCAAAGCGGTTTGAATTACTAACGTCTTTAGTAGGCTCCACACCTTTCTTCTTACTAGATTTGGTTGTGGGCTTTTTTTAATCAGGTTTATACTCTTTTGCAGGTTTAAAACCCAATTTCGGACCAACCGGAACACCTTTAGGAACCTGACTAGGCTTCTTCAAGTTTTTCGTCACACCCACACTAGGATTTTTAAGATATTCCTTCTGAATATGACCAAAAACCTTACACCACACACATCTAGGGGGTTTTCACTCATAGTCAACACGAACAATACACGTATAAAACCCCTCCCCAGAAAGTTTAGGCATATCCACCACAATAGTATCTTTCAACTAGACATCAACCCGAACTTCAATCATTACTCTAGCATAGATTGACCTACCCTATGATTGGGTGCACATGTCAGATGTGTAAGAATCAAGCATCAAAGGAGTACCAAGCTTAGTAGCAATAGCACTCAAACCATCCTCACTAAATGTAGTCACATGGACATCATGGAGTTTACCCACACCGGAAAATTACCCATATCTTCTTGTAATAAGTTCACATTCGGATCCCACTTTTTCAGAATAAGCGGATTATTACGAATAAACCATGGACCATTTTCAAGCATTGTATCCAACCCATCCATAGACCTAAACTGGAATGAGAATATCCTGGTAGACGAGTTAAGCATTGATTTTACCCGTCCATATTTACCCAAAGTGTTCTGAACATAGTTAGCAACAACGGGGTAAGCCACACCCTTTCACAAAAAGAATCCATATACCGTATTAGCAAACCATGCACTAATAGCTCTAATAGACTCCACCGGAACAACCACATCAACCCCGTTTCCCCCCGGAGTAAATAAGGTGCGAAAATTCATGGATTTCCTACTCGGGCCAGTAGTAAATAAATTAGCAAGAAGTACCTGGTTTCGGGTTAACATTAAGGCTAGTCGGTGTCTGCCCCACATTTACATCTTCAATATTCACTGTAGCATCCACATATTCTTCCACAACAGACGAGGATACCACGAACGTATCCTTGACGGCCTTCACAGAAGGTACACCACCACTTTTCTCCTTAAGACCTCTCCCACCCCACCCCCTGTTTGGGTAATCTCGCTCCATCCCCAAAAAATTCACACCCTACGTCACCTACTCAACCAGTCGTAACAACACCAAAACCACTAACTCACCACGTAACCAAAAAGGCACGTCCTGTGATCCCAAAACGACCCACAAACCCTACAATTTGTAGATCGCAGCAGCAGTCAAGTAATGAATAAGCGAAACCCTAACAAAACGCGATTGTAAGTTTTAAACAATAAGGATGATCGATCAATTAAACCCTACCAGTAGCGATCAAGAGAAACCCTAAAAAACATTAACCACAAACGAAAACCTAACAATCTAAAGCAATCCCAAACGTAAGTAGGATCAAACAAAGAAGCAAGATCAAACTTAGGATCGGATAGTTAAAGATTGGGGGGAAGTCGATTAAGATTAAAAGTCGATTAGGGAAAGAGAGAATCACCCAAATCGCCACAGCAAGGAGGGGGTCCTATTTTACGGATCTCTAATACATTTTTATATTTGCCATTAACAAAACGTAAAGAGATCGTTAAATAGAAATAAGGTTTTTATTCATTTATTGTATTAACACATGCACTTAAACTTAGAAATTGTGTTTAAACTACAAATATGAATCCAACGATGACAATGAAAGCGTATCATTAAGGAACATTTCTTGGCAAGAAGTTTGGAAGAGAAAATCGTTAACTAAACCCAAAGGTGATGACGAAATATCACTTGAGTAGATGCTATTGTTGTCTACAACAAACGGTTCAGTCCAGAAATCTCCTTCAGGTATGTAACAGGATGATTGTGGTGAAACATGAGTTGAAGTTGCATAATGAGAACCACTAAATGAAGATGATGATGTTGCAGAAATTGATGGCAGCTGCGAAGATGATTTGGTTGGTACTTCGGTGACAACTTTCTCTTCCGACTTTACATTTATATTTTTAGCTGGACTTACTCTAGGGTTGGTCTTATCGGTTTGTAGACTTTCATTTTCTTCATATTTTGGCATAAGTATTCTTTGATCTTTTTGAGCCCTGGTTTTCAGATGTGCATGCCAATGGTTTTTTATTTCATTGTCGCTTCTTCCAGGCAGTTTTTCAGCGATCTTCGACCATCTATAGATATAACAACAAAACTTTATTTAGATGATCGACGCGGACATAAACATCTCTACTTATAAAATAAATTTGTTCAATGAAATATTTTATTATTCGAACTTACTTGTTGCCTAACTTGTTCTGTAAACTGACTATGATATCTTCTTCTTCTTTCGAGTAGTTCCCACGTTTCACATTTGGGCATAAATAGTTTTTCCACCGTAGTCTACAACTTTTCCCACATCTAGACAAACCTAAAGTAAAGAAATTCCAAACAACAACATATAATTAAGCAAAAGTGTATAATTCATTATATCATCTTCAGGAAGATGGAAGTTAAGTAGCTAGCTAGATCATACCGGCAAGTTTAGGAAGTTCACGCCAATTGTAATGACCATTTCTTTCGATATAGGCTCTAAGCCTGTTGTCTTCGTCTTCACTCCACGCACCTTTCTTTCTTCCGTTTTTGTCGAAACATGGTGCCATCACCATATTGTTATCTTCTGGCTCTCTCTGTTGTAGATCTCTTTTTTAATGTCTATATATTAGTAACTAGTAAACCTTTAATATTTCTTGATTGTATAGATGTGGAAATATGAACGTGGTTCCATATATTGAATATATCAATGTTAAAGAAAGACCATAAGTACTGACTTTCGACCTTCGAGTTTTTTTATTTGTGTGTTTCCATTACGTATTATTTATTCAGTTGGAACAAATTTTACGTAGATTTCACCAACTAGTTGCGTTAAAAATTTTAGATAAAAGGTTAATTAGCTTGGTATATAGTATATACACCATCTATAGCTTTCTCTAGCTATATATCGATCTGTTATGGTTATAGTCCAGGATCTTGAAAGCTTTGATCACATACAAAACGTTGATGCAATTATGCAATCAATTTAAGTTCACAATACGACGACTATACAAGTGAGAACGCGTTTTAAATTTGCAAAATATATTATACAAAGATAATAATAATTAAGTAAGATACATATATAATTAAGTTAAGCTAGAACTGGGTCCGGTATGTTTAAATGTCTCCGTCTTTTCAAAATATTATAGAGTAAATTGCAAAAATCGTCCTTAAACTATGGCCAAATTGCACGTTTCGTCCCAAAACTTTGGAAAGTGCAAATATCGTCCCTGTGGGGAAACTTTGGGGCAGAAATCGTCCCTGGCCTAGATCAAATGACTAAAATACCATTCTTTCTTTATTACTTTTCAGTTTCTTGCGCAAATGGTCCTTGTATTTCGCAAGATTTTGCAAATTTAGTCATTTTTTTTTTTTTTTTAATTAACAATTAATATTAGTATTATGCTTTTATCGTTTTAAGTTCGTCCGATTTTACATTTTCGACGTTTTCGTCCGACCGTTTTCGTCCGTTTTTCGTTTTCGTTCGATTTTTCACGTTTTATTACGCCGTGACAGTGTTTTTTTACGTTTTGTTCGTTCTTTTACGTTTTGTCTCTTTTTTACCGTTTTTATGTTTTAGTCCGTTTTTACGTTTTCGTCCGATGTTTTACGTTTTACGTTTTTTTACGTTTTTTTCGATGTTTTAAGTTTTAGTCGATTTTTTCGTTTTGTTTTGTTTTCCGATTTTTACGTTTTCGTCCGTTTTTTCACGTTTTAGTCAGACGTTTTCGTTGTTTTTAACGTTTTAGTCGATGTTACGTTTTCGTGATTTTTACGTTTTCATCGGATGTTTTGGTTTTGTCGACGTAAAAATCGATTTTTGGGTTTTCGTCGATTTTTATCGGACGTAAAAATATGACAAAACGTGGACAAAACGTAAAAACGAGACAAAAACGTAAAATCGGACGAAAACGTAAAAATCAGACAAAAACGCAAAAACTGACGAAAACGTAATCGGGACGAAAACGTGAAAACGGTTTCGAAAAACGTAAAAAAAGAGAGACAAAACGAAAAAACTGGCAAAACGTGAAAAACGGAGAAACGTAAAAAACGGACGCAAAACGCAAAAAGAGACAAAACGTAAAAAGAAATGGTAATAAAACGAAAAACTGCGAAAACGTATAAAAAAGAGACAAAAACGTAAAAATCTGACGTAAAACGTAAAAACGGAAAACCTAAAAATAATAAAACATAAAAACGGACGAAAACGTAAAAAATCGGACGAAAACGTAAAAAAGCGGTAAAAAACGTAAAAAAACGTAAAAATCGGACGAAACGTAAAATCGGACGAAACGTAAAAACGGATGAAAACGACGAAAACGTAAACAAAACGGACGAAAACGTAAAAAAAAGAGACAAAAACGTAAAAAAATCGGACGAAAGCGTAAAAAAATGGACGAAAACTTAAAAAACGGACGAAAACGTAAAAAAAGAGACAAAAACGTAAAAAAATCGGACGAAAACGTAAAAAAATGGAAGAAAACGTAAAAAACGGAAAACGTAAAAGAACGACGAACGTAAAAAACGACCAAAACGTAAAAAGAGACGAAAACGTAAAAAATCGGACGACGGCGTAAAAAACGGACGAAAACCTAAAAATCGGATTAAAACGTATAAAATGAAAACGTAAAAAATCGGACGAAAACGTTAAAAATCGGACGAAAACGTAAAAAATCGGACGAAAACGTAAAAACGGACGAAAACGTAAAAATCCTCGAAAACGTAAAAAAAACGTAAAACGAAAAATCTGACGAAACGTAAATAAACGAAGAAAACGTAAAATCAGACGAAACGTAAAAAATTAATACTAATACTAATAGTTAATTAAAAAAAAAAAAAAAAAAAAGGACTAAATTTGCAAAATCTTGGGAAACACAGGGACCATTTGGCGCAAGAAACCTAAAAGTAATAAAGAGAGAAGGTATTTTAGTCATTTGATTTAGCCTTGAGGGACGATTTCTGCCCCAAAGTTTCCCCACAGGGACGATATTTGCACTTTCCAAAGTTTTGGGACGAAACGTGCAATTTGGCTATAGTTTAGGGACGATTTTTGCAATTTACTCAATATTATATATGTACAAGACTACAAGTGTACAACCTGTTTAGAGTAACAACAAATATTGTAGTGCGAAAATATATATTTACACTCTAGAACATAGTATTTTGCATTGAATATTTAATCTGTCAATCGTTAACATCATTAGTTTACATGTTTGGGTCATTAAATCATATCATCGTAATCACTTTAGATAATACAAAGTACTTAGGGTGATGGGGTGAGCGGCATGGAGCTTCGGTACCTAAATCAAAGATCGGCAAACCACCACCCCATCAAATATCTGCATTAGCATGCGGCATCGGCATGGAATTTCGGCATACACTTGCCGCTGTTGATAATTTGGTTGTGTTGATAAAATTTTAGTTTTTGGTTTTTTTTAAAAAAAATTGGATTTGACAACCAATGCCAAAATTTGACAACCACCCCCATCAAACTTACATCTTTTGGCATAAAATTTAGCAAGTAACATGTCACTTTGTGATTGACCCAATTCTATGCCAAAATTTTGTTTGGCAACCACACCTCCATCACCCTTATGGAATTCGCCTGAACATATGTTTTGAAACTGAATAGAATTTGACTTTATCTAGCTCTTTCGTGTTTTGAAACTGAATTGAATATTCCAATCCCATTCTACGGTTGGTTTTGTAACTCCAAATGGTAAGTACGTATATATATATTAAATCGGGACAACTTGTAACTCAAAGTAAATAACATATTCAAAACTTGATTTGTGTGTAACCCAAATCGAGATCCAAAAGGTTATATTCAAAGTCGAATATCAAACACCTTTGAGTATTTAGTAATTTGCACATCCTTCTTTTTTTTTTATTATTATTATTATTATTATCAATATTATTATCCTTCAAAGTCGAATATCAAACACCGTCGAATATCATACACTTGCCGCTGTTGATAACCATTGGGCTGTCTCATCCTTGGCATTTGCTTCATACAGGTACCCACCTCCGCAAAACCTATGAGCACACTGGAGAGAATTTGTAGAATAAGAGCTCAAGGTCCTAGTCTGGCTCGTGCTCACTCCAGTTGGGCCCCACTAGGCTAGGAGAGTTGCTTGCTATTCCTTGTGGGAGGACAATGGTTGGTGCCAAAAGATATCCGAGGTTAGGGTATTCCCGCCAATCTACACATTTTTTGTGAAATAAGATGATTAACACTGTAATTGACAACAGAGAAAAAAAAATAATAATAATAGAGAGAAAAAAAAAAAGTTGCAATGACGTATATGTGCTGATATCATGTAATGTTGGACACTCTGTCAGCTTGTCATAAAGGAGCCATCTAACGCAAATAGTGGATCTTGAACTAAATTATTACTCCCTCCGTCTCAAAATTATTGTCAGGAGACAAGAAACACATACTTTAATAAAAGTGGGGCCACTTTCATTTTCAACCAATCAAATAGAATATTCCTCCTCTAAATTCTCTTGTTTTTACTTAATATGGAAAGTGGACAATTAATTTGAGACATCCCAAAAAGGAAATATGGACTATTATTATGAGACGGAGGGAGTACGATTTACTAGTAAAAAAAAAAGAAAAGAAAAAGAACTTAGAGTTAACTACATAAATGGTCCCTGTGTTTTGTTCGTTTTTACGGATTCAGTCAATTTTTCAGTTATATTACGAGTCCAGTCACATGTTATGAATCCAGTTCATTTTGTCCAAATTTGTTAGTTTTTGCTGTTAAGTCGAATAAAGTGACAAAAATACCCTCATTTTCGTCATCTTATTATTATTATTATTATTATTATTTTTAATATAAACATCACTTTATTAGAAACTCATAGGATTATTATTATTATTATTATTATTATTATTATTATTATTATTATTATTATTATTTTATTTTTATTTATTTATTTATTTTTTATTTTTTGTAAAACATCACTTCATTAAAAAACCAAAGGGATTTTACAAGAAATTGGTGGAAAGCCGAAACACTAGTTAGGCTCCCACTCCTTTATGAATACAAAAACTTAGTCTATGAAAAATAAAATCACCACTCTTGACATTATTCGAGTGGCTAACAACAACGGTCTTGATGCGTGAAAGTGTATCCAAAGCTTCCGCGTCAAGCTCCCCAAATGTGGTAAAAACAAATGGAATGAACTTGTAACAGTTTTCTTCACATTTGGACACGTATTTCTTTTTCTTCTTCCCCACGGCATTATGTAAGGCTACCCCGGAGCCCACATAGTTGCATCAATACACGAAGGAGAGATCCCGGTCACATCCAAACACGCGTCCTTACCTTGGATCCAATTGAATAATAGCAAGTCTGCAGGTCGTAACTCTTTCCCATCACTCGAAAGAAACCCCATTGGAGCCTCTTTTTCACCATAATCCCTACTTTGGAACATATGTCGACAAGAATATTACGCACCAGGTTATGTCTGAACTTCACCCCCACTTCACTGGAACAGTGAACTGCACGGTCTCCCCATTGGTCCATACGATGCGTGTTGCAGCTCGGGCAAGGGCTACCTTCAGAAAACATAGGTATGGTAAGCCTATTGTTGGGAATTATATTTTGTAATGGTTAAGTCTAGTTAAGTTTGGTAGCAGTATTAGTTAAGTCTGCCAGTACTAAAGATGTTAAGTCTGGCAGACCATAGTGTCGATGGTTAAGTCTGTTTATGTTCAAAACATAATAGTTGTTAGAGTTATATTAGGAATAGATATGAACGTGTAGAGATATCTTAGGAGACGATATCTTTACCCTTCTACAAGTTTGTTAGACAATTAGGGTTTCTTTGGTGTATAAAAGGAACCCTAAGGAGTTAGGTTAATGTACGGGTTGTATGCATTAGCTTTCAAGCAAATTAATAGAAATTACGAAGTTAGTTTATATTGTTGTTCATACTTTGTGTGTTAAAACTCCGCATTAACACATCAAGCTTTTGATAAAGAGTTCTTCATATAGTAAATTGAATCCGTTCAAGTTTACTATTAGTCATTCAAGGCTACTTAGATTCAGAAACTTTTGGACCTACAAGTGGTATCAGAGCCTGTTGAAGGACTCTGTATTGAAGAAACAAATCATACCAAGATCACTCATCTCATCTCTCAAAACCCTTAAAGAATGTCTCTTCATGACGATTTCTCAAACCATCACAGTGATGAAGAAGGTTCTGAAAGAAACCGAAGCTTCGAAAGGATCTCGAAAGCAGAAGAAACAGAACAACAACTTCCTGCAACAACAACTATCTCCAACCTCAAACTTCCTATTCTGAAAAAGGAAGAATATGACATTTGGGCCATGGAGATGGAACAATATTTGGAATATGTAGATTACGAGGTCTGGAAAGTGATCCAGAATGGGAATTCTAAGAAGAGAATCTCCAAAGGCAAAGATGGCACACTCAGGATCCTTCCACCAGTCACAAATGCAGAGATACTTGCTGAAGAGAAAGAAAGGAAGGCAAGAACTCTCCTAAAGATGGCCATACCAAAGGAACATCTGAGAAGGTTCCACAATTTAGACGATGCTAAGGAGATATGGGAGGCTATTAAAACAAGATTTGGAAGAAACGCTAATTCCAAGAAAATGCAAAAAGTCGTTTATAAACAAGTTTGAGGCATTTTCAATCGCAGCTCAAGGACTGGAGAAAGGCTATGACAGGTTCCAACAACTCCTGTCACATTTGGAAACACATGGATCTGAGGTATCCAATGAAGATGCTAATATGAAATTTCTCAGATCATTGCCCAATGAATGGTCAAATCTAGCTATGATAATGAGGAATAAAGAAGATATTGACACTTTGTCAATAGATGACTTGTTTAATAATCTCAAAGTATATGAACAAGACATCAAAGGGAATTCAAACGCTTCTTCAAGTAATAATGTTGTTTTTGTCTCTCATGGCAGAAACAATAAAACCGAGTTAAGTCCGGTAGTGGTTTCAGCTGGTAGCTATACAGTTAGTACTGGTGTTAAGGAAAAGGATGAGGCTACTGGTTTTGCTGATAAGCTCCTCTACTCTCTGTTTTCAAATCAATCTGAAAACATTCTAAATGACGAATTGGATCAGATTGAAGATGAGGATATAGAGGAAATGGATATCAACTGGCAGTGTGCCATGATTGCATTAAGGATGAGAAAATTCTTCAAGAAGACTGGTAGGCAAGTGCGCTTTGATGGAAATAAACCAGTAGGATTTGACAAGTCAAAGCTGAAGTGCTACAAGTGTCAAGAGAAGGGTCATTTTGCTAGGGAGTGTACTGTAAAGGAGGGTAATGAGGAGAAGAAAAGGAAGATTTCTCTTCATCAGAAGATAAAGCGCACTGACACGTACACTTTTCTTTTCTTTGAGGAACGAGGCTTGAACTGTTGTGTTCAAACATCATTATGTTGAAGTACGAGGCCTGAACTGATGTGAACAGACGTCATAAGAAGATTTCTCTTCTTTCGAAGATAATGCGCACTGAAACGTACACATTTCTTTTCTTTAGAGAACGAGGCTTGAACTGTTGTGTTCAAACGTCATAAGAAGATTTCTCTTCTTTCGAAGATAATGCGCACTGAAACGTACACATTTCTTTTCTTTAGAGAACGAGGCTTGAACTGTTGTGTTCAAACGTCATAATCTCTCTGTTTTCATCTACTCTTGGCAAACTTGTAATCACCCCATTATCATTCAGTAGGCTATTTGTCGTGACAGCTGATGGAGAAAACCCGATATAATGAATTTGACCCTGAAGTAAACTACCCGAACTCGTGACTTAAACTTGCACATATGTAACAAAGAGCGGTGCCGAGACTTCATCCTCCATTGAATCTCTAAGTACTCTATACTCTTCATCCAACCAACCATCAAGTAATAGACGTACATCACCACTTGAGAATCCACAATTCAATGTGACACTGAGCACTACAACGTAACTCCTTAAAGTGATAGTTATTTTGTGGTGGTATGAGCCCAATTCCCCCAAGTGGTAAAAGAAAAAGGTAAAAGACACCCAACAATAACTAGATTTCCAAGTCTTCGTATTTGAATATAAGCTCGAACAAGGATCTTGAAGAATCTTCATCCAACCATCCCCGATACCTTCAGATACTAAGTACACTCGCCCGTGATATTTCACTTCAACCTCAAATAAATAATACTGAATTAACGCCTTTGTCACATCTTCTGAACAGCTCAAATCTAGCCTTCTTTGACATTTTAAATGAACTTTGATAATGGTTTCATCTTGACCATGGTTAAAAGCACGTAACCCCGTAAAACCTTGTAATAGCCAAACTGCCATGAGGACAATCCAAACAAACACCCAATTTATGAAGTACACCCTTTTATCCCTTCTTTGAAGTAGAAACCGTAGAACCAGCATCAAATAAGATCCCGATATACACTTTCCATTTCTCCAGAATGGTTCCATCAATACGGGATTTTTCAACTCTATGGTTTAAACCGAAAAATAGTTTCTTTCGCGGGATTTTACAAAACCAAGAGTAAACAGTAAGATAGATCCGGAAATGCACCTTGCAATTACCAGTATGTTTCCATTGTCAAGGGATTTTACAAGTCAAAGATTTAAACCGAGATATAGATTCTTTCGCGGGATTTTACAAAATCAAGACAATACCGTAAACAATGTAAATTTGAATGTTTTATGACAACTTTGGTTTCGGTGAATATATGTTTTAGGGGAACATGCAGTGGTTCATACTCCAACATCAACAAAATCCTCAACCATCCAATAAATACTTTGGTAAACACATCTTCCACATATTCTGACGGCTATTGCAGTGACTACATGGTGAAGTAAATCTGATATACCAAACTTGATCATGAAGTGAAATTCCCCAGATTTGTTACTTAAACATGTAGTAATCCTTGTGAAGAAGAAACGGTGTACCCAATGTACAAAACCTCTTGACATATTCTCAACTGCGTGAGACACGGAAGTGATAGTTACGTTGTGGGTAAAGCGAGAAAGAATCACAAAGGTAACTAAATAGCCAAGTCTTTATCACACTCAATAAACGCCCAGACAAGTCATCTTCGCGGAAGGGCAGAAAGAAAGAAGACGAAAATAAGTAAACGCGCCCGGAAAACGTCACTTCAAATTCAAATAAGAAATACCGAACAAACAACCCCGTAGTCAACTTCGTTCAACCATTAATTCAAGCCGTGAAACAATATCCTTAGTGAAAATGTTTAAACCAACGTATCAAATCCACAGCACAACAAATTTCAGCATCAATCCCAAATTAAATTTCTTCAACACGTGATACATCAAATCTCATCATCAAATGACCCAGTTTTGAGAAGCTCATCAGTCCATTATCCAAATCATTTCAACCCAATACAAGTCCAACTTCATTCGAGCCCATATACGGTACACCACCTTTCCAAAAATGCAAAACCTTTTCGGACCAATTCAAAGTGAGTGCAATTTATCTTATAACCCGCAGTTACTACGCACAAACCTTAACATACTTCGGTCAAGGCCCATGATAATAATTGACATGTCTAATCCAAATTGTCCAATCATCAAATGCAAGTCCAAATCACACACAAATTGTCCATAATGTCAACACCATGAGATACATTTGAAAAACAAATTGTCAATCGATCCAACATAATATGAGTGTTTTCACTTTTACGTTAAAGACAAGTAATGTTACGATTGGATAAATCATGAGTCCCTAGGCCTACACCATATTCGAACAAATCACGTAACATATGTCATAGAAAGAGACAATCATCATGGCCCATTCACGTATCTCATAGAAACACAAGCCCATAGCCTAAAATCATATACCCAGTTTTATAACAACAATTAAATCATGGCCCATTGACAGAAGAGATATCACCCGATCCACATAGAGCCCTAATTATACGGGGTATATAAGTTAACTATCACACACTTAACTCAAACCCTAAGATTTCTCCCATTTCAGTCTCACGCCTACCACACCAAACATTCACTCTTGCAAACCCTAAATCACACACCTTCTTTCCTCCGCCCCCATCTCTCAATATCTGCTCCTCCTAACCGGTTTCATTCACAATAAATCACAACTCCCATCTACTAAACATCCTTCTTCATACCTTATTGCATCGTTGTACAGATTTGTCTCGCCATAGGGTTGGCTCGAGACAACATCTTGGCCACAGGGATGGCTAGAGGGTCATGAGAAAGCTTCGACATCACCACCACAGGGATGGTTAGATGGTGTTATGCGACGGCCACAGGGATGGCGTGAGCACATGGTGTTGGCAACGATATTCAATCCCAACAACACAGGTAGGTTAACTTATTTAGATGGTTTAAGTATCATTAATAACGAACAAATGAACAAGATATAACATGTTTTGTTATCATCTTTTCATTAGTATCGGATAGTGAATGAAGCGAGTCTTCAACAAGTTGGATCTGTGATGATTTCATAAATCGTATATATGGACCCTTGGTCTTGATAAACCTTTTGAGTTTCACGACTTATGAGAAACTGAGATTCATTAAACAATTAATTTGATATGGTGAGGGTGTTACTTTTAGGTTGTTGATAGATTTGGTAAGGTTGTTGATGGATTTTGATGATGTTTGTATGGTATGATAGTAAATATGGTTTGGGTCACATAGCCTTTTATTTTGATTTGGTATTTGTGGTCAAGTGGTTAACTAAAACTTTCTCCTTTTCTGTCGTGACTGGTTGTGGCAACTCGCATCTGAATGTGGCAACTCGCATACCAGCCATTGAAACTGGACATTATAACAACTCGCAACCAAGAATACATTGAGTCATGACAGTCAATACTGTCAACTCGCTTACTTTTTGTAACAAGGCAACTCGCATGACACTTTAAAACCGTTTTAACAACTCGCATTAAAGAATGCAAGTGCACATAACTCGCTACAGAACCAACCGCACAAGTAGCAACACGCTAAAAAGTGAGTTGAGAGCAACTCGCATATGGACCATAGCAACTCGCAGTTGACTAAATAGTAAACCCGCATCCTTAAAGCTAGTACCCAACTCGCAAAGAACAAAGACGAATCTGGACATGACCTTGACAACTCGCTATTAAGAATACCACAACCAGGCGTAAATACGAATGAGTGCATTAAAACCGTTTACACGGTTAGCGACTTCTTTCGCAAGTGAATACCATGGATTTTGAACATTTTTATCTCATGTAAATGATATCAAAAGCGGTTAATAACTTCAAACAGATTTGATCATTGAAAAGGAAAAAATAAGGCTGCTCAAAACATTATGTAACACTAGAAACCGCATTATGACCACGAGAACAACATAAACCATACTCAATAACCATATTCAAACCAACATATGACCCATTCATAAAGCGATTCAACAAATTAGTAAAGCAAATAAGCAGACTTCACAAAACAAGGCGCATCAAACATGTCAACCCGCATACAAAAGAGACAAAACCATAACGAATCATCAAGAACAACACAACCTTGGCTCGGTACCAATTGTTAGGATCCAATATTTATGTTGTTTGATGATTCGGGTGGTCGAGGATTGTGATTAAACAAGTAAGCCATTTTAGATAGATGAAGAGAGTTGAGAGGAGGTTCTTGAAAGAGAGTTGCTTTATAAAAGTGAAAGTTTTATTCAAAGAAGCCACACCCCTTCCATGGATGGAAGGGGTATTTATACTTACAAAATACACGACCTCCTATCGACCTGTGGATCAGGTATACAGTAGGTAAAGTGTAACACCCCCAAATTTTGTCTAGCGGAAGAAAACGAGTTATTCGGGAGCGTTACGGGATTGGTGGATCATTACACAAGTAATAAAGAATGGAATACATATTCCGTTTAAATTCATAAAATATTTTAAACCATTATCTTACAATATTGTTTTAGATAAATGGGCACATCCCATAATTTTTAGTGGTCCCAAAGTAAAAACATCATCTTTGTGTAAAAACACTTATTTAATACTACTACGACCATTTGTCCGCTTCTTGCCTTGCCTTCATGAACATAACTTAAACACCTGAGAAAATATGCTAAAAGGTTAGCTAAAAGCTGGTGAGTTCATAGGTTTAAGTTAAAATAGTAAGTTTGGACCATAAGTAATAGGTCATATAATCATTACAACGAATATAATGATATATGGATGAAAGTCTATTACGTTATCTCTAAGTTCATGCAACCGATACTCTGACGGTTTACGTATGCTAAAAGTTATCATACAATATAAGGGCCCATAGCAAGTGTATTGTCCCTCAACACTTGGTTCCGACATGGTATACGTTTCGCTTTGGCCTAAGCATGGCCAACCGAACGGAGGAGTCACCCTCAATAGATCTATTTATAACATTCGCGTTTCCCAATGGGGAATTGACGGTTCATGAAAAGGGCATTCTCTAGGGACATAAGGGCTTAGGCTAAACCACGTAATAGTAATCATGTGATAGTTTTGGTCCATAAAATGTTTTGCATATTTCTCACCCCAAAATGAATAAAACAGTTTATCAAGTAAAAGTGGGGCTATGAAAACTCACCTTAGCAAATGTGCAATCCAAGTGTGGGATTAGTGATTGTTGTAGAGCGGCACCGACACGCAACCTAGATAAGGAGGGAAATTTTTTAGCTCATTATTTTAAGTATTGTTTACTCAAAATGGTTTAATTGCATTAAAGCTAAACTTTAGCTTGTAATAGTTGTAAAAATGATTTTTACTAGTATGTATACGAAATATATATATACTTTTCTTGTTGACATTAATATGGTTCTTAATATCCAAAGTTTGACATGAAGAATAATTATAACATTCCACTAGTAAGTATATAAATGTGTATGTACTTATTTAAGTTGACACAAAATGGTATTGTCAAAACTAGTATATATAATTTATTTATTTTCTAATTGCATTTAGAAAATGTTTAAGTTAAAGTTGAAAACTCTCAAATTTATTAGTTTACAAAACGATTTAGTTGTCCTCATTTATTTATCAAAATTTGTTCTTAATACATATGGTTCTCAACTAGGGATTTTACTCGACATATACTTATATATGTTTATACATTGACGTTTAGGCTTTGACGGGGCCTCGTTATGTGAATCATGTTTTTAAGCATTTGTTGTCTTGTATGTATATAAAAAAAAATATATCAACCTTGCACTTGTTCACTTGTAATTTCGTATGTGTATATACATCAAATGCCGAATATTTCAAATACTTGACATATGAGCTTGGTTTTATAATTTATTTCGGTTTACATTTGAATTCTATTGAGAACTCATCTAACTGTTTTTAAACGAGTAGTTAATTATTGCAAATGGGCGTGGCCGAAAAGATTTGATATAATGTTGGGCACGGGCTCAAGTAGTGTACAAATGAGAGAAGGGCTTTGGCCCAAGAATGAAGTGGAAATTCTCTTGGACTCATTTATGAGTTGCGGCCCAATGTCAAAACAGGAAGCAGGTTTGTAGCAATTCTGTTTTCGACATTACATACACTTTAGCATTTTATTTCAAGTTCATTAGATGTCTATCATGTTTAACGTGAGCATTCTAGTTCGAGTTGTTGGCTCCGCACAAGGTTAGCTAACCTCGAAACTAGGGAGTGAGCAAGAGAGTAAATGAAACTTGGCATAAGTCGAGTACTACTTCAACTTGATCTCGATCTCGTCTACCCTTATGCATTCGGCACAACCATGGACTACTAAATATGTTTGTAGTGACTAAGCCTATTCGACTTGAGATCTCCTAGGCGTTCATATAATTTAGACCCAAGGTTTACTTTTAAAAATTTAGTCACAAGCGAAATGAAATCCTAGTAGTTTTCCATGTTTACGCAAGGTAGAAAATGAAGTTCGACATTTTTTTTACAAGGACATGAGGGTCGACTTAAAATGTGAGCATCGACATAGGTCACTAGTAGGCTTCACACCTAATTCA
The DNA here is from genome assembly GCA_910596185.1 of Chrysanthemum makinoi. Lineage (NCBI taxonomy): Eukaryota > Viridiplantae > Streptophyta > Magnoliopsida > Asterales > Asteraceae > Chrysanthemum > Chrysanthemum makinoi. The sequence continues at coordinate 194,808,329 of OU343219.1, read as the reverse complement.
TGTGCCTCATCTTGTCCCTTTATTTCGTTAGAAACAAGAACACAAACGGACCCTTGTGCAAAAAGACTTTACGAGTTTCATGTTACTAAAGGTTGTTTACTAGTACTAAGGTTACACTTGTATAAACACAATCTTTCTAGTTCTTGGTTTAGCGGTTTCGACAAGACTCAAGATTCAACCTAACAATATCAAAGACTCTACTTCTACTTTTTCTTGTTTCAAGCCCTCGACAAAAACCCATTTCACATTCAAGAGATAATTTATTTTCGGCATAGAAAATTAAAAGACATAAACACGGTAAAGGTTTTTATAACATCTTTTTAGTACAAGATTTTACTAAACCACATAACAACAACAAAGGAATATTACAACAAAGAAAACTCATAACCTCAACTCGAAGACGCCGCGTGAGTACGAGAATGAATACTTGGTTTCGGACCAAATGAGACTTGAATTAGCTCCTCCACACCTCTAATTTCAAAACCCCCAAATCAAATTTTGAAAACCCTAACTTTTGTAAACCTTAGTTTTTGATAAAACTTGATGAAAATTGAGTTTGGGGTCTTTGAAATCCGACTAGAGATATAGGAGTAGATTGAGGAGGAGTTTGGTTAACTTTCTCATCTTGCAATTTGGGTTGAAGCCAAAAATAGATAACATCAAACCAAAAGCGAATCTTGGACATAGGCTCAAGATGGATTGTTGTAAAGATTTGTTTCTCCTTGGTGATTCATCTTGATTTTTCTTGGATTCCCTCGTGGTGTAGCCGCGCATCAAGAGAGGATTTGGGGAAGCTTAACTTTCATGGATTTGGTAAAGATAGATGAGGAATATTTGGAAGAGGAGTGTTGGTTTACTACTTTGGGGAGATTCGGCCTATGAAGCGTGTGGGTAGGAGGAGCAGGGCTAGGGAAAGAGATGAAGATGGACATCTTGATTTTTCCCTGCTTTTGGAGGTGTGTTTTTGTCGTGTGTGTAGGAGAAAGACAAAGAGGGTACTTTAATTTTTATAATATCTCTTCTTGTAAATGTATTCCATGTATACAAATAAAAGTAAACTAAAGTATTGTAAGTAACAAAAAAATGAGGGCATAGGTAATGTAGACCTTTAATTTATTTGTGTAAGTATGTGTATGTAGGATAATTATTGTATAAAATGTATGCATATACATTATACTTATGTATGTTTGCACTTGAGTCTTATAAAAGTTATTGTCTAAGTGATAGTGTGTTGAATATTTTGTGTCCGGTGAAGTCATATTGTGACCAAAGTTTCATTGTTTGATAACTTTTCATTCGTAGTATTTTATTGTTATGTGTCTGAAATATCTTTATCTTTGTAATATTCCATGTCGCGGACATTTGTTATTTGTTTTATCCAGTCCTTATCATAGTGTCGCGTGCGATTAAGTGTCGGTCACTGAGGAAAACGAGATAACTTCTCGTCTTACAATTTAAATCATAAGACAAAATGAAATATTCATAAAATGATATGAATGCAAGAGTTGTGAAATCTTTATTGTATGCGAGTTAGCTACTCAAATGATCAGACAAAGCTTATGCATGCTTAATGAATTAGGCTTAGTAATAATAAATTACTAATTATCAGTTAAATTTTAGTGAAAATTTACCGTGTGTCACATCCTCCCCGCCTTGGAAGAGAAAACCGTCATCGGTTTTCAGTTAGGATTACTTGATGAAGTAGAGAAAAGGTGTGGGTATTTGCGCTTGAATTGGTCTTCACGTTCCCACGTGTATTCTGGACCTCTTTGAGAGTTCCAACGGAATTTGACGATTGGGATGCGGCTTTGCTTAAGCCGTTTGATCTCTCTATCCATAATCTCAATGGGTTCCTCGACAAAATTCAATCTTTCGTCAACTTGGATTTCCTCCAAAGGAATAGCAAGAGTTTTGTCGGAAAGACATTTCTTTAAGTTGCACACGTGAAACACGTTGTGCACAGAGCTGAGTTCTTGTGGTAATTCAAGTCGGTATGCTACCGGTCCGATTCTCGCGAGAATTTTGAAAGGTCCAATGTAACGAGGATTTAACTTTCCACGTTTTTCGAAGCGGTTCGCCCTTCCATGGCAACTTTGAGCATAACTTTATCTCCACTTGAAACTCAAGTGGTTTCCTCCTTTATCCGCGTAGCTCTTTTGTGATCACGAGCTGCTTGAAGTCGGCTTTTGATTTGTACAATCTTCTCGGTAGTTTCTTGGATTAACTCCGGACCAGTAAGTTGACTTTCTCCAACTTGGCCCAACACAGTGATCTACACTTCCGACCATAGAGTGCTTCATATGGGGCGGCTTTGATGCTTGTGTGATAGCTGTTATTGTAAGAAAACTCGGCTAATGGCAAGTGCTTATCCCAGCCATTTCCAAAGTCTATCACACATGCTCTTAGCATATCCTCTAGTGTTTGAATGGTTCTCTCGCTTTGTCCATCGGTCTGAGGATGATAAGCGGTGCTCATGTCGAGGTTAGACCCTAAAGCATCTTGAAGTGATTTCCAAAAATTTGAGGTGAAAGCGGCTATCTCATGCGAGATGATGGAAATTGGTACACCATGGCGTGCGATGATTTCCTTCAGGTATAGTTGTGCAAGTTTTTCCATTCCATCACTTTCTTTCATCGGTAGAAAATGTGCTGACTTGGTGAGACGGTCAACTATTACCCAAATAATGTCGTAACCTTTAGAGGTTTTAGGTAACTTAGTGATAAAGTCCATTGTTAAACGTTCCCATTTCCACTCAGGGATTTCAGGTTGTACTAGTAGGCCTGAGGGTCTCTGATGTTCAGCTTTAACCTTTGAACATGTTAAACACCGGTGACATATGTTGCAATGTCGGCTTTCATGTTTGGCCACCAGTACAATTTCTTCAAATCAAGGTACATTTTGTGGATCACGGGTGGATGGAGTATTTATACTTGTGGGATTCGTGCATAATAATGTCGCGAATTCCTCCGTATAGTGGTATCCAACTTCGCTCTTTGAAACACAAAGTTCCATCCGACCTTTTTACGAATCCATTTTCACTCTCTGGCATTCCGTAAAGGTTCTCATTCGGACGATTCCCTTCCTTGAGTGCTTCCAATTGAGCCTCAAGAATTTTGGTTGGAAGAGGTGAACTAATTGTCATACCCAAGGATCTGACTCTAAGAGGTTATGGTCGCTCTTTCCTCACGAGAGCATCAGCAACTACATTCGCTTTACCCGGATGGTAACGAATCTCGCAGTCGTAATCACTGAGTAATTCCAACCATCGGCGTTGTCTCATGTTCAGTTCTTTCCGATCCAAAATGTGTTGTAGACTTTTGTGATCGGTGTATACGACACACTTCGTGCCATACGAGTAGTGTCTCCAAATTACGAGTCGCGAACACAACTGATCCTAACTCCAAGTCGATGCGTTGTGTAGTTTTTCTCATGGGTTTTAGGCGAGAGGCATATGCTACCACCTTCTCTCTTTGCATTAACACCGCTCCTAGCCCCTTGTGTGAAGCGTCGCAATAAACAAAAAAGTCTTCACTACCTTCGGTAAGGCAGCAGTGCACTACACAACTTTTCTTTAAGGAGTTGAAAAGCTTCTTCTTCTTTTTCTCCCCAGTTAAACTTGGTGTTTTTCTGGGTTAGCCTGGTTAAATATTTGGCAATCTTTGAGAAACCTTCAATGAATCTTCTGTAGTATCCAGTGAGTCCTAAGAATTGGCGTATTTCTGTAGGAGTTGTGGGTGTCGCCCAATCCTTTATTGGCTCGATCTTAGCGGGATCTACATGAATACCACGACTGTCGATTACATGACCTAGAATTATGCAGTAGATATCCAAAATTCACACTTCGAGAACTTTGCATACAGTTCTTCCTTCTTCAACAATTCCAAGATCAATCTAAGATGCTCTTCGTGTTCTTTCACGCTCTTGGAATAAATTAGGATATCGTCAATGAATACGATCACAAATTTATCCAAGTAGGGTTTACACACTCGGTTCATGAGGTCCATGAACACAGGTGGTGCGTTGGTTAACCCAAAAGGCATGACTTGGAACTCGTAATGTCCATAACGAGTTCTGAAGGCGGTTTTGGGAATGTCTTCTTCCCGAACTCTTAGTTGATGGTATCCGGACCTTAAGTCGATTTTTGAATAAACGCTTGAACCTTGAAGTTGGTCGAATAAGTCATCGATTCTCGGTAGTGGGTAGCGGTTCTTAATGGTTAGTTTATTCAATTCATGATAGTCAATGCACATTGAAAGTTCGTCCTTCTTCTTGGCGAATAAGGCTGGTGCTCCCTATGGTGATGAGCTCGGTCTAATGAATCCTTTTTCCGCAAGTTCCGACAACTGGTTTGATAACTCCTGGAGTTCCGTTGGAGCTAATCGATAAGGTGCTCTTGCCATTGGTGCGGCACCGGGCACTAGATCGATCGAAATTCAACTTTGTCGGTCGGGGAGTCTGGCAAATCTTCGGGAAAGACTTCAGGAAATTCCCTTACTATTGGCACATCTTCGGACATTTCTCTTCCTTTTCTTTTTCGTCTTTTCCGGTGACTTGTGCTAGGAAGATGTGACATCCTTCCTCGATACACCTCAACACCTTGGTACGGAAATGACATGCGGTCTTGAAGCGCTTCTTCGTCATTCGTCCCTTATTGTTAGGACTTCATCTCCATAGGGTAATTGGACTAGTTTCTCGTCACAAATGATGGCAGCATGATATTTTGCTAACCAATCCATTCCGACGATGACATCGAAACTACCCAATGCTACTGGTATCAAGTCGATATTGAATGGGTGGTTTAACAGGTTAAGGGTGCAACCTCTTATGATAGTATCTACCCTTTCTACGTTACCGTTAGCTAGTTCCACGTTGTATGCATTTCCTAATGCGGTTGGGGCAATATCGAGTAGTGGACTAAATGTATTAGAAACAAAACTCCTATCGGCTCCCGTATCAAACAATATGGATGCATAACGGTTATTTATAAAGAACGTACCCGTCACAACATTCGGGTCTTCCTGAGCTTCCACTTTGGATACAGCATAAACTCTTCCACGAGCTCCTTTGCCATTTCCACGATTACTCGTCATCCAACATTTCCTGAATCCTGCCATTCCATGGCTTCTGGATTTCCTCGGTTTCCTTGGTTTCCTCCATGGCCTTGGTTTCTGGTCTTTCGGCATTCATTCTTATAATGCCCTTTCTCGCCACAACCAAAGCAAGTTATATTAGCTTTTGGGTCTTGAGCTGGAGCTGTTTGAACCGTTGCCAATGATTTGGACTGCGGTTCCTGGTTAAGTTAATGCGATTTTCTACGATTACGGCACTTGGCTGTACACTTTGTGATGCGGTGTGCATCGATTACACGAAGGTGCGATCCACGATGCGGTTTCCTTTCCCCAATACCGCGCATAAGCTCTAGTAACATTTGCCTCTTGCTTTGATTGTTCTGTTGTTCCTCTTGTTGTTGCCACGATATTCATTGTTGTTGTAGCCTTGAGAATGGTCGTCCCATTTCCTCTTATTGTCAACCACTTTGTCCATGGAATCCTCAATCACTTGGTCCATGAGTTTGTTGGCTACTTCGATAGTTTCATGAAGATCAGTAGCCTTAGAAGTGGTGACATTGCCCTTGATGGGTTGGGGCGGTCCTCAGATGTATCTCTCTAACAATCGGTCTCGGTGGGAACCATTTCAGGACACAATAAGGCTAGTTCTTGAAATCGTGATTATAAGCGACCATATTGGTGCCTTGAACCTTGAGGTTCCAAAACTCATGCTCGAGCTTCTTAATCTCATTACGAGGACAATACTTTCGAAGTACCATTTCCTTGAAGTTCTCCTATGGCATGGCATAGGCAACATCGAAACTAGCGATTTGGAAATTGTTCCACCGGTCAATGCAAGCATCGTGAAAGTGAATGATGCATACTTAACCTTAGACTCTTCGTCACAATTGCAGATTCGGAACATAGTCTCGAGCTTTTCGATCCATCTAGTCGGGCCAAGCGGCTCGCCGGTTCCACTAAAACCTCCAGTCATGGTTTTACGAAAGTCACGATAAGTACAAGTGCGGTTGTGGGTGGGTGGTCTCGAAGTTCGGCATTAGTTGATGAGTGATTTCTTTGCGGCTAAAGCGGCGTTCACTCGCTCATTGACTAGTTGGTCAATCATGGCTTGATTCATGATAGGTTGGATTGGAGTAGCCCTAACATGAGTAGTGGCTTCAGATCGATCGTGTGTGACTCTGTTTGGAATAGCGGCGTTTGCGACTTGGTTGCGGTAACCCTCATTGGAATAGGAGCATTGGAAGCTCCACCCGGGGTTGGATGCGTTTCGATCTTCGTTTTGGCGGCATTTACTGCGTAAGAAAGGTAATGAGATACATAACCTTTTAAACAAGGTAAGTGCCAATAAGTGTGATTGTCGCGAGATAGATCATATGAGCAATCTATAAAAGGAAAGACAATAGGATAGGAAAATAAGTTTGACATAGATAGAATTTTGGTTACAAGGTTTCTAAAGTACATGATGAGATACTAGATGGAGTACAACCGAAATACAACGGAAATACAATGGAAATACAAACTGAAGTACAAGAGTGATAACTAACACTAACTGTTATAAATCGGTTTAGTGTGATACATCATGAAATCATATCTAAGGATATCCACGTGCGGAAGTCGCTCAATGGTAGCAATCAACTCTCGCTGCGTATCCTCCAAACTTCGCGATCGTCTCATCGAGATGCTAACATAGACTCTAAACCGGTAGTCCTCGCCATCCTTCTCGGCGGTATCTCTAGCAATCCATTGGGCCGCTCTAGCTCCTCTAGTCGTCCGTGCATCTGAGCTTGTCCTCTGCCCAAGGCTCGTGCTCTGCTGTCCAACTCTTTGACATCCTCAACCTGAGTCTCAACCCTAAGACCCAGTCGAATCCGCTCGTGTCTCTCGAGCTCCATGCTCTCAAACAACACATCAGTAACTCGGTCTAAACCCTTAACACGCTGCTCGCAAGCTTGCAAGCGTGTTGGATCGACTCTCTCTAGGCGATCAGTATGGACTCCTAGCAGAGTCTCATGAGAGTCCAGTGAATAAATATCCTATCGGTGAGGGTCGGATCACCATTTGGAGATCTGATAGATCGGCTCGGACTGTGCCTCAACGGTGCGGCTTCCTCCATGGTCTCAAGTGTCTAGTGGCGCGAGCAAAGCGCTCCATGTCTGCTGCAGATGGTATGAATGAAGGTGATGATGGACTGTAGCTCGGACTAGTGATATGTGGTACATAACAAACCAAGCAATCAATGTCCCTCCAAGCAACCTCACTACTCTCCTCTGTGGAGAAAAGCGACTCTGTCCTAACCCAAATGGTGCATCAATATCCATGTCCTCGCTCACTATCGAGCCATCACGGAGCTCTGTCTAGCTCGAATACTATGGACAATCTCCAGGACCCTATGTACTCATATCTGCTGTGTGCTAACATATCCGGGAACACTCTCGATTCGGCATAGGCTCGGTAGTTCCTCCTCAGGATCCTCTTCCGGATCTTCTTAGGGTCTTCCTCTGAGTAGGAATCGATAGATCTCTGAGTCTCGATGAGGTGGTGACTCAGTGAGGTGATGGTGTCATGACTCTGAAGTAGAAGAAGGACCCATGTAGCGCGGGTCATCGAGAAGCTAGTGCAGGCACAAATGAATACCGCTCTTGATATCCAGGCACTCTCACAATCATGCGGGGTTTTGCTGGCGTCAACAAAGCTGATGGAGTGGTGGTAAGGGTAGGTATAGATGGAGTAGGTGCAATAAGCTGGTAGCTGCTAATGTGGCTGAATATACGGATCGATTGGCTAAGTGTGCAAGCCGGCGGATGGTAGGTGAGTGAGCTAGTAGGATATCCTCCTGAACATCGTGGGTGAAGGCTGGTGAAGGCATAGTCTGTGACAAGACGGTGCATATGTGTAAGTATGTGGAAAAATATGCTCATAATGAATATGAAGTAGTGCATAAGTAAATAGGAAATAAAACATGTAGTCCTATTTAAATAAATTCTAAGTAAAATAGCAAGTAAGGCAAGCGGCGGATGCGTAGTATGATGTTTTTGTGAAAAGTAGTTATAGTTTAGGATTTATATGTACCTAGTTCTCTATAACCTTGGCTCTGATGCCAATCTGTAAAACCCCCAAATTTTGTCTAAGCGGAACCAAGCGAGTTATTCGGGAGCGTTACGGGATTGGTGGATCATTACACAAGTAATAAAGAGCGGAATACATATTCGTTTAAATTCATAAAATATTTTAAACCATTATCTTACAATATTGTTTTAGATAAATGGGCACATCCTATAATTTTTAGTGGTCCCAAAGTAAAAACATCATCTTTGTGTAAAAACACTTCTTTAATACTACTACGACCATTTGTTCCGGCCTTGCCTTCATGAACATAACTTAAACACATGAGAAAATATGCTAAAAGGTCAGCTAAAAGCTGGTGAGTTCATAGGTTTAAGTTAAAATAGTAAGTTTGGACCATAAGTAATAGGTCATATAATCATTACAACGAATATAATGATATATGGATGAAAGTCTATTACGTTAGCTCTAAGTTCATGAAACCGATACTACGACAGTTTCTGTATGCTAAAAGTTGTCATACAATATAAGGGCCCATAGCAAGTGTATTGTCCCTCAACACTTGGTTCCGACATGGTATACGTTTCGCTTTGGCCTAAGCATGGCCAACCGAGCGGAGGAGTCACCCTCAATAGATCTATTTATAACATTCGCGTTTCCCAATGGGGAATTGACGGTTAATGAAAAGGGCATTCTCTAGGGACATAAGGGCTTAGGCTAAACTACGTAATAGTAATCATGTGATAGTTTTGGTCCATAAAATGTTTTGCTTATTTCTCACCCCAAAATGAATAAAATAGTTTATCAAGTAAAAGTGGGGCTATGAAAACTCACCTTAGCAAATGTGCAATCCAAGTGTGGGATTAGTGATTGTTGTGGAGCGGCACCGACGCAAACCTAGATAAGGAGGAAATGTTTTAGCTCATTATTTTAAGTATTGTTTACTCAAAATGGTTTAATTGCATTAAAGCTAAACTTTAGCTTGTAATAGTTGTAAAAATGATTTTTACTAATGCATTATCTGAAATATATATATACTTTTCTTGTTGACATTAATATGGTTCTTAATATCCAAAGTTTGACATGAAGAATAATTATAACATTCCACTAGTAAGTATATAAATGTGTATGTACTTATTTAAGTTGACACAAAATGGTATTGTCAAAACTAGTATATATAATTTATTTATTTTCTAATTGCATTTAGAAAATGTTTAAGTTAAAGTTGAAAACTCTCAAATTTATTAGTTTACAAAACGATTTAGTTGTCCTCATTTATTTATCAAAAGTTGTTCTTAATACATATGGTTCTCAACTAGGATTTTACCGACATATACTTATATATGTTTATACATTGACGTTTAGGCTTTGGCGGGCCTCGTTATGTGAATCATGTTTTTAAGCATTTGTTGTCTTGTATATATATATATAAAAATAATATATCAACCTTGCACTTGTTCACTTGTAATTTCGTATGTGTATATACATCAAATGCCGAATATTTCAAATACTTGACATATGAGCTTGGTTTTATAATTTATTTCCGGTTTACATTTCGAATTCTATTGAGAACTCATCTACTGTTTTTAAGCAGTAGTTAATTATTGCAAATGGGCGTGGCCGAAAAGATTTGATATAATGTTGGGCCTTGGCTCGAAGTAGTGTACAAATGAGAGAAGGGCTTTGGCCCAAGAATGAAGTGGAAATTCTTTTGGACTCATTTCTGAGTTGCGGCCCAATGTCAAAAGCAGGAAGCGGGTTTGTAGCAATTCTGTTTTCGACATTACATACACTTTAGCATTTTATTTCAAGTTCATTAGATGTCTATCATGTTTAACGTGAGCATTCTAGTTCGAGTTGTTGGCTCCGCACAAGGTTAGCTAACCTCGAAACTAGGGAGTGAGCAAGAGAGTAAATGAAACACGGCATAAGTAAAGTACTACTTCAACTTGATCTCGATCTCGTCTACCCTTATGCATTCGACACAACCATGGACTACTCAATATGTTTGTAGTGACTAAGCCTATTAGACTTGAGCTCTCCTAGGCGTTCATATAATTTAGTCCCAAGGTTTACTTTTAAAAATTTAGTCACAAGCGAAATGAAATCCTAGTAGTTTTCCACGTTTACGCAAGGTAGAAAATGAAGTTCGACATTTTTTTACAAGGACATGAGGGTCGACTTAAAATGTGAGCATCGACATAGGTCACTAGTAGGCTTCACACCTAATTCATGTGCCTCATCTTGTCCCTTTATTTCGTTAGAAACAAGAACACAAACGGACCCTTGTGCAAAAGACTTTCTGAGTTTCATGTTACTAAGGTTGTTTACTAGTACTAAGGTTACACTTGTATAAACACAATCTTTCTAGTTCTTGGTTTAGTGGTTTCGACAAGACTCAAGATTCAACCTAACAATATCAAAGACTCTACTTCTACTTTTTCTTGTTTCAAGCCCTCGACAAAAACCCATTTCACATTCAAGAGATAATTTATTTTCGGCATAGAAAATTAAAAGACATAAACACGGTAAAGGTTTTTATAACATCTTTTTAGTACAAGATTTTACTAAACCACATAACAACAACAAAGGAATATTACAACAAAGAAAACTCATAACCTCAACTCGAAGCGCCCAGTGAGTACGAGAATGAATACTTGGTTTCGGACCAAATGAGACTTGAATTAGCTCCTCCACACCTCTAATTTCAAAACCCCCAAATCAAATTTTGAAAACCCTAACTTTTGTAAACCCTAGTTTTTGGTAAAACTTGATGAAAATTGAGTTTGGGGTCTTTGAAATCCGACTAGAGATATAGGAGTAGATTGAGGAGGAGTTTGGTTAAATTTCTTATCTTGCAATTTGGGTTGAAGCCAAAAATAGATAACATCCAAACCAAACGAATCTTGGACATAGGCTCAAGATGGATTGTTGTAAAGATTTGTTTCTCCTTGGTGATTCATCTTGATTTTTCTTGGATTCCCTCGTGGTGTAGCCAGCATCAAGAGAGGATTTGGGGAAGCTTAACTTTCATGGATTTGGTAAAGATAGATGAGGAATATTTGGAAGAGGAGTGTTGGTTTACTACTTTGGGGAGATTGGCCTATGAGTGTGGGTAGGAGGGCGGGGCTAGGGAAAGAGATGAAGATGGACATCTTGATTTTTCCCTGCTTTTGGATGTGTGTTTTTGTCGTGTGTGTAGGAGAAAGACAAAGAGGGTACTTTAATTTTTATAATATCTCCTCTTGTAAATGTATTCCATGTATACAAATAAAAGTAAACTAAAGTATTGTAAGTAACAAAAAAATGAGGGCATAGGTAATGTAGACCTTTAATTTATTTGTGTAAGTATGTGTATGTAGGATAATTATTGTATAAAATGTATGCATATACATTATACTTATGTATGTTTGCACTTGAGTCTTATAAAATTTATTGTCTAAGTGATAGTGTGTTGAATATTTTGTGTCCTGCGAAGTCATATTGTGACCAAAGTTTCATTGTTTGATAACTTTCTCCATCGTAGTATTTTATTGTTATGTTATGCGAAATATCTTTATCTTTGTAATATTCCATGTCGCGGACATTTGTTATTTGTTTTATCCAGTCCTTATCATAGTGTGATGCAGCGTGCGATGTCAGTCCTGGGGAAAACGAGATAACTTCTCGTCTTACAATTTAAATCATACGACAAAATGAAATATTCATAAAATGATATGAATGCAAGAGTTGTGAAATCTTTATTGTATGCGAGTTAGCTACTCAAATGATCAGGCAAAGCTTATGCATGCTTAATGAATTAGGCTTAGTAATAATAAATTACTAATTATCAGTTAAATTTTAGTGAAAATTTACCGTGTGTCACATAAAGACCCGTCCTTCCTCCACGGTGTTACACTAGACTAAACTACACTACAAATTAACTAATAAACTACTAAATAACGTAAATAACTATATGTCTACGAGCTAACTTATGCTAGATAATAGTTGGGGTGACCGACTCTTTTACTATGGAATTTTCTAATTCCTAACAAAACACGTATCCAAGTAATTCCACTTCACCTTCAAAGAAGTGATAAATAATCGTCTTCGTAATCAATTATGCAATAAATCCAAATCCGAGCCTTTTAAAACTTTTAAGAACAAATTCCAAATTTTCTTGTATGTGTGAACCAAAATCTCAATCTGTGCGTGTCGCTAAAAATCCATAACAATCGTCATGCTCGACTTCCCCACAATTCCAAAACTCTTCGAGAACTAAAAACCATGTATTGTTCATTATCATGGTTCAATATCTTCAATCCCATATGATAATATATCCTCCATCACGTGACCAATACAACCTTCAAACATACTTCTTAACAATTGTCAAGGTACCAAATTTACCAATCATGGCGTAGCATTATCAATCATCTTCGAAACATAAGGAGTACAAACAATTAATCCCATCAGTACAAACTATGTTCAACAAAAAGTACCTTGGAGCAGTACCTTGGACAAGGAGCAGTACTTTGAACTTATATGGACATAGCAGTACATAACCAGAACCAACAGTACTTTAATCAAACAGTACTTTAAATGACGAGCAGTACTTTCGTCTTGTGGAGCAGTACTTTGTAAAATCAACAGTAGTAAAACGTTACAATCTTTAATACAACGTTAAGTTTCAATGCTCCTAACCTCCTATGTTTCTTACTCTCTCGTAATCCTATTTAAACCCAACATAACGCATGATATCAAACAATAACATATCCATGTACTCCAACTTAGTTACTTCATAATATAATAACCACTGACTTACAACCTCTCATGTGATCTCCTCATTCAGCAACCTTCCAGTAGACTTACTCCCGTACTCCAATAAAAATATTAGGTTAATAAACTACCATCGATCTGCATGGTCCACTGAAGATAAAATACATTCTCATAATTACAAAGACCAATCACTGATTGATTGAGAAAATCCCATGGGAGAGCACCGACCCATGATCTTTAAACTTAATTCTCGTGGATTTGATCGACCGATAGAGTAATACCTTTGTACCATACAAGATCCCACTTGTTATACAGCTTCTAAATAAACACAATTAATTCAATATGATTTAATATTATGCCATGTTTTGTTTTATCTCCACACAAAAATCGATACCCTAAAAACCATAAAATTCGACTTTTAAAACTCCTTCAGCAGCCATAGTCGACTGCCTATATCTTTCACATAAAAGCTCAGATCGATGATCCCTCCGGTGGAAAGTTAGATTGTAATATAGAGAACGTCCACCTAAAATTTCGTCACGATCCAACGGTTAACGAAAATTTTATGATCGTTTCAAAACAATGTTGTAGTAACCTTACGGAACTTTTTCAGTTTTGCAGCAGACTTCGACATTGAATAACTTTTGATTGCGAGCTCCAATTCACAATCCCTCTGGTGAAAAGTTAGATGGATATACTGATATGCACCAAAAAAAATTTAGCTTGATCCAACGGTTCAAGAAAAAGTTATCATTGTTTGAAAACGACCCAAGAGAAAGATACGAAAATTTGTAACTGACTTGAATTTTGTATCTTTTCTTCGAAAAACCTTGTAGATCCCTATATCAAGAGCTCCCCGCTCTGATACCAATTGATAAAATCGTTTATAAGCTCAGCTAGGGATCAATAACAAAGACTAATAACATGCACAACGGAATAAACTAATCAATTCTTTGTTATTGACAAGGTTTTCATTCACTATTACCTCCAATTATATTAATAACGAGGTTAACTAACACTAACTAACCCTAGATGTTTATAGGAACACGTCTAGATAACTAAACTACTAACTAAACTAATAACCTAGGCGTTTACAAGACTATACGCCTAGGACACACACACCTTTACTAGACGTCTACATTATGGAAGACTTAATTATAAAACCTACACATATGTCCTCTTTTTATACTAGAGGATTAGGGTTTACAAAATACTACAAAGGACTAATAAATAAAACTTTTTTTGCAAGCAAGTACATCCATCTTTTTGTAGGTTTCCTTTTTGTCGTATTAAGTCCCTCTTGTTTCATTCTTTTTGTCTTATCAACTCAAACGTATAATTCCCAACAGTTAATATGCTTTTATTTATGCAATTCTTCCTTTTATAGTTTAAACTATATAATGATATTTAGTTTTCTCTCACACACACATGGGTCAAACACACAGTCCTGAAAACTTGCAAAAACAAAATATGGTTTCCAGGTGAAATTAGGGGTTTCTAATATACAACATATATATCAAATTAAAACATATATTTAAGACATCTTGTGTTCGTGTATTCAAATTGATGATTCAATTTTGATGAAATGATCATATATAGTTGATCATCATATGGTTGTATTGGGGTTGAAAGCGATGAATACATGTTCATCAAAGAATTATAAAGGTATATATATGATTTTTATGTTTCATTTTGATAAATTGATAATTGTTTGACCAATATTTGATGTTTTAATGACGACCTACTTGTCAAAATCTAAGCTTGTTGCAATTTGGGATTTGGGTTCTTGATTCTGATGAATGAATGACCAAGTTAGGAAATGTGTTATATGATGATTTTATCATGATTTGGTGAAGGTTATGTGATTAGATGGACAATTAGTTTGCACATCTTGACTTTGGTTCAGTTTTAATGTTAAAATTGATTATTTCCTTATTGCTTTATGTGCGGTGTAAGCTTACCAACAAAATCATGGCTATGATGAATTCTGACGGGTATTTTACAAAATGATAATGCCCATATATTGGCTTGGCAACATGTTAAGGTTGCGACCATGGTGGGCAATCAATTTTTCAAAGCTGCTACCCTATCGAGCACGTATTTTGTGACTAATGGATTATCTGTTTGTTAAGTTTACCATGACCATCAACGCTTTGATCAATTATGACGGTAGTTTTAAACTTGAGATTGCCCATATCTTGACCTGGTTTATAGCAATGTATAGACGATTATGTCGCAAGTTTGTGACCGTTTTATTTTATATGCATAATATTATCACAACCTTGTACTTTAATGTAGTTGGTAAATTTCTTGGTCAATCATTTTCATTGTGGTGGCGTTAGTTGGCGTCACATGTATATATAGTTTACGTTAGAAGCTATATATAATCATTGGTCCCTATCATACACCGTCCCAATGAATCATGATTGGCTCGAAGATGTTAAGCATCTGTGTATATAGTCGTAGTAGAATGGGTTGGAATTTGACATCGAATAATAATACTTTGATTGAAAGTGCCACAAAGTTGCAATTATTTTATGCTTGGTTCAATCGGATATTGCACCTAAGCGGGGCATTATGCGTGCAATGGTTTTGCGCAGACATTTTTCTAGATAGATGAACAAATAGTGTTTGTTACTTTGAAAATTTAGATTAGGTATATGGAAATTTTACTCATCCGCTTTACTTGCGACAGCAAAGAGACTCCATAAAGAGAGACCTTTCAGCAGTTAATCGAACGGTGAAGAGGATGTTGTTTGGTGGATCATGGAATGCAAACACAATAAAAGGTAAGCATCGTAAAATTAGTTAACACAAACACTGGCTTTTATTTGATAAAATATCTTACAACCACCTGCCAAAGGCTAAAACCAAATATTACAATAACATTCAAAATAAAATTCAAGACAAGTACATAACTGCAAATGCAAAGACCAGCATAAACACACTTACCAACAACGGCTTCCCCGGCTATGCAAACACACTTACCAATCCATTAAGCCCTTAATTTTCTGAATGAACACATCACGATTGCGAAAATTTAGCTCGATCCATTTGCCAAAATCGCATTTGCATGAGCTTTTCTTCATCTCTTGCGAACTTCTCTTAGATATTACTGCGGTTTTCGGGCATAAATGTTCCCAGCTGTTTCTAACTCTTGAATAAAAGTAAGCCTCTCACGAGTAACACTCACCAAGCTAGCGCATAGGACATTCATTTATTGTGACATTTGAATGTCACGACCTCTGACTTAGCGACGATTAACACTAGCATCTCGAGACCGTTATTGAATTGGCTTACGCTCAAAGTGATCACACTTAGGGCGTCTAGACATTGTGTTTTCTTCCTTCTTTATTACAAGTTATGACATCAATTATAAAAAAAATGGCCACTTAGACCCTCTTAAATAGGAAAAGTAAGGCTATATGTTTTTCATAGTGATAGGCACATGTATAACATATAATTACACATTGAATACCATTTGCATGAAAACAAAATACACAGAATCACTACTGTTTCTGCAGATTTCATATTGATTCTGTAGGATCTTAAATATTGTGTTGATGATGATTCGGGTAGCCTTGGTTGGTGATGAATCAAGTATGCCATGGTTTAGAGAGAGAAAGAGATAAGAGGGTGTTCTTGTTAGAGAGTTGTAATACAAAATGCAAGGTTAGATTCAAAGAAACACCACCCCTTCCAAGGATGGAAGGGGTATTTATAGTTACAAATGATACGCCCTCCTGTTGGGCTGTGGATCAGGCATCTGATGGGTAAAGACCCGTCATTCCTCTACGGTGTTACACTAAACTAATCTACACTACTTAACTAATTAATTAACTACAACATAACGTAAATAACGACATGTGTACGAGCTAACTTATGCTAGATAATATTTGGGGTGATCGACACTTCATAATGGAATTTCCAATTCCTAACAATCTCCCCCTAAGGGAGGTCACCCCATGTTTTACATTTTGAATCCTAGCATTCTAATTTATCTTCAGTCTTGAGCTCGTAGACTTTAATTCTTCACTTCCGCAATCTTTGTGCTTTAACAGTGATTCTTCAAAGTCCGACTGTTTTGTACTTTAAGTGGAGTTCTTTGATCTGATCCACATCTTGATGATCTTCGAGCTTTCTTTGAGATCATCAGCCACAGTAAATCTCTGGATCACCCTTTGTAGTGTTGCCTTCATGTGAAGTAGTGACTTTTGGACCAACATGCTCACACTTTCTGGATCATGACATCTTTTCATCAGATTAGTGGAAGCTTTACTGGTTCAAGATATTTGCAGTAGCGTAGCAGAAGCAAAGTATAAAAATATCTGAGCTAGGTTATGTAGATAAGCACTTGTCATGATTTCTTCAATTAAGTGTGGATCTTTGTGAGCATGCGGCTTTGGATTGACTTCTCAATTACGATCGGTACAACCGTCCAAATGTACCGCAAACCACGTTAGCAATAAATCACGAAAGTGTCTTTGATCACTTTCATTGAATTGAGGTACACGGCCCACGGTTCCCGTTGATCGATACAAAGTTGTGATCGTAGAATTATGAAGAATCTCCTTGAGGGTTTTTTGCTCTAGCCGTTCTCAAATCGGAACGACTCAAAGAAGACAACACGGAGTGAGTGAACCAGCGAATTGAGATTCAATAATTGATGAAAAATTTACTTGAAAACAATCGCGTATTGCTTAGAAGAAAGAGTTTTGCAATACGACGAAGGTTTTATGAGAAATATCAATTTTCAATCATAAATACTTTTGTATTTGAAAAGAGTACACATTCGATGTGCTAGAGAAAAGAAGAGATTAGCACATCGAGCGGTTTTCCAAAAGTATTTTTCAATCGAGATACTTTTGAATTTAAAATGAATACACATTCGATGTGCTAGAGAAAAGAAGATTTGCACATCGAACGGTGTTTCCAAAAGTATTAGATCAATTCATTTCCTGGACCAAGGTTGATTCAAGAATGAATCGCCCCATTGTTTCTATCCAGTTGTCACAAGCTTGATCTTTTGAAAAGATCTCACATGTCACCCACCAAGAGCTTGTTTGATGTTGGCTCTCGAAGGATTTCCATCTTCATCGTGAATATTTACATATCACTCGGATGTTCTGGCAATACCACAAGGATAATGCGTAGGACTCTTAATATATTCTTACTTTCCACATTGTGTGAAACAGCAAGTCTTCATTAATTTTGTGTCCTAATGAGATATTGTGGATGATCTCTTGGCTCTAGACTCAATTGTGCAGATTTGGTTCCTATGCCGGAGACTAGGGAGAGGATCTCCTTCTTCAATATCAACAATCTCTAAGAGAAAGTCGATAGATTATGTAGGTTCCCCGTGAGAATGAAACAAGCCCTTTTAAGAGGAGCTTGAGTATCTTGGAAAGTTTAGTGCAGTGCGTCACTGGGTCCATGACGTCTTGTCTTCAATACCAGTGTTACCTTAGTAACAACCAGTATCATATGTATTGAACCGGTTTTACGCCCTAAGGTTGAATTATTGGAGGGCTATTTTTTTTCACCCGTTTCACATTCAATTCTTTTTCATTCTTCAACCCCTTCAGTGCTTACCAAGACTTCATAACTAGAACCTTGTTGGGTTTATTCCAGTACTAGCTCTGTCTCAGTCCGCACTCTTCCCATTTCTCACTTTTCTCTTTTTTTCATCATACCTAAGGACTCTACACTATCTAGTGGATTGTCCCTGGGTAGATCCCTCCGGCTCTGGCGGGATCGTGGGAACGAATACCTAACCTAACCATCCTTATATCACCATGCATAAAGTAAATTGGTCGGTCTTATTGGTATTGTTCATTACTTCACGAAACCAATTGAAAAATCATTTGGAAAAACAATCAAGGTACTTGTGATATAATATCAAAGCATTTTGTACCTTAATTGATTT
>OU343219.1:194718189-194789416 GCA_910596185.1 Chrysanthemum makinoi | reverse complement strand
GATCATTTAGAAATGCTCCCCCTCAACATGTGCATATGATTTGTAAATTATTTAGCACATGGAGGCAAGAGTTATTTGAAATAATTTCTTGATCACAATTTCCATGGAAAAAGCCATTTGATTTTCTTGGTAAATTTTCCCCCTCAAAATGTGCGTTGGTTATTTGAAATCATTTAACACATAGAGGAAGGAGGTTTTTGAAGAACTTCCACGATTGCCAATAGAAACCATTAGAAAATCAATCAAGGTACTTTATGTTAAAATATAGAAATCATTGTACCTTGAAAGTTTATTTTCTTATTGAAATGCTCCCCCTCAATATGTGCTTCGAGATTCGAAAGTGTTTAGCACATATGAGAGAGCAGTATGCACTTTTGAATCAAATCGATCATCATTTATCAGATTTCATAATTAAATCACAAATTCTCCCCCGATCAAAAATATCAAACCCTTTTAGATTTTGGATCCCAAGTGATTTAATAAGGTTTAGAAAACATGGGAGAATATGTGCCTTGTTTAAATACTCATCTTATTTTTGGATAAATGCTCCCCCTCAACATGTGCATTATGTATTAGAAATCGTTTGGGACATGGAGGCAGGAGTGCCTTTAAAGGACTAAAACCAATTCAATTTAAACAAATTTGAGATTTAAATCACGATCTCTCCCTCGATCAAAAATTTCAAACCTTTTGAGATTTGTGATCCCAATTGATTTAAATCATTTAAAAGATTTTGGGGAAAGACGTGGCAAAATTTAATTTTGAAAAATGACTGATAAGGATGAATTTTAGACATTAAAGTTTGTTAGTGTCAGGTATGATAGTTTTAAGAGATCTTTAAGTAAAATAAAACAATTTCACAATCAGACAAGAACAGAAAAAATTTCATTTTGTAAGATCTTTGAGTTTTAAAGAAAATCATACCATGACATAACATTAAATCTTTAGACCACCACTTATTTTTGTACAAACCGAACTTTTATGAAGAAATATCGTATAAAAATATTTTATTTTAAATCACTTTCCCCCTCAATCGATGAACATAGTCGATGATTGAGTGACTTAAGTTTTGATAAAATGAAGTCCGGTGATTTCCAAAATTAAGTCCAATTTATTTTCAAGACAATATTTTTCCATTTTCAAAACAACATTTTCAAAATTGTTTAACAATGGTATCATTCACTACTTTTCCTGCACAAGATAGGTTAGGTGGTTGAGATGCTATTGTTGTTGTTGCTGGAGGTTTGGAAGAAAACCATCTGCTGAAGCAGTGAGACCTCTTGCGTTGCATTTTTCATGCCAACTCTCTATAGAGGTCAAATTAAGCTCCGTTTCTTCATTTGATGATGAAGAAAACCATCTGCTGATGCAGTGAGACCTCTTACGTTGCATTTTTTTATGCCAACTCTCCATAGAAGTCAAATTAAGCTTCGTTTCTTCATTTGTCAACCCAAGATATATGATAACGCTACACGCGTCGTTCGAACTTCCTTTTCTTCGAGCAAGTTTTATAACACCCTAGGCAGTGAACCAAATCGTTGTAGTGTAGTAATTAGGGTAAGCCACGGGTATTGATATCGTTCTCTAGGGGAATAGGAATGCTAGTGAGAAGTTACTACGCTGAGGTTGGGGTTGAGAAAGATTATTTTTTTTATCTTTTTATGTTTTTTAGGAAATTGAAAGGTACGAACCTCGGGGTTTGGATTTGGGGGTTGGTATTTCTACCGATTACTCTACTTATCTAATTATATAATCTAAGGTGTATGTAGTCTATGTCTAATTATTGTGTGCTCGTATGATAGTTTAAATATGTGTTTACTTAGGTTTTACTACTCCTTAATTATCTCCTATTGGTGGTTGAATTGTCACGTCCTTATTCTTAGTTGGGTTGTGTGTCTAAAGTTGTAGGGTATGCGTTTCTCCTAACTCTTTGAACTTACCAAAGGGTCTCGTCTACAAAACCCACTAGGGATAATAAACTCTTACTCTAAGGCACTCTTTGGATGGTTTAGCTTACAACTACTCAAGGAGTTATATTCTAAGGTTCACAAAGATTTAATCAAGCATTAAGTACACAACGAATGACCTATCGCATTACTAGATCATTAACAAACTAAGATAAGAGACAACCAATCAATATTCAATAATTAAGTTTCATGTTCCCTAAGCAAACACAAAAGTAAATTAGCCGAACATGGAGAACATGCAAGCATACACACAAATAATCAAAGACATATTTGTATTAATGAAGTAAAGCACTTATCTTGATGTAAGATAGGGTTTGGAACCCTAAAATACTGTACAAGACAGCCTTGGTTCGGTTTAGGTTTTTACTCCAAAAGACTACACATCAATACTGAATAATTCGGATTCTATATATAAGAATACACATGGGACGGCGTCACCTTATGTTTTGTGACGTCGTCGGATCGCCGTCATTAGGGTTTCGTCTTGGCGCGTTAGTCTTGCGGCGGCGTCACCTTATGCTGTGGCGCCGTCCTCTTCGACGGCCGTGGATTGAATCTAGGCGTCGAGTTGCGACGGCCTACTCTTTTATAACTTGACCGTCACTTGAAAATAAGAGTTTTGGCTTACGTCGTCACAAAATCCTCCGGACGGCGTCGCAGATAAGCGATGGCGCCGTCACCTTATGTTTTCAGACCTAAGTGTCTCGATTCTTGACTTTGGCCATTTTCTTCGTATATTCGCACCTTTTCGTCCAAATAAGTGCCATTATAGCAATTTGCCTTCAAGAGACCTAAAAGTGAAAAGAGCGATATTAAGTAATACGGATACAAAAGTGATCAAATAAGGGCTTAAATGACCCCTCAAAAAGGTACATTTTAAAACCTTATCAAATATCCCTACACTTGGTATTTGCTTGTCCTCAAGCAAATGTGCTTTTAACCAATTAATTTATAAGTTAGGGGTCATGAAGCATTGGTTTAAAACAGTCTAAAACACATATAAGCCTCAAAAAGTCATAACAAGCACGGAAATTACATACTAGCACCTCACATGGGGTGTTTGGATACTCACATCTCTCTCGGGTGTATATGAAATATAACAAGTTGGAAATGGAAGATAAACACTCATTAACCGGTCCTAGTACATAGATTACCATAGGCTTGAGAATAGATCAAACCTCCATCGCTTTGGCGTAAGCACCTAGGAAAGACTATCAAAGAGGTCTTTAAAGGGTTGTAATGTTAGGCTTACGGTAGGGAAACAAAGGGTTTGGTGGGATAGGCTATAAAGTGGTGGCAAGTCAAAATCTCTATGTGGCAAGTATCACGAAGAATGGCGTTGCTAAGCCAAGACTCGACACTCTAGACTCTAGCTAACTGAAACAAACAAACATAAATTTAAAGGGTAGATGTAGGATAGTAGCCATGCGTTTTTTGAACACTCTATTTTTTTCTTTTCTCTTTTTCTATTTTTTTTCGATTTTTTTTATACACTTTTACTCTACCATCCTCTACGGTAACATCAAAATGATAGAGATTTATAGGCACATCCCTACACTTGAGTTTTTATTACTCTAACACTAATTTGACCCGAATTGAAAAGATGAAAAACACTTGGGGTATGTTATTACGCAAATAAGGGAATTTAACGTTCCCTTTCAATAATTTTATAAACTTTAACTTTTTCTTATGAGTCCCAATCGTCCCAAAACTGTGTACAAAGGATATGACTCGACTTAGCAACTCATGCAAGCAACTAGATAATTGAACTAAGGGTTTAGGGTGATAACAATAATGCACTAAAAGTGAGTGCATAAAGGGTAGGCTAAGGCGATTTGGGTGTATATTTGGGGGTGGGGTGTAAACAATGCTCTTCATTGATATTCCGGAAAAACCGAAACGTCACGAGAACCGCGAAAAGGATAGGCTCTGAGGGGTTAACTAGGGGTATCGTGTACTAAAGATGAGTACAACGCAAAGGTGTGGGGGAATTACTCAACCGATGTGGAAGAAGTAATTATATTACGGGTATCAAACAAGGGTTATCCTAATGCCTCTTATCATTTAGTTATTCCTAACTACACAAGTGTAGTCTTACTAGTGATCTCGGAATGCATCACAAAACAAGTTCTAGAATCTAATATACTACCGGTTCACACTCTAAGCATTAAAGATGAATGCTTTAATTCCTACTAATCTAAGGGCGATCCTCACATTTTGGGTGGAATTTAGGTGGTAAAGGGTTTTTGTGCTAGTCATGCAACTTCCTATCCGTGAGACGCTTTTGTTAAAACTAATGGCCCACTCCTATATGTCATGAAAAATTAAAAATTTGGTGCCAAAATTACCCTAACCGACATTTTCTCATGGTTTATTACACAAATACACTTGGACAAAGCAAATAATCAGGATAAGCATAGTTTCAAAGTTCCCGTTTTATTTTCCCTCCACACTTAAAGCGAACATTGTCCCCAATGTTCCTCGAAATATCAAAGTTATGATAATGGAAGGTAATGAAAAGCGAAGAAACTAATACTCCACTGATTAGCTCGGTAGGATCCGTATGTGAAGTAGTGGTTAAATCCTTTCCAAGAAAAATGCGTGCGTGAAAAGCTCCTTCCAATCTTTTGTTTCTTCTTCTTGATAAATGAAACATGCACATTTGAAGAAAACAAACGAAACCTTCGCGTAAAATCGGGGTAATAATATATATAAGACTCTACTAAACTAGGATATAATGTTTGTGGAATGGATGTTTTGAAATTTCTAGAAAATTAAGACTGGAAAATTCCAAAAATTTATAAGTAGCCCGAAGCGAGAAAAAAGTAATCGATGTTTTACTCCTTCTGACGGTTGCAATCTTGGCCGTCGGTTATCTGACAAAAATTGGTCTGCGATTTTCTAAAAACAAATTACGGAAAATTTACATCTTTAGAATCTGGAAACATTTATGCAAAACATCCATTATGACTCGATACAAGCATTTGATTCGAACAAACACACATATATATCTTTTAATGAATTGTTATTCTCATGGTTACGTTTCTTTTGAAAAGCGTGTGTAATCCTCCCTACACTTATCCTTTATGTAAAATACCTTTATATGCAATTAAGGCGAGGTTAAAAACAAAATAAAGCATTTTTACAAATTTAAACATGAGAATAAATAATTAATAAAAGATATATGACACTAACAAGCAAAAAATTAAGCATGGGTTTCCTCCCACGAAGCGCTTTTCTTTATTTAAGAGTCTTGTAGCTAGACTCGTAGTCGTGCCCTCACGTGACTTCATTACCGTCATCTCCCTCTAAAACAATATCTTCATCGTTCACCATGGCATTATTGTCCAACTGATAATGTTTTACACGTTTTCCATTTACGGTGAATTCCATCCCATCATGGTCTAGTAGCACCTCTGCTCCATTGCTCATCTGCTTCTTTACTGAAAAAGGTCCATACCATCTCGATTTGAGTTTCACGAAATAATCTCAGTCTTGAATTATACAAGAGCACCTTATCTCCTTCCAAAAACTCTTTAGGATTCTTTATTCGTTGATCATGCCATTTCTTTGCCCTTTCTTTGTATGTGATCAACGATTCATATGCTTCCAGCCTTAGTTCATCCAGTTCTTGGTTGTAGAACCTATTTGACCACTTGCGAATAATCCATATTACAGGCCTTAAGTGCCCAATATGCTTTTTGCTCAAGTTCAATAGGAAGGTGGCACGCCTTCCCGTATACTAAGCAAAATGGAGTTGTTCGATAGGTGTTTTGTAGCGATTCTAAATGCGAGAGTGCCTCATCCAGTTTGAATGCCCAATCTTTTCTATTATGGTGGACCGTTTTTTCAAGTATCCGTTTCAATGCCCTATTCGTGTTTTCTACTTGTCCATTAGATCGAGGATGATATGCGGTAGAAAACCTATGTGGAACACCGTACTTCTTCATTACCTTCTCCATTTGAGCATTGCAAAAGTGGGTTCCTCTATCACTGATCAATGCCTTGGGGATCCCGAATCGTGCGAAGAGCTTTTTAAGAAAATGAATAACTACCCTCGCATCATTAGTTCTAAGAGCTTGAGCCTCCACCCATTTTGATACATAATCAATAGCTACGAGAATGTATTCATTTCCTCCGGATGATGGAAAGGGTCCCATGAAGTCTATACCCCAAACGTCGAATATTTCGCATACTTGGATATAATTCTGAGGTGATTCATCCCTTCGCGAGATGTTTCCCGATCGTTGGCATGCATCACACGTTTGAACTAATCTCTTAACTTCTCGAAAAATAGTAGGCGGAGATCCGGCATCAAAACCTTTCGTGCCATGACATTTACAGTGATGTCCTCCGGATGGTCCGCATGGCATTCTTTCAGAACTCGATCAATCTCCCTTCCGGCCATGCAACGTCGAATGATTTGATCGGGGCATATGCGAAATAGGAAAGGCTCATCCCAGAAGTAATGTTTTAGCGTAGTGAAGAATTTTCTCTTATCTTGCTTGGTCATGTAGTTTGGCAAAACCCTACTGGACAGATAGTTGGCATAATCCGCATACCATGGCTCAATCTCCTTTAGGGCCATTAGCCGTTCTTCGGGAAAAGAGTCGCGGATCTTGGTGTGATCGAGTTTCTCAAGATCAGGGTTTTCCAAGCGTGACAGATGATCGGCGGACAAGATTTTCATTTTTTATCTCGAATCTCAATGTCGAATTCTTGAAGTAATAAAATCCATCTAATTAGTCGGGGTTTTGCATCTTGCTTGGAAAACAAGTAGCGCAAGGCGGAGTGATCAGTGAAGACTACCGTCTTAGAAAGAACGAGATATTGCCTGAACTTGTCGAAGGCAAAAACCACAGCTAACAGCTCTTTCTCGGTAGGCGTGTAATTTTCTTGCTACATTCATGGTTTTGCTAGCATAGTAGATTGGTTGAAAATGCTTCTCTTTCCTTTGGCCAAGCACGGCGCCTACAACATAGTCACTCGCATCACACATGATCTCAAATGGCTGAGACCAATCAGGGGTGACCATTATAGGCGCCTGAGTAAGATCCTTCTTTAGTTGGTTGAATGCTTCTTTACATTCTTCAGAAAAATCAAAAGGGGCATCCTTAACAAGAAGTTGGGTCATTGGCCAGGCAATTTTCAAGAAATATTTAATAAACCTTCGATAAAAACCCGCATGACCTAGAAAGCTGTGAATGGCTTTAACGGTGGTAGGATAGGGGAGTTTGGATATCTCTTCGATTTTTGCTCTATCGACCTCAATTCCGTTTCCAGAGACTTTATGTCCTAGGACAATTCCTTCCTTCACCATGAAATGACATTTTTCCCAATTTAGGAGCAAATTAGTTTCTTCACACCGTCTCAACATCTTCCTAAGGTTGGAAAGACAAAGGTCGAAGGAATTTCCAAATACCGAGAAATCATCCATGAAAACTTCCATGCTGTCTTCAATTAATTCATGGAATATGGCCATCATACATCATTTGAAATGTGGCGGTGTGTTACATAACCCGAAGGGCATTAAACTTGTAGGCAAGCGTCCGTATGGGCATGTAAATGTAGTCTTTTCGATCTTGAGGGGCAAT
The DNA here is from genome assembly GCA_910596185.1 of Chrysanthemum makinoi. Classification (NCBI taxonomy): domain Eukaryota; kingdom Viridiplantae; phylum Streptophyta; class Magnoliopsida; order Asterales; family Asteraceae; genus Chrysanthemum; species Chrysanthemum makinoi. The sequence continues at coordinate 194,781,855 of OU343219.1, read as the reverse complement.
GGGAATTTGAAAATATCACGAAAAGCCATCGAGAAACAATAGTACTCATGCCCGGCTAACCTTTCGAGCATTTGGTCAATGAATGGCAGAGGAAAATGGTCTTTTCGGGTGGCATCATTTAACTTTCGGTAGTCGATACAAACACGCCAACCCGTAACCGTTCTTTGTGGCACTAAATCACCCTTTTCATTCTTCACAACTGTCATTCCTCCCTTTTTGGAACTACTGGTGGTGACCCATGGGCTATCCGAAATGGGGTAGATAAAGGCGACATCGAGGATCTTGATGACTTCCTTCTTTACCACCTCCTTGATGTTGGGGTTGACCCTCCTCTGCTTTGAGCGGTAGGTTTGTAATCTTCTTCCATGAGGATTTTATGGGTACAAAATGTAGAATCAATACCCTTAATGTCGGCCACACTCCGCGATCACTCCCTTGTATTCCTTTAAAACTTCCAAGAGCATCTCTTTTTGTCCAAAGATGGTGTGAGCTTATGATGACAGGGAGTTGGTTCTTTCCTTGAAGGAAGGCGTATTTTAAATGGCTTGGGAGATCTTTTAGTTCTAAAGTAGGTGGTTCCTTGATTGATGGTTTTAGCTTGTTTTCTGGTTTTTGCAGCTCAAGGGGTTCAATTTCTTCCTTACGTGGGTAAAAGGAAACAGCTCCAACCATCTCGATTTCCTCGTTGTCGCCTATTGGGTTGTTGTCATCACTTATGAATTCATTTAATAGATACTCATCAATGCAGCCATCTATATCATCAACAAATTCATCAACTTCTTCAACAAAATAAATAGGGTGATCGTAGGAGGAGGAGTGGCTCATAGAATCCTTGATCAGAAGGTCAAGCTCTCGGACCCCACTCGTAAAGTGAGTTTACCATCATGAACATCAATAATGGCGCGAGCTGTAGCTAAGAAAGGTCTCCCAAGGATTATCGGGACTGAGTTATCTTCCTCCATTTCTAAAATCACGAAATCTACTGGAAACTTGAATTCTCCTACTCTTACAAGGACATTTTCACAAACCCCAATGGGATATTTGATTGACCGTCGGCTAGTTGAATACTCATCTGGTTGGTTTAGTCTGAATATCGAGTTTGAGGAATAGGAATGAGGCATCAGGTTAATACTAGCCCCAAGATGCTGCCAAGGCATTTTTCATAGAGAGTGCCCTATTGAACAAGGGATGGTGGCTGCCTGGATCTTCTTTCTTCTTGGCTGGCTTTTACGGATGATAGCCAAGCATTCTTCTCCTAATGAAATCAACCCTTCAAGTTTCTTCCGATTAGATATTAACCTCTTGAAGTATTTGCTATGTTTAGGGATGTGATAGAATACGTCAAGAAGTAGTATGTTGACGGAAGTTAAGCTTTAAATAAGACAATACTCTCTCATTGTCTTCTTGACCTTTGATTCTTCGACGAGAGGGATAAGGAATCGTGCGATGGTTGGTCATTGGGCAGTCTTTGGGGTTTAGGGAGGGATCGTGAGGAGTTGAAGGAGGTTCGGAATTGCTTCATTTCCTAACACAGGTTCCCGGTGGTGGGATTCGGTCGAGGATGCGGGGATCCTTAGTAGTAATTCTGATCAGTAGTGATGGCGCAAGTTGGATCATGATGGGCGGGCGGATTCGCTTATTCTTTTGCGAAGGTTGGCGAATTGACTCTCTAATTTAACTTGTTGCTCTTGAATGAACCCCTCAAGACCTTTTAAGAGTGTGGTCCCTCTATGGTAAAGCGCCCTAGTTCTTCTTCAAAGGCATCACGTATGGTGTATTGAGATCCTCATTTCCTTGAGTTTTCCATTTTAGATTGCCCCAAGGGTTGCATTCATCGTGTTGATAGAATGTGAGGAGTGAAGGGTCATCATAAATATCATATTTGGAAAGGAAGACGCTCTCATGGCGTGTGTCATCAAATTCATCACTCTCGTGTGGCCCTCCGCAAATGTCGCATATAAGGTAAGGGTTAAATAACTTTTCGGTTGAAATTTTGTGAGGTATGCGAGCTTCTCTTGTGCTTTCTTAATCCGATCTTCGAAAGATGATGAGTTTTCATTCAAGAAAGTAGAGATACTTATAGCGTTCTTGGCTCATGCCAATGGTTATCTTGGTATTGAATGTACTCCTCAATGCGGTTCCACCCTTCTTGGCGGTGAGATTAGAGATTCTCTGCTAGGTGAGAAGTCAATGCCTTTTTATCCTTACGGGAGATATTGTCGTAAAAGATTTGAACAAGCATCCAAAGGGCGATACCATGGTGTGGGGCTTGTTGAATAAGGTCGTTATAACGATTCCAGGAGTTAATGATAGATTCCTCATCTGTTTGATGGAAGTGAAGAATTTTGCTCCTAATCGATCGATTCTTCCGGGGAAAGAACTTCTTGGTGAACTTGGTTGTTGCTCCCATGTGAAGATAGACTTTGGGGGAGCTTATCAAGCCACTCCTTGGCCTGTCCTTGAAGAAAATGAAAAACCGAGTCTAGATGTCTCCTTGGATGCTCCGTCGGCATAGATGGCATCAACAATTTTTAAAAATTGTTTGATGTGATGAATTGGATTTTCGCTGTGGGATCCATTGAATTGACATACGTTTTGGATAAGCCAAATGTCAGAGGCATGCAATACCTCATTGACTTGTTCTGAAGGGTAGACAATGGCACTAGTAAATCCAGATGCAGAGGGGAAGAGTATTCCCCAAGGGGTTTTGCTTTAGGAGGATTGATGGGCCCATTGATCGGAGTGGCGGGAATTTCTTCACCATGTTGGCTCATATCGTCAATGATGATGGTTTTAGGGGAGTGTGGGGAATGGCGGACTCCTCGTCGGTTGTGACTTCATCAAAGTTGATGGAAGTGCCTTGAGGTTCCGAATCATGGAAAGCTTTTCTTTGCCTATTGAGCTCTCTTTCGGGTTCTGCAAATGGTTCAAGAAGGGTTTTGGTGGAACTGCGGGTTCTAAGTTGTCTAAGGGGGTTGGTAGGGGGAAATGGTGGATGGTCATCACCTTTCATGATGAAAAGTAGGTCACGAAGAAGGGGGGTAGACTACGAGAAAGCTAAAAATGAGAAAAATCTACTTGATAGGAATCAAGCAAAGAAACCTAAACGAGGTGGACTACTAAACTAGCTATTCTATTCCGGCAGTAAAAACTTGATAGCTACAGCGTCATTGGGTCAAAGGAACTTCCTTTTCTTCGAGCAAGATTTATAACACCCTAGGCAGTGAACCTAATCGTTGTAGTGTAGTAATTAGGGTAAGCCACGGGTATTGATATCGTTCTCTAGGGGAATAGGAATGTTAGTGAGAAGTTACTACGCTGAGGTTGGGGTTGAGGAAGATTATTTTTTATCTTTTTATGTTTTAGGAAATTGAAAGGTACGAATCTCGGGGTTTGGATTTGGGGGTTGGTATTTCTACCGATTAATCTACTTATCTAATTATCTAATCTAAGGTGTATGTAGTCTATGTCTAATTATTGTGTGCTCGTATGATAGTTTAAAGATGTGTTTACTTAGGTTTTACTACTCCTTAATTATCTCCTATTGGTGGTTGAATTGTCACGTCCTTATTCTTAGTTGCGTTGTGTGTCTAAAGTTGTAGGGTATGCGTTTCTCCCTAACTCTTTGAACTTAACAAAGGGTCTCGTCTACAAAACCCACTAGGGATAATAAACTCTTACTCTAAGGCACTCTTTGGATGGTTTAGCTTACAACTACTCAAGGAGTTATATTCTAAGGTTCACAAAGATTTAATCAAGCATTAAGTACACAACGAATGACCTATCGCATTACTAGATCATTAACAAACTAAGATAAGAGACAACCAATCAATATTCAATAATTAAGTTTCATTTTCCCTAAGCAAACACAAAAGTAAATTAGCCGGACATGGAGAACATGCAAGCATACACACAAATAATCAAAGACATAATTGTATTAATGAAGTAAAGCACTTATCTTGATGTAAGATAGGGTTTGGAACCCTCAAATCTTGTACAAGAAGCCTTGGTTCGGTTTAGGTTTTTACTCCAAAAGACTACACACATCAATACTAAAAATTCGGATTCTATATATAAGATTACACATGCGACGGCGTCACCTTATGTTTTGTGGCGCCGTCGGATCGCCGTCATTAGGGTTTCGTCTTGGCCACGTTAGTCTTGCGCGGCGTCGCGTATGCTGTGAGCGGTCCTCTTGACTCGGCGCCGTGCGGATTGAATCTAGGCGTCGAGTTGCGGCGGCCTACTCTTTATAACTTGACGTCGTCGCTTGAAAATAAGAGTTTTGGCTTACGTCGTCCGCAGAATCCTCCGACGGCGTCGCTTGAGATAAGCGTGACGCCGTCACTTATGTTTTCGGCACACGAGTGTCTCCGATTCTTGACTTTGGCCATTTTCTTCGTATATTCGCACCTTTTCGTCCAAATAAGTGCCATTACAGCAATTTGCCTTCAAGAGACCTAAAAAGTGAAAAGGAACGATATTAAGTAATAACGGATACAAAAGTGATCAAATAAGGGCTTAAATGACCCCTCAAAAAGGTACATTTTAAAACTATGTCAATATAGTTACCCTTTCCTTTCGGCATTCAATCATCTTCAATTGTCGGATCCGGATCGGGAACATTCTTTACCATGTTATCTGCATACGTTAGTGAACACATATAGACATATATGGTGGTCGACAATACCCAAACAGCAATCGACTAATAAAAGTCAATTCAACATATATGGTAGAAGATAGAATTCGCCATCTCTTAAACTTTCACCACCAAAGCTTTCGAGGCTCCAGAATAGAAGATAGAACATGAGCCTTTGAGAAAGAGAGACTTTGGCAGCTTCCCCCGAACCAAAAATCCATTAGATGAGCAGATTCGAAGCTCTATTTCAAGCTTGCCTTAGCCATGTGCACAGAGAAGCACACCATTATCCTAAATCATGCTGCTCCTTTTAAGAACGATAATCGAGATTCTCCATTCGGGGTTATATCATCAAGAAGAAGAATAGCAACGTATCATCCCACATTTGAATACCTCTTCTCAAATTCCTTTTACACTGAACTCTGAAGTGATCCATACCAAAAGGTTGTCAAGAGACCACTTCCCCCAAGTAGATGAATTGATGCAGATCGTCTCTTTTATAATGCTCCAGAACTCTCCGAATACACATCATCCCCGGAATGAAAACACCTCCCCAATGTTTATGCTAAACAATTTTCTTCCCTGATGATCGCGTATGAAGCTCAAGAACCCGAAGTACACCAATATCCAAGAACTCTCCTGAATACACATCATGCACGGAAGAAAACACTTCCCCAATGTTTGTGCTAAAAATTTCTTCCACGATGATCGTGTATGAAGCTCAAGAACCGAAGTACACATTCCCACCGAAAGAATAACTGATAACACCTCCCTCATGTTATACATTTATCTCCCCTGAATATGTCATACTTGTGTACCTCTTTAATCATCAGAAACTAACTCTTACATCTCTTCCCTCATGTAGTTGGAATAAGTACACTAAATGCCACGATGATAAACATTGAGTTTCTCTGCGGTTATGACATTCGTCTTCCCGGGATATCTTCAATCATTTAGAAGAATTAAGTTCATCAAGTTTACTCGCGTTTAGATGCTTGTCTCCTTCCCCCTTGCTGGTTTTGATACTTCAGAATCAGCAACACACTATAAGCCCATATACTAGAAATCTGTTGAGAAGAACACTTGAAGTCTTGTGGGAATCAACTTGCTGAAGAATCATTTTGAGCAAATCTAATTAGGGATTAAATTTGACATTTCACTATCCCCCAATTAGTGCTCTCCCTTAAACCGACAATCTTTCAATAAATGCCCAAAATAAGAAGAAGTCTTTTGATAATCAAATGTAACTCGTCTTTTAGTCTTTGAACATACAGCTGAATAATGTAGAACCGACTGTAGACTCGACCTTCTTCTAGATTGTCCATTTGGGGAATAGAAAGTTAACATCTTCATCTCACCAAATGCGTTCCAATTACCTTATGTGTAGCAAATCTCCTTAACTAAAATCCCTCCCAATAAAACAAGAATAGAAAGATGTTCATCAAAGAAATCAGCCCAGCAGTTAGAAGCACTTTGTCATTAATCATATCAGCCCGTGTGAAGATGTCAACCAGCGGCTCATATAAGAAAACTCCATGTGAAGATGACCCGATAAGAAGAAGCTCAGTTCTTAGATGAGTTTGGAGCCGTTTGACCATTTATTCTCAGAAATCAATCAACCACGCAGTAAATTCACACTTCTTCTCCCCCTCAAGAATTGCATACGGAGTTGCCATTCTTGATTGAATAAGTGAAAATCATCCAAATGTATTCTATTCATACTTCTCCCCCTCAAAGTTAGCATATGATGTCGCCATCGTCAATATAATTGAGCAAGTGGAATAAGAAAACAATCAACGGTAGCCCAGTTCACTTGATAACTGAAAGCGCGTGGAAAAAGTATGAAGCATGTTGATGAGGATGGTCATAAATGAGAAGATTTCTCTTCTTCGGAAGATAATGCGCACTGAAGCGTACACATTTCTTTTCTTTACAGTATGAGGCTTGAGCTGTGTTCAAAGCGTCATAAGAAGATTTCTCTTCTTTCGAAGATAATGCGCACTGAAACGTATACATTTCTTTTCTTTAGAGTACGAGGCTTAAACTGTTGTGTTCAAACGTCATAATCTCTCTCTTTTCAATCTCTCTTGGAAAAACTTGTAATCAACCCCATTATCATTCAGTAGGCTCTTTGTCATGACGGTGATGGAAAACCCAATATGATGAATTTGACCTTGAAGTAAACTAACAGAACTTCGTGACTTAAACTTGCACATATGTAACAAAGAGCGGTGTTGAGAGTTCATCCTCCATTGAATCTCTAAGTACTCTATACTCTTCATCCAACCAACCATCAAGTATAAGGCGTACATCACCTCTTGAAAATCCACAATTGAATGTGACAGAGCACTACAAGCGTAACTCCTTAAAGTGATAGTTATTTTGTGGTGGTAAGAGCCCGATTCCCCAAGTGGTAAAGAAAGGAAAAATCACCCAACAATAACTAGAATTCCAAGTCTTCGTTTTTGATAATAAGCTCGAACAAGGATCTTGAAGAATCTTCATCCAACCATCCCGATACCTTGGATACTAAGTACACTTTCGCCCGTGATATTTCACTTCAACCTCAAATAAATAATAGTGAATTAACCCCGTTGTCACATCTTCTGGTTAAAAGCTCAAATCTAGCCTCCTTTGACGTTTTAAGTGAACTATGATAATGGTTTTTGTTAGGATTTAGTAAATCCAGTTATTAAAGTGTCGGTCACCTCAAGTATATGTAATCGTTAGAAAGCTCGTAGTCGTAGTTATTTAATGTTAGGTAGTTTTTAGTTTAGTAACACCGTGGAGGACGGACGGGTCTTTACCCACTGTATGCCTGATCCACAGCCCATAGGTGGCGTTTTATGTAAGACTATAAATACCCTCTACCTCCCAAGGTAGAGGGTTGGAGCTCATAATAATACTTTTACTTTCTCTCACTAAGTTCCCAAGCCTCTAACTCTTTCTCTCTCTAAAACCTCAAGTTATATGCCTACTTGTAATCATGATTTGATGTGTTTGTGAAATCCAATATGTTACAAATGGTATCAAGAGCCATGGTTTGATCATCTCTCTTACATATCCTTGGATTTCTAGTGGTTTTATATGGTTTTTGGGTTTGAAAAAGTTTAGTGGTTTTGCATCATTTGGATCATTTCTTGTGTTAAAGTTTGAATTTTGAGTGTACTTTTGTGTTTAGAATCATTGTAAGTGTTTGGGTTTTGATTTGGAAATCTTGAATCACTGTGGTTGAGCTTGTTTTGGATTGAAAAGGGTTGTATTTAAGTTTTTCAACCTAGCGACTTGAGTCTCGGAGTATTTTTCTTCGTATCAACTTGCTTCATTAGTTTCGGCTGACTTGTAGTTGAAAAAGTAGCGACTTGAGCCCTAGCGACTTGTCTATTGAGACAAGACGACAAACAATACAAAGTAGTGGAGACACCACTTCAGCTAGCGACTTGGTTGACGTAGCGACTTGTCTTTATTATTTCTAGCGACTTGTCTTTGTTGTTACTAGCGAGTTACTCTTTAGCGACTTGACCTCTCAGCGAGTTGTTTCTTAGCGACTTGTCTATTTAACGAGTTGTTCTTTAGCGGCTTGTCAGCTTAGCGATTTGCTGCTTTAGCGACTTCTATTTAGCGACTTGGTTCATAGCGACTTGTGTCTAGCGACTTGTGTCTAGCGACTTGATTCACAGCGACTTGAGCCTTTAGCGAGTTGCTATTTAGCGACTTGTCTTCAACGGTTATAGCGACTTGGTTAATTTTGTTTCTAATACGGTTTTCTCTTGATTCAGTAAAATCCCGTGAAAGAATCTATTTCCCGGTTTAATCATAGAGTTTTAAAATCCCGTGAAATCTGTAATCATGTCTACCAACATATCTACAATCATCTCTTACATTCTTGAGGACGTTCAAGCGGTTGGATCGGATACTCGTCCACCTATGCTTGGCAGGCCGACTATGACTCATGGGCTCAACGAATTAGGTTGTATTGTTTGGGAAAAAAAAAGATATCAAGTTGAGACAACCGGATACATACTCGATAATCGCTTCTGATGGCACGATGATTCTAGGACCGGACAGACCTAAAATGTATGATGAAGACCGGTGATAAGGAAAAGAAGAGATACGATGCGAACATCGGGCTTCTAACATCATACTTCAGGGTTTACCTAAGGACATTTACAAGCCGATCAATCACAACACTGAAGCTAAGGCAGTTTGGGACAATGTCAAGATGCTTTTCTCGGGTTCTGAACTAACCAAGGAAGACAGAGAATCACAACTGTATGATGAATTTGAGCATTTTAAGATGAAACCAGAAGAAAGTGTCTGTTAATACAAATAAGCTGTAAAAACGTTTATTTATATTTTACGATCTTCTAATGTTTTGTCGATAACAAACGTAAAATCATTTTAACGAAACAAATAAAATACGTAAATAATTTGAGTCAATAGTTTCCTAACACACTTACGTATTTACATAAAACACTAAAACAAGTATAAGTGATTTTATGATTTAGATACATATGTACAACAACTAGTGTTTACATATTGGGTTAACATATACTTCAACTAAGTATACTAAAATGGGTAAAAACAAGTATATACTAAAATGGATAAAAACAAGTATATACTAAATGGGTAAAAACTAGCAAATGGTATTGACCCATAACCCATGGTTTTATATATACCACTTAAACAAGTTCATTGTATCCTTGAGATACATTGTATCTAGAAAGAAAACCATGGATCAACCCGTAACCCATGACCCATGAACCATAACCAAAAATACCCATGGGCAAAGAGGAGCGTTCCACGGATCCCACTGCTTTGTGCTAGCGGATCCCTTGTGGGAGGGATCCGGGATCCGAGGAACAGTAGAGAAATTTCTCTATAAATAGAGAGCCATTTCTTCCTTTCTACTTACAACTTTTACACACATACTTCCCCAAGTATTATAACCCTCTAACCTCAGATCCAAGTGATCTATGTAGTTTGTCTTTTGTTTTTGTGTGATCTTCTAGGTTCCTCTTAAAGGCGAGATCACCACTTCTTGAAGACGAGCAAGCTCAAGTCCATGAGTTGCCATGCTTCGTCATCATCAAGACAAATAAGGTTCTCTTGTTGATAGTTCTCTATTTCTTCATAGATGTTGGGTTGAAGGCATTAGTGAAGGATGCCGAAAGTGTCAAGATGAAGGCATTAGTGAAAGGTGCTTATCGTCCGTGTCAAAGCATTAGTGAAGAATGCTAAAGGTGTCAAGACGAAGGCATTAGTGAAGGGTGCCAAGCGTTGTGTCAAAGGCATTAGTGAAGGATGCCGAAGAATAAAATCAAGTGGCATTTGGAAAGAATGCCTAGGTCGTATAATCGATGAGGTGCATCGTTATACATATAAGTATTTGTTTATTTTCAAGGATGGTGATATCCTTGATGGTGTTGTAACAAGGAGTGGATCTCTTTGACATTAGGTGTTGTGTTGTGAAGGGTAGTAGTTCCTCCATAGTAATGGAACTAGGTGCTTAGCCTAGTACCTAATAAAGGGTAGGTGACGTTGTGATAGGATTAGTTCTCCTTGGTGTGAAAGAACTCGGTGGTTAGCCTAGGATCGTATAAAGGGTAGGCGACGTTGTGTTAGGTGTGGTTCGCCTTGGTGTGAAGGAACTTCGATATTTAGCTTTGTATCGAAAAAGGTTAGCGGCGTTGAGAAGGCTTCTCCATAAGGAGTTGGTGTAGTGCTTACGAACTCTCGAGTAGGTGACTCGGGGAGTAGAGTAGGGCAAGGAAGGTGTCCTTGTAGCCGAACCACTATAAATACTTGTGTCGTGGTGATGTGCTTCTTACTCTTTATCTTTCATTACACGTTTATATATCTATCTATCAACGTCCAACATAAACAACCAAATAGATTGACATAAGTCGATCTAAATATTTTAAAAGGAAGTTTTAAATTGGTAAAACTATTCAACCCCCCCTTCTAGTTTTCCACAATTGGCATCAGAGCTTCGTTACCAAGTTTCTTAAAGTATGTTGTACTTTAAATACTTGATACGATCCGTGTATGTTTAAAAACTACAAAGAAAGTTTTTTTTAAGGTCATATTTTCTTTCAAATCATTTTGTTGGACAATGATAGAATGCTCTAACATTTCTTTTGTTAAGCATTATCCATACTTGGATTTGGAGTTACCAAGAATATCATAAAGAATCTATCTATATATTTCTCTTCGCGAAAAAGAATGCTTAGTATTCTCACAACATAAATCTGGAGATTCCAAGAAGATCACAAAAACATCTAAATACTTCTTTTCCTAAAAAGAATATTTAGCAAAGGTATGATCGTTAATTACATACTTTTATTTTTATTTATTAAAATCTTAGTTGCATCATTCATTAGTAATTGTTCAAGTAATTATTCGTATTATAGTCATCATCAAAATAGTATTCTTTGACTAATTAGTATAGACTACATTACCAACTCGTAATAATGATTTCTTGGTTATTCGATAACCTCAATCATTAGTCATCACAAAGGATTTATTGACACTTCATCTATGTCAATAAATATCCATGTGAAAATTCTTATATTATGATAAAATGGGATTTTATTATAATGTTTGAAAAGCTTCCCAAGAATTATAACTAATTCTTAAAAAAGGGAACCTCGTCTAATAAGAATGGTATTAAATCTTCAAAACCACAAACAACAAGTTTTAGAGCCTTAAAATTAAAACACTAGGCGTTTTAGAACTCCCAAACCAAAAGTTATCAAGGAATGTTTGAGATGACTTTTGCTATCATGCCGGATCCCTTTGTTTATACTAGCCGGATCCCAAATGAAAGGGATCCGCGGGATCCGTGCAACAGAATGTTGGGAATTGCAGATTTGATGATTACAAAACCACGAGCAAGAATGAAGAAAGAAGAAACAATGAGGGCCTAATATGTAATAGTTAGCTTTTCTAGTAAGCTAGGGTTTGTAACCTCCCTCTATTATATAAAGAGGGATGGCGTCTAGGGTTACTTACTCATAGTTTCATTTATTTTCATAGAAGACATCTCTAATGAGAGTCTAACACACGATCATAGCATGTGTATATTAGTAGTATTAGTTTCTTTGTTTTAATTAATAAAGAAAACCTTATTAGTAACATTGATGTTCTTATTGATTCCGCTGTGCATATTCAATGTTATTGATACCCTAGTTGAGTCCGGATCTTGGTTTCAACAATTGGTATCAGAGCCTTGTGGCTCTCGATCTAGGGTTTATAAGGTTTTTTGTAATTAGGGTTTATGCAGCAGATCTGGAAAAGAAAAGTGGCAGCGAAGTTCCGTTGGTGGTTGATCAAGGAATCGATAAAAACAAACATGGTAACCTCGTATTGTGATTTTTAATATGAGTCAGTAGTTAATCAATTCAGATCGGTGGTACTTTTTACTCGTTAATATCGGTACACGGTGAATTATAATTGGTTTTGCCGGTAACGTGTGTTTCATGGTCACGTGACACCATTATATAGTTTGTACTGATTCTCTATGATTACTACTGATCATGATCACTATTTCGTATATGTTGAATTGGTATTATATTTGACCTGGTCCCACTCGTTTAAGCGCAATTTGTTAGACTACTCGGCAAGGTAAGGTGAATGGCAAGGTGAGTGTTCCACTCACCTCGTGAGTGCCATGCCATATGTTTTGACTCACCTTAGAGTCTCACATCCCAAGACACATTAAGGTGACCACTTCACCTATTTGATATTTGTGCATGTTATTAAACCGTATGGTTTGTAGAGTAAAAAGAAAAAAATGAATTGTGAGTTAAGGTGAGTGGGTGTGAGTCCTTTGTCCGCATAAAGGTGAGTGGTAGTGAGTGGAAGAGAGAGGAGAGAGAAAGCTGACGTGGCGCTGATGTGTAAGGTGAGTACACCCTTACCTTGCCTTCCAGCCTTAAAGTTGGTCCCTCATCTGATTGGTCCATCATACGTGGGATTTGATTCAATGTGTTGCAGTATATTGTTGTTATGGTGGGCGTGTTATTTGATTGGCTGTAATTGATACTCGGACTTAATTTTGATGGTATTACTATTTTATTCGTTGCATTTAATTGGGTATTGATTTAATCAATGACACAAATTTATTTGAGGCGTTTGGGTCACATGGGGGAGTTTCACCCATTGGTGATTTTATTTTTTGGTCACGTGGTTACTTTTGATTTATTAGAGGTTGAGGTCACAGATCTTGGGGCCAGTATTGCTATTGGTGGTTACATGGGTCTCTCATAATATTGGTTCCTTCCATCAAGTTCGGTTCTGCCGATCGCGTGTGGTTCCCACTGATGAGATAGGATTCACTAAGACGAGGAGTATGATTGCTACTTGTGGTCATTCACGTATGATTGGTCAAATTATGTAGGGTTGGCTATCTTGATTTGAATATTATTTTAATTGGTCCTCACTAGTTTGACGTTTATCACGTGAGTATGGTACTGTTACTCTTGATATTCGTATACACATGGGTTTATTGGGATAATTTCATTTGTGTAGTATTTGATTGTGGTTAGTACTGGTTGATTCATGGCTAAATGGCAGCGTGGGAATTTAATTCTGGTCTTGGCAGTTGGTCTTCTAATGTTTTACTAGTCTTGGTGAGTTGAATTTTTAATTCAACGATGAACCCTAGTAATTAACATACTTTCGACTTGATTTGATGTTTCTACTGGCTGCATATTTTGATTCGTTTCTACTGATGGTTTTACGTTGGTGGTATTGGTTTCTATTGGTAGTGTCGGTTCTGATCAGTTCCTATGATATTTATTCTTGGTTATTAAGGTTCCTACGGTTGATCGTGCGTGTCTTATCATATCTCAAAGTGAGCATGGACACTTTTGAGGTAACTTGTTCATACATTAATGGTGTGACAAAGACTTGATGATTCTAGTGAAGGGGTGAGATCTACAAACAGTACTTAATGCTTGCATTTGCTATCGCTTTAAGGAGTTACGTTGTAGTGCTTTCGGGGTTAGTGAAGGCGAGATCTATAAAAAGGTGCTTAATGCTCACATTTGCTAGTGCATCATCTGAGTTTGGAGTCACATGGATAGTACAAGATATAAGATGCATGCTTTGGTGTTTCTATTGGTTCTCCATTATTACTGATAGACTATTTTGATCTTTGCTGTGATTTGATGTTTCTGTTGTTGCATTTTATTTCTTTGTTTAGTTGTAAAAAAAGGTGTTATTTCTTTTTCTTAAAAAAAAAAAAAATAAAAAAAAATAAAAATTTGAAGATGGTTAGTATAATTTTAAGGGGAAGCTTATGGTTTATATACTTACCATCTACATGCATCACTTGAGGGAAGCGTCTACGAGTTGCACAAGACCCTATTAGATGATTACAAAAAGGGGAAGAAGATTCATGATGTGCATCTTATTATTTGTGATGACATGTTTTAGCATTGTTTCTTTATACAGGTTGTTTTGTAATATCAAATAGGGGAAGATTGTTAGGAATTGCGATTTGATGATTACAAAACCACAAGCAAGAATGAAGAAAGAAGAAACAATGAGGGCCTAATATGTAATAGTTAGCTTTTCTAGTAAGCTAGGGTTTGTAACCTCCCTCTATTATATAAAGAGGGATGGCGTCTAGGGTTACTTACTCATAGTTTCATTTATTTTCATAGAAGACATCTCTAATGAGAGTCTAACACACGATCATAGCGTGTGTATATTAGTAGTATTAGTTTCTTTGTTTTAATTAATAAAGAAAACCTTATTAGTAACATTGATGTTCTTGTTCTTATTGATTCCGCTGTCCATTCAATCATTGTTATTAATATCCTAGTTGAGTCCGGATCTTGGTTTCTACAATTGGTATCAAGCCTTGTGGCTCTCGATCTAGGGTTTATAAGGTTTTACGTAATTAGGGTTTATCTTTGGAAAAGAAAAGTGGCGTGAAGTTACGTTGGTGGTTGATCAAGAATCGATAAAACAAACAAGGTAACCTCGTATTGTGATTTTTAATATGAGTCGATAGTTAATCAATTGGTCGGTGGTACTTTTTACTCGTTAATATTGGTACACGGTGAATTATAATTGGTTTTGTTGGTCACGTGTGTTTCATGGTCACGTGACACCATTATATAGTTTGTCTTGATTCTCTATGATTACTCTTGATCATGATCACTATTTCGTATATGTTGAATTGGTATTATATTTGACCTGGTCCCACTCGTTTAAGCGCAATTTGTTAGACTACTCGGCAAGGTAAGGTGAATGGCAAGGTGAGTGTTCCACTCACCTCGTGAGTGCCATGCCATATGTTTTGACTCACCTTAGAGTCTCACATCCCAAGACACATTAAGGTGACCACTTCACCTATTTGATATTTGTGCATGTTATTAAACCGTATGGTTTGTAGAGTAAAAGAAAAAATGAATTGTGAGTTAAGGTGAGTGGGTGTGAGTCCTTTGTCCGCATAAAGGTGAGTGGTAGTGAGTGGAAGAGAGAGGAGAGAGAAAGCTGACGTGGCGCTGATGTGTAAGGTGAGTACACCCTTACCTTGCCTTCCAGCCTTAAAGTTGGTCCCTCATCTGATTGGTCCATCATACGTGGGATTTGATTCAATGTGTTGCAGTATATTGTTGTTATGGTGGGCGTGTTCTTTGATTGGCTGTAATTGATACTCGGACTTAATTTTGATGGTATTACTATTTTATTCGTTGCATTTAATTGGGTATTGATTTAATCAATGATACAAATTTATTTGAGGCGTTTGGGTCACATGGGGGAGTTTCACCCATTGGTGATTTTATTTTTTGGTCACGTGGTTACTTTTGATTTATTCGAGGGTTGAGGTCACGATCTTTGGGGCCAGTATTGCTATTGGTGGTTACATGGGTCTCTCATAATATTGGTTCCTTCTGATCAAGTTCGGTTCCTGCTGATCACGTGTGGTTCCCACTGATGAGATAGGATTCACTAAGACGAGGCGTATGATTGCTACTGTGGTCATTACGTATGATTGGTCAAATTATGTAGGGTTGTCTATCTTGATTTGAATATTATTTTAATTGGTCCTCACTAGTTTGACGTTTATACGTGAGTATGGTACCTGTTATCTTGATATTCGTATACACATGGGTTTATTGGGATAATTTCATTTGTGTAGTATTTGATTGTGGTTAGTACTGGTACTGGTTGATTCATGGCTAAATGGCAGCGTGGGAATTTAATTCTGGTCTTGGCAGTTGGTCTTCTAATGTTTTACTAGTCTTGGTGAGTTGAATTTTTAATTCAACGATGAACCCTAGTAATTAACATACTTTCGACTTGATTTGATGTTTCTACTGGCTGCATATTTTGATTCGTTTCTACTGATGGTTTCTGTTGGTGGTATTGGTTTCTATTGGTAGTGTCGGTTCTAGCGATCGAGTCCTCGATATTTGTTACTGGTTATTCTGGAGTTCCTACTGGTTGATCAGGTGCGTGTCTTATCATATCTCAAAGTGAGCATGGACACTTTTGAGGTAACTTGTTCGTACATTAATGGTGTGACAAAGACTTGATGATTCTAGTGAAGGGGTGAGATCTACAAACAGTACTTAATGCTTGCATTTGCTATCGCTTTAAGGAGTTACGTTGTAGTGCTCAGGGTTAGTGAAGGGGCGAGATCTATAAAAAAGGTGCTTAATGCTCACATTTGCTAGTGCATCATCTGAGTTTGGAGTCACATGGATAGTACAAGATATAAGATGCATGCTTTGGTGTTTCTACTGGTTCTCCATTATTACTGATAGACTATTTTGATGCTGCTGCTGATTTGATGTTTCTGCTGTTGCATTTTATTTCTTTTGTTTAGTTGTAAAAAAAAAAAGGTGTTATTTCTTTTTCTTAAAAAAAAATAAAAAAAAATAAAATAAAATAAAAATTTGAAGATGGTTAGTATAATTTTAAGGGGAAGCTTATGGTTTATATACTTACCATCTACATGCATCACTTGAGGGGAAGCGTCTACGAGTTGCACAAGACCCCTATTAGATGATTACAAAAAGGGGAAGAAGATTCATGATGTGCATCTTATTATTTGTGATGACATGTTTTAGCATTGTTTCTTTATACAGGTTGTTTTGTAATATCAAATAGGGGAAGATTGTTAGGAATTGCAGATTTGATGATTACAAAACCACGAGCAAGAATGAAGAAAGAAGAAACAATGAGGGCCTAATATGTAATAGTTAGCTTTTCTAGTAAGCTAGGGTTTGTAACCTCCCTCTATTATATAAAGAAGGATGGCGTCTAGGGTTACTTACTCATCCTTTCATTTATTTTCATAGAAGACATCTCTAATGAGAGTCTAACACACGATCATAGCGTGTGTATATTAGTAGTATTAGTTTCTTTGTTTTAATTAATAAAGAAAACCTTATTAGTAACATTGATGTTCTTATTGATTCCGCTGTGCATATTCAATGTTATTGATACCCTAGTTGAGTCCGGATCTTGGTTTCAACAATTGGTATCAGAGCCTTGTGGCTCTCGATCTAGGGTTTATAAGGTTTTCTGTAATTAGGGTTTATGCTGGAAAAGAAAAGTGGCAGCAAAGTTCTGTTGGTGGTTGATCAAGGAATCGATAAAAACAAACAAGGTAACCTCGTATTGTGATTTTTAATATGAGTCAGTAGTTAATCAATTCAGATCGGTGGTACTTTTTACTCGTTAATATTGGTACACGGTGAATTATAATTGGTTTTGTTGGTCACGTGTGTTTCATGGTCACGTGACACCATTATATAGTTTGTACTGATTCTCTATGATTACTACTGATCATGATCACTATTTCGTATATGTTGAATTGGTATTATATTTGACCTGGTCCCACTCGTTTAAGCGCAATTTGTTAGACTACTCGGCAAGGTAAGGTGAATGGCAAGGTGAGTGTTCCACTCACCTCGTGAGTGCCATGCCATATGTTTTGACTCACCTTAGAGTCTCACATCCCAAGACACATTAAGGTGACCACTTCACCTATTTGATATTTGTGCATGTTATTAAACCGTATGGTTTGTAGAGTAAAAAGAAAAAAATGAATTGTGAGTTAAGGTGAGTGGGTGTGAGTCCTTTGTCCGCATAAAGGTGAGTGGTAGTGAGTGGAAGAGAGAGGAGAGAGAAAGCTGACGTGGCGCTGATGTGTAAGGTGAGTACACCCTTACCTTGCCTTCCAGCCTTAAAGTTGGTCCCTCATCTGATTGGTCCATCATACGTGGGATTTGATTCAATGTGTTGCAGTATATTGTTGTTATGGTGGGCGTGTTCTTTGATTGGCTGTAATTGATACTCGGACTTAATTTTGATGGTATTACTATTTTATTCGTTGCATTTAATTGGGTATTGATTTAATCAATGATACAAATTTATTTGAGACGTTTGGGTCACATGGGGGAGTTTCACCCATTGGTGATTTTATTTTTTGGTCACGTGGTTACTTTTGATTTATTCGAGGGTTGAGGTCACAGTACTGGGACGAGTATTGCTATTGGTGGTTACATGGGTCTCTCATAATATTGGTTCCTTCTGATCAAGTTCGGTTCCTGCTGATCACGTGTGGTTCCCACTGATGAGATAGGATTCACTAAGACGAGGAGTATGATTGCTACTGTGGTCATTACGTATGATTGGTCAAATTATGTAGGGTTGGCTATACTGATTTGAATATTATTTTAATTGGTCCTCACTAGTTTGACGTTTATACGTGAGTATGGTACCTGTTGCTACTGATATTCGTATACACATGGGTTTATTGGGATAATTTCATTTGTGTAGTATTTGATTGTGGTTAGTACTGGTACTGGTTGATTCATGGCTAAATGGCAGCGTGGGAATTTAATTCTGGTCTTGGCAGTTGGTCTTCTAATGTTTTACTAGTCTTGGTGAGTTGAATTTTTAATTCAACGATGAACCCTAGTAATTAACATACTTTCGACTTGATTTGATGTTTCTACTGGCTGCATATTTTGATTCGTTTCTACTGATGGTTTCTGTTGGTGGTATTGGTTTCTATTGGTAGTGTCGGTTGCTGCTGATCAAGTCCTACTGATATTTGTTACTGGTTATTCTGGAGTTCCTACTGGTTGATCAGGTGCGTGTCTTATCATATCTCAAAGTGAGCATGGACACTTTTGAGGTAACTTGTTCGTACATTAATTGTGTGACAAAGACTTGATGATTCTAGTGAAGGGGTGAGATCTACAAACAGTACTTAATGCTTGCATTTGCTATCGCTTTAAGGAGTTACGTTGTAGTGCTCAGGGTTAGTGAAGGGGCGAGATCTATAAAAAAGGTGCTTAATGCTCACATTTGCTAGTGCATCATCTGAGTTTGGAGTCACATGGATAGTACAAGATATAAGATGCATGCTTTGGTGTTTCTACTGGTTCTCCATTATTACTGATAGACTATTTTGATGCTGCTGCTGATTTGATGTTTCTGCTGTTGCATTTTATTTCTTTTGTTTAGTTGTAAAAAAAAAAAAAAAAAAAAAAAAAGGTGTTATTTCTTTTTCTTAAAAAAAAATAAAAAAAAATAAAATAAAATAAAAATTTGAAGATGGTTAGTATAATTTTAAGGGGAAGCTTATGGTTTA
Source organism: Chrysanthemum makinoi (assembly GCA_910596185.1). NCBI lineage: Eukaryota > Viridiplantae > Streptophyta > Magnoliopsida > Asterales > Asteraceae > Chrysanthemum > Chrysanthemum makinoi. Next base: position 194,762,587 of record OU343219.1, on the reverse strand, counting down.
TATACTTACCATCTACATGCATCACTTGAGGGGAAGCGTCTACGAGTTGCACAAGACCCCTATTAGATGATTACAAAAAGGGGAAGAAGATTCATGATGTGCATCTTATTATTTGTGATGACATGTTTTAGCATTGTTTCTTTATACAGGTTGTTTTGTAATATCAAATAGGGGAAGATTGTTAGGAATTGCAGATTTGATGATTACAAAACCACGAGCAAGAATGAAGAAAGAAGAAACAATGAGGGCCTAATATGTAATAGTTAGCTTTTCTAGTAAGCTAGGGTTTGTAACCTCCCTCTATTATATAAAGAGGGATGGCGTCTAGGGTTACTTACTCATCCTTTCATTTATTTTCATAGAAGACATCTCTAATGAGAGTCTAACACACGATCATAGCGTGTGTATATTAGTAGTATTAGTTTCTTTGTTTTAATTAATAAAGAAAACCTTATTAGTAACATTGATGTTCTTATTGATTCCGCTGTGCATATTCAATGTTATTGATACCCTAGTTGAGTCCGGATCTTGGTTTCTTACGTGGTGTTGTTCCAATGCAGAATGATTCTATTTCTTCCACACATATTAAAGATGTTACTGAAGAACCTATACCCTCTTCAGACATTTATATACCAGGTAGGAGGAAGAAAAGAATGGCTAAAAAACGATCTGGTTCTTTCTGGAGATCTGTGAAATCCGTTGAGACACATACATCTAAGGTTAAGGAATCTTCAAGGGTTAGTTCTTTGGATCTCAAAGCTGCTGAATCAACATTTATTAAAGAGGGATCTTCTGATGTTTTTCCTGAAGGATCTCATGATGTTTTGGTTAATTGGTCATTGCAAAAGGATGAACTTAATGTGATTCACCGTTTGGATCAAACCACCATACAATTTAACTTCTTGAAGGAGATCTTGCATTTGGTTGATAGGGCAGATTTGGTTACGCTATATAACCTTGTCAATAAGTATTACCATTCTAATGCACCAAAGGGTTCTGGTTTATATTTATTGGGTGATCTTCATGTTTTGTCTGATTCAATATCTCCCAATGGTAAAGGATATTTTATTTGGAAGCACTGCCACTTCTGGCAGGTTACATCTTGGAGATTTTATCCTCTGCCTCGTGTGCATGTGGTTGAGGCGAAGGGTGGTATTCTTGTGCATGTTTCTTTGAGAACTTATCCATTATCTATGAAGCTTATGGAAAGAATGCTTATCCAGAAGTTGGAAGTTCCTCCGGATCGTGTTGGCAATGATAATTTGCATGCTGAACAATGTGTTGGCGTTATTAAGAATCAGCTTATGGCACATAGAAGTTCATCTTGATTATGGTACTTTGTATGGTTTGTAATTTTTGTTTCTTTGTTTTCTTCTTAAAAAAAATGTCTATTTTTTTGTTTTACTAACTTTTATTGCAGGTTTGTTGTATATTCATGCTGGTTATTAACTCACCAGATATACCTTGTGTATGTCAAAGAGTTAGCTAGTCCAAAGGGTACAGCTTTGGTAAAGACACGTCAAATCGTTGATAGCTGTAATGGTTTGCTCAAAATCATAGGGTTTGCAACCACCCATGCTTAATTTTTGAGTGTTGTATGGTCATCAATTCACCATGATTTATTCCTATTTGGAATCCAAGAATTGACTACATGTATATGGCTTGTGGTAAAGGCAATGGAATACCATATTTGGTAATCAGTTCACCAATCCTAAGAATTGACTAGTCCGAGCAAAAGGCTACGGTAAAGACATTTCAAATCCGTTCATGGTTGCTGATTTGCTAATAAATCGATGGTTATCGTGTACCATGGTTTTGAACTTAAACATTTGGCTACTCCAGTAGTGATGGCTATTGGTAAAGAGACATCAAATCCATTATTTTCAATGATTCGCCTCTCACAGGAGTTAACACACCCGGATGTGATGAGAATAGTTTGAAACTAATATGTTTTGATGTACATGTTGTCATTTGTTGCTGCAAAGATATGGAGTTTTAGAGTTTCTTCATCAAAGAGATGAATTTGTTTTAATTCTTTGCTGATGATGTTCGAGTACAATCCTCTAGTCTTTTGCAAGGTTAAAGATCTATCAAGAAACTGGAACTTAACCAAGTCAAATTCCAGTTTAGGGGAGCATTGTTGGGAATTATGTGAAGTACGAATTATGCTGTTGTTTCTGCTGAATGGATTCTGCCGAAGACATAGTTCTGCTGAAGATATATAGTGAATAGTTTGTTTCTGCGGAAGTTGTTATTCCGTGTTTAGTATATTTAGTTTGGATATACATGAGCTTTATTAGGAAGTGATTGTGTATATCTTATTTAGTTTTATGTTTATACGTTTCTTAGGAAACGGTTTAGGGTTTTGTTTAGGGTTCCTTGTCTATAAAAGGAACACAATAGAATGGATTATGTACGACATTAGACGTTTTACAAATTATTAATATAACGATCCATAGAGGATCAAAGAGTTCTTAGTTATCTGTGTTTTATACTTGTGTTTATATTCCGCTAAAGAATACAAGTTGTAGAGATTTTCTTTTAGTTTGTTTGTGATTATAAAGCAATACTAACGATCTACGAAGCTCAAGATCTATCAAGGTCTGCTAGTTTTCAACACAGAAGACAGCATATGCTCAAGAATGATCATTGTGGATGTTCCACAATTATACTCACCTCAAAGACTCACGAACAAAAACTCAGGTACTGTTCACAGGAGCAATTTGATCATTCCTCTCAAGTTTAACAATCACTTGTGTAAGTACAATCTTCACTACATTGTTAATTTAATTCCTTGATTTCTAATATTACAATTTCTTCATCTTTAAGAGTTGGGTTCAAATGGGTTTACCACAATTTGTCACCACATTGTTTTCTAAGATAATCTAAATCAAAGAATTAACATTGTTAATACAAATTAAACACATTTCTTGAACTCAACAAAGATGATGAGAGAAAAATTGTGATCAAACCCTCTAGGTTACTATTCACAATTAACACCACATTGTGGTTGTGTTGTTTAGGAACATCATGCCAAGAAACAAGCAACAAGATTACCAAGACACCGCTCACTACATACCCATGTACCATAGGAAAAATGGATTAAGTCCGGACGATAGGAAAGCCTTTAAGTTGTTTGAAAGGAGACTCTTTGCATGAAGCCTTTAAGTTGTTTGGATTTGATTGTTTATTGGATATAAACGAGCAAATTTGCCCGGTCTTTGTGCTTGAGTTCTACAAGACTATGGGTATAATTAGAAATGATGATGGGTCCATCTCAATTGAATTCACCATAAATGAACATGAGTACACTCTTTCACTTGAGGAGCTTGGAAGAATAATAGGGGTTCCATATGATGGTGTTTGCATGTATTCTAATGAGTGGTCGTTGAAGGAGATACACTCTATGGTTGATCATCACGACATTTATCACGCAACAATCCCGGAAGCAACCACGGTAAGGGACACCGTGTTTATGCCAAGAGCATCCCCATCAAGGGTTACTAGGAAGTCGAAAGTGATCTATAGGGATCCTTTCCAAATGGAGCTCTTGGAAATGTACCCGTTGTATAGAAAATGGGAAGATGTGATAAGGGAGAATGTGGTGTGTCTAGTAGGAAACAAGGATCACCCCAACTAATGTCTAAGCTTAATGATCTATTGTCTAGTGACCGAGACTCGCTTCAACATTGCCTACTACATGGTCAAGAGAATGGCAAGTGTAAGAAGCATGGACAAGATGGTGCTCCCGTATGCAATGCTCCTAACCCGTCTTGCTAAATTCATCTTTGCATTAGATCCTTCTCCACAAACCTATGACCATAGTTTTTGCTACAACGTTATGGTACCATTGAACGAGGGAAGAACCACGAGGTTTATGGTAGATGGCAAGAGGCCTCACCCACCTACGGATTCCTCGGAAGAAAGGGAGAGACCAAGAGAAGGTGAAGGAAGTAGCAACCCACTTGGAAATACCAAACTCGATCCCTTGGAGTATATCAACCAATTGCCGGATGTTCCTGGTGCATCACCCGAATGGCAACAAACCAAGGGAATCTTCAAGTGCTTTGCCAACTTCTTGAAGAAAAAGAGGTAGAATGGAGGAAGGGTGAAGACGAGATGGGAAGGAGAAGAGAGGTAAGGTCTTAGGACCCAAGTGTATGATGAACAATTTCAAACAATGGTTTGTAACACTTTAAACTATGCTCATAGTATGTAGATATCGCCATATCTTGGCACTAAACAACTCTAACTTAGGTATTTGAAAAATGAGATTTTACGACCCCTTGAGTGGTCGTCGTCACTCTTTCTAGGAATTTTAGCTCTTCCTACTTTGCTATACATTATAGTAGTTGTGTTCCTGCATTTAGTCCCTATAGAAACAACTAAGAAAAGCATTTACTAAGAAGTGCAAAGTTGCACATTTTGCTGAAAGCCTTTTGATCTGCAGTAGGCGGATCCCAGCATTTGAACTAGCCGGATCCCTCCCAGAAGGGAATCGTGGGATCCGTGGCATCTGATAAGCAATACAGATTTGCCTACATTAGAATAGTCTACTAGATCACCTCACACGAGTCAAACATAAGATACTAAAGCCAACTAAGTCTTCCTCAAATACTTAAAAACCTCACTCTCATCCATGGCTTATCTAGGATATATTTTCAAAATATTTTTGATTTATCAACTACTCAAAACTCACCATAATTCCGCTCCAACACTCACACATTATCTATCACGTTTGATAGCACTTAGTTTGGTCTATCTTTCAATTTTACCAAATTGATCTCAATCATCTTTGACTCAAAATTAGGCTCAAAAATAGTTTTTCATTTCTTTTTATTTTTAAAGATTTTAGTAAATTCCTCTTAGGACATCATCTGACTTCTAGGACTGGTTACCACCATTTCTCCATATCAAATTAAATGATATCCTTGTCAAACATATAGTTAGACTACCCAAAGTCAATTTTCTTGCCCAAAACCATCATTAAGCATCATCACTTATTATGGTGGAAGATTTGAGATATCCAACAGCTAAAAACTTCAAAATTAAGTCAAAACCTCGAAATCCATTGATAATAAACCTTACAAAAGCATAATAATTTCACCTAAAAACTGTCGATAACCGGATCTCAGTATTTAACTGCACGGATCCTGCCTGAGAGGGATCCATGGGATCCGTAGAGAAAGCCTCAATCAGCTTCCATATTCAATTCTAAGTCATCTTTTGGTTCTCTAACCACTTTTAGCATTCATTTAATATCCTCCTAGAGCTGATCAAAACCTTAAGAGCATGCTTAGTCCTCTAAGTGGCCAAGAATTTAATTTCCTAATCTAAATTATCCTTTATAAACCAAACAACCTTAGGTTTAAGGCACCGTCCTCACTCACCTTTCAAAAAATCAGCAATTAGAAGCTCACATTAGCATCATCATCACCATGACTAAGACTCTTAGCAACAACTCCTCAACTTTAGGATCATCCAAAAGAAAGGGTCAAATGATCCATGAAATCTCTTCCACCGAAACATCCCCCATTAGAGATAATGATACTAGAACCCCATCCCATCAAACTCATCCAACAAAGGCTAAGAGAACCGCAAGGATTAGCATCAAACCTTTAGGACTAGAGAAAGGATCCTCTAGCTCAAAACCAAACTTGACTTGTTCTAGCAAGCCATCAAAACCATCATTCATTGAGCATGGACTACACTCCTTAAATGAGCCTCTCCCTCACCCAAACATCTATTCATTGTTTCATTCACCACCAAGAAACTCCCATTCGCCAACCTTTTCATTGAATAAGGAACCACCAACAATGCCAACTAGCCCTTCATGGGAGACAAGGAATAATCTTGATCATATGGAAGAAGTTCCATTACCACCCTCATTTTTAGAACCTCATTCTACTTCTCAAAATGAAGACCCACAATCACACATAGAACCTCCTCAAAATATCCATTTTCCTCCGGGTCTAAACCAAGACAATAATTGTCCAAATTGTCTAAACACTCAAGGACTTGTTCAAGAAGCACGAAATGAGATACATTTCATGTTTAATCATCTTCTTACAAAGTTGGTGTTAGGAATTAGAAATTCCAGGTATTAAAGAGTCGGTCACCTCAAGTATATGTAATCGTTAGAAAGCTCGTAGTCATTGTTGGGAATTATGTGAAGTACGAATTATGTTATTGTTACTGCTGAATGGATTCTGCCGAAGGGTATGGATTCTGCTGAAGACATGGTTCTGCTGAAGTTTAGTTTGTTTCTGCGGAAGTTATTATTCCGTGTTTAGTTTATTTAGTTTGGATATACATGAGCTTTATTAGGAAGTGATTGTGTATATCTTATTTAGTTTTATGTTTATACGTTTCTTGAGAAACGGTTTAGGGTTTTGTTTAGGGTTCCTTGTCTATAAAAGGAACACATTAGAATGAATTATGTACGTGCTTAAACAAGTTTTTAATATAACGATCCATAGAGGATCAAAGAAGTTCTTAGTTATCAGTGTTTTATACTTGTGTTTATATTCCGCTACAGAATACAAGTTGTAGAGATTTTCTTTTAGTTTGTTTGTGATTACACAGGCAATACTAACGATCTACGAAGCTCAAGATCTATTAAGGTCTATTAGTTTTCAACAAGTGGTATCAGAGCCTCGTGAGAGTCTCTACGATACTAAGGACAGGTTTTTCTAAACACCAATTCATCCAATACACCACTCACTATGCCTGGATCAGACGTTGATGCTAAAATCACCAACAACCACAACACCACCCATCTGCAACATCTTAGTCTCTCCAATAGCAATGCTAAGTTTCCTTACCTTAAGAGGGAGGAGTATGACCTTTGGGCGATGAAAATGCAGAACTGGATCTCCAACATTGATTGGAATCTATGGGAGATAGTGCTGAAGGGAAATAGTTTGAAGAAAACTACCACTGATGCTGCTGGTAAGATGATTCATGTTCCTCCCAAAACTGCTGAAGAGTTACTGGCAGTTCAGAGAGAAACCAAGGTTAGAACCATTCTTCTTCAAGCTATTCCTGAGGATCACTTAAGTGATTTTCACTTTGTGGAAGATGCCAAGGACATATGGTTAGATATTAAGGCTAAGTTCGGTGGGAATGAGGAGTCTAGAAGAATGAGAAAGTCCATGCTTAGACAACAGTTTCAAGACTTTCAAATCACTGAAGAGGAAGGAATTCATAAGGGCTATGACAAGTTTCACAAGATTTTAAGTCAGTTAAATCAGCTGCAGGCAAATCCAGATAATGATGACTGTAATTCTAAGTTCTTGAGGTATTTACCTCAATCCTGGCTACAAGTGAGCATTGCTTTAAAAGCAAAAGGTGGTTTGGATATGCTTACTTTTGATGAGCTGTACAACAAACTTAAAGCTCTTGAACATGATGTAAGAAGTCCTTTTAAATCATCATCTACTGCAAGTCACACAGCATTCATAGGAGCCTCTACCCCTACGATGAGTCATGGTCCAAGTCCAACTTACTCATCATCATCTTACACTACCACTCCATCAACTTCTAAATCTGGAGGTATAATGGAAGATGTGCTTGGATCCTTCTTTGCTGATTATGATCCTCGGCAGGAACGGCATATGAGGATTTAGATCAGTGGATCCACGGAGATGGAAGAGATGAAGCTGAAGTGGCGGTGGCTATGTTGTCCATGGATATCAAGAATTTTGAGCGCAAAGCTGGCAGAAGGTTTGGATTCAAGGAAGAGATCCAGCGAGGTTTGACAAAAGGAAGGTCAAGTGCTTCACTTGTCAACAGATGGGTCACTTCTCCCGAGAGTGCAAAGACAGGAAAGCTGGTGATGAGACGAGATACTCTACTTATCAGCAGAATCAGAGAGAGTCTGGAACTTCAAAGGGATCAGCAGCTTTGGTTACTCTTGACAGCAATGTGGACTGGAAGCATCATGAGCAGGATAATGATGGTCCTGATAATTTTGGTTTGATTGCATGCTGTACTTCAGAGGATAAGCATGATCAGATTACCCTGATGGGCATCTCTCAGGTACAAAATTGTTTGTAGTGAGCGGTATAATGAACTAAAAGAAGCTTATGATATTTTGAAACCTAAATATAATGAATACTTTGTAGAAGTTGAAGCTTATAAACAGGCTTTAAAAACACTAGAAAGACAAAAGGTTTGGTTTCAGAAGAATCAAATAGCTTATGCTGAGAAAATAAGTGTGTTGGAAAGGGATCTTGAATGTGCTAAGAATGAGTTGAAATATTCTGAGAAGTTAAGAGCAGATGTAGTGTCAGAAAATCTAGAACTGAAAGAGAAACTAGATAAGGAAGTTGCTAGGCATAACGAATGGTTATTAAATGGAAAAAAGTTAGCTAGTCATTTATATAGTAGTCAAGCTCCTAATTCTGGGATAGGTTTAGGCTTTAAGAAATATGTAGGATTAGAAGCTAGAGATGACACACGTAAATCCAAACCAGCAAGCTTAGCTAATTATGTTAAAGAAGGTGACCTACATGCTGTACGTGGATCTATTAGAGGTATTCCTATGCCTGTCGACCTTACCCTTTCTGATGACTTTGATGGATCACACCATCTCTATGGCAAAAAGTCCAAAGACTTGCAGACCCTGATACTTCTTCTAATGACTTTGTCTCTTGTGTTAACAGTGACAAGTCCTCCGAGCAAAGTGTGATTCAAATGACAAGTCTGACCTTCCCAAGTCAACACCCCTTCCTGCACCCAAGACTACCAATAAGCATGTCAGAGTTGCTGCCAAGGAATCATCTTCCAAGACAGTTGCCTCTGAAGACTTGCTTTTTAATTCTTTGCATAATAATACTGTTAAAAACAATTCTTTTCATTGTTTTGGTTTGAATACTTGCTTGTAATAGAACATCTTTTGGTTTGAATAAATCTTCTAAACAGAAGACATGTTTTGTGTGTAGAAGTAAATTTCATTTAATTAAGGATTGTGATTTTCATGAGCAAAGAATGAATATGTGTGGTGATTCTAGGACATCTAGACCAATGTGGACCAACGTTAATGCTATACCCCCTTATGTTCCACAAGCAACTAATTCTCCTTTTTCTTGGAGAAGACCAGTTGCAAGACCATATGTACAACCAACAAGTTCATACTTTAAGAATGGTTATTGGCTTGGTTATGTTGACTCAATGATGACGGGAGGGAACGGATACTGCTGTCAAGTCCTCAGCAGATTGTTCTTGGAATAAAAAGGGACCTAAATTTCAATGGAAACCCAAGAACAAGAGTGGATCTTATACATCTGCATGGCATAACTCATATGATCCACAAGGCAGGTTCAAGTCAGCAATGACTTGAGGCTCAATAGTGTACTAATATTTTGTATATTTTTGTTGTTGTAGAATCATCCTCTTAAGCATAAAGATGTTGGCATTGTTGATAGTGGGTGTTCAAGAAGCATGTCAGGAAACAGGGATATGATGCATAACTTTGTATCAATTGAAGGAGGAGGCAATGTAACCTTTGGAGGAAGTGATGGAAGAATTACTGGGAAAGGGACCATCAAAACACCTCAACTGGACTTTGAGAATGTATACTATGTCAAGGAACTCCAACACTTCAATTTGTTCTCAGTGTCACAAATCTGTGACACCAAGAACAAAGTACTCTTCACAGAGGATGAATGTCTTGTGCTATCTAAAGACTACAAACTCCCAGAAGACACTTCAATTCTACTGAAAGTTCCTCGAAATCACAATCTCTATACATTCAACTTAACTGATGTTAAACCAGAAGGTGACTTAACTTGTTTGGTGGCTAAAGCATCTTTGGATGAGTCTACCAAATGGCATAGGAGGATGGCCCATGTCAACTTCAAGACCATAAACAAGCTCTCTAAACTGGGTCTTGTTGAAGGTCTTCCTTCCAAAGTATTTACTAATGATCATAACTGTGTTGCCTGCAATAAAGGGAAGCAACATAGAGCCTCATACAAAGCTGTGACTGCTATGAGCATAATTTCTGAACCTCTTCAGTTGCTTCATATGGATCTGTTTGGTCCAACTCAAGTTGGAAGCATTGATCAAAAGTATTTTTGTCTAGTGATCACTGATGGTTATAGCAAATTTTGTTGGGTATTCTTTCTAAGGACCAAAGATGAAACATCTCCAGTGCTGAAAGAGTTCATTACCCTTATTGAGAATCAGTTGAACAAAAAGGTTAAAGGAATTCGGTGTGATAATGGGACAGAGTTCAAGAATGCTATTCTAATAGAACTCTGTAGGTCAAAAGGTATAAAAAGGGACTATAGCACTCCAAGAACCCCACAACAAAATGGGGTGGCAGAAAGGAAAAATAGGACCTTGATAGAGGCTGCAAGATCAATGCTGGCAGACTCTAAGCTACCCACCATGTTCTGGACTGAAGCTGTTGGCACAGCTTGTTATGTATTGAATAGAGTGTCCATTACTCGACCACACTTCAAAACACCATATGAACTTCTCTATGGGAAAGTTCCTACTATTCATTACCTTAAACCTTTTGGGTGTCAAGTGACTATTCTGATTACAAGTGATCCATTGGGCAAATTTGATGAGAAAGCTGATGATGGTTATATTGTGGGATATTCAGCTCATAGTAAGGCGTACAGAGTTTACAATTTATCTGCTAAAATGATTGAGGAGACATTGATCGGTTTTTAGAAGACAAGCCTAATGTTCAAGGACAGGGTCATGTTTGGTCTTTTAACCTTGATTACTTAACTGATTATTTGGGTTATTCTAGACATATGGCTAACCAACAAACGGATACTCAAGAGTCTCCAACTAACAGTGCAGAATCCCTGGATGCTGATTCTGACAGTGAGTTTGAAGATGATGAGCAACCCATTGTAGTGCCTTCTTTCTTCCCTAACAATTTTTCAGGTGACACTTCTAAAGTTACTTCTGCTGAGAGTGAAGACGAGTCCAATTATGCAGAGGATCTTGCTAGGCTGAAGAAACAAGAGTATGCAGCTCATCTAAATGCTGAAAGGAATCTTGAGGAAAGTGCAAGTGAAACAATAAGTGGAAACATCAATTCTACTGAACATGATCCGGTTTCTCCTATCATTTCTACTGAAGGCTATGCTGTTTCTACTCCCATTTCTACTCAAGTGTCCACAGACTTTGGAGATCCTTATACTCGTTTCCAAGACCCTCAGATCTTGGTAATAATCAACCCAAAGCTGGAATCTTCACCTCACCTTCTTATGACACTGATTTTGAACTTACTATGACTAATCTTGATTCTTCCATTGAAGTCAACACCACTACTACTAAAAGGATTCACAATACTCATCCACAGTCAAATATTATTGGTGATCCTAATGCACCTGTTAGAACAAGGGGTACTGTGGCAAGTTCTAAATATGGTCAAGTGGCTTTTCTCTCTTATGTCTCAGATCAGGAAAGAGACAATCACACAGACTATGAACATTGTCTGTTTGCTTGTTTTCTTTCTCCAGTGGAACCAACCAGTGTTACTCAGGCTCTTGAAGATTCAAGTTGGCTTGAGGCAATGCAGGAAGAGATGCAACAATTTCAAAATCAGCAGGTTTGGATATTGGTACCACTACCTGATGGCAAGTATGCAATTGGTACTAAATGGATTTTGAAGAATAAGAGAGATGCAAGAGGTGTTGTCATTAAAAACAAAGCAAGATTGGTTGCTCAGGGTTATAGACAAGAAGAGGGGATTGATTATGATGAAGTGTTTGCACCTGTGGCTAGAGTTGAGGCCATACGGATTTTCTTGGCTTATGCATCCTACATGGGATTTATGGTATATCAAATGGATGTTAAAGGCGCATTCCTGTATGGTGAAATAGAAGAAGAGGTTTATGTCACTCAACCTAAAGGATTTGAAGATCCTGATCATCCTACTCATGTTTACAAGGTAGTCAAAGCTCTCTATGGACTACATCAGGCACCACGAGCTTGGTATGCTAGGCTTTCATCGTTTCTTCTGAAGCATGGATATCGAAGAGGTGCCATAGATAAAACACTTTTCCTGAAGAAGAATTCCACATACATTATTCTTGTGCAAGTGTATGTGGATGACATTATTTTTGGATCCACAAAGGAAGCTTGGTGCAGGGAGTATGAGGAGCTTATGAAGGAGAATTTCAGATGAGTGCCACGGGAGAAATGACTTTCTTTTTGGGTCTTCAAGTTCCAAAACCTGATGGTATCTTTATAAGTCAGGACAAATATGTGAGGGACATATTAAAGAAGTTTGGAATGGAAACTGTGAGGACTGCCACTACACCGTATGAAGCTTCAAAGTCAAAAATCAACAATGAAATAGATCCACCAATGAATGTACACCTTTACAAATCTATGATTGGTTCTTTGATGTATCTAACAGCTTCACGACCTGATATTACTTTTGCTGTAAGTGTGTGTTCTCGACATCAAGTTACTTCACTAACTTCCCATCTCAATGCTGTTAAGAAGATTTTTAAGTACCTCAAAGGCCAACCTCATTTAGGCCTTTGGTACCCAAAAGAATCTCCATTTAAGCTGGAAGCATATAGTGATAGTGACTATGCTGGTGCAAATCTGGATAGGAGGTCCACCACTGGAGGTTGTCAATTCCTTGAAAGAGATTGATTTCTTGGCAATGCAAGAAACAGACTATTGTGGCTACCTCATCTACTGAAGCAGAGTATGTTGTTGCTGCAAATTGCTGTGGACAGGTTCTTTGGATTCAAAATCAATTGTTGGATTATGGGTATAATTTCATGAACACAACAATTTTTATTGACAATCAAAGTACCATATGCATTGTTAAAAATCCAGTTTTTCACAGTAGAACAAAACATATTGAAATCAGGCACCACTTTATAAGAGATGCATATGACAAACATTTGATAAAAGTGGTTAAAATTCACACTGATGATAATGTGGCAGATTTGTTAACAAAGGCTTTTGATGGACCAAGGTTTCAACACCTTGTGGTCCATATTGGTATGCTTAACCCTTAACTGCAAAGTTTAAGGGGAGGCATAGGCCTCAGGGGAGGCATATGCCTCAGGGGAGGATTTGTGTATACTTTGCATTGTTTTTATGTAAATTTCTTTGATTTTTGGTTTATGATTCTGTTCTCTAACACTAACAAGCTAATGTAATGATAGTTTGTTTGTCTTTGTTTGGTTTGTGTGTTTCTCTGTGTTTGTTATGATTTGCAGATTGGTTATTCAGTTGGAATTTACCATCGTTGTTAAGTTGGAATATGGTCAAGAAAGCTCTAAAGCTTGTTTCTACTGAATTCAAAATGCTGAAGTGAGTTATTTGTTTCTACTGAAGACAAAGTACTGAAGTTACAATGTTCATTCAAGAAAAGTACTGAAGCAAATTGTTTATTCATTCATTCGAGAACATTTACCTTACAGCTTACAGAGTACAATCAACATCAAATGCAACTACAAGGAAAGTGCTTTACATTAATTACTAATCCTAACCTAGTGATATCATCTATTCCAACATCTAACAGGCTGTTGGATATGCATGATCGCTCACATCTTTCACACTAGATGCTGGATATGCGTTTGTGAAGTCTTGCATAACCACCCATTCATTCTATCTTGATGACTGGACATGCATAACCAACACTAACAAGCAGCTAAGGATCAATTTGGTGTGGATGGATTGATGAAAACGTTGATGACGACGATGACCACGCATGATGATGGAGAAAAATAATATGTTTTTTGTGGTTCATCTACGTATTTCAACCAAAATGCAACCCTTCCACCATCCTTAAGCACTTCCTTTATACGATATGTGATGATGCACCCTGATATGAAGCAGGAAGTGCTAGAACCACCTCTCTATCCTTAGGGAGTGGCGGATTTCTAGCACGTGGCCTTCGTTGAGGCTGAGGTGCTGGAGGTTGGGAGTAAGATGTGCTCTCCTTACAGGAGTTATCGAAATCATCAACGGCAATAGAAGACACATTCACAATGCAAGGAACAGGCTCTTTCACTCTCTTTGAAGTTGCTTCCTCATCTGAGTATTCATAAGGTGATATATAAGAACTTATGGATGAGTTGTCTTCATCATTGCCTGGATTGCTTGACAAATAATTCTTCTTCCACCTTTCGAGACTACTTATGGAACTTCAGAAGTTGGAAGTTCCTCCAGATCCTGTTGGTAATGATCTTTTGCATGCTGAACAATGTGTCGGTGTTATTAAGAATCAGCTTATGGCACATAGGAGTTCATCATGATTCTGGTATTTTGTAATTTGTATGATTTGTAATTTTTGTTTCTTTGTTTTATTCTTTGTTTTAGTAAAAAAAAAAAAAAAAAAATATATGTGTATGTTTTGTTTTTACTAACTTTTATTGCAGGTTTGTTGTATATTATTGTTGGTTATTAAATCACCAGATATACCTTGTAGCTGTCAAAGAGTTAGCTAGTCAAAAGGGTGCTTTTCAAAAGACACTCAAATCGTTGATAACTTTCGAATGGTTTGCTCAAAATCATAGTGTTTGCAATCACCCATGCTTCATTGCTGAAAGGTTGTATGGTTCTCAATTCACCATGATTTATTCCTTCTTGGAATCCAAGAATTGACTAGCCCACATGTATATGCTTGTGGTAAAATGAATACCATTTGGCACCAGTTCACCAATTTTAAGAATTGACTAGTCCTGAGCAAACGGTTGGTAAAGACATTTCAAACTCCTCATGGTTGTCGGTTTGCTAATAAATCAGATGGTTATCAGTGTACCATGGTTTTCGAACTTAAACATATATGAAGCACTTGTAGGAGGCTATTGGTAAAGAGACATCAAATCCATTGTTTTCAATGATTCACCTCTCACAGGAGTTAACACACCTGGATGTGACGAGAATAGTTTGCAACTTTTATGTTTTGATGTACATGTTGTCATTTGTTGCTGCAAGATCTGGAGCCAGAAGTTTCTTCATCAAAGAGATGATTTTGTTTTGATTCTTTATTGATGTGATGTTCAAGTACAATCCCTCAGTGCTTCAAGGTTAAAGATTTATCAAGAAACGGAACTTAAACCAAGTCAAATTCCAAATTAGGGGAGATGTTGGGAATTATGTGAAGTAATATTCATGTTATGATACTGCTGAATGGATTCTCGGCCAGTATGGATTCTCAATAAGACATGGTTCTACTTAAGCTTGCTTTGTTTCTACCTGGGTTATTATTCGTTTAGTTTATTTAGTTTGATATACTTAGCTTATTAGAAGCATTGTGTATATCTTATTTAGTTTTATATTTATAATTCTTTGAGAAACGGCTTAGGTTTTGTTTAGGTTCCTTGTCTATAAAAGGAACACATTAGGAATGAATTATGTAACGCTAAAACAAGTTTTTTTAATATAACGCATCCATGTGAGGATCAAAGAAGTTCTTAGTTATCGCTGTTTTATATACTTGTGTTTATATTCGCATCACAAGCAAGTTGTAGAGAGATTTTCTTTTAGTTTATTTTGTGGATTACACAGCAATACTAACGAATCTAAGAATTAAAGATCTGGCTAAAAAGGTCTACTAGTTTCTCAACAAATAAGTAGTACTTTTATGTTAAGTAGTATTTAGTTTGTAACACCGTGGAGGACTGGACGGTCTTTACCCACTGTATGCCCGATCCACACCTTGTGTGCTTTATTGTAAGACTATAAATACTCTCTACCTTCCAAGGTAGAGAGTTGGAGCTCATAATAATATTTTCTTTCTCTCACTAAGTTCCCTAAACCTCTAACTTTCTCTCTCTAGAACTCACCTTTATACACCCACTTTGAGTTATGGTTTGATGTGTATGTGAAATCCAATATCCTACAATTGGTATCAAGAGCCATGGTTAGATCATCTCTTACATATCATTGGATTTCTAGTGGTTTTAGGTGGTTTTTGAGTTTGAAAAAGTTTAGTGGTTTTTGCATCATTTGGTTGATTTCTAGTGTTAAAGTTTTGATTTTGGTAGTACTTTTGTGTTTTGAATCATCACAAGTGTTTAGGTTTTGATTTAGAAGGTTTGAATCATAGTGGTTGGGTTGTTTTGGATTGAAAAGTGGTGTTTATGTGTTTTTCATGCTAGCAACTTGAAATACCTAAAGTTTTCTGGTAGCTTAACTTGTTTTACAATTTGGTAGCGAAGTTGTAGTTGAAAGTCTTAGCGAGTGGGTTAGCGACTTGTTAGTGAGACAGTTTGACAAAGTACAAGTGTGGATTCTCCACAAACAGCGCGACTTGGTGTAAGTTACGAATTTGTACTTTATATTGTTAGCGATTTGGTGTTGGTACCTACGAAGTTGCTATTTAGCTAACTTGATTATTTAGCTTAATTTGTGCTTAGCTTAATTGCTGCCAAAATTTTGCTACAATACTGACTGTGTAGCGAAGTTGTTATATAGCGACTTGAGACTAAAGCGATTGGCTATTTAGCAACTTGATATTTAGCGAGTTGAGTGTGGCGCGGTTAATCGCTTATGCGAAGTGTGTTTAGCTTAATTTGTTCATTTAGACCTTTTTTTCTTCTTCGGGTTACATTCTACGGTTGTTCTTTTGTTTAGTAAAATCCCGGAAAGAATCTATTTCCGTTTAATCAAAGAATTGCAAAATCCCGTAGAGCTTGAAACATGTCTACAAACATTCCTACTATCATCTCCATCGCTGCCGAGGATGTTCAAGCACCGTTCGATACTCGTCCACCCATGCTTGACAGAATCGACTACGATTCTTGGGCTCAACGAATCGATTGTACGCCTTGGAAAGGAAAATGGTGTCAACATTCTCAAATCCATTGATGAAGGACCGTGTCGAGTTGAGACGACTAGAGATGTACTTGATAATCGCCAAGATGGAACTCGATTTACGGAATGGACGACCAAAGATGTATGATGAGCTTGATGATAAGGAGAAAAAGAGATTCGATGCTGATATCAGGGCTTCTAACATTGTTCTTCAAGGTCTTCCTAAAGACATTTACAAGCTGATCAATCACAACACCAAGCAAAGGCAAGATGGGATAATGTCAAGATGCTTCTCTCGTGTTCGAATTAACTATGGAAGACAGAGAATCACAACTCTATGACGAATTTGAACACTTCAAGATGAAACCAGATGAGAGTGTCTATGAGTACTATGTGAGATTTCATAAGTTGGTGAATGACATGAGGAACATCAGAATGACTATGCCTAACATTCAATTGAACTCAAAATTTGTGAACAACATGAATCCCGAATGGCACAAGTTTGTCACCTCTGGGAAGCTCACTAAAGGATTGAAGAATACAAACTATGAGCAACTCTATGCCTTCCTCCTTCTGAATGAGAGACATGCTATGTTTGAAAAATTGGTTCTTAATCACCAAAACCAACCGAGGAGAGACAAGCTCGCCTAATGACTCAACCGCCTTCTACTCAAAAACCTCAAGCCACCTATGGGAAATGGTAATCACAAACTAATTCCCCGATCCTATGTTCAAACAATGATGTCGATGCACATGGGTAATTTCATTAATCAACTAGCTCTTCGATTAGTCAAAACATGAATTCTCCCCACAAACCAATAACAACCTCGAACAAAGATCTAACCCACACAATCAAGCTTTACCTAAAGATGGGAGGATCGTGGTGCAACCAGTCAGAAAGATGTATGATCGTGGAAGAGGTGGAGTGGTAGAGGTTATGTTGGTAATCATAATCGAGGAAGGAATGGTAATCAAGGTCAAGCTAAGCTGATCAAATGTTATAATTGTGGTGGTGAGGGACACATTGCAAGGATCTGCACATCTCCAAAGCGCCAACAATGCCATTACTTCAGAGATAAGATGCCGCTGTGCAAGCTCGTGATAATGGTGCCGCTGGATGAAGAGGAATTGTTGTTTCTAGCTGAGGGCAATGCCAAGACCTATGATGCAGATGTGGATGAACAGCCTATTTAGGAGATAGGTCACAATCATCAGAATGCCTTTCAAGTCGCTGACATGATGCATACGACTGATGGATGATGGACCTATCGCACACACAATCTTTATGGCTAGCATTTCTCCAATGGTTTCTCCCAAGGTCTCCTCTTCACCACAAGCTGGCCCATCCAAAGACAAACTCATCTCAGAGGTACTAAAACTATACGATGATGCCGATGTGCAAAAGATGCATGACAAAGTACTATCAACTGAAACTTTTGTATCAAATATTGAAAATATGGGTAATATCAATGTTGTCCCATATGATCAATATGTGAAACAAAGTGAAAGTGAAGTTATACTAAGTGATGCATCTCCGCAAATCAACAATGACTATATTTTTGATGAATACATCACTGCTGCCTCGATGAGTCCTGTAATCTCAACTTAATGCCTATAAAGAACGGGTTGCTATTTATGAACAACGTGCTAAATTTGAGTTGACCACTCGTGAGCAGGAAATGGATGACCAAATGCGTATAACTATTAGAAAAAGTAGGTTTAGAGAAGAAGTATTAAAACAAGAGTTAAACTCCTTGCAAGAAAAGCTTTCTAAAACTGCTAAGCAAAAAAAGGAACTTCAAGAAAATGTTAAAATGCTTAAGCAAGAATTAATGCTAAGGAATCAAAACTTTTGAATGATTTTTCTAATCTAAAAACTTTGAAGAACAAGCTTGAAAAAAGTTGTACATACAAGGAAACACCATTCACCGCCACATGATCACTAAGCATAGAGTCTTATGCGATAAGCATAGCATTCCCCTTATTGAGGAACCAAACCAGGTCATTAAAAGGCTAGAAATGCTCATAAGGTTCTTTATGATGGCAATGAAATCCTTAAACCTATACAGAAACCTAGTTGCTGAGTGCACGAGGAAGATAAGAAATCGATGAAGTCACTAGGGAAAGTTAAACAAGAAACTAGATGATCCAAAATGTAAAGAAAAGAAAGTAATCATCACACCCCATGATTACAAAAGGGAAAATTGGATTGCCTTAAACATGTTTAAGCCTCGGACATTGTTAACCAACAAGTGTTCTCGAAAAATGGATTTAGATAAGCGTAAAGTCGAAAATATTGTTGAAACCAACCCCTTTGAAAATGCCTAGAGCGTGGTATCCTCCAAATACACCAATGCATCTTGTTCCTAGAACAATTGCCACTAAAAGCAAGACCTTAATTAGCCAATATGTTATCTTTCAACTATTTGTTGATTTTGAGAAAACTTGCAAGAAAAGGATCACACCCACTGGTATAACTGAAGGAGAAAGAGGTTTTGAGCAAATGAAAGAATGTTATTTAACCGAGGTCATGCCTTTCTTTAAACTTCTAAAAGATCACTTTGAGAGTCTTAAAAAGGGGATAGAAACTGATATTAAAGGAATGGAAAGGAATTTGATGCAATGATAGTTGAAGTTAGTGACTATGAGCGAGCACTAAAATATAATGAGATTGAGAGGAAGAACTTGCATACCTTAAATGAGAATCTTATTTCTGAATGTATTGCTCAAGATGTGTTTCACTGCTACAAATTGTTCCATTAATGCTTCAAATTTCATGAATTATTCGTTCTCAAAGTCTCCCATGATCGTGTCATTGATCTTGAAAATACTAATTCTAAACTAAATGAGAAAATTGAACTGGATGATCACGATAATTTGGTAAACATTTTTCTAAACTAGAAGTTGAGCATTTTAATTTACAACTAAAATATCAACATCTTAAAGAAAATGTCAAAACCTCATATATCAAGACATCCTCGATGCTCGAGTTTGATGCGCTTTTCAAATTAACAAACGTGATGAACAGATTCAAGCTCATTGCAACACGATCAAAAAGTTGAAAGCCCAAATCTCTCAATTAAAGGGTCAAACGAACAATATGTCAGGCTCCCAAATGCCTCCTCCTTTAGATTCTCAGATTCTCAAACTTTTCATCTTCAAAACTTAGTTAATGCCTTACAAAAGGAAAACGAGAGTTTTCTAGAAGAAAATGAAAAAGTTAAACGACATTTTAAAGAGTTATATGATTCAATGAAAGTCACCCGTGACCAAAACAACGAAAAAATAACGTCTTTACAAAAAGAAATTGAGAATCAGAAGTCGGGAAATGGGAACCGCCACTTGTTTTCAATAAGAATGTTGTCTCAAAGTCACCCTTAGATTGCAAATACACAGGACTTAAATATATTCCTCCTCATCTTAGGAATAATGAACATGCTTTTCATGACTATTGTGCTCACCTTAAGGATAGTCTAGAATGTCTCCGTGAGATTGTTGAAGAGGATTTCATTAACAAACCTCTTGATAGTGAAATTAGGTTTGCTTGCCTCCGGGCCAAACGATCTCAAGAGTTGCTAGAATGTGTAATTGCAACATGTCCAAAACCTTAGGTGAAAAGGCAAAGCGGAAGCCTTGTTCTATGCCTAGTGCCGCGAAATCCGTTCTATGCCCAGCCTTAAGAAAGGAAACACTAATGTGCCTTCAAGTAGTTCGATTCCATATGTTAGTGCTAAGAAAGTGAACTTTAGTGTGCAAAAGCTCAAATCACGCCTTAAGAAAGTATACACGTGCCTTCTAGTACTTCGCATCCACATCAAGTTCAGAATGCAAAAATTAGATCAACCAACTAATGTTCCCATCTCTCTACAGAGTAATCAGTGACTTTAAAGCGAAGCGTGTCAAAGTCTCAAGACAATACAAGGAATGATAGGACCTTGCAAGCTAAGAATATGCATTGGAAGAGAGTAGAAGACCAATCTAGGAACTTTAAGCTTGAGTTAAATAAAACGAATCGTGTTGATTCTAGTATTAGCCTTAGGCGCATCGTAATTAATTCAATTTCGATACTATTTGCAAACCTTGTAATGATGTCGCTTGAATTCTCGCTTGCTAATCATGAATGTGAATGCTTTGTCTAATGTCAAATGCCCGTTAAAATTGTTAATGCTAATAATCGCGCAAATAAGGCAAAAGGCAAAACGAAAGATTGTTAGAAAACAAAGGAAACCCACAGAAGAACTTTTATAAAGATAGGTTATTATTGGATACCTTCCATAAGAATAATCGGCTTTGTTCTCAAACCTTAAGATTATGCCCACTAGAAAATGGATGCCTACGGTAGAACTATTCCCTTAAGAAGTGAACATACTTTGAATAGGTCAAATACAGGCACCAGCATTGCATCTATTCCCAATGATTCCATTGCTTCTACTTCTGATATGGATGTTTCGTTGATGTGGGTGTTCCATTATCGTTACTAACCAAGTGGAACCCATTCTTGCATGGGGATCCCAATTATCCAGTTATCCATTCTTGTCAGTGTTCAACTACAGATCGTTCAAATCGCTCGCGGGTACCGGACTCAGTCGCTCCAAGCATATGACCTGAGACCGTCACGCTCATGAACTTCAGCAAATTCATCGGGACGCTTAGATTCGTAATGATCATTTCGTGCAATTATGGGTTATGGTGATTATGTTGTTGGTGATAGTGTTATCTCTATATACGGAAGGTCTTGGTCATAATCGCTCTCACGGTCAATTCTGTGATTCGATCAAGTAGCCTTCAAAAACATACTTGTTTTGTTAGAGAACTTGATGGTAAGGAACTTTTAAGAGGAACTCGTGGTTCAAATCTTTACACCATCTCTATAGAAGATATGATGAAGTCTTCTCCAATTTGCTTGCTGTCAAAGGCTTCAAAACAAAGTCATGGTTATGGCATCGACGTCTCAATCACTTGAACTTCGGCACCATCAATGATCTCTCCCGAAAGGACTTAGTTGTAGGTTTACCTCGACTAAAGTATGAAAAGGATCATCTTTGTTCAGGATGTCAATTGGGAAAAAGCAAGAAGTATGCCCATAAATCCAAACCTACTAACTCGCCACGGTTCTTCATACAATTCATATGGATTTATGTGGACCAATGAGTGCAGTAATATCTTTGGGAAGAAATATGTGTTAGTTATAGTTGATGATTACTCTAGATTCACCTGGGTCAAGTTCTTAAGGACAAAGGATGAAACTCTTGATATCATCATCAAACAACATCACAATCAAACAAGTTCGACTTAAAACAAACCGCCGAATTATCCTGACAGACAATGGAACTGAGCTTGTTAACAAACAACTTAGTGAATTCTATGAAAGCATTGAATCACCATCAAAGAAGTGTTCCACGAACTCCTCAACTGAACGGTGTAGTTGAAAGACGAAATCGAACTCTTGTAGAAGCCGCTAGAACAATGCCGATTTACTCAAAAGTTCCAATGTTTCTCCTGGTGAAGCTATTGCCAACGTGATGCTACACAAAATCGTTCCTCGATTCACACTGTTCATGGAAAGACACCATATGAACTTGTCCACAACAGAAAAACCTAATCTCTCCTTCTTCGTGGTTTGGAGCATTGTGCTATCCAACTAATGAGGGTCAAGACTTAGGCAAACTTAGAGCTAAAGGCATATGGAGTATTTGTAGGGTATGCACCAAACAAAAAGGGATACCGAATCTACAACAAAAGAACCCGAAATATATGGAAACAATTCACGCACGCTTGATGAGCCGACGGTCAAACGGCCCTGAACAATTCACTCGACCAAGACTTCAAATCAGTCCAATTGGTTCATCCCTTGTTCCAAACTCTTCTCAAGAAACTCCATATGTACCTCCATCTCAAGATGATTTAAAGAAATTGTTTGATCCTATGTTTGATGAACTTTATGATCCAAGTACTAATGAGGTGTTGATCCCTACCGTAGGCTCATATTCCAGTGAATGAAGTCAATCCCCGCCTCAATATCTTTAAGTCAAGAAGTCACGATCCTCCGCCTCTCATCAACAAATCATCATTCTTCAAATGTACATCATGGAATTTTCCGCATCAATGATGAAGTTAATCCCTTTGCTACTCCTGAAGATGCTCCATTTAAAAACATATTTGCTCTCGAATCTTCATCGAACCATCTTCGTGAGACATCGACTCTACTACTTCAGTCCCTCAACAACTACCACATGAACACCTCATAAAATGGACTCACGATCATCCATTAGACAACATCATTAGAAATCCCTCCCGTCCCAAGATCAACACGAAACAACTTGCAAACCGATGCCTTATGGTGCTTCTTCAACTCCGTACTATCTAAGATCGAACCAAATGATGTTAAAACCGCCATGAATGAAGAAAATGGTTCAATGCTATGCAAGATGAAATTCATGAGTTTGATCGACTTGATGTATGGGAGTTAGTACCTGCTCCAGAATGTGCCATGATTATTGCTCTAAAATGGATCTTCAAAGTGAAACTTGATGAGCATGGTGATGTGTTGAAGAACAAGGCTCGATTAGTTGCTAAAGGATACCGCCAAGAGGAGGGTATTGACTTTGAAGAATCTTTTGCTCCAGTTGCTCGAATCGAGGCAATCAGAATCTTTCTGGCTAATGCCGCTAGTAAGAACATGGTAGTCTATCAGATGGATGTGAAGACGGCATTTCGAACGGAGACTCTTAAAGAAGTCGCCTACGCCAGCCAACCTGAAGGATTTGTAAATCAAGAGCATCCTACTCACGTTTATCGCTTGAAGAAGGCCCTTTACGGTTTAAAGCAAGCTCCAAGGGCATGGTATGATATACTGTCAAAGTTTCTTCTATCAACCGGATTTAGCAAAGGAGCAGTTGATCCAACATTGTTCACCGTGAAGTCGCAAACATTTAATTCATGTTCAAATTTATGTTGATGATATTATTTTTGCCTCGACTGACCCAATGGAATGTGATCGTTTTCTAATGAAATGAGTTCAAAATTTCAAATGTCAATGATGGGACAAATGTCATTTTTCTTGGGATTACAAATTTCAGAAAGTCCCGGAGGCATTTTTATAAATCAATCTAAATATGCAAATGAGATTTTAAAGAAATTTGGATTTGATTCAAGTGACCCTGTTGACACTCCCATGATTGATCGAACCAAACTAGATGAGGACCACTTAGGGATCATGATTGACCAAACGAAATATCGTAGTATGATTGGATCCCTGATGTACCTCACAGCTAGTAGACCACACATCTTGTTCGCTGTTTGCATGTGTGCTAGATACCAGGCTAAGCCTACTAAAAAGCACCTTGAAGCGGTTAAACGGGTCTTTCGGTGATCTCCAAGGAACCATCAATATGGGACTTTGGTACCGGGACACCGGTATGTTACTAACATATGCGATGCATTGATCATGCAGGGTGTCAAGATACTCGTCGAAGTACATCCTGGAGGTGCTCAGCTTTGGGTGATAAGCTTGTGAGCTGGTCTTCAAAGAAGCAAATGAGTACCTCTATTTCCTCTACAGAGGTTGAATACATAGCCATGTCATCTTGTTGTGCTCAAGTCTTATGGATGAGATCTCAATTATCCGACTATGGCTTTGAATTCAACAAAATCCCTCAGATCGCGGATAATAAAAGTGCTATTGCTCTTTCTTGCAATAACGTTCAACACTCAAGAGCAAAGCATATCGACATTCACATCATTTCATCGTGGAACAAGTGGAAAAGGTGTGGTGGAACTCTATTTTGTGAGGTCTAATATCGCTTAGCGACATCTTCACCAAAGCTCTTCCAAGAGAACGTTTTGAGTTTATTCTTCCACGCCTTGGCTTGAAAAGTCTTCAACCAGAACACTCAAACGCCTTCAGAGGAAGACGAGGAGTAAAGGTCTATCTTCATCTATCTCTTGTATATATCTATTCTAAAAACAAAATACAAAATTATAAAACCTTCAAAAAACCATAAAAATCTGAAAAATTCAAAAAATCTTCAAAAATATTGTCATTTTGTCATGCTTTTTCTCGGTTCGATAATATCTACGGTCTTTGTGCTGTCATTCAAAGAATGACACGGTTCTTTAGATGTTGTTCGAATCTTATAAAAAAAAAAAAAAAAAATATATATATTTTTGGGAGAAAGAGAAACAATGGTTTATTGTCATTTCAAAGAACCCGCTTTTCAAAGAAAGAACAGAGCCATACTTTATCATGTTTTCAAAATTTCATGCTTTGATTCTTTAAACATTTATCTCAATAAAACTAACTCGCTTTGAAAAATAACTCAGCCTCTATTTTTGATAATCATCTGACTTATTTGTCAAAATATCAATCTCTCAATCAACAACCTATGTCATTGATTGAGGGGAGAATGATTTCAATTAAATTAAAAGTTATTTGGCATTCAATTGTTTTCAAAAGATATTCAGGCATGTTTTATCAATGGAGTTTAAAGTCTTAAAATCCGATCATTATCACTTAAAACGCTTTCATAATCAAGTCACAATTCTCCTTAAAAGCTTTCAAAATCAATTTAAATCTATAAGAGATCACAAATCTCAAATGATTTGATAATTGTGATCGGGGAGAATGTGTGATTTAAATTGGATTTAAACTGATAATTCCGTAAATGGTTTTATAAGGATGTACAAGCTCTCCTTCCCACATGTGACAAACGATTTCAAATTTTCCATGCACATGTTGAGGGGAGCATCTATCTTAAACCTATGATTTGAAACGTGATAACTTATCTCAAGGTGCATGTTCCCTCTAGTATGTGCAAAACTCTTTTCAAATCTCGAGGCACATATTGAGGGGAGCAAAATCATGAAAACCTCATCCTTCCCAAAATGCTTTATCTACTTGATTCGATTAGGGAAGTGATGTTGATATTTTTGAAAATGGTAAACAAAGAAGTTAATTCTTCTCTTGCCTCCGTGTGGAAAACTATTTCAAATACTTGATTCACATGTTGAGGGGAGTTCTTCTTCTAAAAATATCAAAAACAATTCGGTACAAAATGCTTTGATAAAATATCATAAGTATCTGGATTGATTTTCAAATGTTTTCAATTGGTTCCATGGCGTATGAACAATACCAAAAAGACCGACCAACTTTACATTATGTATGGTGATATAAGGACGATAAGGTTAGGTATGTGTTCCCATGATCCGCCAGAACCGGAGGGATCTACCCATGGACTATCCACTAGTTAGTGTAGAGTTCTTAGGTATGATGATAAAAGGAGAAAATGAGATATGGGAAGAGTGCGGACTAAGAATGAGCTAGTACTGGAATAAACCCAACAAGGTTCTTGCTATGAAGTCTCGGTAAGCACTGAAGGGGTTGAAGAATGAAAAAGAATTGAATGAGAAAAGGGTGAAAACAAATAGCCCTCCATTTATTCAACCTTAGGGCGGAAACCGGGTTCAATTCATATGCTACTGATGGTAACATCGGTATTGAAGACAAGACGTCATGGACCCAAAGGACGACCGCACTTCAACTTTCCAAACCACTCAAGTTCCTCTTAAAAGGACTTGTTTCATTCTCACGGGAACCGACATTATCTATCAACTTTCTCTTAGAGATTGTTGATATTGAAGGAGGAGACCTCTCCCTAGTCTCCGATATAGGATCCAAATATGCACAAATTGAGTCTAGTGCCACGAGATCATCAATAAATCTCATTAGGACACTTTCAATGAAGACTCTCTGTTTCACACAATGTGGAAAGAGAGATTATATCTTGAGTCCTACGCACTATCCTTGTGGTATTGCCGAACATCCGAAAGTGATGTGTTTACATATTCACCGTGAAGATGGAAAGCTTCGAGCCAACATCTAACAAGCTCCTAGTAGGTGGCATGTGAGATCTATTATATAGATCAACCATGTGACAACTCGAACGTAAACAATGGGCGATTCAATCTTTTGAATCAATCCTCGTTCAAAGTTATGGATTGACGGATACCTTGGAAAAACCAGTCTTTGTGCTTTAAAACTCTTTTCATTAGCACGCCGAACCGCGTTGTACTAATTTTTCAAATCAAAAGGTGTTTTATGATTGATAATTGATTTTCATTAAAACCTTCGTTATATTGCAAAACAATTTCAATTGAGCAATACACGATTGTTTTTCAAATCTCTTTTCATCAATCGGACGAATTCGGGTTCACTCACTCCGTGTTGTCTTCTTTGAGACGTTCGGTTTGAGAACAAATAGAGCAGCGAAACCTCGTCAAGGAAATTCTTCGAATTATACCGATCACGCAGTAAAGATTTGTATGATCAACGGGGAACCGTGGGCCGTGTACCTCAATTCATCGAAAGTGATCAAAGACACTTTCGTGCGCTTTGTTGCTAACTATCTTATGCGTGTACACCCCGACGCTTGCTTATAATGATCGTAATGGAGCGTCAATCCATAGCCGCATGCTCACACAACACATTCATATCAAAAGAAATCATGATTGGTGCATCAATGACTCTGATATTCTAACTCCATGCTTCGCCGCCAATATCATGAATCAACGAATGCTTCCGCTACTCTGATGAGAAGATATCATGATCCAGAATGTGAGCATGTCGATCCGATTGTCACAACATCACATAATACCAACACCACAATGGATGTATCGAGATTTTCTATTAGCTGATGATCTCAAAAGCTGGCTCAACATTATTATCACGTGGATCAGGAAAAGACCTCCACTTGGATTAACCAAACATGCAATGAGTGGAATCAATGACTACGAAGCCGGAGCAAAGTACTACATCAAGAATGCAAGATCAATTGTTAATGTAATATCCGATTGTATTCAATGTCATTTTAGTATATGTTTGAGGTGACCTCCTTAGGGGGAGATTGTTAGGAATTAGAAATTCCGGTATTAAAGAGTCGGTCACCTCAAGTATATGTAATCGTTAGAAAGCTCGTAGTCATAGTACTTTTATGTTAAGTAGTGTTTAGTTGTAACACCGAGGACTCGGACGGGTCTTTACCCACTGTATGCCCGATCCACATCCTGTTGTGTATGCTTATTGTAAGACTATAAATACTCTCTACCTTCCAAGGTAGAGAGTTGGAGCTCATAATAAGATTTTTTTTCTCTCACTAAGTTCCCTAAACCTCTAACTTTCTCTCTCTAGAACTCACCTTTATACGCCCACTTTGAGTTATGGTTTGATGTGTATGTGAAATCCAATATCCTACAGTTGGATCAAATCATCAAGTCCACTCATCCCTAGACTCAAGCACATTGTTGCATTTTAAGTCTAGCAACTAGTTAGTATTAAGTGGTACTTGTATGTCCTAGTTCATTCTCTTAATTTTAGAGATTTGTTTGGTTATCTCTTGTTTTATTGAATGAATATTCATATGCTTTGATTAATTTGTGCGTTGTGCTTGTTATTTCACACACATATCATCTCTTTATTAGCATTGTTTGACACATCTTCACTGCTGAAGAAACTGTCACCATAGCTGGATCCTCCAACATATCTAGGCGGATCCCTCCAAGAAGAGAACCGGGATCCGTGGTACGCTATACAAATTTCTACTAACTTGAGTTTTATTTTCAGGATATTATGCACTATACTCTTGTTTTCTAACCTTTACTTTGTAGATTTTCAAAATACATATGAAGACTTTGACACCATAAAGGGGGGAGCTTTGTCAAAATGATATTGCAAAAACATTTGCAACTTAATCTAATTTTGATTATACTTCATGACCCCCATTGCAACTCTGCAATCTTCAAGGGGGAGCACGTTGTCGCCATTTAGATCTAACCATTTGCAAACATATTTGCAAACACAATTAGTTTATTTTACGTTATGTCCTTGAAGCCCTCTCAAAGGGATGGACTCGTCAAGAGGGAGCAAGACGCAGTACCATTTCCGTCACTTGCTCTCTTTACAATTTCTTTTACATATTTTTCTTATAAAAATTGTGTTAGTTTCTTTTAACACTTTTTTTTTTGACAAAAAGGGGAGAAGAAAGTAAAAAACTACTAATTCAAATTTGCTACGAATTTTAGTTTTTCTTAAAATAATTTTATGTTTTGTCATCAACAAAAAGGGGAAGATTGTTAATACAAATAAGCTGTAAAAACATTTATTTATATTTTACGATCTTCTAATGTTTTGTCGATAACAAACATAAAATCATTTTAACGAAACAAATAAAATACGTAAATAATTTGAGTCAATAGTTTCCCTAACACACTTACGTATTTACATAAAACACTTAAATAAGTATAAGTGATTTTATGATTTATATACATATGTACAACAACTAGTGTTTACATATTGGGTTAACATATACGTGAACTAAGTATACTAAAATGGGTAAAAACAAGTATATACTAAAATGGATAAAAACAAGTATATACTAAATGGGTAAAAACTAGCAAATGGTATTGACCCATAACCCATGGTTTTATATATACCAATTAAACAAGTTCATTGTATCCTTGAGATACATTGTATCTAGAAAGAAAACCATGGATCAACCCATAACCCATGACCCATGAACCATAACCAAAAATACCCATGGGCAAAGAGGAGCATTCCACGGATCCCTGGCTTTGTGCTAGTCGGATCCCTTGTGGGAGGGATCCGCGGGATCCGGGGAACAGTAGAGAAATTTCTCTATAAATAGAGAGCCATTTCTTCCTTTCTACTTACAACTTTTACACACATACTTCCCCAAGTATTATAACCCTCTAACCTCATATCCAAGTGATCTATGTAGTTTGTCTTTTGTTTTTGTGTGATCTTCTAGGTTCCTCTTTAAGGCGAGATCACCACTTTCTTAAGATGAGCAAGCTCAAGTCCATGAGTTGCCATGTTTCGTCATCATCAAGACAACTAAGGTTCTTTGTTGATAGGTTTCTATTTCTTCATAGATGTTGGGTTGAAGGCATTAGTGAAGGATGCCGAAAGTGTCAAGATGAAGGCATTAGTGAAAGGTGCTTATCGTCCGCGTCAAAGCATTAGTGAAGAATGCTAAAGGTGTCAAGACGAAGGCACTAGTGAAGGGTGCCAAGCGTTGTGTCAAAGGCATTAGTGAAGGATGTCTAAGAATCAAATCAAGTGGCATTTGGAAAGAATGCCTAGGTCGTATAATCGATGAGGTGCATCGTTATACATATAAGTATTTTTTATTTCAAGGATGGTGATATCCTTGATGGTGTTGTAACAAGGAGTGGATCTCTTTGACATTAGGTGTTGTGTTGTGAAGGGTAGTAGTTCCTCCATAGTAATGGAACTAGGTGCTTAGCCTAGTACCATATAAAGGGTAGGCGACGCAGGATAGGATTAGTTCTCCTTGGTGTGAAAGAACTCGGTGGTTAGCCTAGCACCGTATAAAGGGTAGGCGACGTTGTGTTAGGTGTGGTTCGCCTTGGTGTGAAGGAACTCGGTATTTAGCTTTGTACCGGAAAAAGGTTAAGCGACTTTGTGAAGGCTTCTCCGCCATAAGGAGTTGGTGTAGTTCTTACGAACTCTCGAGTAGGTGACTCAGGGAGTGGAGTAGGGCAAGGAAGGTGTCGTTGTAGCCGAACCACTATAAATACTTGTGTCGTGGTGATGTGCTTCTTACTCTTTATCTTTCATTACACGTTTATATATCTATCTATCAACGCCCAACATAAACAACCAAATAGATTGACATAAGTCGATCTAAATATTTAAAAAGGAAGTTTTAAATTGGTAAAATTATTCAACCCCCCCTTTTAGTTTTCCACAGTGTCTATGAATATTACGTGAGATTCCACAAGCTTGTAAATGACATGAGGAAAATCAAAATGACCATGCCAAATATTCAGTTGAACTCAAAGTTTGTGAACAACATGAATCCTGAATGGCACAAATTTGTCACCTTGTGAAGCTAACCAAAGGATTGAAGAACACCAACTATGAGCAACTGTATGCCTTCCTTCTTCTTAATGAGAGACATGCAATGTTTGAACGAAGGATTCTTGAACAGTTCAAATCTAAACAGGGAGAAACAAGTTCATCAAATGATTCAACAACCTTTTACACCAATGTTGGAATTACCACCAAAGCTTCTCAAGTCATACCCACGGGTAATGGTAATTACAAGCTCATTCTTGATCCAGCATATAAGCCTCCAGACTCAAACACACTCATGGAAAACGTCATCAATCAACTGCCTCGTCTTCTGGTTAGTCAAAATATGAATTCCACTCCACACACCAACAATACCTCAGAACAAAGCATCCAATCCACACAATCAAGCTACTGTCAGAGATGGTAAGGTAGTGGTGCAGAATGTGCAAGGAAGATAGTATGAACAAGGGATGATGGAGTAGGTTATGGTAATACCGAGTAGTGGAGGATATGTGGCTAATCAGAATCGTGGAAGAAATGCCAATCAAGGGCAAGCAAAGCCAATCAAATGCTACAACTGTGGTGGTGATGGACACATTGCATGGAACTGCACATCTCCAAAATGCCCTCAAAATGCAGAGTACTTCAGGGACAAGATGCCTGGTACAAGCTCAGTGACAGTGGTGCGGTTTTGGATGAAGAAGAGTTGTTGTTTCTTGCTGAGGGAAATGCTAAGACATATGATGCTGATGTGGATGAGCAACCAATTCAGGAAATAGGTCACAATCATCAAAATGCCTTCAAGTTGCAGACTGTGATGCATTTGATTCTGATGTCGATGATGAACCTACTGGCCAAACAATCTTCATGGCTAGCATCTCACCTATGGTCTCTCCAAAGGTCTTATCACCACAACAGGCTGGTCAATCCAAAGATTCAATCATTTCAGAGGTACTAAAACTATATGATGAAGTTATGAGCAAAGATACATAACAAAGTACAATCTCTTGAAACTAATGAATCAGATATTGATAATGAAGTTAATAGTAACATTGTCCCATATGATCAATATGTGACACAAAGTGAAAGTGAGATTGTACCAAGTGATGTATCTTCTGCAGTCAATGATAACTATGTTTTTGATGAATACACTGCATGTACCCCTGATGATTCTGTTATCTCTGAACTGAATGCCTATAAAGACCAAGTTGCTATTTATGAACAATGTGCTAAGTTTGAGTTAACTACCCGTGAGCAGGAAATGGATGACCAAATGCGTACAATTATTAGAAAAAGTACTTTTAGAGAAGAAGTGTTAAAACAAGAGTTAAACTCCTTACAAGAAAAGCTTTCTAAAACTGTTAAGCAAAAGCAAGAGCTTCAAGATAACGTTAAAGTGCTTAAACAAGAATTCAATGCTAAGGAATCAAAACTTTTGAATGATTTTTCTAATCTAAAAACTTTGAAAAACAAGCTTGAAAATAAGTTGTACGTACAAAGGAACACCATTCAGACTGCTCACATGATCACTAAGCATAGAGTCTTAAGTGATAAGCATAGTATTCCCCTAGTAGAGGAACCAAATCCCGAGTATTGCAAAAGAGCTAAAGCTTTCCATAAGATTGTATATGACGGTAATGAGATCCTTAAGCCTAGGCAAACACCTTCATGTAGTGGAAGCATGGAAGAGGATAGAAAATTAGAAGATGCCTCTAGGGAGAAAATGGATAAGAAACTAGAAGATCCTAAGTGTAAAAAGAATAACATAACGATCAAACCCCATGATTACACAAAAGAAAATTGGATCTCCCTGAACAGGTTTAAACCTCAAACTCAATTAACCGTAACAAATTTTTGGAAGAAATACATGGATAAACAAAAAGCAAACGCTTGTTGAAACAAACACTCCTTAGGAAAGTGCTCAGCAGCTACGTGTATCCTTCGAATACACCAATGCATTTAGTTCCTAGAACTATTGCCACTAATAGCAAGACCTTAATCAGCCTATATGTTGTTTATCAACTATTCGTTGATTTTGAGAAGACATGTAAAAAGAGAATCACACCTACAGGGATAACTGAAGGGGAAAGGGGTTTTGA
Organism: Chrysanthemum makinoi; assembly: GCA_910596185.1. Lineage (NCBI taxonomy): Eukaryota > Viridiplantae > Streptophyta > Magnoliopsida > Asterales > Asteraceae > Chrysanthemum > Chrysanthemum makinoi. The sequence goes on along the minus strand of OU343219.1, from coordinate 194,729,839 downwards.
GCAAACTAAAGAATGCAATTTAACTGAGGTCATGCCTTTCTTTAAACAATTAAAAGGTCAATTTGAAAGTCTTCAAAAGTGGATAAACTCAGATATTAAAGAAATGGAAAAGGAATTTGATGCAATGATTGTTGAAGTCAATGATTATGAACGGGAACTCAAATATAATGAAATTGAAAGGAAGAACTTGCATATCCTAAATGAGAACTTAGTATTAAGTTGTGTGGCTCAAGATGTGTTTTATACTATTACTAAGCATTCTATTACTGCTTCTCAATTTCATGAATTAACTGTTGCTTTGAAAGTCTCCCATGATCGTGTCATTGAGCTTGAAAACAAAAACTCATAACTAAATAAGAAAATTGATCAGGATGATCACGATAATTTGGTAAAACACTTTTCTAAGCTAGAAGTTGAACATTTTGATTTGAAACTAAAATATCAACATCTCAAGGAAAATGTCAAAACCTCAAATATCAAGACATCCTCAAATGTTCCAGAGTTTGATGCACTTTTTGAAATAAACAAATGTGACGAACAGATTTAAGCTCATTGTAACACGATCAGAAAGTTGAAAGCCCAAATTTCACAATTAAAAGGTGAAAAGAACAACATGAATGGCTCCCAAATGCCTCCTCCTTTAGATTCTTAGTGTTCTCAAACTTTTCATCTTCAAAACTAGGTTAATGTTTTACAAAAGGAAAATGAGAGTTTTCTAGAAGAAAATGAAAAAGTTAAATGACACTTTAAAGAGTTATATGATTCAATGAAAGTCACTCGTGACAAGAACAACAAAAAAATAACGTCTTTACAAAAGGAAATTGAGAATCTGAAGAGTCAGGAAAAAGGGAAAATGCCAGTTATCTTTAATGAGAATGTTGCATCAAAGTCCTCTGCAGACGCAAATATACGTGGATCGTGAAATACATTCCTCCTCATCTTAGAAATAACGAACTTGTGTTTCATAACTATTTCGCTCACCTTAAGGATAGTCTAGAATGTCTCCGTGAGATTGTAGAAGAGGATTTCATAAATAAACCACTTGATAGAGAAATTAGGTTTGCTTTGCATTCAAGGCCAAACGATCTCAAGAGTTGTTAGAATGTTTAATAGCAACATGTCCTAAATCCTTAGGTGCGAAAGATAAAGCCGTGATGCCTTGTTCTATGCCTAGTTCCAAGTATGCAACCCATTCTATGCCCAGTATTAAGAAAGTGAACTCTAAAGTGCCTTCAAGTAGTTCTGATCCATGCACGTCTAGTTCAGAAATGCAAAAAGTAGCCCAACCAACTAATGTTCCCATAATTCCCTCTACAGGAGTAATCAGTGACATAAAAGCAAGCGGGTCAAAGCCTCCAGGCAATAGAATCTGCATTGGAAGAGAGTAGAAGACCACCCTAGGAACACTAAGTTTGAGTTGAATAAAATGAATCGTGTTGATTCTAGTATTAGCTATAAGCGTACTGTAATTAATTCGAATTCTGCTACTATCCGCAAACCATGTAATGATGACTGCTTGATTTCTGTTACTAATCATGAATGTCGTGTGAATGATTTGATTAATGCTGTTAAATGCCCAATCAAAATTGTTAATGTCAAAAATCAAGCTAAGAAGGCTAAAAGGCAAAGGCGAAAGAAAGTTAGAAAACATTGGAAACCCACAGGAAGAAACTTTAGTAATATTGGTTATCAATGGATACCTACTGGCCATAAGTTTAATCTTAATGAGTTTTGCCCTAAATTTGCTAAGTCAATGCCCATTAGAAAATGGATGCCTACTGGTAAAAGTATTCCTTTAAGAAGTGAACATACTTTGAATAGGTCAAATACGGACACTAGCACTGTATCTATTCCTCATGATTCCATTGTTTCTACTTCCGATGTGGGTGCTCCAATCACTGTTACTAACCAAATGGAACCCATTCTTGCATGGGGATCACAATTATCAAGTTATCCATTCTTGTTTGTGTTCAACTGCAGATCGTTCAAATTGTTCTGTGGTACCTGGACTCGCCTGCTCCAAGCATATGACCGGAGATCGCCATGCTCATGAACTTTGTGAGTTAATTCATCGACTGCAGATTCAGAACGACCATTTTGGATCAATTATGGGTTATGGAGACTATGTTGTTGGCAATAGTGTAATCTCCAGGGTATATTATGTTGAAGGTCTTGGTCATAACTTGTTTTCTGTCGGTCAATTCTGTGATTCCGATCTAGAAGTGGCATTTAGAAAACATACTTTTTTCGTTAGAGAACTTGATGGTGTGGAAATGTTAAGAGGAACTCGTGGTTCAAATCTATACACTATCTCTATCGAAGACATGATGAAGTCTTCTCCAATCTACTTGTTGTCAAAGGCTTCAAAAACAAAACCATGGTTATGGCATCGTCGTCTCAATCACTTGAACTTCCGCACCATTAATAATCTTTCCAGAAAGGATCTTGTAAGAGGCTTACCCAGATTAAAGTATGAAAAAGATCATCTCTGTTTAGCATGCCAATTGGGAAAAAGCAAGAAATATGCCCATAAACCCAAACCCACAAACTCAGTAATGGAAGTTTTGCATACTCTTCATATGGATTTTTGCAGACCAATGAGAGTGCAAACGATAAATGGGAAGAAATATATCTTAGTCGTAGTTTATGACTACTCTCGATTTACTTGGGTAAAGTTTTTGAGGACAAAGGATGAAACTCCAGATGTCATCATCAAACTTATCAAGCAGCTTCAAATTCAACTTAACAATACGGTTAGAATTGTTCGAACGACAATGGCACAGAAGTTCGTTAACAAAGACTTAAGTCAATTTTATGAAAGTGTTGGAATCAGTCATCAAAGAAGTGTTCCACTAACTCCTCAACAGAACGGTGTAGTTGAAAGACGAAATCGAACTCTTGTGGAAGCCGCAAGAACAATGCTAATTTATTCAAAGGTTCCAATGTTTCTCTGGGCTGAAGCCATTGCCACTGCTTGCTACACCCAAAATCATTCCCTCATTCACACATCTCATGGAAAAACTCCATACGAACTTGTCCATAAACGAAAACCTGATCTCTCCTACCTTCGTGTATTTGGTGCGTTGTGCTATCCCATGAATGACGGTCAAGATTTAGGTAAATTAAGAGCTAAGGCGGACATTGGAATTTTTGTAGGTTATGCATCAAATAAGAAGGGTTACCGAATCTACAACAAAAGAACTCGAGATATCATGGAAACTATTCACGTCACGTTCGATGAGCTATCCGGGAAAATGGCTCTAGGACAATCCAGCTTCTGGACCTCGTGATCTCAACCTTCATCAAGTAGTCCCATCAGTTCTACTCTTGTACTAAATCCTCACCAAGAACTCCATATGTACCTTCCTTCGAAGATGAGTTGAAGAAATTTTTGATCCAATGTTTGATGAACAAGTATGAGCCAATTGCTGATAACTCACATTCCATCAAAAAGTCGCCCTATCCCCGCCAATGAAGTTAACCCTTCAGCTTTCATGTCATTAAGTCAAGAAGCTCTGCTCACCGATCACTCGTCTCATTAACAAACATCAATCATCGAGTGTACATCATGGAATTGTGTCTGGCACCTATGATGGAGATAACCCCTTTGCTACTCCCTCAAGATGCCCCTTTGAAAACATATTTGCTCCTCAATCATCATCAGAACCATCTTCATCGAGAAATCGATCGCTACTTCAGTTCCTCAACAACAACCACACGAACACCTTAGAAAATGGACACATGATCATCCATTGGACAACATCATTGAAATCCCTCTCGTCCAGTATCCACTCGTGAACAACTTGCAACCGATGCCTTATGGTGCTTCTTCAACTCCGTACTATCCAAGGTCGAACCAAAAGACGTTAAACTGCCATGAATGAAGATAGCTGGTTCAATGCCATGCAAGAAGAAATTCATGAGTTTGATCGGCTAGATGTATGGGAATTAGTACCGCTCCTGACTGCTATGATCATTGCTCTAAAGTGGATCTTTAAAGTAAAACTTGATGAGCATGGTGATGTATTAAAGAACAAGGCTCGATTGGTTGCAAAAGGATACCGTCAAGAGAGGGTATTGACTTTGAAGAATCATTTGCTCCAGTTGCTCGTATCGAGGCAATCAGAATCTTCTTGGCTAATGCTGCAAGTAAGAACATGGTAGTCTGTCAGATGGATGTAAAGACGGCTTTTCTTAACGGAGATCTTAAAGAAGTCGTCTATGTCAGCCAACCTGAAGGTTTTGTGAATACAGAGCATCCTACTCATGTCTATCGCTTGAAGAAGGCTCTTTATATTTTGAAGCAAGCTCCAAGGGCATGGTATGATACGCTATCAAAGTTTCTTCTATCTACTGGATTCAGCAAATGAGCAGTTGATCCGACATTGTTTACCAGAAAGTCAGGCAAACATTTAATTCACGTTCAAATTTATGTCGATGATATTATTTTTGCCTCGACTGACCCCAATGAATGTGACCGTTTTTCTAAGGAGATGGGCTCCAAATTTCAAATGTCAATGATGGGACAAATGTCATTTTTCTTGGGATTACAAATTTCACAAAGTCCCGGAGGCATTTTATAAATCAATCTAAATATGCAAATGAGATTTTAAAGAGGATTTGGATTCGACTCTTGACCTGTTGACACTCCCATGATAGGCACTAAACTGGATGAGGACCACCTGCATCATGGTAGATCAAACGAAATATCGTAGTATGATTGATCCCCGATGTACCTCACAACCAAGAGACCGATATTCTGTCACTGTGATGCATGTGTGCTAGATCCACCGTGCTAAGCCTACCAAAAGCACCTTGAAGCGGTTAAACGGTCTTTCGGTATCTCCAAGAAACCATCATATCGGACTTTGGTACCGGGGACACCGGTATGTCACTAACAGCTATGCGCAGATGCTGATCATGCAGGATGTCAAGATACACGTCGGCACGCCGGAGAGCTCAGCTTTTGGGTGATAAGCTTGTGAGTCGGTCTTCTAAGAAACAAATGAGTAATTCATATCCTCTATTGTGAGGTTATATTATAGCCATGTGTGACAACACGGTAAATTTCACGAAAATTTAATGATAATTAGTATTTTATTATTACTAAGCCTAATCCACTAAGCATGTATGTTTTTGCTGATCATTTGAGTAGATAACTCGCGATACAAGAAAATTTCACCACTTTGCATTCATATCATTTTATGAATATTTCATTTTGTCTTATGATTTAAATTGTACGACGAGAGGTTATCTCGTTTTCCCCAAAGTGATCGGATAATGCATGCGTACCAACACTATGATAAGGGCTTGATAAAACAAATGACAAATGTCTGTGATATGGAATATTACCAAAATAAAAATATTTTCAGACATCGCGAACAATAAGACACTACGCTAAAATTTATCAAAACAATGATACTCGGTCACAATTAATATCATGACACAAAATATTTAACACACTATCACTTAAACAATAACTTTTATAAAACTCAAATACAAATAAATCCTAAGTATAAATTACCTATACATACAAATGTTTACTTATACCTTTCTTTTAAATAAAAACCCTTTCTATTAAAAAGAAATGAGATGATATCTCTTTGTCCTTCTCCTCCGCACACGACAAAACCCACAAGCAAAAGCAGATAATATATCATATCTTCTTCTTCCTCCCCTAGCCCCGCATTCCACCTAGCCGAATCTCCCCAAAAGGAGATAACCCAACATATTCATCCATCCTACCCTTCCTCTTTCATACCAAATTCATGAAAGATTTTCTTCCCAAGCCCCTCTTGATGCGCCGCTACCCCTCGATGGAATCCAAGGAAAATCAAGATAAACCACATGAGAGAAACAAATCTTTCCACCAATCCATCTTGAGCCTATGTCCAAGATTCGTTTAGCTTTGGAAGTTAACTATATTTTGCTTCAAACAAAGTTGCAAGATGAGAAAGCTTAGTCAAAAAACTCCTCTTGTGTTCCTTTTTATTTTCGGCCGAGACCCTCAAGAGTATCACACTTCATATCCCACCACAAAAAGATAAAGAAACTTCAAGGAGTGAAGAACATCAATTGGGTTTTGATCTAGATCGATTGGGTTTTGTGGAGGTGATAAACTCTTGGGTTGGCCTTCGGATTCTTTGTCATCAAGTTGTTGTAAGAAATTTTCTAGACCTTATCTTGTTAAAATTTCTATTCGAGTTGCTAATGAAAATGGTTGTTCGATTATGAAACTTAGTGTTTTGATGATTATAATTCTTGTAAGTTTTGGTGAATGATAAACTTTCATGTAAATTTGGTTGTTGTTGGGTCCTCTTGTGTTGATTCTGTCAACTCAAGAAGAAAGAAAACAAAGAGTTAAGTTTTAAAAGTTAGATTATTAACTAAGTAGTCTTGATGAGTGAACTTGGTATTGATAAAAAATTTGTATCACCGTAGGGCTTAAATTGTCAAATCTTGCTGTTAAATGAAAGGAGTACTTGAAATCGTTTTGACTTTATTCTGTCAAAGTAACTGCTGTCAAGTAGAAAGAGAAAGTTTTGTAAAACTTGCTAAGGTCAATGATGTCAAACTGAAAACTTACGTTGGTCATAAGATTTAACTTAGTAATGATATGTTGAGTTTAGGTCGAGAGTATGAAACAAAGTGATGAGACCAAGTTGGAGTAGTACTCAACTAGTGTGGTTGTCACTTCTTTCTTTGTTCTAACGTGTTAAGGTTTACACGCTGGGCCCCGAGTAATCTTCGATGGTAATAGATGAGTGACCGCCAACAAGTCACGCCTAAAACCATGGTGGTCACGTGTGTGCCGAACCTGAAATATTTGGCTATCTTTCAATTGCGACAAATAGATACCTTAGCATTAAAAATACTGAAGTGTAAGTAATGTTGAAAACTGAATTGTTACAAACTCGCTTCCTGTTTTTTGACATTGGCCGCTACTGAAAATGATTTCCAAGAGAATTTCCACTTCATTTTGCCAAAAGCCTTTCTCCTCATTTGTACACTATTTCGAGCCAGTGCCCAACGTTTATCCAACCTTTTCCGCCACAGCCCAATGCGATAGTTAACTACTCATTAAAAACCGTTAGATGAGTTCTCAATAGAACTCGAAATGTAAACCGGAAATAAATTATAAAACCAAGCTCATTTGCCACGTATTTGAAACCTTCGCATTGTAGATATATATACACATACGTACCAATAAGGAACAAGTGCAAGGTTGATATATTTTTATATATATACAAGACAACAAGCGCTTAAAAACATGATTCACATAATGAGGCCCACGTCAAAGCTTAAACGTCACTGTGTATGGACATATATATGTCAAGTAAAATCACTAGTTGAGAACTATATGTATTAAGAACAAATTTTGATAAATAAATGAGGACAACTAAATCATTTTGTAAACTAATAAACTTGAGAGTTTTCAACTTTAACTTAAAAATTTTCTAAATGCAATTAGAAAATAAATAAACCAATATTAGTTTTGACAATACCATTTTGTGTCAACCTAAATAAGCATATATACATTATATACTTACTAGTGGAACATTGTAATTATTTTTCAAATCAAACTTCGGATTTTAAAACCATTATAGTATCAACCTGAAGAAGTATATATCCACTCATATACTTACTAGTAAAACCACTCAATCAATTTTACAAACAAAAGTTTAGTTTTGATACAATTATAAAAACAATTGAACTACTTAAGTAAGTGATACTTAAAAACAATGGACTCAAAACATTGCCCTCCTTATCTAGGGTCGCGTTGTCGGTCAGCCGTCCACAACAATCACTAATCCTACATTTTGGATTGCACATTTGCTAAGGTGAGTTTTCATAGCCCCTCTTTACTTGATAAACTGTTTTATACATTTTGGGGTGAGAAATATGCAAAACCTTTATGGACTGAACTATTACATGATTACTATTACGTGGTTTAGCCTAAGCCCTTATGTCCCTAGAGAATGCCCTTCTTCATGAACCGTCAATTCCCCATTGGGAAATGCGAATGTTATAAATAGATCTATTGAGGGTGACTCCTCCGTTCGGTTGGCCATGCTTAGGCCAAGGCGAAACTTATACCATGTCGAAATCAAGTGTTGAGGGACAAAACACTTGCTATGGGCCCCTATATTGTATGACATCTTTTAGCATACAGAAACTGTCGTAGTATCGGTTGCATGAACTTAGAGCTAACGTAATAGACTTTCATAAATATATCATTATATTCGGTTGTAATATTATATGACTTGCTTATGGTCCAAGCTTACTATTTTAACTCAAACCTATGAACTCACCAAATTTTAAATGACTTTTTTAGCATATTTTCTCAGGTGCTTAAGTTATGATCATGAGGGCAAGGCAAGAAGCGGACAAACGGTCGTAGTAGTAGATAAAGTGAAGTGTTTTTACACAGAATGATGTTTTTACATTGGGACCACTAAAACTAATGGGATGTGCCCATGTATCTAAAACAATATTGTAAGAAAAATGTTTAAAATATTTTATGAAATTAAACGGAGTGTGTATTTCGTTCTTTATTACTTGTGTTATGATTCACCGATCCCGTAACGCTGCCCCAAATACACGTATGCTTCCGCTAAACCAAATTTGTTACACCATGTCATCTTGTTGTGCTCAAATCTTATGGATGAGATCCCAATTATCTGACTATGGCTTTGAATTCAACAAAATCCATCTAACAAAAGTGCCATTGCTCTCTCATGCAACAACGTACAACACTCAAGAGCAAAGCATATCAACATTCGACATCATTGTGGGAGTAGGAAAACGCAAGTGGTGGAACTTTATTTTGTGAGGACTGAATGTCGTTAGCGACATCTTCACCAAAGCTATTCCTAGAGAACGTTTTGAGTTTATCCTCCCACCTTTGGTCTAAAGAGTCTACAACCTAACACTTAAACGCCTTCTTCATTGATAAGACGAGGAGTAAAAGGTTTTTCTTCATCCATCTCTTGTAAATAGTTATTCAAAAAGCAAAATACAAAATTACAAGACCCAACAAAAGCAAATAGAAAATATAAAATTTTCAAAATCCATTAAAATTAGAAAATCTTGAAAAATCCCAAAAATATTGTTATTTTGTCATGTTTTCCTTATTTGATATCATCTACGGACTTTGTGTTGACATTCAAAGAATGTCACGGGCTTTTAGATGTTCTTCGAATGTACATAATCTGTTTAAAAAAAATGTTTTGAGAGAAAGTGAAACAAAGGCTTTTAGTCATTTAACCCGTTTTTTTAAAAGAAAGAACAGAGCCATGCTGTATCTTATTTTTCCATCTCATGCTCTGATTCTAAAAACAAATGTTTGTCACTAAAACGACAAATGTTTCCTTCACAAGTATTTTTCCTTCTAAAAATTCTTCTGAAAAATATTTGTTATCTAATTGAAAACTAATAAAAAATAACTCCGGCTTAATTTTTAAAATCATCTGGGCTTGACATTGGTCAAAATCTCTATCTCTCAATCAACAACTTATGTCATTGATTGAGGGGAGAATGATTTCATTTAAATCAAAAGGTTATTTGTCATACAACCGTTCTAAGACCAATTTTATGACATGTTTTCAAAAGATACTCAAGCATGTTTTGAGTTTAAAGTCTCAATTTTGATCCTTATCTAAATATTTTCATAAGCAAGTCACAATTCTTCTCAAAATCTTTCAAAATCAATTTAAATCTACAGAGATCACAAATATCAAATGATTTGAAAATTGTGATCGGGGGAGAATTTGTGATTTCAATTGGATTTAAGTCATAATTCCAGATAAATGGTTTTGTAATGATTTACAAGCTTTCTCCCCACATGTCCTAAACGATTTCAAATTTAACACGTACATGTTAAGGGGAGCATCTATTTCAAACCAAAAGGGGATTGAAATGTGATTGATTTGTTTCAATGTGTGTGTTTTCCCTAATATGTGCAAAACACTTTCACATTTCTATGCACATATTGAGAGTTACTTTTTGAAAACCACATCCTTTCCAAATTATCCTTAACAAATTATGAAAAATACTAATCTCTTTCGGGAAAGTGATGTTGATATCTTTTAGAAAATGATAATCAAAGAAGTGAATCCTTCCTCTTGCTTCCGTGTGCCAAAACGATTTCAAATACATGATGCACATGTTGAGGGGGAGCTCTTTTTCTAAAAATATCAAAAACAATTCATGTACAAAATGCTTTGATAATATATCACAAGTACGTGGATTGATTTTCAAATGGTTTCAATGGTTCCATGGCGATGAACAATACCAAATAGACCGACCAAATTTACTTTATGTATGATGATATAAGGATGGTTAGGTTTGGTATTCGCTCCACGATCCCGCCAGAGCCAGGGATCTACCAGGGACAATCCACTAGATAGTGTGTGATTCCTAGGTATGATGAAAAAAGGAGAAATGTGAGATATGGGAAGAGTGCAGACTGAGAAAGAGCTAGTACTGGAATAAACCCAACAAGGTTCTAGTTATGAAGTATCGGTAAGCGCTGAAGGGGTTGAAGAATGAAAAAGAATGAATGAGAAAGGGTGAAAAGAAATAGCCTCCATATGCTACTGGTGTCTACTAAGGTAACACCGTATTGAAGACAAGACGTCATGGGACCCAGGACGACCGCACTACAACTTCCCAAGCTACTCAAGTTTCTCTTAAAAGGGACTTGTTTCATTCTCACAGGGAACCTACATAATCTATCGACTTTCTCTTATAGATTGTTGATATTGGAAGGAGACCCTCCTAGTCTCCGGCATAGGAACCAAATGTGCACAATTGAGTCTAGAGCCACGAGATCATCAAATAAATCTCATTAGGACATTGTCAATGAAGACTCTCTGTTTCACACAATGTGGAAAGAGAGATTTTATTTTAAGAGTCCTACGCATTATCCTTGTGGTATTGCCAGAACATCTGAGTGATATACTAACATATTCACAATGAAGATGGAAAGCTTTCTAGAGCCAACATCAAACAAGCTCTTGGTAGGTGGCATGTGAGATCTATCCAATAGATCAACCATATGACAACTGAACAGAAACAATGGGGCGATTCAAACTTATGAATCAATCCTTGTTTCAGTTATGGATTGACGATACCTTTGAAAAACCGGTCGTTGTGCTTAAAAATTTTTCTTTAGCACATCGACGTGTATTAATATTTCAAAAATAAAAGGTGTTTATGATTGATAATTGATTTTTCTCAAAAACCTTCGTTGTATTGCAAAACACTTTATTGAGTTAAAGAATCGATTGTTTTTCAAATCTCTTTTCATCAATCAGTGAATCTCAAATTCGCTGGTTCACTCACTCCGTGTTGTCTTCTTTGAGACGTCCGGTTTTGAGAACAGCTAGCCATGCGAAACCTGTCAAGAGATCTTCGAATTATAATTCATCACTGTGCAAGTATTTGTAATGATCAAGGGGAACCGTGGCCAGCGTACCTTAATTCAACGAAAGTGATCAAAGACACTTTCGTGCGCTTTATTGCAAACTATTGTATGCAGGTACGCCCGAGATTTGCAGCTGGTCTGAATGGAGAGGTCAATCCATAGTCGCATGCTCACACATCACATTCATTTCTAAAGAAATCATGATAAGTGCATCAACGACTC
>OU343219.1:194644588-194718089 GCA_910596185.1 Chrysanthemum makinoi | reverse complement strand
CTTATGTCCATGGTCCGGGCGTTGTTGGTTAATTTTGGTTCCACTAGTGAAAGTCGCGGGTTTTGAATAAAGGGTTGTGAAAGAAAATCGGGTTTAGATGATAGTTGATCTCAAGTGGGGGGATACTTTTTATGTTCGTATCATTTATCCATGTATACCTTGTCTTGCATCGAAGAAAAAAAAAGCATGCAAGCAAGTGTTTTTGTCTATAATTAGTGTTTTAAGCCTTGTTCAAGGCAAGAAATTTTTACATATCCGTTTTGTTTTACTGGATAAAATTAGAAACCCGAACATTTCTATCTCGCCTTTCAAATTTTAATCAATATTGTACAATGGGGACATTGTACATTTCAAGTGGGGGGATGGGAGATAGAAATGGTTGATTTTGATAGAAATATGTGCTAAATTGACCCAAAATTTAATTATTTTTTTTATAGCACATTCTTTTTTCATTGATGATGAAGGCCGAGTTAATGCATCTTATTTGCCTAGATTATGGAGTTTATGAGGCACCACATTACATTTCTTATGCATTAATTCGTGTATTGGATTATTGAAGACCCCTTGACTCTTGACCCTCGATTTTTGCTATGGGATTGAATGCGACTTGTGGTGGGGTGACTGTGGACTTAGGAATCTATTTGTTTCGTGTCTTTTTCTTTACACCCATTTAAAATTTCCCATGTCTTCTCCTACCCTTAGTCATGAATCGAGCTTAGGTGAGGAAGCGAGCAATCATTGGTGTCTTAGCCATGGATTTGGTCATGTATCATTGGTTTTGTCCCCTTCGCCATAGCTCGTTAGTAATGACAAAATAACCCCATAAGCCTATGTTGTGTCAACCCATTGCCTTTTAGAATAGCTGCATCTATAGACTCTAGTGGTGGAGATTAGTATCTTTGCCAAGCCTATGATTGAATACTCGCCATGATGGCGGTTGAGTGATCACCCCAAAAATATTAAACACGTGAATTATGAGAGAGTGTGATTTCAATTCCCTTTTCGTGAGGTGCTCGGTTTAGAATTTTCTAGCTTAGGTGATTTTTAGACTCATAAATTCCAATTAATCCTGGGAGATATCTTTTTAAGAATTATTTAAATGGTCTACTTGAGGACAAGTAGGATTCAAGTGGGGGGATATTTGATAACATCAAATTAGCCTGATCTTTTATATATCAAATTCACGTGTTTATGGCCTCATTTGTATTAATATGGTACTCAATTCGTTCATGTTCATTCATATTTGCATTTCAGGATAAATGAGGCGTTGGAGCGGAAAAGATATGGAAAAAAGGCCAAGTATATGTTCTGAAGATGAATTTACAAGGGCATTTGGATTCTATGTGAAGATTACGCCGTAACTATCTAATAAGGTTACGGCGTAAATATGATGCTTTGAAGGATACGGCGTAACCATTTCTTATGGTTACGTCGTAATTATTTTTTGTGAAGGTTACGGTAATGTAGCATTTAGTTACGCCGTAGAGATAATCACGGAGTGGATAAAATATACGGTTGAAGAGTTGCAGTAAGTCGGTAATTTCATTCTGCTTAGTAATTATTAACTAAGCGCTAAGAGTTGAAGTCTCGTGGCTAAATGAAGATAATATTTACTCCGAGGATGAAAAGTAAAAATAACAAGTATGATCAGGGACTAAAAGTGACAATTCATATGAAGTTTATTTACTTCAAGGACTTGTTATAAAAATATGAAGTACGATGAGGGGCCAAAAGCGTACTCTAGGCTTATTAAGTTTCAATGAAAGAAATGAATGATAAAAAGTACGTAACTCATGTTTATGGCGTAATTACATATTTTGGTTACGGAGTAACTTAGTTACGACGTAACTAAATATGTTAGTTACGTTATATACATTTATAATTGTTCAGCCGATTTTATTTCTGCTGACTTTAGTTACGTAATTAGACCTTGGTTACCTGTGTAACCATGTCGGCCTATAAATCTGACCCTAAATCGCATTTTCAGATCTCTCTTCACCCCTCTCCTAGAGGGTCGATTAGGGCACCACTCGGGGGTATTTTCAGTGGTCCAAAGCTAATTTTGAAGGAAGAATTCACTCGCAATCATCAATTCATCATCATTATTAGCTCTACATCAAGTAATTTGTATCAAACATTATGTTCAATTCAATTTATGATTTATTCATTTTCGTTGGTATGATTTATTATATGTTTGGCTAAGCACCACAGTTTTGGCCTAGTTATGATTCTTTAATTGTTTTGTTTGCATTTACTTTACTTCCGTACAATTATTTCTAAGTGTATGCATGCATAGTTTATTGGGACTGAGACAGGAAGGGTAAGATATGACCAACTGACAACCCTTTCTACTTGTGCGATTTGACCAACTGATCACCTATCGTTTGGATGAACTTAAAAATTAGGGGTGGGTGTCTAAGTTCCTAACGGCCAGGCACTCACTATTATAAATCTAACATGTAGCGGTACTTAATGACTCGGCTTAGGGGACCGGGAACAAGGACTTATGACGGTGCTGATTTCTCCGTGGTGGCATCTTTCGATAGGTTAGGGCGAATTGACCAAATGTTGTCCTCTCGACTTTGACCCCCGAAATAATTGGAAGTAAGTAGACGTAAGCATAACTAGCTAGGAGGATTAACTAGGTTAGCACCACTCTCCTTCATTGATCACATCTCTTGCCTTTATCTGCTTTCTTGTCTTATTAGTTAATTTATTATTTCAATCTTAAAAGCAATTAAAATCGTGACATAGACTTAAGTTAATTTTCAATCCACGTAGCTCTTGGGACGACCTCGGTTTTACCGAATACTACACTACACACGACCAAGGGCACCTGCCGTTAGTGCATTAGGGTAGACCATAGGTATAACGAGTAATTACAAATATTAAAACCTGGTCAGTAAAACCTGCATCAAGTTTTTGTGAAAGCTGTGGAGGACGACCTCGGCTGAAGGTCAGAGAAACCATTCATGCCATCCAAGTAGGTTGTGAAAGCTGTGGAGGAGGACATCTTACGAAGAATTGTCCTCATGTGGACAAAGAGAATATTGAAGAAGCTAAGTATGGAGAAAATCGACCATTTTACGGAGAAAATTGAAATAGTAATGGTTATCGTGGAAATTACAACCGTGGGCCTTATGGAGAATGAAAGCCCAGTCTTGAAGAGACAATTAATAAGTTCCTGGAAAGTTCAGCCCAAAGACAAAAGGAGCAAGATGAATGGTTGAAAGAATTCGGAAAATCTCGACAGGAACCTTTCCAAGCACGACACAACTCTGAAAAACCTAGAATCCATGGTGGAGAAGCTCAGTGAAAAAGTAAGGAGGAATAACGATAAACTTGAAGGATCTAAACCAGCTATCGAATGTAAAGTGATTTTTCGATGATAACTCAAAAGTTCAGGCCATTGAAACGGATTCGAAGGATGATTTCATCAACAGATCTGAGTTACACCGTAACCTGCCTAACGAGTTACGACGTAACTATGTCTTTAACAGCGATAACGGGGTTATGAAGAACACTGAGGATAACGACTCTAGCGAATTACACCGTAACCAAGAAACTCAGTTATGGCGTAACTAGGATACGTGGGCAGAAAAATTCCTTGAAGTAGAAAAATCAGAAGAATCAGGAAAGGAATGGTCCCATGACATCAACTTGTGCCCTCTGCCCAAATCTAGGAAGAAATATCACTAGTGCAAAATGATACCAGTTGCTAAGGGAGATTGGTACGATCTTTGGGCTTCTTGTGACTCGAGAAATAAGGTTTGTGATGGCGGAAGCAATAAGGATATGATCAACCATAACAAATTTATGTGGCCAGCATATACTGATGATGAAATACTAGAGAAACTCTCCCTTGAAGATGAAGAAGAGCCACTTATCACTCTCGGGTGTACTCACGTAATCATAACTGATGAGAGTCCACACTAGCATGGCCTACATGCAACCCCTTCACGGAGTATTGCAATGGCGGGGATAGTGAAAGAGAGGAAGAGTGGACATGCCCTCATGAGCATGAAAGACATTGTATAAAGTTCGGTGACTTGGCATTTGTCGTAGTGCTAATACAATTCTGGGGATGCCAAGATTAACCGAATTCTTAAGAAGCTAAAAATTGATTACGAGGAGCACATTCAGAAAAAGGAAGAGGCTAATAAAGACATATACTGCACGGATGAGCATTTAAGTGAAACTGACAAGAAGGAATTACGCAATCATCAGTGCGAAGAGTAAAATCTCCTGGGGAAATTTTCTGGGCGTCATGCAACCCGTATGACGATATATGTAACAGGGGAAGCAGCTCTAGGAGATTAGGAAAAGATGAATTCTTTTGGTCCTCAACCAATGATGAAGAGAGAACGAGTTTGCCTTGGCTGGACAACCTAGGATTTGATAGTTGGGTAAAGATTAAGTATGGATATGTGGAAACATTAACCAAAGAGAAGATTTGGAAGGAGTACATGGATCGAGAAAATTCAAACAACGAAAGTCTCAACAACACGAGTGAAATAACAATTGAAAATGACAAAGAGTTGGTTAGTGATGAAAAAGAAGAATGCAAGCGCGTTCTTGTGGAGAATCTGCTCGATGAAGAATGGTTCAATGGTACAGCTTCTGATGATGATGATATTGAAGGGATCCTAGATTACCTTGAGTTGCAAGGTAATGAGGATTTCTGATCCGAAGACGAAGCTTACGAACAAAGGAGGTGCAAACTCCTGGGGATTCCCTACAAAAGACCACCTCCAATTATTGTAAAAAAATATGAATTCCTCGCTACCTCGGGAAGAGAAATTTTGTAAGGTCCGAAAATTAAAACCAATGAATACCTCGAACCGCTGAATGTCTCCTGGATGAGGCATAACTTGATGAAAGATATTGATGAAGTGGGGCAAGTCCAAAGGCCCCCTTAGAAGCCCCACGGCCCTGAGTCTAACTTAAAGACTCGTAAATAAAGAAAAGTGCCCTTTCGGGAGAGAACCCGAATTATCCCTTTCTTTTGTTTTATTTCCTTTTTCTGTTGGGTTTTGTGTTTTTTAACTATTTTTGCAGGAAACGAGGAACTAATTGCTGCTGCGATTGCTGATCAACAGAGTTACGACGTAACTCATCTTGGTGATTACGCCGTAACCAACCTTTTAGCAGCAGAATTCTTAACGCGATTACCAATGGCGTAATACCATCTCTGTGGTTCTGTAACTACTGGCTTTGCATGCTCATTCCAGGTTTTGCGTTACGTAACTCCTCAAAAGAGTTACGGCGTAACTTTCCTCTCGCTTTAATTCTTTCATTTTAAAAGACAAGTAACCTTGTATTAGTTTTTAAATGAACTTTGTGGGTGTGTTCCCTGTAAACCCTCACGAGACTTCACTCGTCCACTTGGGATACTAAGTGGTTTAAAAGCTTGTTCCATTAAGCTAAATGCAACCGTGATTCCTACGAAAGTAAGTTAGGTTTGTTTTTCATTTTTCATTTTTCTTTTTAGAATTATGCTTGTCGGTATTGTGATTTCAGGGATTGAAGTTTGTTCACGACGCTTATAAGAAGGCACGTCTCTTGTTCGTGGGGTTTCCTTCTTTATGGAGCAAATTTCAGGGAAGTTCTCGCTCAAATTCTACCTTTCTCTTCACCTTTATTTTAATGCCTAGTACAAAAGGGACTTTGTACAATTCAAGTGGGGGGACGGAGTAGAATTATCTCTTGAACTTTATTTCGCCCTCATTTTTCTAGTTTATTTTGAAAAATTATGCCATTTTTAAAATTTTGACTTTTTTTCTTAACCTAACTAGATTAGACCTTAGCCGAGCACATACAACCCTTGATATTATATGGTGAGATTAGCCTTATCTGTTTCTAATATTTTACCCCAAATCCACCAAATTATGAGTGTGTCGGTAGCTTGTAAACTTTAGAACTTGGCCTTTGCATCATTTTGAGACCATATACGAGGTATGTTGAGTTAGCTCAATGTATTTGGACTTTTCAGTTTTAGAAGGCAATATTATAGGATTATCACCCAAACAGCCTAACATTGTGAGTCTATCGATTAGTCACCTCGACTTTCGACCCCCATGTGAAACCCTTTTGTTGCACTCATCTTTAGTGCAAGATACCCCTAGATACACCCTTCTGAGCCATTCCTTTCATTTTGTCCACCCAATATATTATTTCGATACACCTATACACCTTAGCCTACCCTGTAGTCTTTATTTGTAATTGGGAAGTCATCATTTGCCTAAGTTCAAGGTTCGAATGGAAAGGTTCGGAAATCACGCTTTCATCGACAACATTTCTGAAGATCATTGAAGACCCCTCGAATTCCCATTGTTCATATCATGATCCTCTAATGACACATTTCTGCCCATTACGACGTCCTCTAATGACACATCTACCTTGCATTTCATGATCCGGTTTCTTGACTTCTAAGCTTGAACTTTGGGCGGACGGTAAGTGGTGATGACTTAGTTATAGATTTAGACTACCTGCTTGTTTTTTATTTTACACCAATTATATATCCCATGTCTTATCCTACCCTTTTAGTCATGAAGCGTGTCTAGGTGATGCACCGAGCAATCTTTGGTGTCTTGGCCATGGATTTGGTCATGTATCATTGATTTTGTCCACTTCAGCGTGACATGTTAGTAATGACGAGTCACCCCTTAACCTTTGTTGTGTCTACCCATATTGCCTTCGAGAATTGTTTAGCCCTTAACTCTAGTGGTGGAGATTTGTGTAACCGCCAAGCTTATGATAGAATACATGCTATGACTGTGCGATTGAGTGATCACCCCGAAATTGAAACTTAGAATAGTTGAGAGATTTGAGTGTTTGTTCCCCTTTCGTGAGGTGTTCGGCTTTGTTTTATTCTAGCATAAGGGATTTGTAAACTCATATTTTCCAGGTTATGGGAGATATCTTTTTAGGAATCTATCTAATAAGGTCTACTTGAGGGCAAGTAGAGTTCAAGTGGGGGATATTTGATAGCATCAAATAGTCCTGAATATTAAGTGTCAATTTCCCCCGATAATGCTCTCGTTATTTATATCATTTATATGGATTTACGCTTGTTTTCCATTGTTTTCTACTTTCAGGTAAATTACGAGCATTGGAACTTAAGAGACGCGGAACTGGAAACATATCTAAAGATTTATCACAATATGCTATTTTGAAAAAGTTACGGCGTAACTCATCTCTTACATTACGCCGTAACTATTGCGTGACTCAATATGCCAACTTATCAGAAGGTTACGGCATAACTCCTCCCAAAGGTTACGACGTAACTACATTAGGTCAAAAGAGGTTCCACGTGATACTTACACCAGAATCTGCGTCACTTATGACGTAACCGAGTTTATTGAAGACTACGGCGTAACCACTAATTAGGTTACCGTAACCCAGATTTAGTGCATTTGACGAAGAAATAGAAGGTTTCGGACGTAACTCCTATATTGAGTTACGCAGTAACCAAGATAAACCTATAAATACCCACAATTCTAGCATTTCTAATCATCCCATTCCACACACAACACTCGAGAACGGGAAAAAGCTTAAGGCAGGTCTAGGGGAGCATACGGGGCTGTTTCCAAAGGAGAAGTCACTCCATTACGATAAGAATTAGCATTTTATATTTCTTTTACTTTCAACTCATGTATTTCGTACCTTTTAATATTGAATTGATTTGCATGATTAATATGAGCGGCTAAGCACCTTTTGGTGCTAGCCTAGTTATGATTCCTTAATTGTTTTGTTTGCGTTTACCTTTACTTCCGTATAATTATTTCTAAGTGTATGCATGCATAGTTCATTGGTAGCCACCCTTGGTTCGGTAGTTTTGAATGGCGGTAGAGGCCAATTTCCTAGGAGATATGACCAACTAACCCTAGGTGAGCGGACTGAGACGGGAAGGGTAAGATATGACCAACTGACGACCCTTTCTACTTGTGCGATTTGACCAACTGATCATCTATCGTTTGGATGAACTTAAGAATTGGGGTGTGTAGTGTCTAAGTTCCTAACAGCCGGGCACTCACTATTATGAATCTAGCATGTAACGGTACTTAATGACTTGGCTTAGGGGACCGGGAACAACATGGGACTTATGACAGTGCGCCTGATTTCTCCTGTGGTGGCATCTTTGCTGATAGGTTAGGGCGAATTGACCAAATGCTGTCCTCTCGAATTTGACCCCACCTGAAGTAATTGGAAGTAAGTAGACATAGGAATAACTAGCTAGGATGATTAACTAGGTTAGCACCATTTCTCTCTATTGATTTCCCTTTACCATTTATCTGCTTTTATTTACTTTATTCTGCATTAGTAGTTTAATTAATTAAATCTCCACCCAAACCATTATTATTATGTGACACTAGACTTAGTAATAATCCAACACATATAGCTCTTGGGACGACCTCGGCTTTACCATTTACTACACTACACACGACCGGGTACACTGCCCGTTAGTGCACTAGGGTAGACCATAGGTATTGCGAGACACTATAAATTTAAGACCTGATCAGTAAAACCTGCATCAAGTTTTATAATTGGTGTAATTATATATCCCATGTCTTATCCTACCCTAGACCTGCAACGACCGGGTACACTGCCCTTGCCTAGGCCCTTGTAAGTCCCCGGCAGCGGCGCCAAAAACTATGTGGAAGTAAGTAGGTACCATGGAAGTAAAATATTACGGTCTAGGGTAGGATAAGACTTGGGATATATACTTTCAATTACTTTCAATTAACATGTAGTCTAAATCTATAACCAAGTCAAACTACAATGTCCCTCAATTTTCAACGACCCCAAAACTACAACAATCTTAGTTTCTACAGCTGTGAACATCGAACAATCAAGGATATGAGCTGCCGCTATCCTAACTTCTAATCAATAGCATAAAATCCTGTCTTCAACATATTCTCTTAAATCAAAGTAGATAAACTAGTTTAATACACTTATCTTCAACAATCATTTCATTTTTTTTATTTTTTTAATATAATCTGTAATTTATCATTGTTTCACAACATCTTAAAAAATCTTCGTATATTGTTTCAAAAACACATATAAAATACGCAAACAGTAATAAAATTTCAAGTAATGTTTAAATAATAGCGAAATGAGTGTCATACCATTATCCATATTTTCAACAGCTTGTTTTCCCTTATCCGGTTTTTGAGGTTGCGATTCATTCATATTTATGTATTTCAGAATTTGATTCAATAGTTCGTTGTTTATTTTTGAAGGATAGATTGTGGGTGTGTGTTTTTGTTTATTTGTGTGTGTGTTTTTCCAGATTTGCCTTTAGGTTATTGAACTTTACATTTTCAGTCCTTCTATTTTTACTTTATGTCAATTTTTTTGTTTTTTTTTTAAATTTATATCACCTGTGATATACAATTTAATATTGGTTTTGGATTACATTTGCATAATCATGTTTCATTTAATATTTGTGCAAGATGATGCATTTTAATCATGCTTTTTGCATGTCTTGTGTATGTATAGATTGTCCTCGACAACATTTTGGAAAAGCTACGTCTAGACTAATCAACTGAAACTTTTCACAACAAGCACATACAAGCTCACATCTCAAAGTACATTATGGAAATAATAAATTCTTACTTATTTCCTTTTCTTTTTTGTTATATCACAGGTGATATAACAGGTGATATAATAAACTTTTTGTTATATCACTGGTGATAAGTTCTAATATCACAAGTGATACATTTAAAAAAAGAAAGAAAAAGGAGGTAGGCTAGTTTTGGTTGCATGGGATTTTCCGGTTCGTGACTCAAGATCTAAATTTTGTTGCCAGTCTTAACACGGTTCCACAAAGGAGGACATTCCAAAAATAGCCACTCTCTTAATCTGAGAGTGAGTCATTTTATACATTTTAAGGACAGTGCGTCTAGGCAGTCATCTTATCAATTACCAAAGCCTCGCAAATAAAGCACTCACACTTTGAAAAAAAATCATCATAATCCCAAATTTACCTATGCTGGCCTCACTAATTCATTTATATAAACTAAAGCTACCTGAGTAGCGAAATCTTCGATGATGTTGTCTTTAGAAATACCATGTTCTAAACATATATAGTGATAGATACATGCATACATCAGCAAAAGAACATAAAGAAGGTTATATTCATATTTCCCAAAAGCATTTACCTCCATCTGTCTGCATTACCAACTAAAAGATGCAAAATCCAGAAAAAAATGTAGTACAATCTCCGGCACCAGGGAATGTGATTCAGGTACCTAATAGATCCCCCATCTATCTTAGGTATTTCCCAAACTTACACACTGTCCGTCACATTTCGTGGCCCGGCAATCCTACTATTGGTGTTTGCATATCTGTAAACCTACTTTAAACCATCTACATTGTTTAGAAATCTAAGATACTTAAACAGAAACGTAAATTTTTTTGGAATAGCATTAAATACATTTAATGCTTGTTTTCTTCTGCTATCTTCTTCTTGATAGCTTCTTCAACCACCTTTTGCATCTCTAGTTCACACAATTTGTGTTTTCACCAAATTTGATTGCGTAATCTGACATCAGCTCACTTTTCTGATTCACTTCATGTAATAGTATCTTCGCAGCATACCTCATCCTCATTCTTTTCATGTGTTCAACATATTTGTGATTTTTTCATCAATGATGTTAGTCTTCCATTTTGCTCCTGCTTCACCTTCAAACGTCTCCATATGCATCATCATATATAAGCCGCAGTCAATCTTGTTATCTCTCGTTCTCCATTTCATCTTTAACACAGTAGCTGACTTCTCTTTCAATAGTGTATCGACGATTGGGTTTGCAGTACTCATCAAGTATTGTATAAGCAATGCTTTATGCAAATTAACAAAATATTGAATAGATATTACTTGCTACAATTTGTCTCTAGTGATATTACTCTGTATAAAAGATAAAAGTATTCAAATAGAGTTCGGTTCAGACATTGCTTACCACAAAATCAAAGACGTCTTTGTATTTCCCTCGGTAGTCTGCATCTGAAATACTGTTGTCCAATATTACAGCGGTACCCTTCTCAAGGTTGAAAACTATTACATAGTAATGTTCGTGAGCGATTATCGGAAAGAATACAAGTTCACATCTTTCAAATTCCATTTTGCTTCATCCTCAGTCATGTGTGTTTTGATTACTCTTTCAAAGTTTACATACTGCTTTTTTTCATCTTTTCTCTGCTTCAGAATCTCTGGCAACTGTATTATGACAATAGATAAAAGATAATTTAAAATAAATATTATATATTTTTTGAAACGCATAGATATACGATTGCATTTTTTATTGCATCTGTTGGGAAGTAGTATCTTGTCTTTTCTTTTCCAACTCTGTTCTTTCTCTCCTCATAATTCAACACCGAAGTGAATGCGTTGATTACCTGACTTTCTATTAGCAAGCCCGGCGCAATTGACTGCATTACTATTCTTGGTACTGGTGTGCCCTTACCATCATTGAATACCTCTTCTCTGTGTTTTAATATCACAGTTGATAAATATTAGTTTCTTAAACATGTGTAGTATATCACTTGTCATAAATATCATAACCTTAATACAAACAACAAATATAAATCTTACATGATGTCTTCTTCCATTGAAAATAAGCTGTTAGCTAGGAGTGTTTCAAACTTCGTTAATTGTTCCATCGTGTTACGCCATCTTGTTCATATACGGTGATTTCAAGTATAGCGATGGTTTCACCATCCTTTTTCCTTCCTTCTTTCTTTTATTTTTCTTTGTTGCTTTGTTTAGCAACATCTTTCCCAGATCCGAATGCCTTATGTTGAATTCCTGGGCTTTGAAATTCGGCAAGTTTAGCCCTTTCTTCTTCTTGTGTCTCAGCTGCTTGTTTTTTGGCTGCAGCGTCTTTTTCAGCCTGTGTTTTAAACATAAGCCGAAAAAATAAGCATCTAACAGGGTTTAAATATGAAAAAGTATAGCAAGGTGTTTTGTTTAAGTTTATATATGTCTTACAAGCTTCTTTTTTTTCGGCTTATGTTACAGAAGCCCCATATTTTTGGCTTATTTTTTAGTCATATAAGCCTATAATTCTCAAAATAAGACAAAAAATCGGGGCTTATGTAATATAAGCTGAAACATAAATAAGCTCATAAGCCCACATATAAGCTTTAAACAATATCCCCCTAAACAACAATCAATAACTAGACAACACTATACAAATTCTAAAATTTCATATACCTACCTATTATAAATCACAACTATCTAACCTTTTCTTTAGCTCTTTTATTGGCAAGTTCTTTTGCAGCTTCTTTTCTCTTTTTTCTGCCTCTTTCACCACAACTTCTTTTGCAGCCTCCTCTGATGTTTTTCTTTTATTTTCAGCCTTTCAGTAGCGACTTCTTTTCAGTGACTTCTTTTCAGCAGCTTCTTTTTGACCTCTTATTGCTTTTTGATTTGCTTTTCGCGTGAACTTCTTTGCGACTGCATTAGTAAAAAATTAAAAAATAAAATAAAAACTATTAGATTTTATCACTTTGCTATATTAGAATTTATCACTTGTGATATTACCTTTTCAGCTTCTTCTTTTTCTCTTCTTTTCAGCTTCTTGTTTTTCAAATTGTCTTTTTTCTCAACCCGCTTCTTCGAGCTTCTTTTTCAAATATTTTTTTGCTTCTTTTTTTCAAACTGATTTTTATCATTTGTTATGTAAAATTTTATCACTTGTGATATTGTATACAGATAATTATTTTAAATCATAATTATCTAACATGTTCTTTAGCTCTTTTTGCAGCAGCCTCTTCTGCGGCTTTTTGTTTATCTATGTTTTCTGCTCCTTTTCCTTCATCTCCTTCACGGTTATCGTCTTTATCATTTCTACCCTCCTCATCGTCATCATTTCCATCACTCCCATCATCTGTTTCAATATTCTCCTCTTCATCATCACTTCCATCATCTCCTCCATGTTTTCTACTTGGCCCTTCTTGACTATCGGCCACTCTCCCAAATTCATCTATTTGTAGTTCTCCTTGGAATTGTGTATTGTACTTATCTACAAACATTTTTATCCTTTCATCTCCCGGGTAAATCTCCATGCTTACCCTTATAAAATTCTCTAATTCTTTCTTCTCATTCAACACTCTTGCAAACTTATCTTCTACTGCTTCATATACTTGCTGTGTTTTTAATAAAATAAAACAATTATAAGTATTTATCACTAGTGATATTTCAAATTTTGCAAATTAATTAATTTTTTAATTAAATCATATTATTAGAGTATCTAACCTCTTTCTGTTTCTGAATATCTACTTCTTCATTATCATCATCTTCTTTGATGACTATGAAATTCCCAAACTCTTCCATTTCCATCTCCAACTCCTGTCTTTTCTCTATTAGTTTTGTGTTCCAATTCCTAATGGCTGGCCATTTTCGCGGCACATCCATTTCGTCAAACTTCGTGAAATGCAAGTAAATGAGCTGTTTTCAAGCAAACAAAACATTTATTAAAAACTATACTTATTAAAACAAATGGTAGATTAATGTTAATATCCCAAGTGATATTATACATGGCATCTATTTAATAAAAAACAGCTTGTAATATCACTGGTGATAGCATACATCATATCTATCATTAGCTTGAAATATCACTTGTAATACCCTATATCATATTTGTTATAAAGAATATTTTTAAAGAAAACCTTAACTTACCATGGTCCGTAGTACCAATTCTCCAACGTTGTATCATCCCATCCATTCTTGCTTGCTTTCATGCATTCCCAAATGAATGTGCACCAGTCTATTCTAGGTATTTCTTCTGATGTCATCAGATATTCAAGGACGTGATACTTCAACATTAAACTATTATAGCAACTTCCCAAACAGTTTGCAAAAAACATTAGGTAATTCATTTGGAATGTGAAATCTGTTTCGTCCGTATTCTGAATGACCTTAGATAAAGTTGTTGTTGTTATTCTTTTCTTTTCTGGAAACTGTGCCATATAGTCTTTGATAAATTTGTCGTCCCACGTCCTTTGTGGTCCAAAGCAGAGTGGTTTTGGACCCATTGGTATCCCGAATACTTCCTTAATCTTTTTTGGAGTGATTTTTATTACACCCCCATTTGGCAATCTTATTTCCATTTTCGCCACATCCAAATGTGTCAAGATAAAGTAGGGTAGTTTTCCAGGGATTTTTGCCAATGGAAAATCAATAAGTGTTCCAAATCCCATTTCTCTCACCATTTTTTTTCTGTCCGGGCTCAATGAGTGTGTTGCATCATAAAATGGTTGCACAGTCGTCTTAGCCCTTAACGACTTGTATGTGATTGCAAATCCTTCATCATTCTCACTTTCCACTTTTATTTTTTTCTTTCCCTTCTTTGTTTCTTCCTTCTTCTTCTTTGTTGCACGTTTTTTCTTTTCGATATCTTCTTCTTTCTGTTCCATTTTTTTTCTTACGTGTTGATTTTTCCACCTTCTTCTTTGGAGCGTCAGCTTTTTCTTCATTTTCACCTCTCTCTTTTCTTTTCCTTTTTTCTACCTTCTTTATTTGTTTAGGTTTTCGGTTTGTTGCTTTTTTAAGCTGATCTTGTTCTGCACCAAGCGGTGATTCAGAATCATCTTTGGTTGTTTTCTTTCTTTGGTTCCTTTTCTTTCCGACCTCCTCTAATGTCTTTGTTGTGTTTTTGCAACAACTTTCTTCTTTTGCTGCACTTCTTTGGGTTTCATCTTTGGGTTTGCTTCTTTTTCTCCACTCATTGCTGCTGTTGTCTTTGCTACTGAGATGGTGGTATCACAGTTGCTCCGGGGAATTGTTGGGGATATTGGTGTTCCTTCCATGTTTGTTGCTTGTGGTGTTGGTGTTGGTGTGGTTTCAACGGTTGCTAGTTCTGTTGTTGGTGTGCCTTCAGGTGTTGTCTTTTCAGGCGATGCTTGATTTAATGGTGTAACAAATCCTGATTGTACGATGGCTGATATCTGTTCTGTTGGTGTTTTTTTCGAGATATGTGTTTTTTATAGATGACTTTGTCAGTTTTTCGGTTGTTTTTGTGGTGAGGGTGTTGATGTTTCCTCTCGTGTTTGTGTTGTTAGTGGTGGTGAAAGTGTTGATTTGTTGAGGGTAGTTGTATCTGGTTTTTTTTCGATATGCTCTTTCGAGTTTTTATTTTTGGAGCTTGTCACTTACTTCTTTTCCTTTTTATTTGATTTAGACTTATATTCAAATCTGCACAAAACAAATCCCAAGTAACTTTTTATGAATATTATTTCTGATAAATAAAACTCTGAATGTTTATGCGTCATACAATTTTATAACATTCTACTGCAAGTATGTCATATCAAATTTGTATCACAGGTGATATAACACAGAAACTAAATGTCAAAGCAAGTATGTCGCATACATACAGGGTTTATCACAGTTGATATTTCTAAAGGAGAAATGCTTTTGTTACAATTTACCTTTTCCTTTATCAATCTTTGGAGATAGGCTCAAAATATTGTTTGTCGACAAAACTGCATTTACAAATTTTTTTTAGGAACAAGCATAATTTCTGCAATTTTTATGTGTAAAGATTTATTAGCAGACAAAAACTGACCGTTTAAAGCTTGTATTGTCTCCAGATGCTTGAAATTTCATCTTTTACATTTTTTTGAAAATCAAAATTTTAATGTCTCATGTTAAATAAAACAAAAATACACTAAAATTCTCATCAGATGTATTTGAAATATAGTTATTATAACTACAACGCCTTATCGTCACAGTTGTTATACTAACAAAAATTGAAAAAAAATCACTATATCTGTTTTTATCACTCGTGATATACCATTAAATATCTAAGTAATCCGCTACTGCTCTTCATCATCACAAGTAATATTCCACCAAAAATCAAAACTAAACCACTACCACTGTTTTATCACAACATTCAAATCACTACCACATCTACCACAACTGTTTGTATCACAGGTGATATAACACCGAAGCTAAATGTCAAAGCAAGTATGTCGCATACATACAGGGTTTATCACAGTTGATATTTCTAAAGGAGAAATGCTTTTGTTACAATTTACCTTTTCCTTTATCAATCTTTGGAGATAGGCTCAAAATATTGCTTGTCGACAAAACTGCATTTACAAATTGTTTTTAGGAACAAGCATAATTTCTGCAATTTTTATGTGTAAAGATTTATTAGCAGAAAAAAACTAACCGTTTAAAGCTTGTAATGTATCCAGATGCTTGTAAATATCATCTTTTACATTTTTTTGAAAATCAAAATTTTAATGTCTCATGTTAAATAAAACAAAAATACACTAAAATTCTCATCAGATGTATTTGAATTATAGTTATTATAACTACTAGCGCCTTATCGTCCAGTTGTTATACTAACAAAAATTGAAAAAAATCACTATATCACATTTTTATCACTCGTGATATACCATTAAATATCTAAGTAATATCTTTGCTCTTCATCATCACAAGTAATATTCCACCACAATCAAAACTAAACCACTACCACTGTTTTATCACAACATTCAAATCACTACCACATCTACCACAACTGTTTTATCACATGTGATACATTTCCAAAATTTGAAGAAAATCACAACATTCATCACGTTATTATAACAATCTGTCTATAAACATATAAAATCAAATCTGAAAAATCTTAATAAATATCTTTTTTTCAATTATGATAGCAAAATCTCAAATAATTACATAATCATCAATTGCATGTGATATGACATCAAAAATCTGAGAAAAATGTTCATAAATAGCAATAACATTCATAAATAAGTATAAAATCACTAGAGATACATAAATAACATCTAAATAATTAGTTTGAAGCATCGTACCATCATTTGGTTCAAGTAGGTTTATTTTGATCCATTTTTTTTTGTGCTTCTGCTTTTTCAGTTGAAGATTGTTCCATTTTTGTATTTTTTAAAGGTTAATTTTTTATTGATTTTGATTGTTAGAGTTTGTTTTTTGTGAGAGAAGTAAGAGTGAAAAAGCGACGTTTGATTGTGATGCTGAAATGAATGGGGTGAGCTGTATTTTCTGGTTGGGGAAGTTTGAGGAGTTGACAAGAATGATCCCTCTGTGTTTTTTATTGTTAAAATATGTTTCTTTGATCCAACGGCTGAGATGCATCCCTTGATAAGTAAGGGATTGTGAGTATACAAAATAAAGCGCCTCAACTTTGTATATATACGCATTGGGTGTTTTTTTTTTTTAATCTATAATTCATAATTCATCTATTGTTTACATCTTGTCGTAAGAATTATACTAATACTCTTCAACAAACATCGGGACACTTGACACGAAAGTCTAGCAAAATGACTAAAATATTACCAAAACAAGTATAGTCATTTAGATGTCAATAGTATGATATTTCCTAATCCATCACATAGGTAAGGATGGTTGGATTAGCACATGCCTCGAAATTGTCCTAATCCATCCAATAGTGCTGGAAAGGACCCAACGAGTTATTGAAAACAAAAGTAATTAAGAAAATCAACGACCCTTCTTCTTGCCTTGTTATAGAGATATCCTGGAATCGTATAAATTCATATAGTTTGATGAAGATCTAGTTTTAGTGTCAATATCCATTCTTGGTGCCTCTCCCTTGACGTGGTGAATCTAGATGTTAAGGTTAGGTCGTTCTTTGATGTGGTTATTCACACAACAACATGAGTGTTATGGAAGTATAGGAAATTAAATCAGGAATGGAATTTGCTTCGACCCATAGCCACCTCGCAAAGATACCATTATCGCATTTTTTTTCCTTCACACCGTTGGATACTTCATAAAGATAGGCATGGAGGGAACCTGAGTTAACAGCGACCGGGTGCACAAACAAAAAAGTGAGATTTTTTCAACGTAATTATTTGAGTTTAGTGAAAACTATGTTCACTTTTCACTTATTGATGTACTAAATAAGCAATAACTAGAAACACAACATATTGAAAACTTGTACATTTTAAAAAATTTGTGTTTATAACGAAAATTAAATTCGAAAATTTTTTATTGGTAGGTATTGTCTGGAACATTAGTTCGTCCGTGGAGATAGAACCTTCAATCCCTTCCCCTCCCCCCAAGGAAAAAAAATTAAAAGATCCCGGATCCTTTTTTTGCTTGTACTAAATTGTGTAACCGTGTTCTCAATTCTAGCTTTTTATTAGTTTAAAGAAACCGCGATTCAAGACTATTACAATCTAACAGAACATTGTTATACAATTACTTAAAGACTTAAGAGCTGACTTGTACACATATTATACACACATTACGCACATAGCATGACACGATAACAACAAAAATTAATGTTACTACATATAATAATGTCTTCTTCTTTTTTCTTTCCTTTTTTTTTTTTCTAGAGAAGGCATGTAATAATGTCTATGATGTGCAAAAATGTGTCTCACGTACAAATCACCCAGTTTACTTGTGAGATATAAGTTTGTTAATTATATAGACCCTCACATTATATGAAATATGACAATTGCGGAAAAATCTTTTTACCGTTGTCTTCATATATAAGGTCATCGTTTTATATCCATGGTTGATAAGATAAGCTGCAATCAAATAACGCGATTATGTGTACAAACATACGCAAAAAATGTTTAACTAAAATACATGGAAAGTCTCGAGTCCTTGATTTTTCTATAGAAATTTAAGACATAGAAATTTAATATTAATTTAATTCCAACCTAAACCCGTTGAATGCACTTTTATTTTAAAAAAGGGAAAAAAGAGAAAAGAATGGGGCTTCTATTTAATTATATCTCTAATCTTCTTTATTCCTTCCCGCGTCAATAACTAGAATGAAAAAAAAAGGGGAACGTCAATGTATCCCGTAAACTAAAAATAATTTGATAAATATAACAATTTTTGGGCTTATGTAGCAAACTTTCATTTGGGAGTAAACATTATCATATGTCTTGATTTAGATTATTGCCAAACAGGTTTCGTTTATAGAATTTATTTGTTAAACATGGCTCCAAGGCTATTCTGCATATCAGTGAGTGGCGAATGAATGAATTTGTCACATGGTATGTACTTTATTATAGAGTTTACAAAGGGTACGCATAGTATTAAATTCAAAAATATGTAAAGAAAAATCACTACTACAGATTAGGTCTTTAAGACCTCCTCATTTAGACCCTTTAGTTGAAAGCGCAGGTCTAAAAGGTTTTAAGACCCGTGAAAATGGAACACACCGGTGCAAATTTGGAAAAAAAAATAAAGACCCGTGTTTATTATTTGGGCCGGTCTAAAAAGAACTTATTATCCACATATGAGTTGGGCGGGGATTCAATTTTTTCATTTTTCCCATTCCCGGTCTAAGAACTTTATTGTTCACCCAACACAAAGTCACAATCAGCCACCCCTCCTCTTTCTCTTGTATCTGCCGATCGTCACTGCTGTACAACCAGCCACCCATCTCCAAGTTTTAATTTACTGGGTTTTATTTCAGATCTAACAAGCGAAGCTTTAATCAGTTGCGAACTAGGGTTCTTAAGCAACCCAGAATTAGGGCTCGATTTTGGTAAAATTTATCAGTATTTTATATCTTATTTCAAGGTTAATTTTATTCTTTTCATGTTATGAATTGTTTTATACTTATATTATGCTTTACCGTTGCATAGTAAAGTTCAAGATTTGGGGCAAATTTTTGTCTATGAATAAACCATTTAAAAATGCCCAAAATGTGTATATTAGATGGATACAACTATTATTTAGTTTTGTGGTCTCTTATGTTCTCTTTGTAAAATCTCATTATGTTCACATATTTGAAAGATTAGAATGATTAGTTTCAGATCTTGTTACAGGTCTCTTGATTTGGGTAAAATTTCAGTTTATTAGCTTTTGGCCATTTTCTCTATAGTTTGTGTATATTTTTTGCAATTTTATTATAAAAAATTTTAGTGATTTGTCTGACTGATAAAACAATGGTTGTTTGGCCCAAGCACAATTACATTTTATTGTTAAAATAGATCCCATCAATGTCTTGATTTAGATTATTGCCATACATACTAACTAATGCCTTGTTTGTAGCAGGGCATATGTCTTCTGCTGGTTTTGCATCGAGTTCCTCCTAATGGAGCAGTCATTCTTCGCGACCTCACTCACCAGGTTGTACATTGTGTTTCTATATGTCTTAGGTTTGTACATATATTTTTATTCACTTCTGATATACTATCCTATTAATGCTTATCAGAAACCATGGTTTGTCCCAGGCGAGGCTCCCTGACTCCTCTGCAATCTGTCATTATGCTGGCCATGTAAGTTACTGTCTTCCTTAGCTGGACTGCATATTTTTATGTTACTTGTTGGTTGATGAATTCGATGAACCTTTATATTGTAAGGATTAAATCATTCACACTATTGTAATATGTTAATGTATACGTAAAGAGATAGTGTGGCTGTATTAGGTATAATAATCTGATAAGATAAGCAGTTGTTGTTGTTTGGCGTTTGGAAAATTAAATCGTTACGTGTTTTTAGATTAATCGGTTTTAGAATTACAGATTATTTATATTTGTTTTTGCTTGACGTAATATGTGATATTTGGCTGGATAAATATGGGGCATAATCAGATAAGCGGTTGTAGTTTGAGTGTTTAGCAAATTTATTGTATCTGTTGCTGTATGTTATTTTTGTATGCTTTTGCTTGATTTCACGCTGTATGTGTGATATATGTACCTGTAAGGGTGTTTTTGGATCATAAGCTATTAGTTATCACACGTGCTCAATGATACTGTACTCTTATTTTAAACGAAAGCAATGCCTTTTATATTGATAATGTCCTGTAATGTGGATCATAAGCTATTAGTTATCACACGTGCTCAATACACTTAGTGCCGTTACTTTGCTCACACATTGTTATTTTTTGCCTTCTCGTGATCAGATCTTAGAGTCTTGACCAGTACCCTGAGATTCAGTCATTTTCAGCATTCAACTCAATCTATAATCACACCGCCATATTTGGAATTCAGGCTACCACAGTAAGACATCTTTATATTTTCAGTTATATTATTGTTTTTTGATAATATAATCCTTTTGGAGTTTTGGATCTAAACCACCACTCTGAGACATCTACAAGATTTCAATTGTATATTGATTTCATGGCCTAAGGTATGATCTGAACTTGATTAAGTGACTTTGATGTGTACTTGAGTGTTTGATCACTAATTTTGATGTGTAATTTGGTTCTTTTATGTCCTTAAAGTTGCTTTTTACGACTCGTATAACAAGTAAAACTGGTGAAACAACATTGCATTAGCAGCTACTGAACATGGTGATATTGTATTTGATAGTGGATGTATAACATTAGACCAACTATTCAAGTACATTTTGATTTTAAAATGATTTGGATGTTAACCAAAGTTGCTCTTAGATGTTTCATATGATCTGTTATAGTTATTGTCTTGCCATATAAAAATCTGCCAAGAGTCTTATGAACTGTGCCCTGGATTATTAATGTGCATTTTATCTGTGTAGATTTGATTATGAAGACCTTAGCGGACTGTATGATTGATGCCAAAGTGAACATGGCTTATGGAAAATGGTGGCGTTGGTGATTTTTTTTGTTAAGACTGTTTTTTTATTATTAACGAGATGGGCGACGTTCCGCCGCGTTGCGGCGGGACGTTATTTCACGTTGTTGATCATTGCACGGTATTTTTTTAAGTAAATATAATAAAACAGTTTGATTCCAACAATGTGATATATGATACTTGAGAATTAACCAATTGGTAAGGAGCTGTAATGCATACGACAACTTCATAGGGTAGTAAGGTATCTATAAAGCAAGCATTCATATACATGCAAACTCATTGATTAGCATACCTTCAACCATCGTTTATATCTTATGCCAAGAATGTAAAAAAGGCTCTAAAAGAAATGTGGCCATGCAAATCTTTTGATTGCTATTAATATAAAAGCTGCATATGCTCTACAAATAACTTACAATCAGCAAGTATGGATTTTAAAGTTATCAGTCGTTGACTTAATTTTTAGTATCGGGTACACGGCAAGTAAAACCAAGCACCCTTAATCTTAGACACGGGATGCCCCAAAAAAAAAAATGCTTTAAAGTTTAAGAACTTAAAACTTACACAATTATATCACGTGCATATGGCGCGCGAGTTCACCTAACGAACCTTTAACCTTCATACCTTGAACTGAAACATGACCACTTAGATGCTTCGGGAACTGGCGTTATATGTTACCTTGAACAATACAATTCATAACTAATTAATAATTATAGGCGAACATGTTTTGAGAATTGCCTCGAACCGGACCACCAAAGCGAAACACGCAAATAGCCACAATATGTGACTACTGATGTAACCTATAATCTGTCAACTTTTCGACTCCGTAATCTATGTGTGTTGCCTGTCTATTTTAAGCCTGATTCCTATTAGCTACGCTTTTGTATTGTACCTGTTAGAAGTTAAACTTGACCCAAATAAGCGTATCTACTTTAAGTAAGCGGTGGGATTGTTACCTCTAAAATAAAGCAATTTCCGCGTGGTAGACTACCTAGTTTAGATTTTTAATATTTAAGTCGGTCCTCAAGAGGTTAAACTTACTGATACTCGATCCATTAATGTACTACTGTATTTGGACAGCGATATGTGTAATATGCCGAGGTAAGTTAACATAGTTGACCACTATTCTCTTTTCTTGTTTCGCACTGGTTACTCTTGTGGCGAGGTGTATATCGGCTAAACCCAAGCACAATCCACTTTTAACCGTGAAAAAGGTTTGTCTTTTTTAATCCATTTTTAACACGACCCATTTCGAACAAATTTCAAGTTAAAGAGTTGACAGGGACGTCGTTAGTTGCATTCCAGTCTTAGCGAATCCATAAGTGGATGTTGAAGCTAAGAAGCTCATTAGGAAGTGGAATGATATAATGAATGACAGAATATAGTAACTTTCAGCAAATAGTTAGTTACCTTTTCTGCGAAGTCCCTGAAAACCTTCTGACGGCACTCCGTTGCACTATAACCTGTGGTTAACAAAAAAAGGTGAATCCATACCATGAAATGTCATTAACGATATTTAAAACACTCTTTAAAAGAATATACCATACCCTAAATAAATAGTGTAACATCAATATTAATGATGTTTGAGAACACCGATGCACCTTTACATACTACGTTTAAATATATGTTGGTGTACATCATATATGGATACTTATTTACTTAACTCTGCTAACATTGATTATGTAGCCACACATACCCATACTATTTTGGCTATACGCTCACGGGAATGTATCATTTTCTGCATAGCACTGCTGTCTATGATACAACATAAAGTCGCAGTTCCTCAAAAGTTCTGTCATCATAAAATTATATGTTAAGCAAAAGTTCAGAAATTCATGAAACAAAAGAGGAAAAATTTATATAAAATAAATTTATCATACCTCGAAAATAGGTAGTTTTAAGTCTCGTCTTTGGAGATCCTCTATTTTCTGTATCCACAAATCTAAATGTTTTCTTGGTTTTTATCAGGACTTTGAAGAATGTGACACTTATTCTTTTAATTTGGACATATTCATACATGATGTGGGTGTGCCATGTGCATGCATTGTTTCCGTCATTACGAAAAGGTGATCTGTATTACATTATGTCAAATGTCCATTATTATTTACCAAATTTTGAAATTGTACACTTCGAGAGGAATATAAGCTTACCCTTAGTTTAATGAAAGCATGAGTGGTCCTTTGTAAGTTCCATTCTTTGTGATAGACTAAAGTACGGCTGGAAGCCGTTCTTTGATTGAAATAGAAGAATGGAGAAGCATCTTTGCGGTTATGCGACATCCGCCCATGAAATCCTGCAAAGTCATGTTTTAACAGAAAAAACATGTAAATTTGAGGTGGCAAATTGGGCGGGTTGATAGGTGAGTGTATGGATTGACCCAATTTTGAATTTTACGACTTCTATAAATAAGCAGGGTGTTAAAGATGATCACAAAAGTTGATTTATTTCAAAAGTTTAGCTAAAAGGGTAGTAGGTCAAGTGGTGAGCGGATTGTAATTGATAGCTAATCTTGGGTTAGTTAAAATGGGCAAAGCGAAGCAGTGGTGTTTACTATCAACTATAATAGATATAGTGAATGAAAACTTAGCTTGATTAGTTCATGTGTTGGTTGCTATAGTGAGCGAAAACTTAGCTCAGATTAGTTCATGCTTTGGCTACGTGGAGGTTCTTTGAAGTGACCGATTAGTCGCACTCTACCATCCTTCCAACTTCCATGACAAGACAACATAGTTAAAGAATCATCACAGCCAAGTGAAGCGGAACTAACAACAAACCATCTATATCTAATTATAGCGGCATATATAATGGGTTCCAATACCAAGCGGCCACCATGGCACGCAAGACAATCTGATATGGCTGCCCCTCCAGATCACGGTACTGCGGTTAAAATGCATAAGCACAATATATAATTAATCCCAAACCATAAATACATAGTAGATTATTTTTAGGAAAAATGGGCGACAATCTCATCCATATGTCGCAACCGGCAACCAAGTTCAAATTAGTCAAAACGACTAAAAACTATGAATTCCCATCTGCTCCTTTTTTTCAAAATATTATACAACTTATTGTAAATAAGTACTTGTAATCATAGCCGCAAAATACTACTACTGACTAAACATTAACTTGGTTCTACTATGTAGTTAATAACAAACTAATGAATTAAAAGAGAAACTATTGGCATCCATGAAAGATAAGTCTAAATCAACATCTATGCTTTTATCTAACTAAGACAAATAACTCTATAACCAAAATCATATACATACCTTCAATGGGACACAAATCCGGCATAAATAAAATAATCATCCGGCACCAAAACCACCAAAACCTAAACAATGGTCAGCGAAAGGGTGCATCAATTTTTCCAATCGTCTACATATCTTTTTTGATACACAAATAGGCCATTAATCTTAGGCACCAAATACATCTAAGAGTCAAAAACCCATTTTTACCCACTTTGAATCAACCATGCTTCACCATCACCACACACCACCAATTCAACCAAACCCTAACCCACCACTATCTCGCCTCTTGGCTCTTCGGCGATCATCAAGATGAAGGCGCTTTCTTGGTGTGGATCGGAGAATCACTACAATGAAAAACCCAAGATCAAACAACACATTCTGAACATGGTGGATTGAGAGAGAGTGGCTTTGATATGAAGGTTCTGGATGTTGTTTGGATGTATACTCGATATAATATCCTGAAGTTAAAGGCGGTGATGTTATGGAGAAGGAAAAAAAAACAACGGGCCAAAGGGAACAGGCCAAATGTGGCCCACAAAAAAAGGCGGGAAAAGCCAGGTCAGAAACGGTGTCGTTTTAGCCGTTAGATTATATATTATATAATATGAGTATGTATATGATGATTTTCCTTCCGTTCTCTAAGTAATGTAACACTCATATATGTTTCTATGTATTTTCCTGTTGTTGTTGAGCATAAGTACATTGGTCTAATAAGCAATCCCGAACACCCCGTGCGTTATAAGTTAGTTCGATAAGTAATCCCATAAAACCCTCTTTATAAGCATTCTCAGTTAGAGAATTGCTTTCAATAAGGGTTGTTTGGCTTACTTATTAGAGTGCTTATAAGGCTAGCCCCAATGAGGGGATTCAATCCCCCTCATTTTCCCTATACGTCGACTTTCTCTCTCCGTGACCTTGAGGCGATTAGGTGCCCGATGAGGCGACCAAGTTCAATTTAAAAAAACATTTTTAACACAAAATAAAATTTCATTAATAATTAAAACGTTACATAATAATTCAAATAAAATTAAAACATTACGAAACTTATTAAAACATTACAACACTTATTAAAAATCTAGGTTGTGGCGTGCCTTGATCGCCTCTTTGAGTTCCTGCATTGTTTGTTGTTGTCTGGGGGCAAAAGATTCGTCGATTGGCGTGCAATAGAACATGAGATCTGCATCATATTGGTGAGACACCGGTTAACCGGAAATTCGGATCCGGTGTTAAAATATGCGGGACGTTTTGTGACAAACGGGATTTTTGGCCTTTGGTTGGTGGTGTTTTCTTAGACATTTTTGATAAAGAGGATTGTGTGATTTTTGATAGAGAGATTGTGAGATTTTGAGTTTTAGTGTGTAAAATGTTGTGAATTTAATGATGAGATTTTAGTTGTATTTATAGGGTAAAATGTTTTTTTTTTTGGATTTTAGCGATACCTAAGATAGCTTTGGAAATGTCGATCGACTACGATCTAATGGGTGAGATGGGAAGCGATCGATTGGGGGCTGATGAGGCGTCGACACTCACTCGATCGTCCATGTGCTCGATCGACAACGATTTCACATCATTGGGGGTAGCCTAAATGGGGCTGTTTGGGATTGCTGTATTTTTTGTTTTTTAT
Source organism: Chrysanthemum makinoi (assembly GCA_910596185.1). NCBI lineage: Eukaryota > Viridiplantae > Streptophyta > Magnoliopsida > Asterales > Asteraceae > Chrysanthemum > Chrysanthemum makinoi. Next base: position 194,691,698 of record OU343219.1, on the reverse strand, counting down.
TTTTCACTTATAGACTGGTTATTATGATAAAAACCGGTCTATTTAAACCTCTTTAGACTGTTTGCGCACCGGTCTATATGTGCGTTCGTAACGGTCTATTTAACAATCTTTTGGACGGTTCTTTGCACCGTCTATATAAGGTTTTATCTTTTGGACCTCCCCCCTTTTAGACCGGTTGGGTAACCGGTCTAAAAGGCTATTAGAACCGGTCTAAAAGCTTGTTTTTTTAGTAGTGAATTGTGTTTTTAAACTAGTGATGAGGTACGTACATGCTCTCTATTTCAGATATATCCGGCCTGATATAAGTATATATTTAAAATATTGTATTTTAACCACTTTGATCAAGTTAGTTAACCTTGAATACTTGTAACTTTCACCACCACTTTCGACCGTCAACATTACTACCACCAATCAACCACCAACTCCAATTTAAACGGCCAATACCTCCACCACATCAAGTTATCATCACCTTAAAGGTTGATTTTTACTATTTGTACTACTTAACCTTTAGATTACATTTTAAATTTTTTACTTTTTTCCAGAAACCGAGTCTTTTAAACAGAATTAATGGTATTTGGCCGGAAGTATAAGATTTAGAAGATAAAGATGAAAGAAATGACTAAACTATCCGTATGGATGGGGTGTATAATGAATTTTTTAAAAGTAGATAAAACATAATAATATATTGTAAATGTGAATAAATAGAGTATTCATAGTTTCACCTAGGGCTGAGCATCGCAGACTTCAAAACCAACCGGACGACACAAACCCAACCTAACCGAAGGATCAACGATCCATTGTCGGTTCCAAATTTTTCTTTATTTCGGTCTCGGTTCGGTTTTACGTACAAACCGACGATTATACCTTCTTAGACCGGACTGACCGAAGAACCGAACCCGAACATATTCGGTCCGGTCCTCGTGAGGTTTTGGGCTAAATCAGTGGGATTTTGGGATAAACGGTCTCGGCCCGTTCCGAATTTAGCCGGTCCTGGTCTTAACCCGATCCTCACCCCTAGTTTCACCGATAAATTATAAACCATTCTTTTGAGCTATGCACTAATCTACTAGCGATAACACCATAGGGACCTGTCTTGTATATGCATATAATGTAGGGATACATTACGAAGTCAACGCACCAATAACGCAATAACATGCAAATCAAACGTAAGTTTTGCTGATGTAAGGCTAACACGTCATACAGATAAGGGACACATTAACGCGTCTTTCGGATCTAGTTGACTTTACGGTCTATATTCAACGAGGTTTTGCTAGAATCACTCGTTGACTTTTTATTCATCAGCTTTCTTTTTATAACAAATCATTTTGTCATATACTGTATTATTTTGTGAAATATATTTATATTCTATATTTTGTATGATTTTATCATTTTTCATATTAAATATTCAAATTAAGTTTAAAAAAATATAAAAAAAAAAAATTAAATATTCAAATAAATACACCAAAATAAATATATTATTTGATATGCAAAACATCTTTTATTTTTTATTTTTATATATATTTTTTTTAAATTTTATTTCAAGTATAACTTACGTGCAAGTTGTTTTCAGGTTCGTAGAGGCTCTAGCGAAAATTAACTCAAAGCAAAGGTCAAGCGAAAAGTGTATCTGCTTTAAAACGCCTAATGAAATATATTTCTTTTAAGCATTATTGCATGAAAATTGGTAGTTCATTGATATAACTCGCTTTCACCAAAAATATTAAATTTGAGGCCCTATAATAAATGTTATATAAGAGACGTATTTAATCTTGTTCTTATCTGCACATAATCTTTTATAATTATTTATTATAGTTTTATATGATGATGAACACATGTCCGAAACACCTACATCAGAACGTCGATAGATGGACGAAATACATCGTTGACTATTAGGCTGTGTATAATGGCGATCTTGGTTATACCTACTACATCAGTTTTCTCACTTTTACGATTTGCAAACAATCAAGTTATCACAGCAATGATCAAATTATTATTATTATTATTATTATTATTATTTATTTTTTTTAAATTTAAATTTTTAAACAACAAATTTAAACTTTATTAATATTAAAACTGAAACATTACAATACTTGAAATAATAATAAAAACATTACAAAGAAAGCTAAAAACGTAAACTAATTGCATATCACTCCCCACCTAAAAAATATATAAACCCGCCCACCCACCACACACACTTCATCTCCTACCTCAAAACCCTAGCCTCACTTTCTCTCTCTACCCCATACCACCGCCGCTGATTGTCACGCCTCACCGCCGCCTCCACCTTGTAGCGGCGTGAAACCACCACCACCCTGCTTGACTCCTCTCTCTCTGCTTTCATTTGGTGTATACCACTAGCCCTATCTCCACTTTATTGCCACCCAAACACGCCCAAAACACCACCCTTGCTCGTGTTTTATTGTTCCAAATGTAGATCGGAAAGAAAGAAGGTAAGGGAGCACGGGTTGTACACTCGGTTGAGACCCATGAGTCTCGTTCGTCCTTTTGGTTCGGGTTAAGAGGGACAAACAACCTAACAACAAGTTTTAAAAAAAAGAATAAAAATGAAATATAACGAGTTGGTATCGAATGTGTCGTGTCGTGTCATGTGTGTGCATTTCATTTATTGATTTGATGTATTTGTTGTGGATTTGTTAGTAGAAATGGAGGATTGATGGTGTTGGAAAACCAACCGGGACTAAGAGGTCCAGTTTGGGTTGCGTAGGGATGAAGCCGAGAACCCAAAGGACCCCAAAGTCCGGCATTGGTTTCGGAGGCAGTTTGGTGTTTGTTGGATGACGGGGATGATGGTGAGTGGAATTGGAGGTTACTTGATACGTTTCCGAGCCGTAGGTTTAGGGCCGGTAACGAGTGGAAATATTTATTTCGACTCAAAATTTATATATATATATATATATATATATATATATATATATATATATATATATATATATATATATATATATATATATATATATATAAACATGTAAATAAACTAGAAAATAAAATTTATAAGTTCTTGTATTAAATATTTAGTAACAAGACACAACTTGGTATTTGATATTTAAAAAGGGGACTAACGACTTAAAAATGGAAAGGTTTTATAATAACGAGTTATTAAATGTTTCGAGGGCACGTTTGCATAAAAGTGTCATTAAGGAGAGTTTAGTGATTTATTTAGCATTTGCATGGGTTACGGATGACTTGACATTATTATATTCAACCCACGTAGGTAACGGACTTGTCGAGTTAATAAACCCAATATGAACCCGTTATATACGTCGGACAAACTTATATCTGTCTTAGCAACCCATTCTCGACGCTCGCCTCCCATTTGTGACTAACCCCACCTAACGCCCGTATTTTTTTCCGTTATAGAACGATGGACTCCAGACGAAACACCACTAGGACAACCTGGACACCCGCAGTTGGCGCTCAAGCAAACCCTTGGATACCGCCTGCAGTCGCCATCGACCCTTAGGGACGACTCTTTATTAACCCATTCAAGTGATCAACAACCAGATTTCGCACAACCTCGCGATCGCCAACCAAAACCTGACAGAGCACGTGGCCCGTCGGGTGGCCGAACTTCTAGCTGTAACGACACGTCCGAACATCGCTATCCAAAGGTCGGGATGGAGGAAGGATGAAGACCGGAGTCACGTCTTCCAGAAGTTTAGTAAGTTGATGTCGACTCAATACAACGGTACGGGGAGGACCACTGCCTGAACCCAATGGTTGAAGGAAGTGGAAATTTCCTTTAGAAAGTGCCGGTGTGAGATGAAAAGCATGGTAGACTTTGCTTCCTCCATGTTGCGGGGTGAAGCCTGGATGCAGTGGTGCGCTCACCTCAAGATCGTCGGGACTAATGCGGCCATGCAATGTCGTGGAAGGAATTTAAGGAGATGTTGTTTAAGGAATGCGGCCCCGATAACAAGGTCAAGGAGTTAGAGGTTGAGTTCTTGAATCATAGGATGAAAGGCACTGACTTGCAGGCCTACACTCAACGCTTCTTGGAGCTGATCTAGTTGCGCCCCGAGATGGTAGAAAGCAAGGCTTGTGATATCTTGCATTACATTGGGGGATTACCTCATGCAATTTGAAACGATGTAAGCTCGGCTGAGACAGCAAGCCTCCATGACTCCATCAATTGGGCAGGGGCCCGTATGGACCCAACAATTGGAGATGTCGTCGCTGGAATAGTGAAGAACAAGAGGAAATGGGAAAATCGTACGAAGGAGGGAGATACCCCAAGCAAGCGGAAGGAGGCCACTAAGATGAAGGTTGACGGGTACAAAAGGAAGGAGAGCTACCAGGGAACTAAACCATACTGTAATGGCTGCAGACAACATCACTACAGGGAGTGTAAGTTGATGTGCGGCAGATGCTTAAAGGTGGGACACCTAGCGAATTATTGCGGGTCCGCCCAGACAACCCTCGAGACGGGTTGGAAGGCCAACATTACCTGTTACGACTGTGGAATGAAAGGACACCTCGAAAGGAATGCAAAGAATAGTGGAATCGGGAGCTAGGGAGTGAAGCTAACAAGGAGGAGAATAAGACTAGAGGGCACCATGAAGAATAAGACGTTACGTCATGAGCGACTACTTTAATTTTACGAAATCGAATTAGAAATTTTCTTAGTACGACATAGTAAGACTTCTTTTATTTCTACCATCTGTAAGAATCGCCCCGCGATGCGACGACCCTGGTGTATGCTAATATAGAGCGTAATCATACGCAACTTTGGAGTATCTAGGATTATTTTCTTTTATATACCGTCTTCTACATGATCCTTTCTTTTCATCATCTTCAATTCGTAATGCCCAAATCCTTATATCAAGGACCGTCAGTATCCTTATCGCCTATAGTTGCAAATGTCATGCTTCTATTCCTGTTCATATCTTCGCAAGAATTCGTTACCCACTCTAAGCGACCAGATTTGGCATCACATCACCAGACCAAAATTTTACAAAGACTGGCCACCTATGTATAATTGAGGTATGGATCATGTCATGCCAGAGAAGGTTACCCTACCCTTAGTCCATTCTACCTAGCCAGCCTCATCTAGCGTTACGACTAGGACCGAAAGAGAAAATTACGCCGCCCACTCGCAAAGGAACGACTTTCCCTCGCAACGTCTTTCGATGCTCTACCGACTTCGATGTTCCAGGATCTCTGATGACAACTTGGCGAAACCTTGAGCTGGACAACCTCCCTGATGGTTCGTGATCTCTGACGCGGTCAGAAAGGTATGGTTACCCATGGCAACCATGCCAACTCCTACGACGACAAATTTAGAATCCACAATCCCAGTCGCATCCTCCGCAATAAGAGACAGGAAATGACACCGAATCGACCGATCGACCGCTAGTAGACGATCGACGTCAGTCTATGCAAACCTGATCTTCACGTCTGTGAGTGAAACGCCCCGTTGAGACCGGCCGACCAGCAGGAGCGAAGGTACGCGTGTCTAATAGAAAGAGGCGACGTAACGCCAATTACTCACAATCCCTACTACGACCTGCTAAATTCGAATCAACGACGAGAATCCAATGCACGCAAGGGGATGAGGAAAAATTCTGAGAGGGCCTAGCTAGACCCTAAGCTTGCATATGAAGGAGAAGAAATGGTAGACTAAACTCACGGAGCGTAAGGTTTGAGTTTAGGCCATTGACCTTGTGGTCATGTAAATAGTATTTACATGGAATTCACCACGAGTGAGTCACCAGGAGACTTAGCTGTCCCCACTCTCCGGGGTCCGAAAAAGTCAAGACTTGGGCTAGCTGGAACGATACTATAGATCTATCTAGGGTATCCAGAAGCAAAACCTTAATCGGGGGACTTGAGAGGTAAGATGAGAAACCAAATGAGGAACTGGGAAAAAACATCATAAGAAGTGGAACTGGTCGCGGTGTAATACACCTAGCCTTGCTTACCGAGAGGAAATGGAGATGCTGTTGTGAATTAACGACCAGTAGAGGGAGGAATAGTGGCGCCCCTCTTTAATTCGAAGGCAAGCGGGGAGAACTATTCCATGCCTGGTATGGTATAAGGTGGAGTAGTATTCGTACCCGAGAGCTAGGGACACTTCCTGTAGAGTACAACCACCGCAGTCAGAGCCGTAAGGATGACTATTAGTTTACTCTCGACCGCGCGAATGCTTGAGGAATAAGCAGGAGTCGTCAAAGGGAAGGATCGACCCCCTATAAGAATCACACAGTAAGTGGACTGGGTATTTCTCCCAGGAAGTGATAGTGAGCAGATAAGATCTAAGCAGTGTAATTGGAACACCCCAACCGCCGCAAATGGAGCATACCAAGGCCAGAGATGGATTAGGAGTACCGACTAAAACCCAAGATCGTCATATTAACCATGTACATTCTTCGTAATCGAATGAGAGGATAGTATGGGCACTCTCGACCACCCATACCCAGGAGAGAAGACACCGCCGTAGCACTGAATGCTGATCCTAAACACAACTAAACTACTCGTCCACCCTACGTCAGGACTTTAGGGATAGATAATCGCCAAACGACAAAACAATACCGTTAGGGGCATCAGATGGCCGAAGTGATGACCCCTCCCTGCCGATAGACCGAACCCGAAGACGAAAGACCTTCTGTGTTAGATACATCCCGGAGACCGTTGAGGAGATCCACGGGAGTAGGTGCGAAAAACAACCAGGAATAATGGCGATCGGCGGAATCCTTAAAGAAGAGGAGATACGACTAGGAACCATAATAAGTTCGAAACCTCGTTACGCCACGACCCGCTAAAAGTTTGATTTGGAATCAGATCCGTACCGCGAAGCACACATGATGTTACCGGGACGCAGCAAGAATTACGAAACACCGAATGTGCCGAATCCCGAAGGGAATGTCCGATAGGAGCCGACCCCGCGAGTCCATAAATATTCCTTTCTAATATGGAAGTCGTCGAAACCCCGTCAAGGAGCTTATAGAAATCTTAGAATTTGAAGATCTAGCAAACTAAGCCGAATATGGACTCCTATCATCAGGTTTCACAAAATTTCCTGAAATAATTTTCCACTCACACGGTCACGTGAGGGGTGGAATCAAGTGAATCCATCTTTAATTCTTCTGAAATCATGATGAGTAACCTGATTTGAAACCCGAGATGGGTTTCTTATGAGGATGGGAGGCTGTGACAACTCGAAAAAATTTAGAAAACTTAGTTATATATGCCGTCATAAATATCCCGGGAAACCCGAAACATAGGAACCTGTGTGACTTATGTGATCCCGTACTTGATTTATTATTAGCATCTTTGATATGATTCGTGAATGATTGTGTTACTAAATGAATTATGTATTGTAAGGAATTATATTTTGTAAAACAGATTTAAGATTGTTTAAGTCTGTTTAGTATTAATTCTGTTAGTATGATAGTTAAGTCTGGTAAGATAGAATTAAGTTTGTTAGTGTTAAGTCTGTTAGTTAAGTCTGCCATTACTAATGTGGTTAAGTCTGGCAGAACAAAGTGTTGATAGTTAAGTCTGTTTATGATAAAGACATAATAGTTTGTTAGAGTTATATTAGGAATGGATATGTACGCGTAGAGATATCTTTACCCTTCCACAAGTCTTGTAGTCAATTAGGGTTTCCTTGGTGTATAAAAGGATCCCTAAGGTATTAGGTTAAGGTACGAGTTGTAAGCCTTAACCATTGATAAAAGTAATCAATAGAAAATAAGAAGTTAGTATATTATTGTGTTCTTCATACTTATTGTGGCGAGATTCCGCATTAGCACATTAAGGTCTTGTTAAGAGTTCTTCACATAGTGAATTTAGATTTATTCAAGTTTACTGTAAGAAATACAAAGGCTACTTAGATCCATAACTTTTGGACCTACAAGTGGTAATGAGCCTGTAGAAGGACTCTGCTGTTGAAGATACACAAACACTCATTCCAAACCTTAAAAACATCAAACATGTTGGGATTTTGGTTCCTTGAATCAGAATTACTTTAAGTACTCGGAACCACGGAGGTTTGATATAACCACGTACAGAAGAATGTAACCACGGATGAAGACAACCGCGGCTAGTAGTAATGTGTAACCACGGATGATATATTGTAACCACTGCTAGTGTTTTGTATAGTCGGTTTAGTTTATTGTATTAGATAAATATGGTAAAGATATTTATCTTGTAGGTTACGTATTGTATTATGTAAAGGACTCCTTAGTCTATAAAAGGAGGTCCTAGGTTAGGTTAGATATATATAAGTTTTATATCTAAAGGTCGATACACTTCAAGGTTGCAAAACCCTAATACTGTAAGAGTATTCAGATAATAAATAACATTGAGGTGTTGAATGTTAACTGTTCTTCTTCTTAAGGTTAAGTGTTAAATTCCGCATAATACTTAATAAGTTGTTATTCTAAGTCAGTTTCTATATTAGATCGTTTGCTCAACTGGGAACAACAAGTGGTATCAGAGCTTGTGATCTAGAAACTGTAATCAAGAAGAGGTTAAGTTAAGTTTTGTTCAAGGAAGATAAGATGTCTGACGAAACTCACATGGTAACTGCTTCAAAGGTACCCATGCTTAAGCATGGTGAGTATCAAATCTAGAGAATGCGAATGAGGCAATACATTCGCATGATTGATTATGCTCTCTGGGATGTTGTTGAAAAGGGAGACACTCTTCCTAAGAAGGGTGAGGATGGCAAAGAAATTACCATTGTTAGTGAAATTGATAAGGCTAAGAGAAAGTTGGAGATCAAGGCTCACAGATTCTCCATGGGAATACCCAATGATTATGCTTTGGATTTTGAACAATATGAATCTGCTAAAGAGTTACTGGATGCTCTTGAGACAAGGTTTGCTGGCAATGAAGCCACTAAGAAGTCCAGGATGAATATGCTCAAGCATCAATTTGAAACCTTCACGCTCTTAGGGAGAAAAGATTGATGGTACATACAATAGACTTCAAAACTTATCAGTCAACTGAAATCAAGATTATAAGGTTCTTCAAGAAGATATTAATTTGAAGTTCATTAGGAGTTTATCATCTGAATGGGCTATTCATACAATTGTGTGGAGGAATAAGGAGGACTTTCCTAAGATGACTCTGGATAATATCTTCAACAACTTGAAGGTTTATGAGTCTGAGAATAACTTTGCTAATGCGTCTTCTCGCTAATCAAAACATTGCTTTTGTATCCACTAATCACAAGAGCCCACAAGATGTATCCACTGCTGCATATGGTATAACCACGACTATTGCAAACATACCACCGTTAGTGATAATGTCATGATGGTGCAATTTGTACTTTCTCGCCTGATTTAACTACTAGTTTACTGTGTTGAATCAAGATCCGATCAAATTGATCCCGATGATCTGGAAGAGATTAATCTTCAATGGCAAATGGCAATGTTAACTCTCCAAGCAAGGAAGTTTCTGAGGAGGACTGGAAGACAAGGTAAGTATGATGGTCAAAGAGAGCAGGTTCGACAAAAGCAAGATGGAGTGCTTTAACCGCAAGAAGAAGGGTCACTTTGCAAGGGAATGTCGAGCTCCTAAGAGGATTGAAAGTGTTAAGAAGATCATCAAGAGTCTGCCCTTCTTCAGCATTGGTGGCTCAAGATGGTCTTGGTGATTATGATTGAGTGATCGATTGAAGAAGGACCCAATGCAGCTCTTTTCTTGCTAGTGAAGCTTCAAAAGAGCATAACTTTGCTCTTATGGCCTTTGCTTCATCTTCTTGTTCGATTCGAGGTATCAAATGAGTCTACTTGTTCTTTTAAATCATGTAATGATAACTTAGAATCTCAAAAGGCTATCACTGAGAGTATGAGGAAAGATGTAGAAAGACTAACTATGGATAACTTAGGTTATAGAGTTGGTCTAGAGAGTGTAAGAGAAGCTTGATACGTGATTAAATGTGAGTTTGAGTATGTAGATAAGATCAATATATTAGGTGGTGAAATTGATCTTAAAAATAGAGAGATTAAAATGCTTAAATAGAAACTTGAACTAGCGAGAAGTGAAAACAAAAGGCCCTAGATGAAAAAGAAAAACATGTTGTTAGGGTAGCTAAAACATAATTTGCTTCTGATCTGGTTCATAAATCTATAGAGAGTCATCTAATGAAAAAGGGTTCCGGGATAGGATACAACAATATGCCACCACCCACTCTTATGCAACATGCACCACCTGCTAAAGAACTATCATTTAGTAGTGAACGCTTAACAAACCTGTTGAAGGAATAAGTAAGATGAAACACCTAAGATAAGTTCTGATCGTCATATGATGCTCCCATCATTGAAGATAGGGAATCGACTGAGGAAGATAGTAAAGTATCAACACAAACAAAAGTTAGAACCTATTAAGCTGTTGATACTAGACAAGCTAACCTTGTACCTAGATTTGGAGCTCAAATAACTAAGAAAGTAGTAGAATACAAGGAAGTACCTAGGGAACAAATGAAACGATATATACCTAGGGGCAATCAGAGAAACTTTAATGGTCTTATATCTAATAGGTTAGGTAATGAGTTTCAATGTGTCAAGAAAGCTTGTTATATTTGTGGTAGTTTTGAGCACTTACAGAAAAATTGTTATAAAAACGTAACCACAAGTGGAATCAATGGAGGAGGGTAAATCACCAAAACTTTTCAAAGAAATCAAACTCTCATCCTAATAAAAAACATGATTCCTAAAGCAGTGTTAATGAGGAATGGGAATACAAAATCAATTGTCATCTTTCTCTCCCAAAGTTTCCAACCATCTGCTAAGCAAAGTGTAAACACGGCTAAGCAAAATCAAACCACCGATAAGCCAAAAATCACCACAGATAAAGAAGTTTTAAAAATTCCAAAGGTGATAACTGATAGAGTGGTTGGAAATCATTTTTATGCTGAAAAGACCTCGCTAGTTGGCAATGGAAACCTAAGACCAAGGTTTTACATCATGTCAATTGTGCATCAATGGACCTAAACAAATTTAATTATATTGATGCACAGGCGAACCCAAGTCGTATTGGCTTGGGTCCACAAAAGAACTAATCTGTTTAATTTCATGTGCGTGGCAATCTACAAGATGAACTAAAAGACAAAGGAGTTTTTGATAGTGGTTGCTCGGGCACATGACTTGGGATGGGAGCAACCTGGAAGATTTTGAAGCCTTTGATGGAGGATATGTGGCATTTGGCAATGATCCAAAGGGAGGAAAGATACTTGGAAGAGGCACAATCAGGACATGGAATTTGGACTTTGAAAAAGTCTACTTGGTACATGGACTTAAGTACAATTTATTCAAGTGTTCTCAAATGTGTGATAAGAAAAACTGGGTACTTTTTGGTGAGACCGAGTGTGGTGTTGTCCCTCGAGTTTAAGATGCCTGATGAGAAGTTTATACAACTTAGGGTACCTAGGAAGAAAAATATATATTGTTTTGATCTTAAAGATGTAATTCCTAATAGGTCCTTAACTTGTTTGTTTGCTAAAGCATCTGTGGATGAGTCTATGTTATGGCATAGAAGATTAGGTCACCTCAATTACAAAACAATCAATAAACTGGTTAAAGGAAACTTAGTGAGAGGGTTACCTTCTAAGGTTTTTGAGTGTAAGGAACTGTGTGTGGCTTGTCAAAAAGGAAAACAACATAGAGCTTCTTGTAAGTCCAAAACTGTCAACACCATTTCACAACCACTGCTTATGCTTCATATGGACTTATTTGGACCTACTTTTGTCAAGAGTTTGAACTATAGCGCGTATTGCCTAGTTATCACTGATGATTATAGTAGATTTTCTTGGGTTTACTTTTTGGTTGCTAAGAGTGAAACTAGTGAAGTTCTCAAGAGTTTCATTATTAAGATAGAAAATCTAGTAAATCATAAAGTAAAGATAATCAGTTGTGATAATGGAACTGAAGTTTAAGAATGTGATGAATCGAGTTTTGTGTAGATAAAGGTATAGAAAGACAGTTTAGTGTTGCTAGAACACCACAACAAAATGGTGTGGCCGAAAGGAAAAATAGAACACTAATTGAGGCTGCTAGGACTATGTTGTCAGAGTCTGTTAAATAACTACACTTTTGTCGTGAGGGCACCGCATGTTATGTGCGTAATAGAAGTAAGGTAGTGAAGCCTCATAACAAGACCCCCTATGAACTGTTACATGATAGGAAGCCAATGATTGCATTCCTAAAACCTTTTGGGTGTCCTGCTACTATCTTGAATACCATAGACTACCTAGGCAAGTTTCAAGAAAAAGCAGATGATGGATACTTTTTAGGCTATTCAACAAATAGTAAAGCCTTTAGAGTATACAATAGGAGGACTAAAATTGTTGAAGAGAACTTACATGTTCAATTTAGTGAAAAGACTCCTTGTGTTGAGACCAAAGGACCAGACTAGCTGTTTAACATTGATATGCTAACCAAGTCTATGAATTATGAGCCTATCATTGCAGGAACTTCCACTAATGTTGATACAGGTACTCAAAAGAATTCTGGTGTAGAAGCAATTTCTAAGGTTTGATTCTCCTCAAGAGTTCTATCCGAAAAAGTGGAAAGCTAGTTCAGTTCTCACCCATCATTACTAAGCAAGGTCCCATCGATGATGATGTCTTGAATATCGGAGGCATGGTGATCATCCTCAAGATAAGGATGAGTTATTGAAAGATAATTCCATGTTGGTAGAAGAAATTGAAAAGAAGAAAAGCACCTAAAGCACGGATAAGCCAAACATAAGCACGGATAGAGTTAATACAACCACCTCTAAGCCAACAACTTCTACCACTCGACATTACAAGTGAAATCCCTACTGTAGTACCGATAGTAGTACTTTCTTTGGACCTAATGCAAAGCCATTACATGGTGCAGAGGAGTATCCACATGATCCTGATATGCATGCTTTGATTGAAATTGATACTCCTAACATGATGAAGACATGGATGATTTCTTCATTGCTGATTTAACTAATTTGGAACATGTCATTCATGAAAGTCCTGTTACCTCAACAAGGATACACAAGATTCATCCCAAGGAACAAATACTTGGAAATTTGAATACTACAGTTCAAACAAGAAGGTTAAGAACATGAACCCTTTCTGAACATGGGTTCTTTGCAAGATCACTTCACAAAAGAAATCATAAAGATCCTGCAAATTGCTTGTTTGCTTGTTTTCTGTCTCAAAAGGAGCCAAAAAGAGTTGAAGAAGCATTATCTGAAGAAGGATGGGTAGAATCAATGCAAGAGGAGCTTCTTCAGTTCAAACTTCAAGAGGTTTGGACATTGGTAGAACTTCCTAATGGTAAGAGGGCTATTGGGACAAAATGGGTGTTCAGAAACAAAAGGGATGAAAGAGGTATTGTTGTGAGGAACAAGTCAAGGTTGGTTGCTCAAGGATACACACAAACTGAAGGCTTAGATTATGATGAAGTGTTTGCTCAAGTTGCAAGAATTGAGGCTATTAGATTGTTTTTAGCTTATGCTTCATTCAACAATTTTGTTGTGTATCAAATGGATGTTAAAAGTGCATTTTTGTATGGCACAATTGATGAGGAGGTTTATGTTTGTCAACCTCCTGGTTTTGAAGATCCCGATCATCCTCAAGGTTTACAGTGGTGAGGAAGGCTATGTATGGTTTGCATCAAGCTCCTAGGGCATGGTATGAGTGCATGTCCACTTATTTGATGGACAATGGGTTTCAAAGAGGACTGATTGATAAAACTTTGTTCATAAGGAAGCACAAAGATGATATTTTATTGGTTCAGTTTATGTAGATGACATCATCTTTGGCTCAACCAATAAAGAGCTATGCAAATATTTTGAAAAGATTATGCATGATAAGTTTGATGAGTTCTATGGAGAACTCACTTTCGGGGCTACAGTTCAACAAAGGACTGATGGTATCTTCATTAGTCAAGATAAGTATGTATGATGTTTTGAAGAAGTTTGGGTTTCAGGATGTGAAGAGTGCTAGTACACCAATGGAGACTCGAAACCATTGCACCGATGATGGAAGTACCAGAGTTGATCAGAAGTTGTACAGGTCCATGATTGGATCTTTGATGTATCTCAATGCATCTAGGCCGATATAATGTTCTCGTATGTGTGTGTGCAAGATTTCAAGTCACACCTAATTCATCACACATGAATGCTATTAAGAGAATTTTTAGGTATCTTAAGGGTCATCCTAAATTGGGCTTTTGGTACTCAAAGGATTCTCCTTTTGACTTGGTGGCCTACACAGATAGTGACTATGCCGGTGCTAGTTTGGATAGGAAGTCTACAACTGGAGGATGTCAGTTTTTGGGAAGCATACTTATTTCATGGCAAGTAAAAGCAAACTATTGTGGCAAATTCTACAACCTGTTTAATATGGTCAGCTGCTAGTTGCCGTGGTCAAGTTCTATGGATTCGTAATCAATTGCTGGACTTTGGGTACAATTTATGCATACTAAGATTTACATTGATAATAACAGTACAATATGCATCATTAAAAATCCTGTTTTTACATTCTAGAACTAAACATATTGAGATAAGACATCATTTTATTAGAGATTATAATGAGAAAAGGTTGATTCAAATGGTAAAAATCCATACTAATTTCAATGTTGCTGATCTTCTCACCAAAGCTTTGATGTGAGGTTTTTTGAGATCTTGTTGTTAGTATTGGAATGATTAATCTCTAAATTCTCAAATTGTTTTGTATACGGTTTGTATATGTATTGAATCTGTTATTATGTAATCTTAGTTTTGCTATTTTTGTTTCAAACCTCCTCGATAGTTTGTTTCTAACCATCGATAGTTTGGTTCAAACCATCGCTAGTTGTCCTGTTTTTCACTAACCATGTTGCGAGTACACGAATGATCATTATAGAAGTAAAAGAAGTAACGATGCAAAGTGTTCATTCATTCATTAGAGAAATGTTTCATTAACAGTTTACAAACCTTACAGAGTACAAGAAAAGAGCTATACATGATCTACTAATCCTAATCTAGTTCATATCAACTATTCCAACATCTAATGGCATTTGGATATGCATGATCGCTCACATCTTTCACACTAGATGCTGGATATGCGTCCGTGAAGTCTTGCATAACCACCCATTCCTTCTATCTCAATGGTCGGAGATGCATGACTACTATGACGAGGATGCTAAGGATCAAAATGGAAAGGATGGATTGATGAAAATGGTGATGATGACGATGACACGAGATGAAGCAAGCGACATAGTCATATCATACTTGCATCTGCTGGTTTCACCAAAAAGCATCATTCCATTTTCCTTTTTCCCTTCCCCCTTACGATATGTGATGAAGCACCACAACTGGTGCGGTGTAGACCAAGAACCACCTCTTTGTTGTTTGGGAGGTGGGTTTCTTGTCGCGGGTCTTGGTGGGGTTGAGATGTGAAGGTGGGAGTATGAAGATCTCTTCTTTGAGGAATCAATGAGTCCTCGATGCATTACTTGGATTCACAAATATCATCTTCGATGATGGAAGAAATGGGGATTTTATGGTCTTGTTTCTTGTGGAAAAGTGAATCACATGGTTATCATCTTCACTTAATGATGAAGATGATGATGAGGATGAGGAGGATGTTAGATTGACTACTTCTGGTTTATTCCAACTAGGGTTCCACATTGTGATTGAAGTTGATTGGAGACTTTGAAGTAATTAGGGTTTTGATATTGATTGGTGTGTGTTATGTAAGATTTGGGTTCTTTTTATAAGTGGGGTTTAGGGCTATGGAAGTAAATAGGGGTGTTTAATGTGGTTGAGGAGTTAATGAGATTCTTGGGAGTTGGACAAATATTAGTTCTAGAAGTTGACCATATTGACTTACCCGTTCTAATCACTATAGGTCTTTTGGAACCACTTTTGGCTCTTACTAACCATCGAAAACAATAACCTTATACTGTGGTTGGTTTTGTGTTTTTGTCTTACATGTATGAAGGTCTTGTGTATAAAGGAGTGTGTGTACAATGCTTGGTTTGTTAAAAAAAAATTGTTATCCTTCATATTTTTGTAAGTTCTTACTTATTGTAACACAGATTTACTTGCTATATCTCTTGGTCATTTGGAAGAAGTGATCCAATGTATCTGCTGATAGTATGTTGCAACCACGCGATAGTAGTTCGGAACCGCGGATACATGGAGTCTAGTTTTGATAGTACAAGGGCTTTGGTAACATTGGCGATCTATATCACTCTCCCCAAATCATCACGGACGGATCATTTATTTGATTCTCAAACCACTTCCAATTGGCGCTCAACCTTAACCCTAATCACTTTCTTTGCATAATTCACCAACTCACATCATTATCTTCCTTAATCAAAAATAGACAAGTATTCCACTTCACATAACCTAGTTGCCATTCTACCAAGAATGCTCGCTCAAGGGTTTCATCAAATGATTGATTTCTTAGTTCATAGTCCCATTCATCATATGCTTTAACTGTAACACCCACCATTCTAAAGCCTACATACATCAATTTTGGAGAATGCTACACTTGCAAAGGTTGATGGTGTGAGATGTTTCGCTTCTGCAAGGGATGAGCATGTTATTTCAGTATCTAAGATATCATTCGGAAGTTTTGCGCTTTTGATGATGCCGATGGGGTTGATAATCTTCAGATGTTGAGATTGTTGCTGGTTTAGAGAGATTAGGATATACACATAGGGGTGAAAAGGTACAATTCTTTAAGAGTTTGTTTTCACAACAATGGAAGTTTTTGATTCACACCTTGTTGATGTGTATGAGTAATAAGACCACAGGTTTTAATGACTTTTCTTCAAAAATTGCTACTGCTATTATTTGTTTATCTGAGGGAAGGAAGTTTAATTGGTCTAGAATGATTTATGAGGGTTTAGTACAAAACATTGTGTGAAGAAGGGTAAATACTATTTGTATCCTCGCTTGTTCAACTGATTGTAGCACATCAAATTGTTGATCCTATTGAACATTCTAGAGAGTATGAAGTACATCATATGCTTCCTAAGGTTTTGGCACATATGAGGAATCACCACAGAATCGTACAAATTAGAGATGTTCCTTTATTTTCTACATGCTTACTTTGCCTCATCGATCCTGACATTTTGATGAAGGTCTTGAAACCCAACTGGATTGTCACCGAAAGTACACCTCAAACCCTGATAGCACATCAAATCACCGATAGTACACCTATTGTATGGACTAGGAGAAAGAAGGGCACCAAGCTCCTCAGGCTCGTGTTGTGGTGTTGATAATGAGGCTGTTACATGGCGTGAAGGTGACATGATTGGAAGGGCTTCCACTACTGATACATGCTTAGATGCTGGTCGGATAGTGGAAACATAAATAAGACCCAACCATTGGCAACTTCTAATGTGGAGACTTCCTTGGAATTTAACACGTGGAGGAATCTCTAGCCACTCGCTAATACAGGTGTATAGATGTTCATGCTCGGTCCGATGCTATGTTTTCTATATCCAAGGATTCACTCTGAGCAAGCACACACAAATGGGTGATGAGGATAGGTTGGAACCCTAAACATGAATTGACTGATTCGAGTTTGTACATCCCGACTTTTCCAATGAACCACCTCCTGGGACCAGCCCACACAGTCGGCGGGAGGATATTCTTGAACGCTTAAATGAATTGACGGCTAAATGTACTAAGATGGAGGAGACGATTTCTAATCTCAAGGAATCATCGGGTTTCATGAAAAGGATATCTCTCGCCAGCATGTGGTTTTGGTTTTGGAGAAGATAAAAGGCCGGGCTTGCCGCTTAAGGAGGCTACGGAAAAGAAGGTGGACCTCCGTACTGAACTGAGGATGTATCCAAACAAGGAGGAGTGAAGGCAAGAATCAGTGGGAGGATGTTATGTATCTATGGAAGAAGATGTTGATAGTGGAGATCAAACATTTTGGTATCCGATAAAGATGGAATGAGGCAGTTCTTGAAAATGTGAAGAAAGTTGTAAGATGTAGTACGTAACACAAACACTCGATGGTATGTCCAAACCATGGTTAGTACACTTCTAACCACCGATGCTGTGAATCAGCATGGCAACTATAACCACTACATCTATACCTACTACAATCATACCCACTGCTATTATAACCACTTCCACTATTGTCACAACTCTCTTTGTATCACCACTTAAGTCTAAAGAAGTTGAGAAAGAAGTTGCTAGTACATTGATAAATCTAAGCAAAACTTCATCTATTTCTACACCTGTGATATATGTTCAATCTATCGCACTAAAACCCAAACCCAGAGGAAAAACTTTAGTTATTGGTGAACCTCCGAAGAAGAAGGTGATTCAACTGATGTTGGAAAAGGTAAAGGGATGCAAGTAGCATCAGAAGTTTAAATCTAAAGCGTAACAAGAAGCTTATGATGTAGAGTTTGTAAAGAATATGGTTGCTGAAGAACAAGAAGCTTTAGAGAAAAGAAAGCATAAAGAAGAGGAAGCTAGTCAGAGAATGTTAGCTATATGGTATGAATCACAAAACTTTCTTCAAGCTTCTCAATAAATAAATGATGAATATACCGACAAGAATGGAATTTTTTGGATGATAAGGAAAAAGCTAGGCTTTTAGGAGAATGGGCAAGAAAGGTTGGTAATGAAAGGAAGCAAGTTATAAGAACGAAACCTCTTTCAATGGCAATGTATGAGGAATGTATTAATGAAAATTATTAAGAATTCGTGCATTCACATTTCGAAAATCTTAGTAAATGTTCATTTGAAAGAATTCTTGAGATTTATGAAAGATGTATGAAGATTAATCATGATGATTTTTGTCCAATGAATTCTGAGAAGGAAGAAGAGTGGATTAAGAAGCATGATGAGTGGATGCAAAGTAAAAGAAAGAGAAAATCTGAGATTCAAGAGACACCTGATTCTAAAAGATTGAAAGAAGTTGCAGATGTTAATCAAATTGTTTCTTATGAGTTTAAGCTTAATGATGGAAGTGAAGGAGTTTGGAAAATTCAAAGACTCAACAATGAAGTTTATGAGTATAATAAATTTTCACAAATGCTTCAATATTTTGAAAGGGATGATTTGATGGATCTTTGGAGACTTTACAAGAATAAGTTTGGTGAAGTACATCCAAATGATTATCATGAGAGACTTGTCTATTATAATTTGAAGATTTTATTTGAACCAACTCATGATGAACCTGAATGGAAAAGACTCTACAATGGTATCAGAACAAGATGGTTTTTATATCAAACTTGTGGAGTTCATGTTTTAACTGCTCCTGGAAAAGTTATTCACATGCTTGTAGAAGGTGATTATCCTCAGCTTGAATAAGTATCCGTAAATTATTGTTCAGATGTTGAAACCGGTATTATCAAGATGTCAGTACCCTATGATGGTCAAGTTTATGATTTGTTGAAGAAATAGACAATTTTAAATCTCATAAGTGTTTGGCTACATCCTCCATTTCGATGTTTTGAGTTAAAGGAAACTTGAGAATTCTGTTGGAATGTATCAAGTTTAGGGGAGGATTGTTGGGATTTTGGTTCCTTGAATCAAGAATTACTTAAGTACCGAACCACGGACAGTTTGATATAACCACGACGTAAGAATGTAACCACGGATGAAGACAAACCATGCTAGTAGTAATGTGTAACCACGGATGATATATTGTAACCACTGCTAGTGTTTTGTATAGTTGGTTTAGTTTATTGTATTAGATAAATATGGTAAAGATATTTATCTTGTAGGTTACGTATTATGTAAAGGACTCCTAGTCTATAAAAAGGAGGTCCTAGGTTAGATTAGATATATATAAGTTTTATATCTAAAGGTCGATACACTTCAAGGTTGCAAACCCTAAAGATCAGTAAGATATTCAGATAATAAATAATATTGAGGTGTTGAATGTTAACTGTTCTTCTTCTTAAGGTTATGTTAAATCTCGCATAATACTTAATAAGTTGTTATTCTAAGTCGCTATATTAGATCGTTGCTCAACTGGGAACAACAAAACATGTCTCAAAAAGCAAGTGAAAAGCAATCAAACCTACTCCGACCACCCCTGATGAAGAATCCAAACTATGAAGATGGAGCGCATAACTCTCAACCTAAACAACCCCAAATCACAAATACCACAACCATCTCCAACATGAAGCTTCCACCATTGAAGAAAAAATGATAATGACATCTATGCTATATGGAGATGGAGCACTATCTAGAACACAATGATAATGAAGGTGGAAAGGATACAAAAAAAGGAAACTCTAAAAGAGGGTTTCCAAATGGAAAGATGACACTTACTGCGGTTGCCACCGTTACTAATGCCGAAATTCTGTCAGAGAGAAGGAAAGAAAGGCAAAGAACATCTTGTTAATGGCACTTCCCAAGGAGCATCGCACGCCACGGGATGGATGATGCAAAGGAGATCCTGAGGCAATCAAAGTAAGATTTGGATGGAATGCTGATTCCAAAAGATGCAAAAAAGGCTGTCTACAAACAAATGTTTAAGGCCATTGCTATTTCCAGCTCCGGGCGATTATTAGAGAAGGGCTATGACAGTTTCAACAACAACTACTATCACAATTAAAGGCCTATGGTGCCGGTGTTTCATGAGGATGCAATCACAAATTCCTCGTGTCTTTACACAAGAATGGCAGTCCGCAATGACCATGATGACTAAGCCCCGAATTGACATCATGTCAATTGATGATTTGTACAACAAATCAAGGGTTTGAACAGAAATCAAGAATGTGTCAAAACCATCCTCTTCCGCCTCTAATGTTGCTTTTGTCTCACACGCAAGAGCAAAGACAAACCATATTAAGTATGGTTTTAGTTATATTACTTCCTCATTAGGTACTATAGAAAGAGGGGCACCTGCTAGAGTTGCTGATCAGGTTATCTACTCTCTCTTTGCTAGATCATCAGAAGAGATGGATCATTTCAATGAAGATTTGGAAAGCGTATCAATGATGTAGATATCAAGAGATGGATATAAATTGGCGTATAGCTATGATTGCTATCAGATGAACAAAAGTTCTTTAAGAGACATGGTAGAAGATTGCTATGATCTAAAACCCAAATTTTGGCTTTGATAAAAGAAGCTTGAGTGCTACAACTTCCATCATCCCGGCACTTGCAAGGGAATGTAAATCTCTCCAGTGGCAACCGGAGATAGGAAGAAGAAGGAATTCCTATCAAAACAAAGGAAGGAGAAGAAGGAAAAGTCAAAAAGGTTGGGCTCCTGACCATGGATGGAGGTTCTATCAATCGGGGAGAACATGCCTAAGAGGAGTCTACCAATCACTGCTTCATGGCCATTGGCTCTAACAATGAGGTATATTTAAGTTCAAAACTATGTGTTGATACATATAACCAACTTAAAACACAAAGTGATGAGCAATTAACCCATTTGGAGAGAATAGGAAACACAAATTCTAGCTTATACCAATGCAAATAAAAACCTTAGAAGCTAATAAATTTCAAATCTTCAAAATTCATCACTAAATGAAAAACTAATTTTTTCAAGCCAATGATAATTTTGCTATGATGAAAAAGCTAAGGAAATATAGAAGAATTGGTATGAAAGCACAACATGAAAGAGATGAGTTAAAGAAAATAGTTGAGTCTTGGGAGAGCTCTAAGATTCTACATAGCTAATTAATTCGCATGAGCTCTAACTGTACCGGGTTTAGGTCATGAGATTAAATCAGATAGTGAGGTTTTAAGTTATGAGGAAGAGATGAAACCTGGTATATTTGGTAGTTCAGAAGAAGACTATATTGGTAAACCACTTTATAAAAGATTTGTTATAACCAATAATTATAAAGGAGTTCCACCACCACTTAATGAGGACTACACACCTAAACCCAACAAAAGTTTGATGAGTCTTACTGATTACAAAGAAATGGAAAAACCGAACACTTGTGTGTGTTAAGACTATTCCATTGAATTCTCCCTGCCAATCCAATGACAAAGGAAGGATCCTTTAAAGAGTCCTCGGGAACTGTCTCGTAAGACAACTAATGAGTATTCTTACCTTTCACTCTAATGATAGTGAAGGATCCATTGGGAATATCTCTGAATGTTCTCTTGAGCTTAAATCTGAACCCATAAAGATTTCCAAACCAGCTTTAATCAAGAAGCCTTATGTACCCAAACCAAAAACAAGTTGAGTCTGCTATCTTTATAAAACTATTGTGTCCGTAAATAGTTCAACCTAGTTGTACCAACATGTAAAAACCCTCAGCAACGTGATTAAACCCGAGACACCTAAAGTAGACAAAAAGAATTGGAATGGGTTAATGTAGAGAGAATTTGGGGATGGATATTGTTTCACTAAGAAGAGTTGTTTTGTGTGTGGTAGTCTAAGTCGTTTAATAAGAGATTGTGATTATCATAAGAAAATAATGGCTAAAGAGGCTGAGTTGAAAAAGGTCCGATGTAAACACCGGTAATGGTTTAGTTAGACCAGGGAATACGCAAATAGAATTAACCATGCTAATCGGGCTTGTTTCTAGACCAAGACTTGCTAATACCGGTAATTATCCGCACTCATAGCAAAGTGTTAATACTGGTAACATGTCTAGGTGAATACTAGCCGTGTTAATTCTGGTCAAGCCAAAGTTAGTTCTGGTTATATGAATGTTAAATTAAAACAACCAAAACCTATCGGGCCAAGTTCATCCAAATTCCAAGTTTAGAAAAACCAATGTGAACCAATTCAACCAAAGACTTCATTGGGATCACAAGCAGCCCTCACTGTGTTATACTTGGAGATGCACTCAAACAACACTCCAAGAGTAATAGTGGACCATCTTCAACTTATACTTTGAATTCTCAAGGTCCACAAGGCAGACCTAAGCCCTGTGACAGCTCGGGTCCCCAAGAGAAACTAATTTCTTTTTTGATATGCAAGAACATCCACACCGGCTAGGAAGTGCTGCAGGAATTGTTGATAAGTGATGCTATGGGCATATGACCTGCACAAGGATCACTGAGGAGTTTAAGGAGGTCCAAGGAGGTTTTGTTACTTTTGGTGGTAGCATAGGCTACTCTATGGATAGTTAGATCATTATAGATGTGTTAGTTTGATTTGGTGCATTTGGAACACTTTGAAATAACTTTGATTTATGTGTTTAATAAAATATTTTGATTTGATTAAACAATTCCTTTTTAATTGGTTGTAATAAGAATTAATTCTTGCAGCTAATTTGAGTTACCCCTGATTTAAAGAACTACCTATTGTATATTTTGGTTTTGAATTAATTTCCTCGAATTGCATGGATGAAAGCAAGATTGAAGCTGTGCCATTTGTACCGTAGTAGCGTAAAAATGTTAATTCTCGGGTGATATCATACTTAAGTCCGGGTTGACTAATTTTAAGTCCGGGTAGTGTAAAAATATTACCGCTAGTGCCGGGTCGAGGAAAATCCTTTATTGTATCAATAGTACCGCTACCTACTCTTGTATGTAAGAAGTATATATATGGATAATTTTATTAATAAAATTCATACTTATCCATTATTTACTTTCCTCAATAATATTCGTGCCTAAATCTTTCTCTCGACAAGTTTTCTTACCAAAGATTAACCCTAACATCTAGTCAAGACTACCAGTAACTTACAATTCACCTCATTTATGGCTCAATTAAAGTTCAATGATAAGCACAATCAAGTGGGATTTCTCAAAAAGCCAAATTAAAGCACCGGCTTCGAGAAAATAGTGGATTTCTTGAAGGGTACGCATATTAGGTATGCCCTCACTAATAATATAACTATCTATGTGTTCTTAGTCAAACGCTCGCGCATCACATCGCTAGAACTCTTGCCGATGGGACACTAGAGTTATGCAACAATAGATACTTTATTCAATCAATGAGGAATCGGGCCAGAGCAAGCTCCAATTACCGATGCCTCATGGAGTACTATGTTACCAAATGATGAGCATTTCCAGGGTCTTAAAAATATTGGATATCCTACTGATGGATTATTCACTTTTTGGAAAAGTACTTTTACACCACAATGGAGATTTATGTTGCATCATCTCCTTTATTGTATGAGCTCTATTGCATTGGTCTGGTTTTTCCACCCAAGGACACTCTTCAATTTTTCTAAAATGATTTTGATGCTATGGTTGCAAATGCCATACCAAAAAGATTTTGATGTACCCAATGCTTTGCAAATGATTTTAAATGTAGAAACTCAAGTAAAGTATGTTGAATATATTGTTGTCCCTTTTCACTAAAAGATTTTTGGTAATATGAAAAGGATTTGAAGGGGTTCACAAAGCCACTTTTGCCTCAGCCGGGTTCTACTTCAACATTGCGTACATCAGATCAAGTTTCATCTACCTCTCGAGCATACTTCTACGTACCAAGATCAACCAATTCATGGATCGTAAAAACATGAGTCTCATTGCAGGTCACCACACCTCACCACCTCCTTCACCTCCAAGGCTGAGGAAGATCCACCGAGATTCCTCAAACACAACCTCCAACACCCACTCCTACAGCCAGACCAAGCTTCATTATTTTCTGTGAGGAACTTCAAACTTTAGTTCCATAATTGCCACGTAATAGACAAGTTGGAAAAGGAGCTACAAAAGTCAAGTAGCACTCCGCCAGATGGTGTCATCAAATTGGTTAAGAGGGTTAAAAGACCTGAGGAAAGTTCAAACAAAAGGATTGAGACACCGATTCAAGGTGAAGAAAATTCTCCCCCAAACAGGAGGAATATGCAGTGAGGGTGGATCACTACGTAACCCCAACAAAAGCAATCCTCTAATGAAACAATTAGTCCTCACATTGAAGTACCGATCTTAGCTAAAAACCTGCCGTAAGAAGAAGAAATCAAAAAAGAAGCCGCTAGTTCGGCGGAGTTAAGTCCGCAGATGAAGAAGTTAAGTCCGCTTGAAGCGTAGATTAAGTCCGTGGTGATGAGAAGTAAAGTCTGGCCAACTTAAGTCCGCTAGCATCCCCTCAAGTAAGTCCGGTGATGAATCACACCGCAGAGAAGGAAAGGATTATGGAAGAAACTTCCGAGCTAAAAAAGACAAAATACAAATTTTGGAAGATAAAGCTAGCATGGTCGATTTTAATACAAGCAGAGGATGCAACAAGTGAAGCTGTACCAAGCTAGCAAGACATAAAGATGAGATGCTTATAAAAACTCTGCAAGTAGCCCACCGCAATCCAATCGAGGAGCAAAAGAAAAGACAAGATGAAGTTCGAATTGCAAAGTTTTACTCGATGAAGATTGGGACACCATCGTTTAATTTGAAGTCAATAGGGACATCCCACTGCATATTGAGCATAAGACTTTGCTAGAAAGATGGTGATGGTCAATGAGAAGAAGAGGCTTCTTCGTGAATAGAGGCAGCAAAGGGAAAGGATGAATCGCACTCCACTAAGGGAGAGCAAAAAGAATATATGATCAACTATATCAAAAGTCAAGGTCATCCCAAATTGAAATTAACTCACTTAAGGAAGCTAAAAGCTAAAGATCTCAAAGCATAATTTGAAAAATGTCACAAGCAGTTCAAAAGTTTTGCTCCAATGGATTCTCAACTGAAGCATCTAAGCTCAAAAGGAAAGACATACATCTTCAACCTAAAGAAGCTAAAAAGGCAAAAAGACGCTAGAGGTTGAAGAAGTAGTCAGCTATTCCAAGAGGTTGGTAAGGCCGTTGAATCAAAAAGGTCACAAGAGGAAGAGCCGTGAAAACTTGAAACCAGTTCTTAAATGGACTAGAAAGAAATCCAAAGCCCAGAAGTCCACAAAGAAGGATAAGACTGAGGTCATGAGGAAGTGGATGAATACATGAAAGCTAAGGTTGATGAACCTTCTTCAGAAGAATTCAAAATGGGGTCAATTCCAGAAGGTCCAAAGACTTCCTACAAAGATTTCCAAGATCTCGATCATTAAAACCGAAAGAAAGGAGCTACTGTGTAAGGAAAAATACAAATTTAACTAAGAATGTTAGGTCACTAGTTTTACAAACACAAGTTATAAGAAAGGAGATAGAGGCGGATGAACAAGTTATACGCACACACACATACTAATAATAATACGGTTAAAGCATATAGAGTGAAAGAGAATAACTTGAACAACCAACCTTCAAATGAAGGTTTGCATAAGGTATTTATAGGAGGAGCTAGGGCAACACTCCTAGTTCCCTTCCTATCCTTATTGGGCTTGGGTCAAGCTTATGGGCCTTCTACATAAGCTTGACCTTAAACAAACATAAAGGCCATAATAAAGCTACCTATTACATATGAAATATAAATACTTGAAATATGTTTAGGAGTGATTCCAACAATCTCTCCCTCAAGTATATATGAATGTAAACGGTGAAGGCGTTGATGTAATAGTAGCAGTTGACGCCTTCTCGACATTCTTCTTCTTGTGAGAAGAATTGCCTTGATTCAACAATCTCCCCAAAGGTAGAGAGATAGTTATCTTTGAACAGTTATGCTTTGACGCCATCTTTAACTTTGTTCTTTGATCATTGTTCTTTGTGGTGAAAGTGATAGTATGTTGTTGTTCCGTGATCCGCCTCAGTTCCGCTTCACGCTCCAGGTTCCACGCCATTCTTCAACATGCTCACACGCTCTTTGACGTTGGAATTCAATACCGATGAAGTTCTTTAAGTCTTTAACTTTGTAGATTCTTTGGTTTGACGAAGAATCATTCGACGTTGTGTTGCTTTTGAGATAGAACTTCCATTAGTGATGATGTTGGCGTGAGCATGAGAAGAATCAAGACGATCATCCCGCCCGAGCTTCCATAAGAAGAAAACATTTCAAACGGTTAGTAATAAGCGGTTTCCGTCACTTACAAGTTTGAACTTCGAGAGTGTTCAACAAAGATAGTGTGAAAACACAACTCTAATTCTTACAAAGGCCGCTCTCGAATCGGAGTCCCACAAGTGAGATAACGCGATGTATCGGTACATCTACAGCCGATGAGTCGCCGAGGTACACCGGCATCACCTCACGCATCAGACCGCTTGAGACACACCGCGTAATCCACGGGAGTTACCGGTGACTCGCCATGGTCGTTTGATGTTGACCCCGCAGAGTTTCCATTCAATCACCGAGGATCACGATGTGAACCTCTCATAAATGTTCTCGGCATTGCTAAGATCCGTGAAGGACTCGATATGAACCACCGATGATCTTATTAGTTGATCATCAAGTGATTAAATGTCAAGTGTTCCTAAGAGATCTTTTGATGAATCTCGTGGCTCTAGACTCAATAGTGCGTTTTGGTTTTCCGAAGCGGAGACTAGGGAGAGGGTCTCCTTCTTCAATACCAGAATCTCTAGGAGAAAGCCGATAGTTTACGTAGGGTTCCCTGTGAGAATGAAACAAGCTTTTGCTGAGAGAAACTTGAGTGGATAAGAAGGTTTAGTGCATGCGCCATCGGGTCCATGACGACTTTTAATCTTCAATACCGGCCACTAAGTGACAACCAAGAGCATATGAATTGAACCCGTGTCCGCCTCTAAGTTGAATAACTGAGGGCTATTTCTTTTCACCCTTTTCTTTGCATTTCTTTTAATTCTTCAACTCCTTCTTTCTCCGATTCTCATTTTCTCCTTTTTACAATCATACCTAAGGACTTCTAAATACTAACTATTTGTAGTGTCTATGGGTAGATCCCTCCGCTCAAGGATCATAGGACGGTTATTCCTAACCTTAGTCACCTTATAACTCCATGACTAACCTATATTTGCCATTAAAACCATCAGATGAAAAAATGTCTCTCAAAGGGTTTGTTAATGAAAACATTTTGAACCATTGAGAGATAAGATGTTTTGCATAAATACTCCCCCTCCACATGTGCTTAATAGTTTTAATGGTTAAATGCATAGTGAGGAAAGAGCGCGACTTTTGAATTGATCACTCAAGATAGACAATCCCCGCGAGACACGGTTACGCTGCATAGTTAAAGAGTTACATTGTCAACTTTTAGGTGACAACTAGCTCTAATAACTACCTTGAAGGTGTAGACAAACCTTGGAAGGTTGTCAAACCCGCCAGAGTTCATGTCTATCAAAAGTTTCTCGAATGGTACATTCTACTCGACAAGTCCTTTGCGAGACACGCTTACATCACTAGCTTAACTAGCTTGAAATTATTACCCGCCCAGACAAGTCTTTTCGAAGTTACTAACAGCTAGTATCGCCAATTCGTTGGTTAAGTCTGAGGTACAGATTCATTTGCATTTTGTACAACATATTTCTTATCACACAATTTTCTCCCACTCAAAAATGGCATATTAAAGTGTTATTTTTGAAACGTTTGAGAATAAATATGACCATTTCGAAAGTGTTGGAAGAATGACCACGTGAACAATTTGTGAACAAAGTTTCAAATACTCCCCTCAACAAGTGATATAAACGGTTGAGGTTTTGAAAGTCTTAAGGGAAAGTACTTGTTCTTTTGAGCAAAACCTTGAAAATGAAAGGTTTGATAGGTTTTACTCAAAAGTAAGAAGCTTTCGCTCCTTATCTAAGGATTGTGGCAATCAAGCGCACTACGTGGTCCTTTCTTGACAATTACGGGTTGTACACCGCTATGTGTGCACAAGCCATAGACATATTAAATCATACATCCAAAATTATGAAGGAAACAATTCAAGGGGTACCGGGAAGTGCAGTGATGTTCCCGTGAGTGCGCATGCGCTGAAAGCCGGTGATGTTTCTCCCGGTCGACCACCAACATAGCTCTCCAATCGCCTGAATCGATCCCTTCAACAACCGCTCATCAATCATGGTGATGATCCTTCTCACATCCCTCCTTTCCCGAGAATTCCAAATACGAGACCCACTTTCAGCGATATCCTTCAACCTCAGATGCTAATCCGTCCCTAACCAGCTTCAAAGTATGATCCCCGAACTTCTGAAGATCACTACACGCCATTAAGCGCTTTGAAGTTCACCGGTAAACAACTCCAAAGGTTTGCCGATGAGCGTATATTGAGGTAGCTGATTGAGATCGGGAAGAGTAAGCGTTGGAGGTGTGAGGTTGACACGCCGCCCGATAAGATTCAATGTACCATCCGATATCTTCAACACGCTCTTTGATCACAATGCGCCTAATGAAGATGAGAACCGACTTGATAAATTCACGTTGAACTTCGAGAATTGTCTCATACGCACTGCATCTTGGCAAGGTACATGTCTTCGATGTCATTGAGGGACAAGTTCTCAAAGTCAGCCTCGGAGAATCCATAGTCCTGTTCATCTTGTCGCTTGACTATGATATTCTTTAAGAATGTGTAGTCCCACTTAGACTTGAGATCAATGTGTTTGATGGCCACGATGTCCTTAGAACTATATAATGCATGTTGAGACTTCAACCATGCAGCCTTCAGAGTAGATTCTTCGGCGCTCGTGCCAATGATGAATCCCATACAATGCATCTTGGTCGTATGCTTGCACGCTGTCAGAAAACAAGTGATTTGCACGTTCCTCGATAGCTATGCGCTTTGAGTAAATAGTCACTGGAATGGAAGAGTCAATGATGTAGCGATTTTCGCGAACCATCGCTACCGTAAGAGAAAATCCGTGTCTCTGTTAAAGAAGTATCGAAGGGAATCCGTGGTTCGCCTGTTTGGCCAATGGTCGGTAGGGGTTTGGTCCAATCGGTGTAGTATGGAGGGTTGTCCCTTTGTGTGAAGTCAATGTTTGCTTCCAGATTGAGCCAATCCATGTTGTTAGACATAGCTCGAGCGATGTTCTCAAGATGATATTCGACCTCGAGGGCGCTTTCAGAGCTGTCTGTTAGAAGTTGGAATGCTTCATTCTTGATTCGCTTCAATTCAGATTTCGCCATTTTCTTCACATGGAACTTTTCTTGCAAAAGTTTTTGCGTGCTCCAATGTAGAACCGTCTACCAATTCTTGACCTTCATCCGGGTAGGGAGTTTGATTGACAAGTGTGGAGAACCATTCAAACTCTTCGGTTTTATCGTCATCTAGTCATGAGACAACTCCAGCCGAAGTCGTCTTCTTCTTCTTTTGGAAGGCCTTGATGATGATATGGTTTCTGACTTGTTTGGGTGAGGTGGGTTGTTGTCGGGGCTCAAGGACCTCTTCATCGCCACCACCCGTATACTCAAAGTAATCACCGCTTTATGAGTCGGGGTGGTAACTCGGAATCGCCCCGAGGTTTATCAAGAGAAGACCGAGGTGGAGGAGACTTTTGTTGAGAAGAAGTTCGTGGTGGAGGAGGTGGCGTAGAGGTAGATTTACCGCATCGCTTCGACGCTTAGGTGCGTAATCCTTATCCTTATCATCGCCATCTCTTGGTCGCTTGGGTTGATCCTGACTCCTTGCATGATGATCCGAGTTGAAAATCAAGTAGATTTTCGAAAAATTTAGCTTCATCCGAAGTAAACGCTGCATCGCTTTGACATTTGTATCACAAGTTTAGCGATTAACTCATTCAGAGAGATCACTTCTTTGGCCATTGTATTTTTAACCAATGCTACGATGTTAGGGGTGAGTTGTCTGAAAATATTTCTCTAGTCACACCGGGACAAGGTCGAGAAGAAACTTGTGAGTATGATCTCTTGTTGTCTTTTCCAGTTCCTTTAGGACTTTAGGAACGATATCCTGAAGGTACTTGTTAGTGTAACCTTCGATCATTTCGCTCAGTTCCTCTTTACGATGACTCTTCATGAACTTCTGAACAAATTCCCTTTCTTTCTCCATCTTTTCATGCTCGCCATACATATGTCGTATGTGATCAAGAAAGAAATTTAGCTTTTGTAGAGCACGCTTTTCTTTTCTCGACTTGTTTGACCTTTGTGAATTCGCTTATGAGCTTGAGAAATCCAAGATCGAGGTGGTTTCTTCACCGATTTGGATGATGATTTTGTTGATCTTTTTGATGGTGGTGGTGATGAGTGAGATGAAGAATCTGATGAGGAGGTGACATGAGGAGATTCGGGGTCCTTTGGAGGTGCGTATATCCTCCTTGGAACGAGTTGGACTGCTGAGAAGAAAGTCATCATAATCTTCTTCGCCATCATGTCCGCTTTAGCCTTTTCTTCCGCCTGCTCCTTAGCTTCTTCATCAGCTTTCTCTTTCGCCTTATTCATTTCTGGTTCCTCAATGTTAAGATCAAGAGACTCCTTCACAAGCGCTTGTTGTTGCACAAGAGTGGTGGCACCGCATCCCTTATCGGGTTGATTAACCGCATCGTGACTCGTGAAGAGTGGACAAGACCACTTGATCCTCCTGGCCACCCATTTGATCTTTTGCAAATTCTTCAGCCTTTTGAATTTGTCTAACTAATTTAAACTTCTTCCTGTATGATTGATCTAGTTGCTCTTCTTCTTCTTTGAGCTTTCATCATAAGACTCAAGTACGTGAGTCTTTCCTTTTCCATGTTCGCTATTGGACTTGTAGATTTAGCCTGGAGGAGGGATACGGTTGCATTCGAGAAGGTAATCTCTTCATCCGTGTCAGCATTCATCGAGCTTTCCACAAGCTTTCTTTGCGTTCGGTTGGGAATTGGGATGGGAGCAGCTTCCTTAGATGGAACAATCCTCTTTGAAGGAGGGTTCCTCTTGGGGAACTTCCTTTGACTCACAGTACTTGCCGTACTTCCCGCACTTCCTCTTTTGGTTCTCCTTACAGGTGTTCCAGAAGATTTTTCGTCGAGATGACCAATTTTGCCTTGTCTAACCGCCTGATACCTTTTGTACATTTCGAGCTTTTCGACATCTTCGCTAGAAGGAAATCGGCAGCACAACACCTTGTTTCTTTGTAGGCGTTTCCTTGATTCTAACAGATAGAATGGGTTCCGTCAACATGTCGTGATTTTTGGGGTCATTGAGCCTCTTGGGAATGTCAGGATGAAGTCCAAGTGCTCTCTGGATCAACAATTTAGTATATCCGATGTAGGGAATCTTTGAGCCAAGTTTGTTGAGAAATGACATCATGTCATCCCAAATCAGAGCTTCGATAGCGATGTGTTTCTTGTTGACCAATGCCCTGAATATTTGCAGTTCCATGAGCTTAGGGTGCTCATAGCCACGCCACCACGAAACAGACTTGGTGATGATCATGTAGAGAGTTCTCCGGGGTTGAGGAATACTCTTAAGCTCTACATGAGAATGCTTGGTGATTACCCTCGTAGCCTCGCCATAACCGATATTGATTAAGAATTGGAGAGTGAGCTCTTCACAGTGTGGCATATAGTTTGGTTGGATCGACATCGTGAATTAGGAGAACGGCCCTTAAGTCTGCAGTGTAATGGTGACTTGTTTGTGATTCGAGTCACCGCCACAGCTTTGTCCTTTGACCCTTTCCATAGTGTTCCGTAATCTGTTGGATGTAGATCTCGTGAACAGCTTGCAGAGTGTGAAAGCATGTTCTGATACGGATGAGTCCTCATAATGTCAATAGCAATTAAACACGAAGATTCAGAGCAAGTGAGGTTGTCAAAGTCAACACGGAGATTATTCTTTCCTATCTTCATTGGATAGCCATGAGGATAGATATAAGCAATGGAGAGAACTTCGTGTGCATCCATATTCATTTGTTCACCATGTCGTGATCTCAAATAACATTAGCCAAAAGAACCAACATATCGAAAGACATAATGTTAGTCAACGGAAGGTCTTATTGTCTAGTTATTGAATGTACAGGGTCAATGATTGTTACGAGTCCTAAGTCACTTGTATATTCAATAGTCCAATGACGCCGTGAAATGTTTCGTGAGTTAGTTAACTTTAAGTTTTAAAGTTTATTTTATCACTTATTGTTCACAACATATCAAACGATTTCAGTTTATTAGTGACATTTTAGGATTCGTGATGATATGATTAGTTTATTTACAAGTTTGTACACGTAACAATTCATAATGAAGGTATGATCACGGCTTATGCGTAGGATTGGTAAAGTTATGCGTAGACAAGAATGATATATGCGTAGGCGTAAACTTACGCGTAGGGTCTTAACTTACGCGTAAGAAGTGTTACGCGTAGGAAAAGGAGACCTTATGCGTAAAGCTTATGCGTAGGCATATATTAACCTTACGCGTAAGGCTACTCGTAAGAGTTGACTTTATGCGTAGAGGTCATCGCTTACGCATATCCTTCACGTGATACGCGTAGTCCCATATGTAGAACCTTATGCGTAGACGCTTACGCGTAAGACAAATCTTACGCATAACAAGCTACGCGTAAGGTGATCCTTATGCGAGTGATTAACAACATGACCTTGATTCTGAATATTACGTGTTGCAAGCCTGAAATAAAGCATCATATCATCAATGTTTAACACATAACATTCATTTTATGACAGATCATAACACACATTGGACAGTTTAAGCTATGCGTAGAAATCCATACGCAGTAGTCTAAACCCTAAATCTACGCGTATGAAATCTAGCCATGGATTATGCACCAAAGTTTTTCTGGTATTTCAAAGACATGTTGTGAGTATGTAACCAAGTTTTAACACTTAATTTGTTGTGAATCAAAAATACCCAAATTTATGAACTTTAAACCCTAATTTCAAATTGTTGACCAATTAGTGTTTCGGTGGTTATAGACTTTGGAAATCATCAATTCAACAACATAAGAGCATAACACAACAATCTTTTTGACCAAAACACTTCACATTCAAAAATACCCAATTCGACACATAAACCCTAATTTTCAAGAATCATCAATTCGTGTTTCGGGTTTGTTTTGATGATAGAAAACATATCATTGATGTTTTAAAACATTTTGACATTAACATTTAATCCACAAACACAAAACACATGATCAAGTGTTCTTACGCATAAGCGAAGAACACAAAATCACTCATGTCCATAGATTTGACCGTTGGATTCATTAAAAATTCAAAACCAATGTTTAAAACATGTTAGAAACATTAAACACTTACAAAATGATGATCAAAACACGGATATGATGAACTAATTATAGGCGTAGGATCTTGTTAGGTTTGTGTAATAAATGTGAAGAATAAGAGTTAGGTGGAGTGTTTTATTAAAATAGACTTTACCATTTTGACAGCTTTTGGTCCCTCCACCTTTTCCATTTTCATCCAAAGCCTTTTAACTTCCATTTTGGTTACCAAATGAAGATTTTTAGGAAAGAAACTTGACGACACTCCCCTCGACTTGAGAAAATAATGAAAGGTTATTAATTAAAGTCCGAGGAGTGTCTTTGAACCGTAAAATGTACCACCATTTGTAAAGAATCAACCGAGATATGATAACATGCAAGTACACAGATGTTTTGAAACAGTTAAGTGATTATTTTCTCCCCCTCAACACTTGATCGAAAAATACTGAATTTTGAAAGATTAAAGTGTTGACGGAAGAAATGTACTTGCAATGTTGAAAGAAAAGTAGATTAGAAGAATATATTTTTGTTGTTTTATCGGTTTTATAATTTTGTATTTTGTTTTTGAAAAATTATTTACAAAAGAGAATTTGGTGTTTGATGTGTTTTAAGACTGCTTTTAGGAGGTCATCCATTCCTCTTGAGTCAAACACCTCATACCAATCCGGTGGACCAACTCATTAAACCTAGCGGTAGGCAAGGCTTTGGTGAGTAGATCTGCCAATTGGTATTCAGACTCCACAAAATATAATTCAACAAGTACTGCTCCACGTGATCCTTGATGAAATGATATCGAAGATCGATGTGCTTTGATTTCGAGTGCCGAATCGAAGTTGCACGAGATTGCAATGGCACTCCGATTGTCGCAATACATCGGGATTCTGACAAATACGTAACCATAGTCTTTGAGTTGTGTTCTCATCCATATGACTTGAGCACAACATGCATACATGGCTACATATTCGCTCGTTGATGACGATGTACAATCCTCGCTTCTTCGATTGCCAAGACACCGCTTATCACCAAGAAATTATAAAGCTCCTGAAGTGCTTTTCCGTGAGTCTAAGCATCCTGCGTGGTCGCCAAAAGCGATTAGTTCAAAACCGTAATCCTTCTGGATACCGATCCCCAAGTTAATGGTTCCCTTGATGTATCGGAGGATTCTTTTAGGCTCAGAGAGGTGGGTTTCAGCTTGGTCGCGACCGATAACGGAGCATAGATAAACGGCAAAGACAATATCAGTCCGCTAGCGTTAGATACATGAGAGACCCAATAATACTACGGTATTTTGTAGGGTCCACCAATTTCCCATGTAAATCAGCGCCTAACTTCTTGGTATGAGCCATTGGTGTGGCATAGGTGTCACAGGTTTTCATTCCAAATTTGTTTAACAATTCAAGGGCATATTTGGATTGACTCAAGAAAATACCACGGGGTGATTGATGAACTTGCTGTCCGAGAAAGAATGTAAGTTCACCCATCATGGACATTTCAAAATTTTTCTTCATTAGTTTTGCAAAAGCGATTGAAAACTTTTTATGTGTAGACCCAAAATGATGTCATCCACGTAAATTTGAACAATTAAGATATGTGCCCCGTGATATTGTATAAAAAGAGTTGGGTCAACCGAACCTTTGGTGAAATTATTAGCAATGAGGAAAGATGATAGCTTATCGCACCATGCCCGAGGAGCTTGTTTGAGACCATACAGAGCTTTGTTCAGTTTGTAGACATGGATTCGAAACTCGGATCAACGAATCCATCCGGTTGGTGACATAAACCGCTCTTTAAGTTGTCCATTGAGAAACGCAGTTTTGACATCCATCTGATAGACCGTTATATTCATATGAGCCGCGAACGCTAGAAATATCCGAACAACCTCAAGACGAGCAACCGGAGCAAAAGATTCTTCAAAGTCTAATCCCTCTTCCTGACGATAACCCTTAGCCACCGTGACGTGACTTGTTTCGATGACGCCCTTCAAAGATCCAATTTGTTTTTCCAAATCCATTTTAGACCAATGACGGTTGGTCTTTCAACCAGTTCCCATACTTCAAGACGCTTGAATTGGTTGAGTTCTTCTTGCATGGATTCAATCCAGTTGTCTTTTGTCATTGCGTCTTTGATGTTTTAGGTTCGATTGGCAGACTGAGTGCATAAATGCAATGTTCACCGCCTCGGTGAAGACGCTTGTCTCGTAACGACCGGTTGATTCGGGTTGCCAATAATGTTTTCCAGAGGATGGTCTTTCGTCCATCTATGTGTGGAGGGTTGATGTTGGTATACATTGTGCAGATTCTGAGGATTCAAATGGTTTGTTGAAGATTCCGCGACATCCGGTGCAGCAGTCTCATTAGCAAACGGGTTGAAGAACGCATTTGGATCAAAATCTGCAGATGGGGGTACTTCATTCGTAATATCATCACCGTTCATCATTGTTGGAAGCGTGTGTTCAACTGTTGTGTTGGAGTCAACTGGTGTAGGTGCATCTTCAACAAAGAGTTGTTGTAGCAGTGTATCGTATAGGAATATTATCGTTGTGCAAATGAAACAACGGATACACCCGAGCACGCTCATCAATATCGCCACGAACAAAGGAGCAAATAACCTTTCCATTTGTTGACGAGTAAGTCGAGGGCTTTCTTCACCGATGATGGGGTTTGAGGGAAGTTTAAGCGGTTGTGACCGGTTCTAAGTCGTTATACTCGTAAGCCATTTCGAAGTTCATCGAAATGAGCATGAATCGCTTCCATCACCTCGCTTTGTACGACGATTCCAGATTCGGAAACCTTTGGAATTATCACAGGATCCGATAAAGACTCCAATGTCAGCTTTGGCTTTGAGCTTTCCAAAGTCATCACGATCATTATTCCGATAGCAAAGAGATCCAAATACATGAAAGTGTTTTAGATTCGGTTTTCTGTTATGGACAAGCTCGAAAGGTGTTTTGTTGTGGCGCTTGGTGATCATAGAACGGTTTTGAGTATAGCATGCAAGAGATACCTTCGCCCATAAGTAATCTGGAAGTTTAGCATTTATTAACATTGTTCTTGCAGCTTCCACTAACGCTCGGTTTCGCTTTCAACAACTCCGCTTTGTTCAGTGTATGCGGCAATAGATGTTTGATGCTCAATTCCCACTTTCTCATAGAACTCACGAAGGGTTTTGTTAACAAATTCAGCCTTTGTCCTGCTCGATGATTCTCGACGGTGTTATGAGCTGAAACTGTATTTTTGTGAGAAAGGTGATGATCATTTGTGGAGCTTGGTCTTTGCTACGAAGAAAGTAGACCCAAGTCCATCGAGAGTAGTCATCAACAATTACTAAGATGTAGCGTTTGCCATTGATCGCTTGCACGCCAAGATCGGGCCACACAAATCCATGTGAAGAAGATGAAGCACATGCCGAGAGTGGTTCCACCTTTGAAGGAAAATGAGCACGAGTGCTTTTCCCTTGTTCACAAGCCGAGCAAAGGTGATCTTTTGAATACCGGAATCGTGGGAGTCCTTCAACTAGTTTGTGTCGAGCAAGGTTGGTGATGGTTTGAAAGTTTAGATGTGAGAGACGACGGTGCCATAGCCCGGATTTTGTTGATGTTGCCTTAGAAAGTAAGCAAATGGGAGAGGAAGCAACCATGTCTTGCATAGAGATAGTGTAGAGACTAGAATTACGCGAGCCGGACATAAGGTCATTTCCTTGTAGATCACTTAATGAAACAAGTTTTCTCCCTGAAAGCAACCTCCAAATCTCCATCACAAAATTGACCTACTCAAAACAGATTGTGACCGAGGCCTTCCACATAGTAAACCCTGCTAATTTCGATGTTCCCATTGACATAATCTTCATAGCCCATGATAGCTGCGAAGTGATCATTCCCTAACCTCGACAAAGTGCCAATGAACTTTGCAATAAAGTTTGATAACAGCTTAAGATTGCCTGTCATGTGTCGGGAACATCCGCTATCAACAATCCAGAATGATCTCAGATCACCGTGACATTACGCATCTAATACTGATGGAATAGAAGTAGATGTGGAACCCAAATGTTAGAGGGTTCCATAGCAGCTTTTAGTAGATATACACACATCAATAGCTTTAGGTATCCACTTAAATCCTAGTGTGTTATATATCCATTTCCGCCATCTATAACTACTCTTTGCTTTAGTCTTAGTGAATTCACTAGGTGGTACTACATTCCTAGGAGGTGAAGTTGGAGC
Source organism: Chrysanthemum makinoi (assembly GCA_910596185.1). Lineage (NCBI taxonomy): Eukaryota > Viridiplantae > Streptophyta > Magnoliopsida > Asterales > Asteraceae > Chrysanthemum > Chrysanthemum makinoi. The sequence continues at coordinate 194,653,663 of OU343219.1, read as the reverse complement.
TACAGGGACAGCAATGCGCTTCTTAGAATCTAAAGATGGCGGTCTACCAAGCAATGCACTTAGAAAGATTAGTTGGCCTAGAGGTATTCCTGTTCTTAGGATTCCTTAAACGAGAGATTATAGCTTTAGCAACACATTTATCATGGCAATCAGAATTCATACTTTTACCACAAAAAACACAAGGTGCATCGATCAATATCAAAAGTACTTAACGGTTTAGCATTCGTTACATCACTATTTCTATTACATTTGCTAGACGCAATATCTATAGTGGAGGCAACGTGAGTCTTATTCAGAGTCCTAGGGTGTTCTTCTACTTTAGCATTCTTGATTGATCTTTTCTTAGGTCGCAACTTCCTATTCTTCGATTGAGTGCTCCTAGGCTGTGAAGTGCGGACGCTTGGAAAAGGCTCAACTATTCCTGCTTCAAGAGAAGGAAGCACGTTAGCTACTTGTGATTTGGCAATAGAGATTCTAGGTGCATGAGTACTAAGTGTTACGGGGCTAATCTCTTAATGATTGTTGGTGGAAGTTGTTCATACTTTCCTAACATTTCTCTTAACTTGATGATAGTGTGAATCAGATCTTGATTTTCAGACCGAACATTTCCAGAAAATGCATAACTTCTTTAGTGTGTGCAAGATAATGATCAAGTTCATTTGATGCTTCATCACGAGTCTTTTGAGTAAATCAAATATGACACCATATTCCTTTTAACTTTTACAAGTTCTTGTTCATATTTTGAGATTTGACACTTGAAAGACACGCTTTGATCATCCAGTTGCTCAATTTTAGAATCGAAGGTTTTGCACGAATCGGTTGATTTTGTGTTGAAAAGCAAGTTGTTGATCGTGAATATCTTTTTGACACCAATTAAGACGACGTATTGCATTTGAAAGTTCGTTTGACAATCGTTTGTTTTCAACTTTAAGGACTCGACCAAGCACATTATCGTGTTCTCAACATTTACCACGTATAAAAAGATCAGAGATATTATCAAATGCATATGACAACGAATTCAATAACACAACATTTTGAACATCCGCACCGATAACATCTTCCAAGAGTCGATCAACATCTTTTCTTAACATTTTCTTTTTACGCTTAGTGTTTGAAATAGATGTTTCGCTTTTCTCAAAACGCTTTTCATGACCCCAAGTTCCTTATGAAAATCCTTTTCCCATGCAATTGCACAACTTTTCAAGTTTTTAACATTAGGTAAAAGATTTTTCTCAAAAATGTCTCTTTGTTCTCGCGCCAGAGGCGATTGAAAATGTTCAACTTTGATTTCTGATCGATATTCTATCTCATGTTGTAAAATTTTGAGGTCAGCCATGAAAATGTCAAAATATCGAAGAATTTTTCGATTTTCATGTTGTGAGTTTACTTCACTAATGGAAGGTAAAGGACCATAAGTTTGTGCAAAGTCTGCTTTGGGATTAACAATAGAAGACTCGTGTTTCGATGATAACTCTTGGTGTGTTAGAAGAATCCGCTGGTGTGACGAAAGTGACCGGTTTAGAATAATTAAAAGGTTTGTTGTAAACAACAGCTTTTAATTTTGATCGACTCTCGCCTTCGTGATCTAATTCCTCTTGACGATGATATTCAACAACATTCATAAATGTAATTATCAATTTTATATTCTGCGACCGAAACTTCGTGATTTGGTTTGAATGTTTTGGTTGAAAGCTTAGGTTTGTAATCCGCAAGATTCGGTCCATATCCATTTGGATTTGGTTTTAAAGTAAACTTTTCAATGGTTGTGACCGACTCGCCATGTTTGTAAACAACAGCTTTAAACTCTTTAAGTTTGTTTTGCAAGCCGATGATTTCTTCAAGATGATCATCTATTCGCTTCGTTGAATGCTTTTTGTATGCAGAGAACTGCTTTTGACAAGTTAACAACTCAGCTTTAGCTTTTTGATTTTCCAAGGTGAGAGCGTTAATTTGCTTTTTATGTTCATGTTTCAGCTTGTTCTATTTCGCATAACAAAGCATTCTTCGCTGCTAGATCACGATCTGTCGTTCTAAATATTTTTCGCTTTGATAAGATTTGGCAAAGGTCGCTTCAAAACCGCTTTCACGCTTTTTCTTGAGTTTTGAAAAGTTGAGTTGCTTTTGTAAACATTCAAAATCCTTTGTTAACAGTGCATTATTACTTTTCAAGTCCGATTTAATGCAACACATGCTCCAATTTGGGATTGTTGGTCTTGAAGTAACCGAACAAGATCTGGATGGGGCAAAGGTTCATCTTGTTCAACGTGAGTCACAACATGATCATTATTTAGATCCTCAAGTATGACCACGGAGTCAATTTGATTATCAAGGGAAACCGTTGGTCATCTTGATCGTCAAATATAACTACGGGGTCTAGTTGAAAATCGCCGGAATGAGATGTGGATGACTCATTTTGACCATTCTGAGCCTTGCCGGATGCAGATGTTGGCGGAGATATGAGATCGAGATAAATATGGTTTGTTCGGTACGAGACAAGCCATCGTGTCATACACCGGGCCTGTGTCACTCATGTGTAACGCCGCATATTAGCCATCAACATAACAAATGCATTGGCCCGCAAGTCCTCCATATCATCATCCGAGTCAGATTTGCCATAAAGCTCGTTCTTTGTCCGTGAGAGTTCCACCGCCTTCATCCTTAAGAGCCAAAAGAAGAGCCTCTTTGAAATAAGCACTGCCCTTAGTCCTTGGCTTTGGGCATGCATTAGCCAGTGTCCCTTCTCATTGCAGTTGTAGCATCGAAGACCATTCAACCCATGCCGAGCATTTCCCTGTTCCACCACTTGAGCTCGTTGTTATTCCTACCCACAAAGATTAAACCCTTGACCACGCCCATCCGACGACCATAATCACGATTTCAACTTCAACACGCCCATTGTTCACAAATGCTTGAGTCCGTGTGTTAGATGAGGAACGAATACGATTGTTGGATTTGTTGGTATAACGGCTAAAGGCATTAGCAATCATAGCAAATCATTGTTGCAATGCTTCAACGGATCGATTTCCTCGCCGCTTCATCGACATATGCTTGAGCATTGTTGTTGTATGGAACCAATTGATTTTGTTGAGGTTGAGGTTGTTGTTGTGAAGGTGTGTTTGAAGCATTTGGTTGAGTTGTTGGTTGAGGAGAATAACGGTTTTGAGCATATAAGGCAAGTTGTTGTTGATTTTCCGGATGTGTTGGTGGAGCAATTTGAGCACGGAGAATCCTTTCCCTATCAACTTCCTTTTCATGAGGTTTCAAGTAATCATACAACAATCCGTAGGTAGAATGATGCATGTTCTTCGCTTGACGGAGAAAAATGACATACTTCTCCCATTCAGGACCAAGACTACTCAAGAACTTAGTATTCACCGCAATTCTTGGCATGATGATGTTGTGTTTATCCAAATCATTGATGATGTCCGAAAATCTATGATGATAGGACTCTAGTGTCTCTCCGTGTTCAATCATGAAGTGTTCATAAGCCAAGTAAATTTTGGATTCCAAATCCTCCCGATTGAGTACAGATCCTTCCATAAGAAGATCTAATATGATCCCACATTTTTTGTGCAGCCTTTTGAGCATCAACACTACGAAGAATTGGGTTTGGTAATCCTAAGAGGATGTATTCCATTGCAAGTTCATCAACTTCATAGTGTAGAAGTTCTCAGGATTTAAATCGCAAAAGAGCAATGTTGGTTTGTTCATCTCTTGGTGGAATGGCATTTGGATCTCCGGTACAATGATAGTAGGCATCTCAAATGGACCTTCTAAGATAACCTTCTTTAAGAACTTTCCATGTGGCTTCTTCAGATCACAAAACCTAAAGAACCTTATCACCCATTGATCGTAGTTTCCTCGAGTGAGCATTGGAGGTCTATCAAGTGATCCAAACCTCATGAATTGATTGTTGGCCGCTTAAAGCTTCACACATCTTTGCAAACCAAGTGGGTTCCTTCATAGTGTTCCTTGATGGATGTTGATTGAATTCATTTGTGTATGGTTGAACTTGAAGACTTGGTGGTGGTTGAACCATTTGAGGTTGTGGATTTGCAGCAAGTTGTGGAGTATGTTGTTGATTAAATTGTTGTTGATAAATTGCTTGTTGTTGATTCCATTGTTGATGTTGTGGACTTAGTTGTTGTTGTTGTTGAGGATAAGTGTAAGGGAAATAGTTAGAGTATGGTGGTTGTGACATGTTGATAAACTTGTGTTGGTAAAATGGATCTTTGTAGTCGAATGAACCTTTGTTGATGAAGTGTCCTTAGGCGTAGAAAAGACAAGAACCAAGTAGCACTTATGCGTAAAACACCAAAAGTTACGCGTAACAATGAGGAGTTACGCATAGGTTTTAGCTTACGCGTAAGTAGGATAAAAGCACTAAAGTTATGCGTAGACACAAAGTTAGGCGTAGAAAGTTAGGCGTAGGATTACCTTAGGCGTAAGACAAGGCTTAGCGTAAGAAGTGAATCTTATGCGTAGGATTTCTACGCAAGTTATGCTTATGCGTAATTTTAGGTTTTATGCTCAAATGATCTTTTACACTTCACAAAGGCAAAAGATATCCAAAGTCGACGTATTTTCAGACTTATCCAAGTAAGAAAACACGGAATAAACCAGAAAATGAAGATCAAACCAAGGAAAATCTTACGCGTAATTTTAGGGTTTTGATACGCGTAGGATTACTCGTAACTTTGATTTTGCCCAAATGTGTTTCTAAACCCGATTTTTGTTATGGAATAGCTTCAATAGTACCAAAAGAACACAAAAGTGTGAATTTTGATGTACCAAAACTGCTAAACGGGTTACGCAGAGAACGACACCCACTAACAAAAACAAGCTTAAAAACGTAAATCCACGCGTAAAGTTTGAAACTTTTTGCCAAAACAAGTATTTTAACACCTCAAAACATTGAAAGTACAAGAATCTTGGAATAAAAAGTGTAAAAACGAAGTTTTAAGATAACCAAAGATTGCGTTATCTTTACGCAGAAGACCAAAATCAAAACTTCAAAACAAACGAGTACACCCAACTATTTGGCGATTGATACCACTGTTAGGTCACTAGTTTTACAAACACAAGTTATAAGAAAGGAGATAGAGGCGATGAACAAGTATACACACACACACATACTAATAATAATACGGTTAAAGCATATAGAGTGAAAGAGAGAATAACTTGAACAACCAACCTTCAAATGAAGGTTTACAAGAGGTATTTATAGGAGGAAGCTAGGGCAACACTCCTAGTTCCCTTCCTATCCTTATTGGGCTTGGGTCAAGCTTATGGGCCTTCTACATAAGCTTGACCTTAAACAAACATAAAGGCCATAATAAAGCTACCTATTACATATGAAATATAAATACTTGAAATACTGTTTAGGAGTGATTCCAACAAAGAAAAATCTAGAAAAATATTTTTTTTGTCTTTTTATATTTATCTTAACTTAAGAAAAATGAAAAATTATTTTTTTGAAACTTTTCTTAATTTTTTTTTGTATTAAATGCTAATTAAAAATGCTTAAAAACTAATTTAAATTAAGAAAAATAGCAAAACAAGCTTGGAAAAATATGAAAATTTCAGGAAAAGTCTAAAATATTATTAGGAAGCTAGGAAAAATGGAAAAACATGGGGTTGTGTGGAGGAAAATGAGGCTGCTATGTCAAGTGCTTGGAAATAAGCACTCTAAATAAGCAAATGCACACAACTGATGACCAAACTGAAACAGAAGCTTCAATAAGCTAAAATAACTCTAAAGCAACTAGAAACAACAACCCATAACCTCTGGATTGCAAGATACCAAGATTTGATGAATGAGCTAATGTGCAAAAACAGATGTGAGGGGGGCTACTTTGAGCTAGAAAATAAGCACTAAAATAAGCCAAATCTGAAAACCAATAACTGGAACCTAAAATAGACCTGGGTGAGAGCTAGTAAACCAAAAAGAAGACCTAGATAAGCTCAATTGAGACTTGTGCAAAGTTCGAAACCCACTGCACTCAAGTATCAACTGAAGTCTATGCACAGGCATTTGTCCCATTTTGACAAGCTCATATGAAGCTTCTATAAAATTCACAAAAATGTAATAAAATGGAAATAAGAAAATAGACTAGTAGGAATTTTAAAACCACAAGTTTCATTGAAATTGACTTCGAAATGAGTTCATGAAAAATCCTCTAGCTTGGCCAAAACCGAAGTTATGCAAGTATTTGACTTTTTGACAAAAAATGGAAAGTTTGACTAACTTGAACTTTGATTCCAATTTAAGGACTGATAATGATGTTATATGATGAACCAAGACTAGAGCAAGCTATCCTAATGGTATCTAAACATAAAACAAGAGTTTGATCTTACAAAACTCCAACAGTTAAGCAATGAGACAGATTGAAGTGATATTTGACTTTGAGCCTGTGCAGGCACAAGATCTAGATGATATGAGCTCAAATGAGCTAAACAAACCACAAAAAACAAAAGTCTAGCACTGAGTACACCTCTAACACATTTTAAGCTATAAATCCAAACACCCTTAAAACATTGATATGCAAACTTAGACTGAGATAAACACTGAACCAGATTGATTTCTTGATCACACTAAGTTTACATGACCATAATACAACTATACTAACATGATAAAACTAGTCTAGACTATAAGAAAGTATATAAGCATGATAAGTAAACTGGATAGAAAATGAAACTGAGATAATCACTCACAGTGTCCAACCGGTATGCGTGCTAAAACCAAACCCAAACCTGTTCTAAACTAGTCTATTCCAACCCCAAAGCAAGCTGCATCAACCCCAAATTCCAAAACCAAGCCAATTTCACCCAGTTTGACTTTTGTTGACCTTGATCCAATATTGTTTGAAATGGATGCATAAGCTTACAAAAAGCTTTGATAAGCTTAAATAAGCTGATTTGAGCTAAAAATAAGCCACTAACAACTTCGACAATCGAATTTGAAACTGAAAAATTGCAACAGTGAACAACAAGCTTGAAATTTATATGAAAACTTGGATTGATACTAAAAAGCACAATACAATGATTTGTTAACTTAATTGTGATACATAAAAGCTGAAATTACAATATTTGGACTTAAACTAAAACATTAATTTAAAAACGACATTAAGAAAAAACTATAAAACTAACTAATCCCCTCTCTCTCCATCTCCTCCTCCCTTTATAAGCCAATCCTCTTTCTCTCACTTCTTTGATTGTTTCCCACCATTTTCTATGACCATTGGATCAGTTGAAGTCATCTTGGCCCTTGATTGTGTTTTGGCGGGAAAAATGTATTTGACAGTTGGGGTTGCGTACAAAAGGAGGAGGCATTAAATGCTATTTGGAAGGGTTGTTGAGGAGGGGGGAACAAGAAAAGTGGAAAGGTGAGGAGGGGGGATGGGTTGTCCGGTGCAGGGCTAGATGTTGGGGAAGAAGAAAAAGGGCGCGTAGGGTGTGTTTGTTTGACTTAGATTGACTTGGGCAGTATTATGAAGGGGGGGTCATAAAAGGAGGGGGTCCAAATGGGTATTGACAAGTCCAAAAAGGTATTAAGGATTTTAATAAACAAGGACTAGTTTTGCCATTTTCAGAAAATCAAGGGACCAATTCTGTCATATTTGCAAAGTTTCTCCAAGGGACTAAAAGTGACAAGTTTTAATAAAACAAGGACCAAACTTGACATTTTCAAAATTCCAAGGACTAATTTTGCCAAATTTCAAACTTGAAGGACCAATTTTGTAATTTTCTCAAACTTTTATATTTTTCACCAAAGGACTAATTTTGACAAGTTATGATTTAAAAAGGACCTTTGGTGATTTTTATTTTGAAATTAGGACTCGTGGACTATTTCGACAATTTTAGAAACTTGGGGACTGAAACGCCAATTATGCAAACTTTGCTCATTTTTCATCCGATTTTGAACATTTTGCATCCAAACACATAAAATGCAATTTTGAGATATTTTCGTGATTTTGATGCATTTCGAGCATTTTTAAACGCTTTTGCAGTTCAGATTGACCCAAAAATGATGAGTATTTACACACTCATCAATCCCCACACTAAACTATTGCTAGTCCCTAGCAATCTTTTGAGAAAAACTTAATGGATTTGAATCTCTTTACCAAAAGCCATTACTTCTGGAGTAGCCAAATGTTTCAGTTCAAGTAAGAACCATGGTACACCGATAACCATGTGATTTTGAGCAAACCACCAGCTTTCAACGGATTTGATTTGTCTTTACCGAAGCCGTTTGCTGGACTAGCCAACTCTTAGATAAATTATCAATATTATCTTTGGTGAGTCGATTACCAATTATGGTTTTTCCATTGCCTTTACCACAAGCCATAAACTTGCGGGCTAGCCAACTCTTCACTTTTTAGGATATGGTGAATACCATACAATTTTGGGCAAATTGCAAGCCGCCAACGGATTTGAGATATCTTTACCAAGAGCCGTTTGCTCTTGGATTAGCCAATCCTTTTGTTTTAGACATGCGGATGATAACCATAAGTCGAGTAAGGTGCGTAACACTTACTCCAAAAAAATTTTTGGCCAAAATGGGGAATTAGGCGTATAATTACATGATAAAATTCGTGAGAATTCCCCCACACTAAAATGAATATTTCCCTCAATATTCAAAGTACCGGCGGTTATGCCGAAACTGAGAACGTAAAAGGGAAATACTAAGGCCATTATTTTGAAAGTTTTGAAAACTTATATATATACACAACATGTGGGGCAACTCCCCACACTAGGGTGGTAGAAAGTAGAAAGAAGTCAGAAATACGGGTGAAAACCCATACAAAGGTGCTAATGTTTTTGATTCGAAGTCGCTAGCTTGACTCGACCCCGAATTCATTGGTTCTTGGGGAAGCAAAGTGGAAAACAATCTCCATCGGACTTTCGTTCAAGATGTTTGGACAAACATTTGAAGCACGCGAAAGTTCCACACCGATGAGATATACATAGAACCGGCTCAAAAAATGATAAATGACAATGCCGAGGTCAAAGATAGTGTCTTCATTCCCGAAGGAGTGAAGAAGAGAGGAAGTCACCAGGTAGGTGAAGAAAAGA
>OU343219.1:194581265-194644488 GCA_910596185.1 Chrysanthemum makinoi | reverse complement strand
TTAAAAACCATCATACCTGACACTAACAATCTTTAATGTCTTAATTTGGTCCTTATCTGTCATTTTTCAAAATTAGATCTTGCCAAGTCTTTCCCCTAAAATTTTCGAAATAATTTAAATCAATCGGGATCCAAAATCTCAATTGGTTTGAAATTTTTGATCGGGGAGAGATCGTGATTTAAATCTCAAATCGGTTTTAAAGGGTGATTGTTTCAAAGCACTCCTTCCTTCATGTGCCAAACGATTTTGAAATACATAATGCACATGATTGTGGAGGAGCATTTAACAAAAAAAACCATAAGAGTATTTAAACAAGGCCACATATTCTCCCATGTTTTCCAAACCTTATTAAATCACTTGGGATCCAAAATCTCAAAGGATTTGATATTTTTGATCGGGGTAGAATTTGTGATTTAATAATGAAACTTGATAAAAGGTGATCATTTGATTCATTTGTGCAGGCTGCTCTCCCATATGTGCTAAACACTTTCGAATCTCGAAGCACATATTGTGGGGAGCATTTCAAAAGAAAATAAAGTTTCAAGGTATAAGGATTTCTATGTTTTAACATAAGTACCTTGATTGATTTTCTAAATGGTTTCTTAATGGATTTTGTGATCATGGATGTACTTCAAAAGAACTCTTTCCTCTATGTGATAAAATGATTTCAAATATCCTATGCACATATTGAGGGGGAGAATTTACCAAGAAAATCAAATGGCTTTTTCTATGAAAATTGTGATCGAAGAAAATATTTCAAAGCCCTCTTGCCTCCATGTGCTAAACAATTTCTAAATCATATGCACATGTTGAGGGGGAGGTTTTATAAATGATCAAAACTATTAAGGTACAAAATGCTTTGATCTCGTATCACAAGTACCTTGATTGTTTTTCCAAATGATTTTTCTATTGGTTTTGAGAAGAATGAACTGTCTTAGAAAGACCGACCAATTTACTTTATGCATGGTGTTATAAGGATGGTTAGGTTAGGTATTATTTCCCACGATCCAGCCGAGACCTAGGAGGGATCAACCTGGGACAATCCACTAGATAGTGTAGAGTCCTTAGGTATGATGAAAAATGAGAAATGGGAAAGTCTTGGTGAGACGAGAGATAGTCTTTGGAATAAACCCAACAAGGTTCTAGTAATGGAGTCTTGGTAAGCACTAAAGGGGTTGAAGAATGAAAAAGAAATTAATGTGATAAGGGTGAAAAGAAATAGCCCTCCAATAATTCAACCTTAGGGCAGAAACCGGGTTCAATACATATGCTACTGGTGTTTACTAAGGTAACACTGGTATTGAAGACAAGACGTCATGGACCCAGTGACGCACTGCACTAAACTTCCCAAGCTACTCAAGTTCCTCTTAAAAGGGCTTGTTTCATTCTCACGGGGAACCTACATAATCTATCGACTTTCTCCTAGAGATTGTTGATATTGAAGAAGGAGACCCTCTCCTTACTCTCCTGCATAGGAAACCAAAGTGCACAATTGAGTCTAGAGCCAAGAGATCATCCACAATATCTCATTAGGACACTAAATTAATGAAGACTTGCTGTTTCACACAATGTGGAAAGTAAGATTATATATTAAGAGTCCTACGCATTATCCTTGTGGTATTGCCAGAACATCCGAGTGATATGTAAAAATATTCACAATGAAGATGGAAATACTTCTAGAGCCAACATCAAACAAGCTCTTGGTGGGTGACATGTGAGATCTTCTCGTAAGATCAAGCTTGTGTCAACTGGATAGAAACGAGGGAATTCAATCTTGAATCAACCTTGGTCCAGGAATGGAATTGACGAATACTTTTGGAAAAACCGTTCAATGTGCAAATCTTCTTTTCTCTAGCACATCGAATGTGTATTTATTTTCAAACACAAAAAGTATCTCTGATTGAAAAAATACTTTTGGAAAAACCGTTCGGTGTGCAAATCTTCTTTTCTCTAGCACATCGAATGTGTACTCTTTTCAAATACAAAAAGTATTTTAATTTGAAAATTGATCTGTCTCATAAAACCTTCGTCGTATTGCAAAACTCTTTCTTCAAGCAATACGCGATTGTTTTTCAAATAATTTTCATCAATCAGTGAATCTCAATTCGCTGGTTCACTCACTCCGTGTTGTCTTCTTTGAGACATTCCGGTTTGAGAACGGCTAGAATAGCTGCGAAACCACATCAAGGAGATTCTTGAATCCTACGATCCACAGGCAGGTACTTTATGCTTGATCAACGAGGGGCTCCGTGGGCGTGTACCTCAATTCAACGAAAGTGATCAAAGTCACTTTCATGTGTTTTTACTAAGCTGTTGTTTGCGGGGTACATTTGGGCGGTTCGGTGATCGGAATTGAGGAGTCAATCAAAGCCGCATGCTAACAGCATCAACACTTAATGAAGAAATCATGTTGGTGCATATCTACATAACCTGGTTTTGATATTTTTATACTATGTTTCTGCTTCTGCTGCTGCAAATATCATGAACCATAAAGCTTCCGCTACTCGATGGAAAGATGTCATGATCCGAGAAGTGTGAGCATGTCGGTCCGAAAGTCACAACTTCACATGATGGCAACACTATAAAGGGTGATCCAGAGATTTACTGTTGCTGATGATCTCAATGAAAGCACGAAGATCATCAAAGATGTAGATCAGTTCAAAGGCCTCCACAAAAAGTACAAATCAATGCGGACTTTGAAGAATCGCTACAAAAGCACAAAGATTTCGGAACTTGAAGAATTAAAGTCTGAGCTGAACAGAAGACAAAGAAAGAATGCTAGGATGCAAAATGTATTTCATGGGGTGACCTCCCTTAGGGGGAGATTGTTAGGAATTGGAAATTCCATGTTAAAGTGTCGGTCACCCCAATTATGGTCTAGCATATGTTAGCTCGTAGACGTGTCATTATTTATGTTATTCAGTAGTTAATTAGTTAGTTTGTAGCATAGTTTAGTTTAGTGTAACACCGTGGAGGAAGGACGGGTCTTTACCCACTGTATGCCTGATCCACAGGCCGATAGGAGGTCGTGTAGTCTTGTAACTATAAATACCCCTTCCATCTATGGAAGGGGTGGTGCTTTCAATCTAACCTTTCATAATTTACAAAGCAAGTCTCTAGCTTGAACACCCATCTCTCTACTTTCTCTCTCTATAATGGCAAACATGTATTTTGATCATCCAAGACCACCCAAATCATCAACACAATAATATATCGATCCTACAGAATCTGAGAAAATACCTTCATCTTCAAACGCATTATCAGTATCTTCTAAGCCAGGCATGGTAGGATCATCCAAATCATCAAAGTCTTTGTTAACATGTGCGGCATTACTTTGATTAATCTTGTCACCCAAAGTCTTTGTGAGTGAACTCTATGATCTTGTTCTTTTCTTTGCTTCCTCATAAGCTCTTCTTTGTTCATCATCATAAGAATGTGCTATAACATCTTGAAAAAGCAACTGATTAAGTTCATCTTGAATAGATTGATCCTCGGCAGACAATGAGGATTTTGGCTCATCAGTACTTTTCTCCTTCTCAATAGTTTTAGGTTCTTCATCATGAACAACATCAGGTCTAATATGGACTCCATGAACAACATACTGTACCTCTTCTTCATGGTGTACAAGTTGATTTTCTTCTCTAATAGGTACATAGTTCATAGAAGGAGTCAAAACTTCAAGATCAAACATCCAATCGGGACCTTTACCCTTTTGATTTTCTTGATCTTCTAAAATTCAACATGAAGACAATCTTGAACCTTCTTGGTGACTACGTTATACACTCTAAATCCTTTCTTTTTTGAGTGCAAGTACCTAATAAGTATCCTTCTTCTGACTTGCCATCAAATTTTCCCAAATTATCAATTATATTAAGAATAGTGAGAGGGCATCCAAAAGGTTTCATAAAACGAATGTTGGGTTTGTTGCCCATCAACAACTCATAAGGTGTCTTCATCTGAGGTTTGGTGACTGACACTCTGTTAAGCACATAACAAGCAGTACTTACAGCTTCAGCCCATAATTGAATAGGTAATTGTGAATATGCAAGCATTGTTCTGGCTGCTTCAATCAAAGTCCTATTCTTTCTCTCTGCAACACCATTCTGCTGTGGTGTTCTTGCAATGCTGAACTCCCTCTTGATCCCTTTGTTGGCACAAAATTCATCCATAAGCTTGTTCTTAAATTCAATCCCATTGTCACATCTAATACCTCTAACCTTGAGTCTCACTTGGTTTTCAAGTGCTATTATAAGATCATGAATAGCATCAAAAGTATCATCTTTAAATTCAAAGAAAAATACCCAATGAATCTCTTGCAATCATCATGCACAACCAAGCGGTACTTTTTCTTGTTTAGACTTGTAACAGAAACAGGACCAAATAGATCCATGTGTAGCAGTTCAAAGGTTCTCTACTTGAGTTCTTTCCTCAAGCTTCTTGCATGAAGCTTTGTGTTGTTACCCTTCTTGCCGCCAAAGCAGAGTGATCATTCTTGTAAGTCTTTGAAGGTAAACCTCTAACTAAATTTCCTTTGACCAATTTGTTGATATTCTTATAATTCACATGGACCTTAATGCCATTGATGTGCTTCTTCAAGTGATGCCTTTGCTACTAAAAATGTAGCTCTTTTAGAAGAGTGAAGACTCTTCATATCCAAACTATATACATCATTGGTTCTTGGTACCTTCAGTATCATCAAGTTATCATCATTAAGCTTGAATTCAGGTGAAAGTATGAGACATTCAGTCGATGAATAACCTGGGGTGCTTTTGTCACAAATTTGAGAGACTGACAAAAGATTGAACTTGAGCTCCTTCACATATCTAACATTCTCAAAATCTATGCTCCCTGTCTTGATGGTTCCTTTTCCACTAATTCTACCTCCACTAGCATCATTCCCAAATGCAACTCTTCCTCTACAATATGGCCTAAAATCATGAGAATCTCCTTGTCTCTGTCATGCTTCAGAGCAACCACTATCCACAATAAGATGATCTTTAAGCTCCTCTTAAAGGTTACCCCTGCACAAAGATAAAAAAGGTTAGTGTCTTTAGGAACCTAAGCCATTCTGACTTGTGTTCCCCTGTGATAACATACTCAAATTCCTTCAGCATGTAATCTTCACAGTTTTTGTAGACAGAATCAAGCATTATCTTTTGTTTCAAAACTTGTGGTGGTTTTTCAGCAAAACTTTCTTTTTCATTAAAAACCTCCTTTTCTTTTTCAACAAAATCATCTTTATCAAAAACCTCTGTTTCACTTTTACTTTCTGAAAGTACTGTTTGTTCCCCATTAGTACTTTCCTTCTTAACCCATTTGGTTTTAACCTCTGGTGTAGAGTTACTTTCTTGGAGTTGAAACGCCTTCTAGATTGATAGTAATTAGATCTCCTAGGGTTTCCATTCCAAAAAGTGTTTACAGTACTGTGATTGTTTGAAAATCTAGCAGTACCTTGAGAAGGTACTGCTTGATTTCTTTGAAAAGTATTTGAAGGTACTGGGGGTTTTGAAAAAGGTCTTCTCACGGTGAGGGTACCTATAGTCTGGTGAGAAGTTTCTATGGTTAACCCTGTGTGAATGATTCCAAGCTGGTCTAGTCTCCCTTGGTTTTTGGTTGATAGTTCTGTTCTTTGGGAAATTACTTAGGTACTACGAGTGAAGGTGACAGATCCTTAATCAAATGGCAGGACTAAAACAAACAAAACATAGTTTTTGATCTGTAATCTCAAAATTTCTTCTTCTATGTGTATGACCAAACCTATCCTGTCTTCTAGGTGAATGATGAAAACTGTTTTGACCAAAATTATCCCAAAACGATTTAGCAGTATTGTGAAAAGGTTTTCTTAAAAGTGCTCTTTGAAGGTGTAGATACTGAGGTGAAATCTTTGCTTGGCTTTAGCATCATCTACCTTAGGTGTCTCACAGTTTCTTTTTTGAGGTTTCGGACCTAGATTGACCTTTAAGCTTTTTCTAAACTCTAAGCTGTCTACTCCAAACAGAAACATCAGGCCTAAGGGGTTGATGACTACCAGTGGGATGAGGGACAACATGATAACCTTTGTCTTTCTTATATTCAGGAGGTGTTTCACTAATTGACTCCTCATTACTAGATGTGTCTACATAATTAATGAGTTCATCATCACTAGTGGTTATATCCTCAAAATCACATTCATCCGATCACTAGGTGGGTTTTCTATGCTATTAAAGTCCATACCAAAACCTAGGCCAGGTTTAATGTAAGCTCTTCTCTGTTTTTCAACATAAGTGACATGAGAAAGACTTGATTGTCCCCAAGCAGCAAACTTTTCTATCAATTCATCTCTCTCCTTAGTTAGTTTCTCAATTTCAGAAATTTTACAATTTAACTTCCATTCACTTAATTTTAACTGATAATCCTGTTGTTCATACTTTTATGCCCAATCCATTTCATTATTTTCACGTGTTATGATTTTGGCTTCCATAGACTCTAAAGTAATTTGATAACCAAGTACCTCAGACCTAGCCCTTTGATAATTATCTCTTTCAGTCACATAATCATTTAGAACTTTTTGATAAAAGTTATGACACTTTGAACATACCTCAAAGATAGGGGGTGAACTTGGTGAGGTGGCTACCATAGCAAGTATAACAGGATCATCTTCACACTCCATGCTCCAGTCAAAGCTTCCATAACCATCTTTAGACTCCATAGCAGCATGTCGAGGTTCCTCATCAAAAGGCGTGCTCCAGGTCAAACTCTTCCACTTGAATCCTCCACAACTACCATACAGATAGTTCTTGGTTCATCATCAAACTCGACACTCGGTCAACCTCGATAGATTCTCTTGAGCAACCAAAGCTTTTGTTTCATTAATAGGAATTTCTTTTAGCTCTAGCTTTGGTTTCTCAGTCATCTGTTTGCTTGATATTTAGCAAACCTGCATTCCCTTGCAAAATGTCATCTTTTTGACAGTTGAAGCATTCAATCTTGGATTTGTCAAAAGTGATTCCCTTTTTTGGTTTGAAGTCAATGCCTCTTCCTGTCTTCTTCATAAACTTCTTAATCCTTGCAGTGATCATAGCAACTTGCCACCTGATATCAATTTCTTCAAGAGCATCCTCTTCAATATGTGATAGATCTTCTTCATAAGTAATCGGGAGGGTAGCTTGCTGTGCAAAAAAAGAGCACACGACTTCATCTGAGTGGATGGTATTTGTTGGTGTGGGTTGCTGAGCAAATGTGGGGGTAGTGTAGGCAACAATACTTTGAGCAACAGTACTTTGAGTAGGGGAAGTAGTACTTTTAGTAGAAGTACTGCCTCTCTTTTCAGATGACACAAAAGCAATACTATGTGACTTTGAGCTAGTTTGACCATTCATCTCATGCTTATATACCTTCAGATGGTTGTAGAGATCATCAAAGTCCATAGTGTCCAATCCATGTTGTCCTCTAATCATTGTAGCAATCACATGCCATGTAGATGGCAAACTCCTTAAGAACTTTAGGTTAGCATCTTCAACTGAGACCTCTGCTTTGTACAACTCCAGCATGCTGAGAAGATTTTGGAATCTGTCATAGGCAGCATCAAGGCTTTCTCTTTCTCCAACAGTAAAGGTTTCAAACTGCTTTGCTTCAACAAATTTCGTGCATCTTCTTGGAAGCATCATTACCTCCAAATCTAGTCTTGAGAGCAACCCAGAGTTGCTTTGCATCTTTAGCATCATGAAACTTGAGTAGATGACCATCTGGAATAGCAGACAACAGTATGTTAGGAGCCTTTTTTTGATTCCTTATATTAGGAGCTGGCAAGATGGGTTTAGGTGCTTTAGGTTGTCCAGGAATGTCTACAGGTTCTTCCACAACTTCATTACCATTGACAATCACATTCCACAGTGCATGGTCTTTAATTGCAATATACTGCCTCATCTTCATGCTCCATAGGTCGTATTCTCCCTTCTTAATGATTGGTATTCTTAGTGAGGTGATGGTTGGGGGTGGAACAGCTTCAGTCGAAATCTTTAGGTTTTTGTTGTTAACTAGGTTTTAAGGTTTCTTCTTAGTCAGAGTTTCCACACAAGCTCTGATACCACTTGTTGGATCGATGTACTCTAACCAAACTAACTTAAATAGCTTGTTAAGGGTTTAATAACCTCGGATAAATCCTAAGTTATTAACAATGAAACACTGAGCAAACTCTATTAAGTATGCGGAATTTACTTAACAAAGCTAAGAAGAATTAACTTTAACTTTTATTAATAACTCTGAATCTGCTTGTTATACAGATTCTTAAACAACTCTAAAACTCTAATATCGAACTTTAGGATTCTAAGAACACATATCTCTAATGCCAATCTAGGGGTCCTTTTATAGGCTTAAGGATAACCCTAGTCGGTTTACAATTTGTATCCTTGTACGACAAGTAATCTAAACAAAGAATATTCTAGAATCACAAAGCTTTCCATAAACGAATATAGCAGTTCTTTGGCTTTGCAGTACTTTGACTTCAGCAGTACTTTGACTTTTTACTTAGCAGTACTTTGACTCTTTTGTACTTTGACTTCGTCAGTACTTTGTCAATCTTCAGCACTTTCATGTCCCAACACTTTTCCATAAATACCAAATATCCCCTCATACCCCTCACTATACAAACTTACCATTTATACCTTTACCTTTTCTCAAATACACATTTGGTCCTTGGAATTCACAAATAATCATGAATGGTCCTTATGATTTAAAATCCGGATAATACAAAAAAACTAAGTCCAAATCCATTCATATCACTACTACTTACCCAAGCCCAACAAACCAAATCCAACCCACGGTCAACACCCCAAACCCGGTCAACATTTATCCCACCCTTTGTACCAGTCAACGAAAGTAAAACGTTAATAAAAAAATACCCCAAAAATCTTACCGCCAAATAAATCCCCTTTTACCCAGCAACCATGAACCCTAATTTGCCCCTTACCCAATTAGCCAAAATCATTGCAATTAAAGGGTATATCCGTACTTATTCTGACATACCCTGACACATGGGAATGCCACCTTGGCAATCCGTGTGCCAAGGTGCATTCCCATTGGTTGATGAGACGTGGCCAAGCAAATCAAAGGCTGTGATTAGAAGGTGATTGATGGGAATTGATCTGATGGTTGAGATACAATGAAAAGAAGCACAAATTCATTCTCTGGAACCTTCCCAAGACCCTTGGCTCAGCTATATAAGCCCACGAATTTCACACAGTGATGATGTAGAAATTTTAGTAGCTTTTAGTTGTGTAATTTACTTTTTAAGGTTTTTATAAGCTTTCTGAATCATTCTGAATTGTACTCTTTAGTTGTAATCAAAATTTCAATTTAATAAAATTTACTTTCAATTTCAACTTTATTATTATCTCATTACTGTTTTAAGTGCTTATTAGTGTTATGATAAATCATTTTAGCTTATTTCAAACTCATCTCAGCTTGTTTTCATCCTAAATTAAAAATTTTTAAAAAAAATAAGAAAAATATTTGAAAAATAAAAAAAATTGTTCAAAACTGTTTTAGAGCTTCAATAAGCTTAAAATTTCTGTTTCTATAAGTTCACTTAAGTTCAAAATAGCTTATAGTGAGCTTATTTTTATTTCAAATAAGCTTACACTCAAATCATAAAACTCAGTCAACAATAGTCAACTGATTCAGATGGAAGCAGGATTGGGTTGAATTGCTGGTTTGGTTCAGAATTTGGGGTTGATTTTAGTTTGATTTGGAGTAGTTAATGGGTATTAAATAGTGCTTATTGATTCTCAGTTGCCATAATTTTGCAGGACTCTTGTAAGTTGTAGTTAAATTCTCATTTTAGTTCAAGTAGTGTAGAACTTATATACCTAGCTTATTATTAAATAGTATAGCTTAATTTGTGTGTTTCAAGCTTATTTCACTAGTTATTCTTGCATTATTGTTATTGTAATAGTTCTGCATTTTGATCTTATCTATCTGTTTCATCTGCATATTTTGATGCTTTAAGTATTTTATGAGTAGAAGTTGTGAAACCTAATCCTGTCAAGCTTTATATTGATTATAGAATCTGATTAGGGGATAGTTATGGTTTAGTTTTGAGATTTGATTGGTAAAGGTTCATAACAGTCACCTTAAGGTGTGCTTGGATCATAGGATTAATCTATATTATAGGTTAGAATAGTAGATGTTTGCTGTTGCAGTAGACTTAACTAGGTTCATATAGGTAGTATAGATCATAACTTTTCACATTAATTCATTTCAATGTCAAAATCAATTTTAATCTATCCTAAAGTTCATATCAGTGGGATTTAGATTAAGATACTTTGCATTTAGGTTTAGATTTAAGTAATTTAGCCAAATTCAGTCTTATTACATTTTAGGATATCACTTATAATTAGTTTGATTGAATCAAAGTTCATATTAGTCAAAGTTCTGTTTCTGTCAAAAAGTCAAAATAGTCACCATGATTTTCTGAGAGCTATTACTTGTGTATTTTTAAAATCCTCATTTGCAGTCCAATTCAAGTAAAATTTTGGATTTCTAATCTTTGGTTGGTTATCTGCATCAGGATATTTTTAGAAATATTTTTTGAATTTTCTAAATCAGAAAATTAGTGTGTCATTTGGGCCTGTTTCCATTTAAGTGTTCTGTACTCAAACTCAGCATTCACTGAGTTTGAGAGACAGCTTTTAGATAAGCTTCCATTAAGCTCATTTTAAGTCAAAACTGGTTGAAATTTGGTTTATAAGCTCTTTGATAGGTGAACTTGAGATTCCAATTGCTGGATTTCATTTTAGGCTTATTTTTAAGCTGTTAGATAAGCTTCAATATAGGGGATCAGAACTGTTTGGGTTAGTGCTTTTGGAATTTAGAGATTGCTTATTTGTTCTAAACCTGTGTTTATTGGATCAAAATTAGTTGCATTAGGTTCCTTTAAGCTAGTTTAGCATTGCTTTAGCTTCTTGCAAGATCTGGTGATCCAATTTAGCTTATTGCTTATTTCACTTTAGCTTATTTCAATCAGTTTGCATACAAGTAGCATAATCTGTATCCACATCTTGCATTTGATAATTTTCTTAGCTTCTCAGTAATTTTTAGAACTTATCTGCAATTTTTCATAATTTTCCTAGCTCATCTACTATTGTTTTGCATTTTAAAACTGTTTTTAGCATTTTCAATTAGCTTTTAATAGAAATAAATCAGAAAAAGCTCACAAAAATATAATTTAAATTTTCTTAGCTTAAGAAAAATCAAAAATACATTAAAAATATTTTTCCACATTTTTCCTAGTTCAAATAGTATTTTCTAGCCATTTAATTAGTTTTAAATAGTTTTAAATTCATAGAAAATTAAGAAAAAGTCAGAAAAATACAAATCCAGTTTTAAAAATTATTTTTAGTTTGTTTAGATTTTTGGAAAATAGTTTAGTAATTTTCTCATAAGTTTCCATATATTTTAGCATTTTAAATCTATTTTAAAAGTTCTAAATTAGTTTTTAATTCAAATAAAATCTAGAAAAATTATAAAAATTAGTTTTATATTTTAGATAATTTTTAAATCATCTTTTTAGCTGTAGAAAATTATTAGATCACTTTTAGGGGTTAAAATAGTTTAGTTTGCATTTTATTCACGTTTTAGATAATTCGTATATTCGCGTTTTAGTTTAAATTTGCGTAATTAGTTGTAATTCCTTGTTTGCACCATAGATTCAGTAGTTTTAATTGCTTCCCATTACTTTTTCTTGCCCCGTAGTTTAGAAATCACTCAAAATCCTTTTTACCCATTCAAATCCCGAATCACGCGACGTGAGTTGTTAAACTCCATTCATCCTTCGCTAGGAACGATCCGGGGACTCAAATCTAATACGTTTGAGTTACCCAATACTACAAAATATCTTATAATTGGTTTTCCAGAGAATCATACATCGCAAGCTCCTTTGAAAGCATCAGTGCTGTCTTATTGGCGGAAAGGGAAAATAAGCAAATCCCTATCTACTTCGTTAGCAGGGTTCTACAGGGAGCTGAGCTAAATTACCCGGAGTTGGAGAAGTTAATCTTGGATTTGGTCCATGATGCAAGGCGCCTTCGAAGGTACTTCTTGGCTCACTCCATAACCGTGCTCACTGACAAGCCTATTAAGCAGCTACTTTCGAATCCAGAAACACCCTACGAACCAAAGCAGGAACACCCTCCGAACCAAAGCAGGACAACAAAGTTTCTGAGAAGAAGCATGCGAAGACGATCAAAGGGTGGAAGCTTTACA
Source organism: Chrysanthemum makinoi (assembly GCA_910596185.1). Taxonomy (NCBI): domain Eukaryota; kingdom Viridiplantae; phylum Streptophyta; class Magnoliopsida; order Asterales; family Asteraceae; genus Chrysanthemum; species Chrysanthemum makinoi. The sequence goes on along the minus strand of OU343219.1, from coordinate 194,632,248 downwards.
CCGATGGGGCCTCCAACTCTGACGGATCTGGTGCAGGGTTGATGCTAGTTGACCCTGAAGGAAAGGAGTATACTTATGCACTCTGCTTCGAATTTGATGCTACTAATAATGAAGCGGAGTACGAAGCCTTGCTAGCAGGTCTCCGACTGGCTAAAGACATGGAGGTATAAGACTTGGCTATTTTTGTTGATTCACAACTGGTGGCCAATCAAATCAAGGGCTCCTACGAAGCAAGGCAACCAGTGATTAAGCAATACCTGGATAAAGCCAATGAGATGCTCGAAGGGTTTACCTCCTACGACATAGAGCATGTTCGAAGAAACCAAAACAAAAGGCGGATGCACATAGCAAACTGGCATCAATGGCATTTGCTCATCTAACTAAGGAGGTTCTGGTCGAAGTGTTGCCAGACAGGCCCATCGTCCGAAAGAAGGTATCTGACGTAATGCTGGAGGAAGAGTCAAGTTGGATGACTCCGATCAGAGAATACTTAATAAGTGGCATACTGCCGGAGGATCAGAAGCTAACACGAAAGGCTCGAATCAAAGCACCACAGTACAAGATCATGGGGAACTACCTATACCGAAGGTCTTTCTTATCTCAATGGCTCCGTTGTGTAGGACCTAGGCAAGCCTCCAACATAATTCAAGAAGTGCACGAAGGGTCTTGCGGGCTACATGCAGGACCTCGCTCCGTGTTTCTAAAATCATGAGGATAGGATATTATTGGCCTTCGATGCACAGGGACGTAGTAGAAATTATCCAAAAGTGTAAAGCCTGTCAAATCCACTCAAGAGTGCCAAGGCTACCAAAACAGGATATGACCTCCGTGACATCCGCATGGCCTTTCAGCCAATGGGGGATAGATATCGTAGGTGTTAATACAAATAAGCCGTAAAAACGTTTATTTATATTTTACGATCTTCTAATGTTTTGTTGATAACAAAAGTAAAATCATTTTAACGAAACAAACAAAATACGTAAATGGTTTGAACTAATAGTTTTCTAACACACTTACGCTTTCATATAAAACACTAAAACACGTATAAGTGATTTTATGATTTAGATACATATGTACAACAACTAGTGTTTACATATTGGGTTAAACATATACTTAAACTAAGTATACTAAAATGGGTAAAAACTAAGTGTATGCTAAAATGGGTAAATACAAGTATATACTAAATGGGCAAATACTAGCAAATGGTTTTGACCCATAACCCATGGTTTTATATATACCACTTAACCAAGTTCATTGTATCCTTAAGATACAGTGTATCTAGAAAGAAAACCATGGATCAACCCATAACCCATGACCCATGACCCATAACCAAAAATACCCATGGGCAAAGAGGAGCGGACCACGGATCCCTAGCTTTGTGCTAGCCGGATCCCTTGTGGTAGGGATCCGTGGGATCCGGGGAACAGTAGGATTTTTCCTCTATAAATAGTGAGCCATTTCTTCATTATTTCTCACCCCTTTTCAATCCCTCTCTAACACTCTTTCCCCCCTGAGTTAAATCTCACTAACCTTAGATCCAAGAGATCTATGTTTGTAGTTTTGTTTTTGTGTGATCTTGTAGGTTCCTCTTAAAGGCAAGATCACCACCTTTGAAGTCGAGCAAGCTCAAGTCCATGAGTTGCCATGCTTCCTCATCATCAAGGCTACTGAAGTCTTCTTGTTGATGATTCCTTTCTTTCTTCAAAGAAGTGTAGTGTTGAAGACATTAGTGAAAGATGTCTCAAGAGTCAAGACGAAGATATTAGTGAAGGGTATCTATCGTCTATAGGATAAAGCACTTATGGTAGGTGCTTAGAAGTCAAGACAAAGAAGCATTAGTGAAAGGTGCTTAGAATTCAAGACAAAGAAGCATTAGTGAAAGGTGTTTAGAAGTGAAGACACAAGACATTAGTGAAAGGTGTCTTGTAGATCTAGTCAAAGGCATTAGTGAAAGGTGCCTTAGATGTACATTCGATTTGGTGTGTTTCGATGTACAAGATAGACTAGTATTAGATCGAAGGATATTGATATCCTTGATGATGTTGTAAAGGAGTAGATCTCCTTTGGGATTATTCGTTGGTGTAGTGTGGTAGTAGTTCCTCCATTGCAATAGAACTAGGTGCTTAGCCTAGTACCTAATAAAGGGTAGGCGATGTTGTGAAGGTGTAGTTCACCTAAGGTGTGAAAGAACTAGGTACTTAGCCTAGTACCTTATAAAGGGTAGGTTGTGTAGGTGTGGTTCACCTTGGAGTGAAAGAACCGGTGGTTAGTCTAGTACGGAAAAGAGTAGGCGACGTTGTGAAGGCTTCTCCGCCATAAGGAGATTGGTGTAGTGATTACAAACTCTCGGGTAGGTGACTCGGGGAGTGGAGTAGGGCAAGGAAGGTGACCTTGTAGCCGAACCACTATAAATACTTGCGTTGTGGTTTTGTGCTTCTTACTCTTATCTTTTCATTACTTACCTTTATATGTTTGTTTATCAACATCCAACACACACATCCAAATAGATTGACATAAGTCGATCTAAATATTTAAAAAGAAGTTTTAAATTGGTGAAACTATTCAACCCCCCCTTCTTGTTTTCCACAATTGGCATCAGAGCTTCGTTACCAAGTTCCTTGAAGTATGTTGTACTTTAAAAACTTGATACGATCCATAGTTAATTGAAAACTACAAAGAAGGTTTTTCATAAAAGCAAACACCATGTATTTCAAAACTATATGTTTGGATGTTGAGTTGATAACAACATTTTTTTCTTTTCATTTAAATGCACTAATCTTCTTTGTCATGTTGATTAGTCAAAGCTCATACCCACCAAGCTTTAGGAGTCGCTTGGTAACAAGAATACCTTTCTTAAGAAGGTATCTTAAACGCAAAGGAGCGGGAATTGTCTAAGTGACATTTGTTGTGTCATTTGTAAAGACATTCCTAAGTGCGCTAGAGGTATTACTTTATTTTTACTTTGCTTGATAAATAAGTATACCTTTTTAGGTATTTATATGATTATCTCTTGTGCAAATTACATGGTTTACATGAAGCTTCATTAGGAAGCCTTTTTCTCACATACGTGCTATATTTCTCGTCTATAGTCATAGTATATTAAACTTATATTTTATTTCTTTTTAATCCAATAATAAAACATAACACGAATTTCAAAAATTCCTCCTTCCCTATAAAAACTCCCACCGTCGACCTATCTATCAAATCCTCACCTTTTTCAAATCATCCAATTTCAAAAATTTCCTCTCACTTAAAAACTTCATCTTCCTCCTCATTCCATCTCAACCGAAACCAAGAAGATCCGTCATCAACATGGTTTACATCGCACTCGTGCTCATCGCCATAACACTCATTACACTTGTGTTCCCTATGATGAAGTTCACATACGGAGACATTTACTTTGTGTTGTTAATCTATATTGGGGTCATATACCCAATCCTTTGTATTATCCTTAGTATTGAAATGCAATACTATTAATAATCTAGTTTATTTAGGTTACTTTTATCATAATGTGTTTGTCACTTATTTTGAATTATATGGTTTATATTTCTTTCGTGATACATTAGAAGTCATATATGCATGCTAAAGGAAAATGTAGGATAAAACATATTTTCGTTGTATAAAAACTGTAAAATCTATGTTTTTATAAAATCATGTTCTGTTACTCTGAGATCCACGGATCCGGAAGTTATACTAGCCGGATCCCTTTTGAAAAGGAACCGTGGGATCCGTCCTACTTGAAAACAGTTTTTCATGCAAATCAAAAACCTCTTTTCTTCTAAGAGTAATACTCTACTTGTATGTCAAAACCATAAGTGAGTTAAGTATATTTCTTGTTAAAAACCATTGTTAATAAAAATCTAGTAAAAACATTAGATTATCGTAAGTTGACCATAAACATCTCCTTTTATCAACTTGTCATTTCTATAGGTTCAACTATGACGCATGAATATGAGTTTGATTTTTCACTCACTAGCGTCTACACTCCGAACATCTCTCTCGAACCCAACACGCCTGGCAATCATGTCCGTGGGTTCAATAATCTCGAAAACCGTCACTTCCATGAAGGACGTATTGTAGACACCTCTCTACAATTCTAAGAAGGTATCAATACCTCCTTCCGATCCATAGGACTAGAATGTCTTCTTGAAATCAATGAGAAGATATGTCCAAGGTTCATAATGGAATTCTTCCATCAAGTCGAACTCGTTCGTAACGAGGATCGCTCTCTATCTCTTTGGTTTTATATCAAAAACCAAAAGTTCACTCTAACCCTTGGGCATTTTGCTCACTTCCTCCGGATTCCAAATCATGGACAATGTGCCTTCACCGAAGATTGGTCTCTTGATTCTCTCTTCAACTTTCGTGAAGAAAATAGTCCATATTGTTCACACATACCCTCTCCGAAAGATTTAAATCGCATAATATGCAAACCTCGACCATATTACTCCGATCCAAACATTATCTTTACAAGGGATATCCGAGAAGAGTACAAGCCTCTTACACTCATCCTACGTGAAAATTTTTGGAGTCTTAGGGGAAATCGAGAAATCCTTCCCGCTTGTTTTGCTCACATGTTGTACTGTTTGCTAACACAACAACCATACAATCTCACCTACTTCTTCACAAGGCGAATTGCAAATCTTCAAGGCTCCAAGAATAAACTCATCCCTTATGGAATGTTCTTGACACGCCTCTACCATAATGTTATGCACTTCCATCCTCAATTTCAAAGTCCGTTGTACGTACTTGTGAACAAGATGATGGAACCGCTAAACATATCTCTCATGAAGACTTTCTTCATTCTTGACTCCTCCAACACTCATCAATCACATAATGATCCTCCTAGCGAAAACACTCAAGGAACCTAGTAGTATTCTAAAATAGTATCAATTCTCTTGTACTCGTGCTTTATCAATGTCTCCAATTTCTTTCATGAAATAAAACATCTTACATTTGATATCTTAGTATTAGAACTCTTTTTAGACTATCCTTGAGATATAATGATTTGTCAAGATCATTTCATACCTTTAGTAAAGGTCCTGCTGAGCAGATGGGCGGATCCCAAAGATTGTGCTAGACGGATCCCTACACTTAGGGAACCGTGGGATCCGGCAAACAGAAAATGCAATTGCAAGCATTATATTTCAAACATATCCTTAGAACATTTCACTAAGCTAAACATAGGGTCTTAAGGCAGATTAAGTCCTTATCAAAGATAGGTTGATCTTTCCTACTCATTCTAACTCACATAGATCTCACTCTAAGACGCTTGTAGATCTACCGTTTCGTTTTTAAATCCATTACTCTTCTGCTCTGAAAACTCACACCTCATTTTCTACTTGATCCCTCACATCTAGTCTTAGAAATCTTTCAATTATGGCAAAATTGATCATAAATCATCCTCACCTCCAAGTTGATCAAAGTTGATCAAAATCTAGTTTTCTCATCTCAAAGCTTCTAGGATATTTTCCAAAACACTATCCTAAGACACAACCTGATCTCTAGGATCATTTAGCTTCAATTGACACTCTAAATCTTTAGTGTCATCCTTGCTCATCCATTGGTACTCTTGAAAGTTCCAAATCCTTCCATAAATGACAATCATTAGCTACATCATTTATTACCTTCAAGTACTCAAGCATCCCTTCATTTAAAGCACTTAGGAGGACTGAAACACTCAAGATGAAATAGGTCTTAGATCTTAGAAACTTCATTTCCACTCTTTCATAGCTGCTAAGAGCCGGATCCCTAGGATTAGCCTAGACGGATCCCTCTGAGGAGGGAACCGTGGGATCCGGATGACAGTTTATGTCAAATATTGCAAAAACAATCATTTCAACTTATCTTCCTAACTCAAACACTCCATCTCATCTTAAATGAGTTCCTAGATCAGTGCAACCTCTGAAGTTGACTCTTGTGCATGTCAATCATCACACTCCATTGAATTCTAGTGGCTTAAGGCTTAAAAGCACTTGCCAAATCTCTTAGTTTATAAACCACCTTGTTAGGACCTCCATAGTCATTAATCTCATCCTAACTTTCAGCTCTTGCAAACTCTTGAAATCATCTCATCATGAGGAAAACCCCAAGTAGTAACTTATCCACCAAAGAACCACCCATGAAAAGAGCTCGTGTTATACACGAAATTTCCTCAACCGAATCATCTTCGGTCAAGCCAACAAATGATAGAATCCTTCATCATCCAATCAAACCAATTCCTAAAAGGATAGTACCCACAAAACTACCTTTGCCAAACACCACCATACCTCCTAGGCCAAACAATATCACCTCCACCAAACCATCACCATTGGTTCCTAGAGCTATTTCATTTACATCCCCACTATCATCACCACACCTCTACAATCTAGAGGACTTGCCTCCTAGAACGTCTCATCCACTTCCACCGACAACATTCTCCTCATTAGGAGGAATAATGGTTCAAAATCAAGGTGTTGAGTCAACACTTGCTCCAGCTTCCTTCTCGGCGTTTTCATCATATAATCCCATTTGGATTATGACAAATCATCAAAGTCAACCAACCGACCATATGGAAGTTGACACTTCTCTACCACCACCATCATTCTTGGTTGAGTCATTCTTAAATGCACCTCCACCAATCCCTCCATCGTTTGAAGCTCCACAAGCCGCTTCACTTGATCCTTCGAATCAAGCCATTTCATTTCATCCACCACCACTACCTAGCCATGACAAAGATTGCTATCATTGCCAACATGTTGAAAGTTTGATACATGAAGTACGAGAAGACCAACGTTTTCATGTTCTATCATCTCCTCGAACGTTTCGACGAGATTAAACCTAAACAAAACTTGAGCTAGAAGATTATAGTGGTGTCTTAGCTTCAAGCGTTAGGTGATCTAGAAATTCCTAGTCATGTATTGTCTATTTTCTTGTTTTTTGAGTCATGTATATCATAACTCTTGTTTATTAAATGGAATTACATGCTACTAGCTATATTTCTGAGTATGTGAGTATACTATATAATCCATATCTCCTTTCAGTATTAACATTTCTTGTTATACCAATCTTTCTGACTTTATTCATCATTGACGGATCCCTCAGATTTGCCTAAACGGATCCTTACTAGGAGGGAACCGTGGGATCCGTGAGACATAAATATTTCTTTCTACTAACTTGAATCACATTTGCAGGAAATTGTGAATTATACTTGATTTCTAACCTGTGTTTTGTAGTTATTCAGTTTACATATGAAGACTTTGATATCCTAAAGCTAGGGGGAGCTTTATGTCAAAGCAATACACTGCAAATTACTTGCAATACTAGGTTTACATTTCGTGACATCCCTTTGCAATAATCAAGGGGGAGCACATTCGTCTCGTAGACGATATCTTTTGCAAACAAACTAGATTAGTATCATTTACTTGACGCCCTTGCATAGGGATGGACTCGTCAAGGGGGAGTAAAAGACGAGATCCTTTCCCGTTATTTTCTCTCTATTCCTTTTTACTTTTTCTTTCACATGTTTTCTTAAAACAATTTGTTGCCTTCCTTCAAACACTTTTGTTTTGACAAAAGGGAGAGAAGAAAGTAAAAACTACAAATTCAAATTTTTACAATTTTAGCTTTTTCCTTAAAATAATTTTATGTTTTGTCATCAACAAAAAGGAGGAGATTGTTAATACAAATAAGCCGTAAAAACGTTTATTTATATTTTACGATCTTCTAATGTTTTGTCGATAACAAAAGTAAAATCATTTTAACGAAACAAACAAAATACGTAAATGGTTTGAACTAATAGTTTTCTAACACACTTACGCTTTCACATAAAACACTAAAACAAGTACAAGTGATTTTATGATTTAGATACATATGTACAACAACTAGTGTTTACATATTGGGTTAAACATATACTTAAACTAAGTATACTAAAATGGGTAAAAACTAAGTGTATGCTAAAATGGGTAAATACAAGTATATACTAAATGGGTAAATACTAGCAAATGGTTTTGACCCATAACCCATGGTTTTATATATACCACTTAACCAAGTTCATTGTATCCTTAAGATACATTGTATCTAGAAAAAAACCATGGATCAACCCATAACCCATGACCCATGACCCATAACCAAAAATACCCATGGGCAAAGAGGAGCGGACCACGGATCCCTAGCTTTGTGTTAGCCGGATCCCTTGTGGTAGGGATCCGTGGGATCCGGGGAACAGTAGGATTTTTCCTCTATAAATAGTGAGTCATTTCTTCATTATTTCTCACCCCTTTTCAATCCCTCTCTAACACACTTTCCCCCTGAGTTAAATCTCACTAACCTTAGATCCAAGAGATCTATGTTTGTAGTTTTGTTTTTGTGTGATCTTTTAGGTTCCTCTTAAAGGCAAGATCACCACCTTTGAAGTCGAGCAAGCTCAAGTCCATGAGTTGCCATGCTTCCTCATCATCAAGGCTATTGAAGTCTTCTTGTTGATGATTCCTTTCTTTCTTCAAAGAAGTGTAGTGTTGAAGACATTAGTGAAAGATGTCTCAAGAGTCAAGAAGAAGATATTAGTGAAGGGTATCTATTGTCTATAGGATAAAGCACTTGTGGTAGGTACTTAGAAGTCAAGACAAAGAAGCATTAGTGAAAGGTGCTTAGAAGTCAAGACAAAGAAGCATTAGTGAAAGGTGTTTAGAAGTGAAGACACAAGACATTAGTGAAAGGTGTCTTGTAGATCTAGTCAAAGGCATTAGTGAAAGGTGCCTTAGATGTACATTCGATTTGGTGTGTTTCGATGTACAAGATAGACTAGTATTAGATCCAAGGATATTGATATCTTTGATGATGTTGTAAAGGAGTAGATCTCCTTTGGGATTATTCGTTGGTGTAGTGTGGTAGTAGTTCCTCCATTGCAATGGAACTAGGTGCTTAGCCTAGTACCTAATAAAGGGTAGGCGATGATGTGAATGTGTAGTTCACCTAAGGTGTGAAAGAACTAGGTACTTAGCCTAGTACCTTATAAAGGGTAGGCGACATTGTGTAGGTGTGGTTCACCTTGGAGTGAAAGAACCCGGTGGTTAGCCTAGTACCGAAAAAAGAGTAGGCGACGTTGTGAAGGCTTCTCCGCCATAAGGAGATTGGTGTTGTGATTACAAACTCTCGAGTAGGTGACTCGGGGAGTGGAGTAGGGCAAGGAAGGTGACCTTGTAGCCGAACCACTATAAATACTTGCGTTGTGGTTTTGTGCTTGTTACTCTTATCTTTTCATTACTTACCTTTATATGTTTGTTTATCAACATCCAACACACACATCCAAATAGATTGACATAAGTCAATCTAAATATTTAAAAGGAAATTTTAAATTGGTAAAACTATTCAACCCCCCCTTCTAGTTTTCCACAGTAGGCCCTCTACCAATTGCTCCAGGAGGGGTAAAGTTCTTGGTCGTAGCCATCGATTACTTCACAAAATGGGTGGAGGCCAAACCCTTTGCATCAATCACAGGGAGGCACATGGAAACGTTTGTGTGGGAACACATCATTTGCCAGTTCGGAGTACCCCATATCATCATTTCAGATAATGGGAAGCATTTTGCCGAAGGAGTGTTTCCCGTGTTTTGCAGAGGCCTGAACATAAAGCAATCCTTCACCTCCGTTTACCATCCTCAAGGTAACGGATAGGTGGAAGTTACTAATAGGGACATCATCCAAGGCATAGAACGAAGGCTTGGATACAAACACCATGGTTGGGTAGATGAGCTACCTCAAGTACTCTGGGCCCACAGAATGCACACAAAGTCAAGTCACGGGGAGACACCTTTTAGTTTGACATATAGCACATAAGCTGTCATCCCTTCGGAAGTAAGTGTCGAAACAGAAAGGGTCATGAACTTCGAAGCAACAGACAACGAAGAAAGACCCCGCAGCAATCTAGACCTACTCGAAGAAAGAAGGGAAATAGCCTCGATCAGGGAGGCTATCCACAAATAAAAGATTGAAAAGTACTACAACAGCAGGGTTCGACCTTCAACATTCAAGCCAGGAGAATACGTCCTCTGACTCAACAGTGCAAGTAAAGCTGAGTATCAGGGTAAACTAGGGCCTACATGGGAGGGGCCCTACGTAGTCACGGAAGCATATGGCAACAGAGCCTACAAGCTGGAAACCCTTGATGGAGACGCTATTGATAGGACTTGGAATGACACTACCATTCGTAATTTTTACATATGAAACTTACAATGTCTAAGGACATTTTTTAATTTGCTTTGAATCAATGTATTTTCGTTCTTCTCACTTGGGGAAAGAAGCATTAATGGTACGCATCTAGTATTCATTTCTTAAAATGATGTAATCCTCCCTACCCACTTAATGATATAACACGTTTCCCTCAAATCTCTTGTTTCGTTCAATACAACAAAGATTTGTCCACCAAGTCGTTTTTATAAGTTTCAATGTCGAAGGGATGTACAAAGACTAACAATACGTCTTGCTCATATGCTTAACATCCATCTCAACTTCACATTAACTTTCTTACATGGTCTTAAGGTATTCCAAGCCTTTCGCTACCCAAAGAATTAAGATGGAGTGGGTCGCAACCCTCTGTCAGCAATTAAATTATCCGATTGCTATATTCTTGGTGAAGTAATTACACACAATGAGGCATGCATCTACCATACGCCTTAGGTTGTAAAAGTTTTACGTGCAAATGAAACGTAAAGAGAAGAATCAAAGATAGCAAAATATAGGCCCTAGTGGCCATCATGTAGACATTCATTTACAACTAGTATAACTAGTCCAACAGGTCGTAGCCTTAACGATCAACAAACATATATTGTCTTAGGCCAAGGCTTTCACCACATACATAAAAGTAACTTGTTTCATCAGGCATATTGCCTGGAAAGAGACATAAAGACATATTGTTTGAAACAGGGTACATACCACCGTGAGGGATCAAATTACTACCACATGGTAGCCTTCATCATATCTTGGAATGTGTTGGATCAGTAGAACCTGGGGATGGGACCTTGGGAGATGGCGTCCTCTTGGAAGGAGAAGCAGGCTGAACCGTCATTGGCTTCTTTGCCAACAGGTCCTCAATGGAGGCCGTTGGGTCCTTTGTCGCCTCAGCAAGGAATGGGAACTCCGCAGTGGATAAGGCATTGCCTGCGTCATCGTATTCCTGCCCATAGGTTGCCCTATAGTATGGAACACTTGCAAGTTTCACCGGTTCACCTGTCTTGGCCACCTCCTCCAAAGTAGTGCATTTGCCATGAAAAATGGCTGCATTCACCAACTTACCAATCATAATGCCCACATCATCACTATGGTACAACTCCATAGCAATGTATGGGATGACTTTGGTCACCAGATCAACCCTATCTTTCTTGAGTATTTTCAAACGAAGATCCAACCCATCTAACTTCTCCCTAAGCTTGATCTCTTGGTCAATCAGCTTTTCCCTCTCTTCTTCAAGGCCTCCACACTTGGTAGTCAGAACGGAAATTTGCTCTTTGTAGCCTATGACCTTCGCGCCTTCGAGGGATAGCCTGCTGCACTCAGCTCGGCTTTTGGCCAACTGACCCTTGAGCTTCTCCACATCTGCTCGGAGATCTTGGACCAGGGGATTTTTGTCGAAGTCCTCCATAACATCTTCATACTTTTCCAGCAGGTCTGTGTACTGCTTGTCCCTAGCTTTCTCCCTGGCAAGCATGACGTCCATCTCTCCCCTAGCCTTGGTGACTGCACGAAGAAGCTCCCTCGTCCTGGTGTTGAGCTGATTATCCAATATGCATTGTCTTACATAGCTCTTATCATGAAGGTCGCAGAGTCTTTCCAAGGACATGTTATCCATAACCCCCTTCCAGCTAGATGGGGTCACACGCTCAACGAGTAGGTGACAAGCTAGGGGTGACGGAAGCTCCTTCATATCAGGGAGGCCTGCAACATAAATTAACTTGTTAGTATAACACAATATGCAGATAATTTTTTGCAACAGGGAAGAGGACTTACCATGAATATCATCAGTGTTGGGCCCTTCGATGGCTGGAAACACCACAGCCTTACCCTGGGCACTCTTCTGCCGGGTAGTTCGAGAGGGAGGAGTGGGCAAGATAAGCTTCCTCTATGATGCAGACTTAGCAGCCTTCGAGCTCGTACCCTTCCTGCTTCGGACCCTATCCCCTATGCCAGAGGGTCCTACGATAGCCAACGGTTCCTCTGAGGCAGGGTTATCTGAGTCTGCCACATGCTCAACTAACTGGTCTTCAACATCTACAGGCTCTTTTTCTCTCGCAGAAGGAGCAGATGACACAGGCTCAATAGGTTGGGCATCAACATCATTGTTGTTAACAGACATCGAAGGAGAACCCACACCATAGCTATCCTCTTAGGGATCCTTCGGGAGAAAGCTGACTTCCTTAGCACCACCAGCAACAACAAAATTTCTGAATGACATTTCTGCAAAAAGGAAGGAAACAGATAAATATCAGAAAGATAAGTTCCTATATCTTATTATAATTGAAAATTTACATACTTTCTCCACAACACACAATCTCAGGATGTAACGGAGACCCCTCCCAACTTTCAGCAAGGCCAGCCATAAACAGTAATGCCTCAAGAAAGGTCTGGCAATCAGCTGAATGTCGATCTAGGCGCTGATACAGGGGATTCCTCCTCATAGTATAGGGCAGGGGATCATTAAACCTCTTCTCATCATACTGAAATTCTGGGTTTAGCAAAGCAGGGTATTGTGGAGGTACAATGGTATCTTGGTTGAAAAAGAACTTTCCTTTCCAGTTTCTGATATTTGTAAAAGGCCTATCAATTAGAATATGCACATCCCGTTCACCACTTTTGGCCAATGTCAGCCAGTCTCCTCCAGGGTACAGATTCAAAAACCCTCTAAGCACAGTCAATGACGGTTCATACCCATACGCTTTACACATGACAATGTACGTTGTAAGCTTGGCTAGGCCAAACGGGTTGGACCTAGATATGTGTACTTCATAGTATTGAAGGAGCTCTAAAATCAGGGGATGAAATGGTATCCTTAGGTTGGAGGTGGTGAATGCATGGCTATACAAGCCTACATAGTTCTTTGGGGCATCATAAATAGCTTGATTTTGCTGGGTAAGATGACTTTATATTCTTTGGGAATAGGATAATCAGTAAGGAAAGCTTTAAGCTCTTCCCTGGTCAAGGTACAACCTTGTTGCCTGATTACGAACTTCTTATTGGCAGACATGGAACTTCTAATCAACAAAAAAGTATTGAAAACGTAGTGATACGAAGGAATACTTTACATGTTTGTTCGAAAGCTCGTTCGAAAGACAACTTAGTGGTGTAAATTTTGGGCGAGGGATAAAAATGAGTTAGGGTTTTACTATTCTTGATTTTATATACCCTCTCGCATGTTAAATCCTAGCCCTACACGTGTCCTAAGATATCACCTAACTTTTGGATTTCAAATCCCTTTTAAATTTTGAAGGGACGTTTGAATTTACCGAGATAGGGGTGGTTAGGATAAGTACAAGCATTAATTACGGGGTCAACATATATTTGACTTTTCATCTTCATTAAATTTTGTGACGGAGGGGAGGTTTCATATATATTTTTGAGTCGTAAGAAATATTTCTAGTTCTTACATATCACTTTCGACTGGGGGTTGATGACGTACCCTCCGATCAGGTCGAAGGACACCCTTTCGACCTCAGTTGAATTTGTATTACGAAGAACCAAGTCTTTCTTCGTAAGTCATTGGTGGCGTAAAATCATTCATCCTTGATATGGTTACTAGTTGAGAATTCGCCAGCCGAAGGCCTATGCCCTTCGGATTCTTCTCTTGAAGGCACTAAGACAAAGGAGAACATTGACTTGGTCTTCCCCCACGTTCCCACTATCTCCTTAGCTTCCCCACCAAGATAGAGAGAGTAGGGAGGAAGCCCTAGCGGTTACCATAAATCATGAGACGCCCCCATGATCTCCGAAACGTGCGTAAACACTCTCCAAGCTTATTTCTTCATCTATAAATAGGTTGGACGAGTCATTTCAATGGTATGTTCACTCAACATAGTACTTCACATAAACTACATTACTTACAACACATATCACATACTTACTCTCACGACGGAGGTGGTTCGCAGGGTCCAACCTGCATGATCACTAACAGTGTCTACTATTTCTTATTGCAGATTGGCTACAAGTTTGGCGCAAGCATATCACCCCTCATACCCTTCGATCACCATCAAATGCCTGATCGTACGAATTATTGTACAATCAGTAAGGGAGCACGAGTTGTACACTCGGTTGAGACCCATGAGTCTCGTTCGTCCTTTTGGTTCTGGTCAAGAGGGACAAACAACCTAACAACAAGTCAAAAATGAAATATAACGAGTTGGTATCGAATGTGTCGTATCGTTTCCCGTGTGTGCATTTCATTTATTGTTTTGATGTATTTGTTGTGGATTTGTTAGTAGAAATGGAGGATTAATGGTGTTGGAAAACCCACCGGGACCAAGAGGTCCAGTTTAGGTTGCGTAGGGATGAAACCGAGAACCCAAAGGACCCCAAAGTCCGGTTTTAGGTCGCGTTTGGTTAAAGCCGAGAACCCCAAAGGACCACGAGGCCCAGGTTTGGTTGTTGTGTAGTCTAATTTGTATGTTGTTGTTGTTGTTTGGAGTAACCGGGACCAAGAGGTCCGATTGAGTTGCGTTTGGTTGAGCCGAGGGGGAGCCAAAAGAACCATTAGGGTTCGTTTGGTTCGCGTGGAATTTACCGTGGCCAAGCCGAGACCATTAGGGTCTCGGCATTGGATTCAGAGGCGGTTTTATGTTTGTTGGATGACGGGGACGATGGTGAGTGGAATTGGAGGTTGCTTGATACGTTGTCGAGACGTAGGTTTAGGGTCGGTAACGAGTGGAAATATATATTTGGACTCGAAATTTTACATATATATATATATATATATATATATATATATATGTGTGTGTGTGTGTGTGTGTGTGTGTGTGTGTGTGAGCTTTGCGCAACATCGTTGTTACCGTGACTTTTTAGTCTCGGTTGACCCCGACAACGCCGTAACATGGACTTATATTATTTATTGGACAATATGACATATAAAAAGCCGAGAGTCATGACTCAGACTTGTGAACTCGAGACGGATAATAACTCGAAATGTAAATTGAAAACTTGACGTAATATATATATATATATATATATATATATATATATATATATATATATATATATATATATATATATAAACTTGTAAACAAACTAGAAAATAAAATTTATAAGTTCTTGTATTAAATATTTAGTAACAAGACACAACTTGGTATTCGATATTTTAAAAGGGGACTAACGACTTAAAAATGGAAAGGTTTTATAATAATGAGTTATTAAATGTTTCGATGGCACATTTGAATAAAAGTGTCATTAAGGAGAGTTTAGTGATATATTTAGCATTTGCATGGGTTACGAATGACTTGACATTAATATATTCAACCCACGTAGGTAACGAACTTGTCGGGTTAATAAACCAAATAAGAACCCATTATATACATCGGACAAACTTATTAATGGAAAAATTATCCTTACGACCCGCTAGGGTCGTGATATGGTTTTTGGAAAGATAAGTACAATAAGTAAATGGTTGAGTTTATCGAGTTGGAAAATTCGATAAGTTCCAACGATTTAATTTAAAAGACTTATTAACCTATAAAGCTTGTCACATAGAGGTCACATTGAATTGTCGTGTTTATGCATGGGTATCTGGTAGAGAAAATCATTGGAGTCTTATTGAGTCGACACCACTCGCAATGATACCAACCATTTCTAACTAACATGAAAATGAGATGTTTTGGAAATAAGAGATGGAATATATCCGGGGATAGAAAATATTGAATTGGAGATATATTAAAGACAAAGTTACATTCTAGGTTGTGCTGAGTCCGTGGTTGCCGTTACTTGTTAACTGTTATTCTGATTTTGCTATTGGTTAACTTTGCTCTGCTGGAAATCAAGATGAGTTTCATAGCCCCATTTTTAACTATGTTTTTATCTAAATTGGGGTGAAAAGCATGCTACTATTTTTCCTGGACCTGCTTTTACTCTTTTGATTTGCTTATGTGTTGACTAGTAAATGATAGATATGTGGTAGATATTGACTTAGCAATCCCTTGCTATAACTATGTGACCTAGCTAATAATAGATGTCTACTCCGACCTAGACCAGGGTAGCATTGATGTCAGGCTTTGCTACAACCGTGGTACTTGGCTAGAGTCGCCTGAGGCCCTGCTGAGATCTCGATTGTGTTATTGGAAGGATTGTTGATGGAATGCGATTGGAATGTTTATTGTGTATATGTCTTAGTCTCACATAGCAAATAAAATATATCAGGTCCACTACTGAATTTATGATTAAACCTATGAACTCACCAGCGTTAGCTGACCTTTTTAGCATGTTTTCTCAGGTAACTAAGATGATACTCGGATTGATTGTTTCTTGGAGGCTTGGCAGAAGGGGCATGGTTGGAGGATCACTTTAGACTCTGATAATAATGTGGACCTACTTTACAATTTTTTTGGGGCCTTACTTTTGAATGTTTTGAAATAAATGTAACCGGATAAATATTTATGGGATTGGTTATGAACGATTTATGCTATCTTGTTTTCCTATACTTGTGTTGTGTACCAATCCAGTAGCACCCCGAAAGCTTGATTAAGTCTTCTGCTATACCAAATTTTGGGGGTGTTACAGATGGCTATCAAAGCCAAGGTTTTAGAGAACTAGGTACTTATTAAAACCTAATTTATAACCACTTTTTATAAAACTTGATCCTTAACCGACGCATGCCAGTCTGCCAAGCCGAAGCCTCTTGAATTGAGAATGTTATGAACTGCAATGTAATTATTGAAATGTTATGAATTGCTACGTGATTATTGAAATGCAATGAGTTACTATATGACTGTCGAGCTTAGAATATTGTGAGGTTGCGATATGTTTGATATGTCTTGGAAATTATATGGAGTTTTGGTTATATGAAAAAATGACAAATCAACGCTACTGCGATTGTTATGTTTCGGGGATATGTTTAGAGTCATGCACTAGTTATACTAATAACATGAACTTGGAATTATGCAGAACCTAAAATGAGAAAATGTTGATTTAGGCGAGATAAGGTGACATTAATTGGAAGAACCATGCTAGGATGGAGTTACGGGTTGGTTTCACATTAATAAACCAGACCGATGCGGATATTGAACTTGTTGGGTTGACGAATCCAATAAGGTTGATAAGCGTGTTGGGGAATTATTATTAGCTTAGAACCCACCCTTACGACTCATTAATTGCGCATGATGCCCTAAAAATATGATAGGTATAAACCGCTATTGTCACAGACTGTGTCTCCTCCCTATCCAGTCCTCACTCACTTATATCTCTTTCGTCGGCATTTCTCGCATTCCAGTCATGTTCATGATGTTCTCCATATATCAACATATCGTTCTACTTCGAAATAGGACATCCGCCCCATGCCTTCAAAAGGCTTATTCTAACGACACATATGACTCCGCCTCAGAATGCAACAAATTGAAACACATACTTGGTATGTGTCTCATCGCGATTGCATCTCGAGAAGAAAACAATCGGGTATGGATTTTACATACTTTAACTTGAGGAGTTCTCAGTTAAAGGGGTTATGATCCCTTACCATCTACTGTCACCATCCGTCGTAAATTCATGCGATAGTTTGACGACATCTATTCGAATTGTTCGAAACCCACACACATCCAAACTCTTGGATTGTGGAACCTCGAAGAAGCCCGTATGGCTATAGGAAATCGCATTCGTACCCTGACAACTAATATCCATCTTAGCCACCCATTCTCGACACTCGCCTCCCATTTGTGACTAACCCCGCCTAACACCCGTATTTTTTTTCCGTTATAGAACGATGGCCCCCAGACGAAACACGACTAGGACAACCTGGACACCCGCAGTTGGCACTCACGCAAACCCTTGGATACCACCTGCAGCCGCCATCGACCCTTAGGGACGACTCTTGATTAACCCCATTCAAGTGATCAACAACCAGATTTTGCACAACGTCGCGATCGCCAACCAAAACCTGATGGAGCACGTGGCCCATCGGGTGGCCGAACTTCTAGCTATAACGACACGTCCGAACCTCGCTATCCAAAGGTCGGGATGGAGGAAGGATGAAGACCGGAGTCACATCTTCCATAATTTTAGTAAGTTGGTGTCGACTCAATACAACTGTACAGGAGGGGCCACTGCCTTAACCCAATGGTTGAAGGAAGTGTAAATTGCCTTTACAAAGTGCCGGTGTGAGATGGAAAGCATGGTAGACTTTGCTTCCTCCATGTTGCGAGGTGAAGCCTAGATGCAGTGATGCGCTCACTTCAAGACCGTCGGGACTAATGCGGCCACGCAATGTCATGGAAGGAATTTAAGGAGATGTTGTTTAAGGAGTATGACCCAGATGACAAGGGCAAGGAGTTAGAGGTTGAGTTCTTGAATCATAGGATGAAAGGCACTGACTTGCAAACCTACACTCAACACTTCTTGGAGCTGATCTAGTTGCGCCCCAAGTTGGTAGAAAGCAAGGCTTGTGAGATCTTGCATTACATTGGGGGATTACCTCAAGCAATTCGAAACGATGTAAGCTCGGCTGAGACAGCAAGCCTCCATGACGCCATCAATTAGGCAAGGGCCCGTATGGACCCAGAAATTGGAGATGCCGTTACTGGAATAGTGAAGAACAAGAGGAAATGGGAAAATCGTACGAAGGAGGAGATACCCCAGAAGCGGCAGGAGGCCACTAAGATGAAGGCTGATGGGTACAAAAGGAAGGAGAGCTACCAAGGAACAAACCATACTGTAATGGCTGCAGACAACATCACTACGAGGAGTGTAAGTTGATGTACGACAGATGCTTAAAGGTGGGACACCTAGCGAAGTATTGCGGGTCCACCAGACAACCCTCGAGACGGTTTGGAATGCAGAGAAATTTCCTTAGTACGACATAGGAAGACTTATTTTATTTCTACCGTCTGTAAGAATTGCCCCGTGATGCGACGACCCTGGTGTACCCTAATTTAGAGCGTAATCATACGCAACTTTGGAGTATCTAGGATTATTTATTTTTATTTACCGTCTTCTACATGATCCTTTCTTTTCATCATCTTCAACTCGTAATGCCCAAATCCTTATATCAAGGACCGTCAGTATCCTTATCGCCTATAGTTGCAAATGTCATGCTTCATTCTGCCTTCATATCTTCGCAAGAATTCATTACCAACTCTAAGACTGATTGGCATCACATCACCAGACCAAAATTTTACAAAGACTAGCCACCTATGTATAATTGAGGTACGGATCATGTCATGCCGAGAATTACTACCACTTAGTCCATTCGTAGCTGACCTCATCTAGCGTAGGACTAGGACCAGAAGAGAGAAATTACGCCGCTCACAAAGGAAGAAACCTCGTAACTTCTTTAGATGCTCTACGACTTCGATGTTCCGGGATCCCCGATGTCAACTTGGCAAAACCGAAATTTGGACGACCTCCGATGGTTCGTGATCTCGGACGTGGTCGAAAGGTGGGTGGCAACCATGCCAACTCGTACGACGACAAATTTAGAATCCACAATCCCAGTCGCATCCTTGGCAATAAGAGACAGGAAATGACGCCGAATCGACCAATCGACCGCTAGCAGACGATCGACGTCAGTCTATGCAAACCTGCCCTTCACGTTTGCGAGCGAAATGCCCCGTTGAGACCAGCCGACCAGCAGGAGTGAAGGTACGCTTTATAGAAAAGAGGCGGCAGTAAGCGCCAATTACTCGCAAGCCCTACTCTGACCTGCCAAATTTGAATCGACGACGAGAATCCAATGCACGCAAGGGGATGAGGAAAAATTCCGAGAGCGCCTAGCTAGACCCTAAGCTTGCATATAAAAGAGAAGCAATGGTAGACTAAACTCACGAAGCGTAAGGTTTGAGTTTAGGTCATTGACCTTGTGGTCATGTAAATAGTATTTACATGGACTTCACCATGAGTGAGTCACTAGGAGACTTAGCTGTCCCCACTCTCTGGGGTGGGAAAAAGTCAAGACTTGGGCTAGCTGGAACGATACTATAGATCTTTCTACGGTATCCAGAAGCAAAACCTTAATCGGGCGACTTGAGGGGTAAGATGAGAAACCCAAGGAGGAACTGGGAAAAAACGTCATAATTGGAACTGGGCGCGGTGTAATATACCTAGCCTTGCTTACCGGGAGGAAATGGAGATGTTGTTGTGAATTAACGACCAGTAGAGGGAGGAATAGTGGCGCCCCTCGTCAAATCGAAGACAAGCGGGGAGAAATATTCCATGCTTGGTATGGTATAAGGTGTAGTAAGCCATTCGCAGAGCTAGGGGAGTTCTCGTAAGAGTACAACCACCACGGTCCCGTGGGATGACTATTGGTTTACTCGACCGCCCGATAGCGAGGAACAAGCGGGGTGAAAGGGAAGGATCGACACCCATATAAGAATGACACAATAAGTGGACTAGATATTTCTCCCAGGAAGTGATAGTGAGCAGATAAGATCTAAGAAGTGTAATCGAAACACCCCAACCGCCGCAAGTCGAATGGAGCATACCAAGGCCAGAGATGGATTAGGAGTACCGACTAAAACCCAAGATCGTCATATTAACCCTGTACATTCTTCGTAATCGAAGGAGAGGATAGTATGGGCACTCTCGACCACCCATACTCAGGAGAGAAGACACCGCCATAGCACTGAATGCTGATCCTAAACACAACTAAACTGCACGTCCACCCTACATCAGGACTTTAGGGATAGATAAATCGCCAAACGACAAAACAATACCGCTAGGGGCATCAGATGGCCGAAGTGATGACCCCTTCCTGCCGATAGACCGAACCCGAAGACGAAAGACCTTTTGTGTTAGATACATCCCGGAGACCGTTGAGGAGATCCACTGGAGTAGGTGCGGAAAACAACCAGGAATAATGGCGATTGGGGGAATCCTTAAAGAAGAGGAGATACGACTAGGAACCATAATAAGTTTGAAATCGTTACACCACGACCCGCCGAAAGTTCGATTTGGAATCAGATCTGTACCGCGAAGCACACATGATGTTTCCGGGACGCTGCAAGAATTACGAAACACCCAATGTGCCGAATCCCGAAGGGAATATCCGATAGGAGCCGACCCCGCGAGTCCATAAATATTCCTTTCTAATATGACAGTCATCGAAACCTAGTCAAGGAGCTTATAGAAATCTTAGAATTTGAAGATCTAACAAACTAAGCAGAATAGGGACTCCTATCATCAGGTTTCACAAAATTTCCTGAAATAATCTTCCACTCACACGGTCACGTGAGGGGTGGAATCAAGTGAATCCATCTTTAATTCTTCTGAAATCATGATGAGTAACCTGATTTGAAACCCGGGACGGGTTTCTTCTGAGGATGGGAGGCTGTGACAACTTGGAAAAATTTAGAAAACTTAGTTATATATGCCGTCATAAATTTCCCGGGAAACCCGAAACATAGGAACCAGTGTGAGTTATGTGATCCCGTACTTGATTTATTATGAGCATCTTTGATATGATTCGTGAATGATTGTGTTACTAAATGAATTATGTATTGTAGGGAATTATATTTTGTAAAACAGATTTAAGATTGTTTAAGTCTGTTTAGTATTAATTCTGTTAGTATGATAGTTAAGTCTGGTAAGATAGAATTAAGTTTGTTAGTGTTAAGTCTGTTAGTTAAGTCTGCGGTACTATGTGGTTAAGTCCTGCGTAACAAAGTGTTGATAGTTAAGTCTGTTTATGATAAAAACATAACAGTTTGTTAGATTTATATTAGGAATGGATATGTACGCGTAGAGATATCTTAGGAAGAGATATCTTTACCCTTCCACAAGTCTTGTAATCAATTTCCTTGGTGTATAAAAGGATCCCTAAGGTATTAGGTTAAGGTACGAGTTGTAAGCTTTAACCATTGATAAAAGTAATCAATAGAAAATACGAAGTTAGTATATTATTTTGTTCTTCATACTTATTGTGGCAAGATTCCGCATTAGCACATTAAGTTCTTGTTAAGAGTTCTTCACATAGTGAATTTGAATTTATTCAAGTTTACTATAAGCAATACAAAGGCTACTTAGATCCATAACTTTTGGACCTACAAGTGGTATCAGAGCCTATAGAAGGACTCTGCTGTTGAAGATACACAAACATAAACACTCATTCCAAACCAGAAAACATCAAACATGTCTAAAAAAGCAAGTGAAAAAGCAACTGAAACCTACTCTGACCACCCAGTGATGAAGAATCCAACCATGAAGATGGAACATACAACTCTCAACCTAAACAACCCCAAATCACAAATACCACAACCATCTCCAACATGAAGCTTTCACCATTAAAGAAAGATGATATGACATTTGGGCTATGGAGATGGAGCACTATCTAGAATACACTGATAATGAAGTGTGGAAGGTGATACAAAAAGGAAACTCTAAAAAGAGGGTTTCCAAAGGAAAAGATGACACTTTCTCTGTGTTGCCACCTGTTACTGCTGCTGAAATTCTAGTTGTAGAGAAGGAAAGAAAGGCCAAGAATATCTTGTTAATGGCACTTCCCAAGGAGCATATCAGATGTTTTCATGGGATGGATGATGCAAAGGAGATCTGGAGGCAATCAAAGTAAGATTTGGATGGAATGCTAATTCCAAGAAGATGCAAAAGGCTGTCTATAAACAACAGTTTGAGGCCTTTGCTATTTCCAGTTCTGAAGGATTAGAGAAGGGCTATGACAGTTTTCAACAACTACTATCACAATTAGAGGCCTATGGTGCTGGTGTTTCTGATGAGGATGCAACTCACAAATTCCTCAGGTCTTTGCCACAAGAATGGTCAAGTATGGCAATGACCATGAGGACCAAGCCTGAAATTGACATCATGTCAATTGATGATCTTTACAACAACCTAAGGGTTTTTGAACAGGAAATCAAGAATGTGTCAAAACCATCCTCTTCCAGCTCTCAAAATGTTTCTTTTGTCTCACATGGCAAGAGTAGTACAAACCATATTAAGTCTGGTGGTAGTTATAGTACTTCCTCATTAGGTACTATAGAAAGAGGGGCACCTGCTGGATTTGCTGATCAGGTTATCTACTCTCTCTTTTCTAGATCATCAGAAGAGATGGATCTCCTCAATGAAGATTTGGAGTAGATCAATGATGCAGATATTAAAGAGATGGATATAAATTGGCAGATAGCTATGATTGCTATCAGGATGAACATGTTCTTTAAGAGACATGGTAGAAGAGTTCGTTATGATCCAAAGACTCCAGTTGGCTTTGATAAAAAGAAGCTTGAGTGCTACAACTGCCATCAGGCACGGGCACTTTGCAAAGGAATAAATCTCGGTGGCATCATTAGGAAGAATAAGGAATTCTCCTATCAAACAAAGGAAGGTACGAGAAGAAGGAAAGTCAAAAGGTTGGGTCACACCATGGATGGAGGTGCTATCAATTAGGGAGAACATGCTGAAGAGGAGTCTACCAATCACTCTGCTTTCATGGCCATTGGCTCAAAAAATGAGGTATCTTTATGTTCAAAACTATGTGTTGATACATATAACCAACTTAAAACACAAAGTGATGAGTAATTAACTCAGTTGAGAGAACAGGAAACACAAATTCTAGCTTATACCAATGCAGTCAAAACCTTAGAAGCACAAATTTCAAATCTTCAAAAACAAAATTGATTTCTAAATGAAAAACTAATTTTTCTAGCTAATGATAATTTTTCTAAGGATGAAAAGCTAAAGAAATATAGAAGAATTGGTATGAAAGCACAACATGAAAGAGACGAGTTAAAGAAAATAGTTGAGTCTTGGGGAGAGTCTTCTAAGAATCTACATAGGCTAATTAATTCTGGCATGAGCTATCACTGTAAATTGGGTATAGGTCATGAGATTAAATCAGATAGTGAGGTTTTAAGTTATGAGGAAGAGATGAAACCTGGTATATTTGTTAGTTCAGAAGAAGATTATGTTGGTAAACCACTTTATAAAAGATTTTTTTGTTGGAAACGCTCCTAAACTATATTTATAAGTGTTAGTCATTTATATGTAATAGGTTGCCTTAATATGACTTTTATGTTAGTAATTAAGGCTATACTTATGTAGAAAGCCCATAAGCCTATGCAAAAGCCCAAAAGGCCAAGGAAAGGACTAGATGTGTTGCCCTAGCTCCCTTCCCCTATAAATACTTGTTTACTTCTCATTTGAGAAGTGTTATTCACTTCATAAATCCTACGTATAACCTTTCCTAATCATACGTGTGTATTTTGTGTTCGACCTTCTATATTCATCTCATTTCTATCATCTACATGCTTGTGTTAAGTTATGGTGACCTAAAAGTGGTATCATACGCCATCTAGTTGGGTGAAACTCTTTTGTTTTTTGAAGTTTTATTGTCTATGCGTAAGGTTGGCTCATTCTTCATATTTCTCACGCATAAAACTTTGATTTTTACACTTGTAAACTCAAGATTCTTATGGGTTAAGGTTTATTAAGTGTTAAGGTTTCTAGTTTTTGCAAAAAGTTTCAAGCTTTACGTGTTTTTTATGCAGGTTTTACTGACCAGGTTTTAATATTTATATAGTCTCGTTATACCTATGTGTTGATCCCAGTTGAGCAAACGATCTAATATAGAAACTGACTTAAAAAAAATCTTATTAAGTATTACGCGGAATTTAACACTTAACCTTAAGAAGAAGAACAGTTAACATTCAACACTTCAATATTATTTATTATCTGAATACTCTTCAGTATTAGGGTTTTTCAACCTTGAAGTGTATCGACCTTAGATATATATCTTCAGTATATCTAATCTCTAACCTAGGACCTCCTTTTATAGACTAAGGAGTCCTTTTACATAATACAATACGTAACCTACAAGATAAATATCTTTACCATATTTATCTAATACAATAAACTAAACCGACTATACAAAACACTAGTAGTGGTTACAATATATCATCCGTGGTTACACATTACTACTAGCCGTGGTTGTCTTTATCGCGATTTACATACTTCTTGCGTGGTTATATCAAACCGTCCGGTGGTTCCGAGTACTTAAAGTAATTCATGATTCAAGGAACCAAAAACCAACAATCCTCCCCTAAACTTGATACATTCCAACAGAATTCTCAAGTTTCCTTTAATCTCAAAACATCTGAAATGGAGGATGTAGCCAAACACTTATGAGATTTAGAATTGTCTCATATTTCTTCAACAAATCATAGCAAACTTGCCATCATAGGTTACAGACATCTTGATAATACCAGTTTCAACATCACGAGCAATAATTCAGGACTTATTCAATAGGATATTAACCTTCTACAAGCATGTGAATAACTTTTCCGAGAAAGCTTAAAACATGAACTCCACAAGTTTGATATAAAAACCATCTTGTTACATTACCATTCTAGAGTCCTTTCCATTCGAGGTTCATCATGAGTTGGTTCAAATAAAATCTTCAAATTATAATAGACCAGTCTCTCATGATTCGGTTGGTGTTGCTTCACCAAACTTATGCTTGTAAAGTCTCCAAAGATTCATCCCTTTCAAAATCTTGAAGCATTTGTGAAAATTTATTATACTCATAAACTTCATTGTTGAGTCTTTGAATTTTTCAAACTCCTTCACTTCCATCATTAAGCTTAAACTCATAAGAAACAATTTGATTAATATCTGCAACTTCTTTCAATCTTTTAGAATCAGATGTCTCTTGAATCTCAGATTTTCTCTTTCTCTTACTTTGCATCCATTCATCATGCTTCTTAATCCACTCTTCTTCCTTCTCGAATTCATTGGGCCGTAATCATCATGATTAATCTTCATACATCTTTCATAAATCTCAAGAATTCTTTCAAAAGAACATTTACTAAGATTTTCAGAAATGTGAATGCTTGAATTCTTAATAATTTTCATTAATACATTCCTCATATGTGCCATTGAAAGAGGTTTCTTTCTTATAACATGCTTCCTTTCTTTACCAACCTTTCTAGCCCATTCACCCAAAAGCCTAGCTTTTTCCTTATCATCCAACAAATTCCATTCTTGTGCAGTATATTCATCATGTATTTGTTGAGAAGCTTGAAGAAAGTTTTGTGATTCATACCATATAGCTAACATTCTCTGACTAGATTCCTCTTCTTTCTTCTCGCTTTTCTCTGCTTTTTCTTCAGCAACCATATTTTTTACAAACTCTCATGATCTAAGCTTTGTTCTCTTTAGATTTAAACTTCAACTCTTGTACTGCAACCCCTTTACCTTTTCCAACATCAGATTGAACCACTTTCTTCTTCAAAGGTTCACCAATAACTAAAGTTTTTCCTCTGGGTTTGGGTTTAGTTAGTAGATTGAATGATATCATGTGTAGAAATAGATGAAGTTTGCTTAGATTTATCAATGTACTAGCAGCTTCTTTTCTCAACCTCTTAGACTTAGGTGGTGATACAGAGAGAGTTGTGACAACAGTGGAAGTGGTTAGGATAGCAGTGGGTATGATTTGTAGTATAGTTGTAGTGGTTATAGTTGCCATGTCTGCTACAAAGATGGTTAGAAGTGTACTAACCGTGGTTTCAGCATACCATCCAGTTTGTGTTCTCAGACTACATCTTCTACAACTTTCTTCACATTTTCAAGAACTGCCTCATTCCCATCTTTATCCGATACCAAAAATGTTTGATCTCCACTATCAACATCTTCTTCCATAGATACATTAATGCCTCCCTCAATTCATGCCTTCACTCCTCCCTGCTTATACATCCTCATATTCAGAGAGGAGAGGAGTCCACCTTCTTTTCCTCAGTAGCTTTTAAGCGCAAGCCTGTGCCTTTCATCTTCCAAAACCAAAACCCGCGGCTTCAAGCGCTAATATCCTTTTCATGAAACCAAGCCAATTCCTTGAGATTCGAGATCGCTCCTCCATCTTGGTACATTTAGCCGCCAATTCATTTAAGCGCTCAAGAATATCCTCCCCACTCGACTGTGTGAACCGGGTCCGAGAGGTGGTTCATTGGAAAATTCATCGTGTACAAACTCGAATCCGCCAATTCATGTTCATGTTCCAACCTATCTCATCACTTCAGCTGGTTAATCGCCCGAGAGGTGAATCCTTGGATATAGAAAACATAGCATCGACCGGCCTAACATCTATGCACCCCTCAGATAGCCAAGTGGCTAGATTCCTCCACTGTTAAGTTCAAGGAACTTCCACATTAGAGTTGCCAAAGGTTGGGTCTTATTTATGTTTCCACTATCTCCTGACAGATCTAATCATGTATCAAGAGGAAGCCCTTCCAATCATGTCACCTTTCACCACCTGTGACAAATCATGAGCAACACCACTAGCACTAGCCTCGGGTAGCTCTGCCCTTCAATCTCCTAGTGAAAACAATGGTTGTAATGGTTTGAGATTGACTAGAATGGGTTGAGATACACTACCGTGGACAAAGGAATCATAGGATCAAAGTGGTTGCAGCTGGTGTAGAATCCTCATCAAACTCATGATCGGGACAAAGGAATCATATGAGGAAATAAAGGAACATCTATAATGTTTACATTTTGTGGTCGATTCCTCATATGCAAAAACCTTAGAAAGCATATGATTTACTTCATACTCGAAAGTATGCTCAACAGCTCCTCTATTTGACTTTCCACAATCAATTGAACAAACCTAGGATACAAATAGTATTTACCCTTTTTCCTAATGTTTTGAACTAGCCCCTCATAGATCATCTTAGACCAATTGAACTTTCTTCCATTAGACAAACAAATAATAGCAAGAGTAATTTTGAAGGAAAGTCATTAAATCCTGTGGTCTTATTACTCATACACATCAATAAGTTGTGAATAAGAAACTTCCATTGTTTTGAAAAGAAACCTTAAAATACTCTACCTTATCACCTGTGGGTATAACCTAACATTTCCAAACCAAAGAAACAATCTCAAAGATTCAAAGATTATCAACACCATCAGATCATCAAACTTAAAACATCCCTAATGATCTCTCTCAAACAAAAATAGCATTCTCATCCACAACAAGAGTTAAACACTTCTACTCCATCAATCTTTTCAAGCTTAGCATTCCTCCGTAACTCATGTATGTAGGCTTTAAAATGGTTGGTGTCAGCTAAGGCATAGTGAATAGGACTGTGAACAAGGAAATCAATCATTTGATGAAACCCTTCAGATCGATCATTCTTTGTGAGAATAGCAACAAGGTTATATGAAGTGGAATACTTTTACCATTGTGATAAAATGAAGGATATGATGGTTTTGTGAATTATGCAAAGATAAGTGATTAGGGTTAGCGAAGAGCCAATAGAAGTGGTTTGAAGATCAAATAAATGATCCATCCGTGATTTGGGGAAATAATATACTTTTGCAAAAGTTACCAAGCAGCCCTCAGAGTATCCAATTCAAACGAAATGCTATCCGCGGTTGCAGAACAGCTATCCGTGTTTAGAAACAAATCATCCGTGGATAGAAAGTAGCACTTCAACCAAACTTCCAAGGGTTATAGAAAGCAAATCAGGTATGATGAAAGAGATCTTACAAAAATATGAAGGATTAAAACAATTTTTTTTTTTTTTAAATTAAACAAACACAACACCAACACACGCTCCTATGTACACAAATCCTTCATACCGCAAGATAAAACACAAAACAAACACAGAGAAGAAGGTTATGGTTATCAGTGGTTAGAAAAAGCTATCAGGGTATCCAAATGACCTATCCGTAGTTAGAACAGGTAAGTCAATATGGTCAACTTTTTAGATTAATATCAGTCCAATACCCAAGAATCTCATTAACTCCTCAACCACATTTAACCGGCCCCTCATTTACTTCCAAAGTCCATTACTCGCTATATAAAGAACCCAAACTCATATAACGCACACACCAATTAACATCAAAACCCTAAGTACTTCAAAATCCACAATCAACTCCAATCACCATGTGGAACCCTAGTTGGAATAAACCAGAAGTTGTTGATCTAACAACCTCCTCATTCTCATCATCATCAGAAGAAGACACTAACCCATGGCAGTTTTACCTCCCTCCACAAGAAACAAGACCAAGAAAATCCCCATTTCTTCCATCATCTGAAGATGATAGTGTGGTGAATCCAAGTGATGCATATGAGGACTCGATGACTCAAAGAAGAAAACTTCAAACCCTAAACCTTCATCATCCCAACCCCAAACAAGACCACGAGCAAGAAACCCACCACTCCCAAACAACAAAGAGGTGGTTTGGTCTACCAGACCAAGTTGTGGTGCTTCATATCGTAAGTGGGGAAGGGAAAAGGAAAATGGAATGATGCTTTTTGGTGAAACCAGCAGATGCAAGTATGATATGACTATGTCCTTCGCGGCTTCATCTATCGTGGTCATCGCCATCATCTTCGTTCATCAATCCATCCTTCCCATTTTGATCCTTAGCTTCTTCGTCGCATCTGGTCATGCACATGACAAATGCATATCCAAAGAATGGAAGGAACTAGTGAGCAAGGATAGTAGTAGAAAATCATGTATAGAAGTAGTCTTTGTATTTGCATTGAAGTTGCATTGTAAGTCGTAAGTCTGAAATCTTTGAATGAATGAACAATGAACTCAACTTTTTTACTTCTATAATGATCTTTCTTGTATCTGCAAAATGGTTAGTGAAAAAGGACAACTAGCAGTGGTTTGAACCAAACTATCAGGGGTTAGAAACAAACTATCATTGGTTAGAAACAAAAATAGCAAAACTAAGATTACATAATAACAGTCCAATACTTATACAAACTGGGACAAAACAATTTGAGAATTTAGAGATTAATCATTCCAATACTAACAACAAGGTATCAAACCTTCCCACATCAAAAGCTTTGGTGAGAAGATCAACATTGAAATCGAGATGATTTTACCATTTGAATCAACCTTTTCATTACAATCTCTAATAAAATGATGTCTTATCTCAATATGTTTAGTTCTAGAATGTAAAACAGTATTTTTAATGATGCATATTGTAATCATATTATCAATGTAAATCTTAGTATGCATAAAATTGTACCCAAAATCCAAAGAATTGATTCTCAATCCATAGAACTTGACCACAAGAACTAGCATCAGCACATATTCAGGTTCAGTTGTAGAATTTGCCACAATAGTTTGCTTTTTACACTGCCATGAAATAAGTCCGCTTCCCAAAACCGACATCCTCCAGCTAGACTTCCTATCCAAACTAGCACCAAAGATAGTCACTATCCTGTAGGCCACCAAATCAAAAGGAGAATCCTTTGAGTACCAAAGGCCCAATTTAAGATGACCCTTAAGATACCTAAAGATTCTCTTAACAGCATTCATGTGTGATGAATTAGGTGTGACTTGAAATCTTGCACACACACATACTGAGAACATAATATCTGGCTAGATGCAGTGAGATACATCAAAGATCCAATCATGGACCTGCACAACTTCGATCAACTCGGTACTTCCATCATCAGTAGCAATGGTTTCGAAGTCTCCATTGGTGTACTAGCACTCTTTCATCCTAAACCCAAACTTCTTCAAAACATCCGCTATACTTATCTTGACTAATGAAGATACCATCACCCTTTGTTGAACTCAGAGCTCCAAAAAGAAAGTGAGTTCTCCATAGAACTCATCTGAAACTTATCATGCATAAGCTTCTCAAAATCTTTGCATAGCTACTTATTGGTTGAGCCAAAGATGATGTCATCTACATAAACCTGAACCAGTAAAATATCATCTTTGTGCTTCTTTATGAACAAAGTTTTATCAATCAGCCTCTTTTAAAACCCATTGTCCATCAAATAAGTAGACAGGCACTCATACCATGCCCTAGGAGCTTGATGCAAACCATACATAGCCTTCCTCACCTGTAGAGACCTTGTCAGATGATCAGATTCAAAACCGGAGGTTGACAAACATAAACCTCCTCATCAATTGTGCCATACAAAATGCACTTTTAACATCCATTTGATACACAAAAAAATTTTGAATGAAGCATAAGCTAAAAACAATCTAATAGCCTCATTCTTGCAACCGAGCAAACACTTCATCATAATCCAAGCCTTCACTTTGTGTGTATCCTTGAGCAACCAACCTTGACTTGTTCCTCACAACAATACCTCTTTCATCCCTTTTGTTTCTAAACACCCATTTTGTCCCTATTGCCCTCTTACCATTTGGAAGTTCTACCAATGTCCAAACCTCTTGAAGTTTGAACTGAATAAGCTCCTCTTGCATTGATTCTACCCATCCTTCTTCAGATAATGCTTCTTCAACTCTCTTGGGCTCCTTTTGAGACAAAAAACAAGCAAACAGCAATTTTGCGATCTTTATGATCTGCTTTTGTGAAGTGATCTTGCAAAGAACCCATGTTCAGAAAGGGTTCTGTTCTTAACCTTGTTCTTGTTTGAACTGAGTATTCAAATTTCCAAGTATTTGTTCCTTTGGATGAATCTTGTGTATCCTTGTTGAGGTAACAGGACTTTCATGAATGACATGTTCCAAATTAGTTAAATCAGGATTGAAGAAATCATCCATGTCTTCATCATCAGTAGGAGTATCAATTTCAATCAAAGCAGGTATATCAGGATCATGTGGATACTCCTCTTCACCATGTAATGGCTTTGCATGTGGTCCAAAAAAAGTACTACTATCAAGATTCACATCCGAATTTCACTTGTAATGACGGTAGAAGTTGTGGCTTAGCAGTGGTTGTATTAACTCTATCCGTGCTTATGTTTGGCTTATCCGTAAGCATCGCTTTTTTCTTTTTCAATTTCTTCTACCAACATGAATTATCTTTCAATAACTCATCTTATCTTGATGATGATCACTATTACCTCCAGATCAAGACATCATCATCGGGACCTTGCTTATCAATGATGGGTGAGATAACCCTTTCCACTTTTCCAAATAGTCTTGAGGAGAAACCCCATTGCTTCGCACGAATTCTTGACCAGATCAACATTAGTGGAAGTTCCCGCAATGATAGGCTCATAATTCATAGATTTGGTTAGCATATCAATGTTAAAAGCCACCTAGTCCTTTGGTCTCAACACAAGGAGTCTTTTCACTAAATTTAAACATGTAAGTCTTCAACAATTTTAGTCCTCCTATTGTATACTCTAAAGGCTTTACTATTTGAAGAGTAGCCTAAAAAGTATCCATCATCCGCTTTTTCTTGAAACTTGCCTAGGTAGTCTATGGTATTCAAGATAGTAACAAGACACCCAAAAGGTTTTAGGAATGCAATCATTGGCTTCCTATCATGTAACAGCTCATAGGGGTCTTGTTATGAGGCTTTACTACCTTACTTCTATTCCAAGCATAACAACATGCTGCCTACTTACTCCAAAGGTAGTTGGTAACTTAGACTTTGACAACATAGTCCTAAAGCCTCAATTAGTGTTCTATTTTTCCTTTTCAGCCTACACCATTTTGTTGTGGTGTTCTAGCAACACTAAACTGCCTTTCTATACCTTTATCTACACAAAACTGATTCATCACAGCATTCTTAAACCCAGTTCCATTATCACATCTGATTATCTTTACTTTATGATTTACTAGATTTTCTATCTTAATAATGAAACTCTTGAGAACTTCACTAGTTTCACTCTTAGCACCCAAAAAGTAAACCCAAGAAAATCTACTATAATCATCAGTGATAACTAGGCAACACTGCTTATGGTTCAAACTCTTGACAAAAGTAGGTCCAAATAAGTCCATATGAAGCATAAACAGTGGTTGTGTAATGGTGTTGACAGCTTTGGTCTTACAAGAAGCTCTATGTTGTTTTCCTTTCTGACAAGCCACACACACTTCCTTACACTCAAAAACCTTAGAAGGTAACCCTCTCACTAAGTTCCCTTTAACCAGTTTATTGATTGTTTTGTAATTTAGGTGACCTAATCTTCTATGCCATAACTTAGACTCATCCACATATGCTTTAGCAAACAAACAAGTTAAGGACCTATTAGGAATTACATCTTTAAGATCAAAACAATATATATTTTCCTTCCTAGGTACCCTAAGTTGTATAAACTTCTCATAGGCATCTTAAACTCGTGAGACAACACCACACATTCATTTTCACCAAAATACCCAGCTTTTCTTATCACACATTTGAGAAACACTGAATAAATTGTACTTAAGTCCCTGTACCAAGTAGACTTTTTCAAAGTCCAAATTCCCTGTTCTGATTATGCCTCTTCCAAGTATCTTTCCTCCCTTTTGATCATTGCCAAATGCCACATATCCTCCATCAAAAGCTTCAAAATCTTCCAAGTTGCTCCCATCCCAAGTCATGTGTCCAGAGCAACCACTATCAAAAACTCCTTTGTCTTTTAGCTCATCTTGTAGATTGCCCTTCACATGAAATTAAACAAATTAGTTCCTTTTGTGGACCCAAGCCAATACTGAAGGGTTGCCCTGCATCAATATAATCAAATTTGTTTAGGTCCAT
Source organism: Chrysanthemum makinoi (assembly GCA_910596185.1). Classification (NCBI taxonomy): domain Eukaryota; kingdom Viridiplantae; phylum Streptophyta; class Magnoliopsida; order Asterales; family Asteraceae; genus Chrysanthemum; species Chrysanthemum makinoi. The sequence continues at coordinate 194,598,679 of OU343219.1, read as the reverse complement.
TGATGCACACTTGACATGATGTAAAACCTTGGTCTTAGGTTTCCATTGCCAACTAGCTGAGGCCTTAACAAAGATAAAAATGATTTCCAACCATCGTGACGCTTATCACCTTTGGAATTTTTAAACTTCTTTGTTATCTGTGGTGATTTTTGGCTTATCAGTGGTTTGATTTTGTGGTTTACACTTTGCTTAGCAGTGGTTGGAACCCATTTGGGAGAAGCATTGACAATTGATTTTGTATTCCCATTCCTCATTAACACTGCTTTAGGAATCATGTTTTTGTTAGGATGAGGGTTTTTTTTCTTTGAAAAGTTTTGGTGATTTACCCTCCTCCAATGATTCCAAACTTGTGGTCTGCTTTATAACAATTTCTCCAAGTGCTCAAAACTACCACAATTATAACAAGCTTTCTTGACACATTGAAACTCATTACCTAACCTATTAGATATTAAGCCATTAAAGTTTCTCTGATTGCCCCTAGGTATATATCTTTTCATTTGTTCCCTAGGTACTTCCTTGTATTCTACTACTTTCTTAGTAATTTGAGCTCCAAATCTAGGTACAAGGTTAGCTTGTCTAGTATCAACTTTCTTAAGAGATTCTAACTTTTCAGGCTGTGTTGATACTTTACTATTTTCCTCTGAACCTGATTCCCAATCTTCAATGATGGGAGCATCGATGACGTATCGTAATCCTATCTTAGGTGTCTCAGTCTTACTTATTCCTTCAACAGTTTTGTTAAAACTGAATTCACTACTAAATGACAGCTTCTTTGGTGTGTGCATGTTGCATAAGAGTGGGTGGTGGCATATTGTTGTATCCTATCCAGAACCCTTTGCATTAGATGACTCTCTATAGATTTATGAACCAGATCAGAAGCAAATTGTGTCTTAGCTACCCTAACAATATTTCTTTTTTCATCTAGGGCCTTTTGTTTTACACTCTCTGGCAGTTCAAGTTTCTCTTTAAGCATTTTAATCTTCTATTTTTAAGATCAATTTCACCACCTAATATATTGATCTTATCTACATACTCAAACTCACATTTAATACAGTATTTAAGCTTCTCTTCCACACTCTCTAGACCAACTCTATAGCCTAAGTTATCCATAGTTAGTCTTTCTACTTCTTTCCTCATAATCTCAGTGATAGCCTTTTGAGATTCTAAGTTATCATTACATGATTTAAAAGAACAAGTAGACTCATTAGATACCTCCGAACCGAACAGAAGATGAAGCATGCTATAAGAGCAAAGTTATGCTCTTTTGAAGTTTCACTAGCAAGAAAAGCTACATTTGGTCCTTCTTCAACTGATCACCCAATCATAATCACCAAGACCATCTTGAGCAACCAATTTGAAGCAAGCAGGCTCTTCAGAGTCTTTACACCTTCAATCTTTTAGGAGCTCGACATTCCTAGCAAATGCCCTTCTTTTTGCGTTAAAGCACTCCATCTTGCTTTTGTCAAACCCAGCTCTCCTTTGACCATCATACTTAACTTGTCTGCCAGTCCTCCTCAGAAACTTCCTTGCTTGGAGAGTTAACATTGCCATTTTCCATTGAAGATTAATCTCTTCAAGATCATCAGGATCAATTTGATCTAGATCTTGATTCAACACAAGAACACTAGTAGTTAAATCAGCCGAAAAGCACAAATTGCACCATCATCGACATTATCACTAATAGTGGGTATTGTTTGCAATAGCCGTGGTTATACCATAGGCAGCAGTGGATACATCTTGTGAGCTCTTGTGATCAGTGGCTACAAAAGCAATGTTTGATTAGCGAAGATGCATTAGCAAAGTTATTCTCAGACTCATAAACCTTCAAGTTATTGAAGAGATTATCCAGAGTCATCTTATCAAAGTCCACCTTATTTCTCCACACAATTGTATGAATAGCCCATTCAGATGATAGACTCCTAATGAACTTCAAATTAGTATCTTCTTGAAGAACCTTATAATCTACAGACTTTAGTTGGCTGATAAGTTTTTGAAGTCTATTGTATGCGCCATCAATCTTTTCTCCACTGAGAGCAGTGAAGGTTTCAAATTGATGCTTGAGCATATTCATCCCGACTTCTTAGTAGCTTCATTGCCAGAAACCTTGTCTCAAGAGCATCCAAGTAACTCTTTAGCGACTCGTATTGTTCAAAGTCCAAAGCATAGTCATTGGGTATTCCCATGGAGAGAATACTGTGAGCCTTGATCTCCAACTTTCTCTTAGCCTTATCAATTTCACTAACAATGGTAATTTCTTTACCATCCTTACCCTTCTTAGGAAGAGTGTCTCCCTTTTCAACGACATCCCAGAGAGCATAATCAATCATATGAATGTATTGCCTCATTCGCATTCTCCAGATTTGATACTCACCATGCTTGAGCATGGGTACCTTTGAAGCAGCCACCATGTGAGTTTCGTCAGACATCTTATCTTCCTAGAACAAAACTTAACCTGACCTCTTCTTGATTATCTTCATCACAAGCTCTGATACCACTTGTTGATCCTAGTTGAGCAAACGATCTAATATAGAAACTGACTTAAAACAAAAGCTTATTAAGTATTACGCGGAATTTAAGACTTAACCTTAAGAAGAAGAACAGTTAACATTCAACACCTCAATATTATTTATTAATACGAATACTATTTACATATAGGGTTTTTCAACCTTGAAGTGTATCGACCTTAGATATATATCTTTCACGTATATCTAATCTAACCTAGGACCTCCTTTTATAGACTAAGGAGTCCTTTACATAATACAATACGTAACCTACAAGATAATTATCTTTACCATATTTATCTAATACAATAAACTAAAGCGACTATACAAAACACTAGCAGTGGTTACAATATATCATCCGTGGTTACACATTACTACTAGCCGTGGTTGTCTTTATCAGCGGTTACATACTTCTGTCCGTGGTTATATCAAACCTGTCCGTGGTTCCAGTACTTAAAGTAATTCATGATTCAAGGAACCAAAAACCCAACACTATGGTCTACCCTAATGCACTAACGGGCAGTGTACCCGGTCGTGTGTAGTGTAGTATTCGGTAAAACCGAGGTTGTCCCAAGAGCTATGTGTGTTGGATTATTACTAAGTCTAGGTGTCACAGATTTTAATAAGGGTTTCAATAAGGAATTAATTAATTAACTACTAAAGCAGATAAAAGAAGATAAAAGGCAAAGGATAAATTAATAGAGGAGAGTGGTGCTAACCTAGTTATTCCTCCTAGCTAGTAATGTCTACGTCTACTTACTACCAATTACTTCAGGTCAAAAGTCGAGACATCATTTGGTCAATTCGCCCTAACCTATCAGAAAGATGCCACCACAGACAGTCGTGTCCCCTCATAAGTCCTGTTGTTCTGGTCCCCTGCCAAGTCATTAAGTACCACATGCCAGATTTATAATATGAGTGCCCGGGCGTAGCAACTTAAACACTCACCCCTAATTCTTAAGTTCATCAAACGTTAGGGTGATCAGTGGTCAAATCACAAGTAGAAAGGGTCGTCATTGGTCATATCTTACCCTTCCCGTCTCACCGCTTCACCTAGGTCAGTTGGTCATATCTCCTAGGCATTGGCCTCTACCGCCATTCAAAACCACGCGGTAGCTACCAATAAACTATGCATGCATACACTTAGAAATAATTATACAAAAGTAATATAAACGAAAACAAAACAATTAAGGAATCTTAACTAGGCCAGCACCAAGAGGTGCTTAGCCGCTCATATTAACCATACAAATCAATTTAATAATTAATGTTACGAAACACATGAATCGAAAGTAAAGGAAAGATAAGATGCTAATGCTTATCGTAGGGGAGTGATTCCTCCCTGGAGATAGCCCGTATGCTCCTCTAGACCGCTTTGGCTTCTTCCCACATTCTTTGGTTGTGGTGTGGAATGGGATGCTTTGAAATGCTGGAAATCGTGGGGTATTTATAGGCCGATCCAAGTTACGGCTTAACTAAATAAGAGTTAACGCTAGTAATCTTCAATTCCATCGCAATTTGCACTAGATTCTGCTGGTTATGGCGTGAACCTTATGAGTGGTTATGCCGTATTCAATATTCTTTGTTACGCCGAGTTGATGAAGTAGTTACGGCGTAGTTATCACGGGCGTGGAACCTCATTTGACCTAATAGAGTTACGTCATAGTCTTTGGGGAGAGTTACGTCGTAACCTTCTGATGAGTTGGTTTTCTGAATCACGCTTTAGTTACGGCATAATGAGAGAGATGAGTTACGCCAAAATTCTTCAAAGTCAGCATACTATGATAAATCTTTAGATATTTCTCCAATTCTGCGTCTCTTAGCTCCAATGCTCGTAATTTACCTGAAAGTGGAAAACAAGTGTAAATCCATATAAATGATATAAATTACAAGCATTAACGGGGGAAATTGACACTTAATATTCAGGACTATTTGATGTTATCAAATATCCCTCCACTTGAACTTTACTTGCCCTCAAGTAGACCTTATTAGAAAGATTCCTAAAAAGATATCTCCCATAACTTGGAAAATATAAGTTTACAAATCCCTGATGCTAGAATAAAACAAAGCCGAACACCTCACGAAATGGGAACGAAAAACTCAAATCTCTCAACTATTCTAAGTGTCAATTTTGGTGATCACTAATCGCACACCATAGCATGTATTCTATCATAAGCTTAAGGTTACACAAATCTCCACCACTAGAGTTAAGAGCTAAACAATTCTCGAAGGCAATATGGGTAGACACGACAAGGTTCGGGTGACTCGTCATTACTAACATGTCACGGCGAAGTGGACAAAATCAATGATACATGACCAAATCCATGGCCAAGATACCAAATATTGCTCGCTGCATCACCTAGACACGCTTCATGACTAAAGGGTAGGATAAAACATGGGATATATTTGGTGTAAAATAAAACTCGCAGGTAGTTGAATCTATAACCAAGTCACCACTTACCGCCCGCCAAAGTTCAAGCTTTGAAGTCAAGAAACCGGATCATGAAATACTAGGTAAATGTGTCATTAGAGGACCTCGTGATGGGCACACTACCTTTTCTCCAACTGTTGGCATAATTACCAACTCCATTCTTCAAATGTGACCGAGATGGCCTCCTCGATACTAAATCTATAAAGCTCATAACATAGTGCTTATAACAATGCACTTTTACAATAACTAAATAACATAACAACTATTTATTTTTTTTCGAATCACTTTTTATTTATTTTTTTTTTCAACAGAACAATAATAACTAATCATAATATCCCTCCACTTGAGATGAACAATGGGAATTCGGGGGGTCTTCAATGATCTTCAGGAATATGTCGTCGACGAAAGTGTGATTTCCGAACCTTTCCACTTGAACCTTGAACTTAGGCAAATGATTACTTCCCAATCACAAATAAAGACTATAGGGTAGGCTAAGGTGTATAGGTGTATCGAAACAATATATTGGGTTAACAAAATGAAAGGAATGGCTCAGATGGGTGTATCTAGGGGTATCTTGCACTAAAGGTAAGTGTAACAAAAGGGTTTCCATGGGGGTCGAGGTCGAGGTGGCTAACTATAGACACACAATTGTAGGCTATTTGGGTGATAATCCTAATATTTCTTCTAAAATCGAAAAGTCCAAATACATCGAGCTAACTCAACATACCTCGTCTATGGTCTCGAATTGATGCAAAGGCCAAGTTCTAAAGTTTACAAGCTACCGGCACACTAATAATGGTGGATTGGGGTAAAATATTGGAAACGGATAAGGCTAATCTCACTATATAATATTAAGGGTTGTATGTGCTCGGCTAAGGTCTAATCTAGTTAGGTTAAGAAAAACATGTCAAAATTTTAAAAATGGCATAATTTTTCAAAATAAACTAGAAAAACGAGGGAAAAATAATGTTCAAGAGACAATTCTACTCCCGTCCCCCCACTTGAATTGTACAAAGTCCCTTTTGTACTAAGCGTTAAATAAAGGTGAAGAGAAAAGTAGAATTAGAGCGAGAACTTCCCTGAAATTTGCTCCACAAAGAAAGAAAGCCCACGAAAAAGAAACGTGCCTTCGTGTAAGCATCCATGAACAAACTTCAATCCCTGAAATCACACTACCGACAAGCATAATTCTAAAAAGAAAAATGAAAAATAAAAACAAACCTAACTCACTTTCGTAGGAATCACGGTTGCATTTAGCATATGCAACAATCCTTTTAAACCACTTGGTGTCCCAAGTGGACGAATGAAGTCTCGTGAGAGTTTACAAGGAACACACCCACAAAGTTCATTTAAAATACTAATACAAGGTTATTGTATTTTAAAATGAAAGAATTAAAGGAGAGGAAGGTTACGTCGAATCTTTGAGGGAGTTACCGCGAATGGCAAAACCGACATAAGCTGCAAAGCGAGTGGTTACGCTAACCACTGAGATGGTATTATGCCGTAATTGGTATGCGTCCATAATTCTGCTGAAAGGTATGGTTACGGCGTATCACAGAGATAAGTTACGCCGTAACTATGGTTTAGATCAGAAACAGCAAAGAATCACTTCCTCGTTTCCTGCAAAATGGTTAGAAAACACAAAACCCTACAGAAATGGAAATAAAACAAAAGAAAGGGATAATTCGGGTTGTCTCCCGAAAGAGCACTTTTCTTTATTTACGAGTCTTTAAGTTAGACTCAGAGCCGCGGGGCTTCTATGGGGGCTTTTGGACTTGCCCGACTTCCTCAATGTCTTTTATCAAGTTACGCCTGACCCAACCGACATTTGTGGCAGTGCGGAGGTATTCTTTAGTTTCGATCTTCCGAATTTTGCAAACTTTTTTCTCCGGTCCTAAATGGTATCGAGTGAACTCATATTTTTCGGCTATAATTGGTGGCGGTCTCTTAAACGGGATGCCCAGAAGTTTGCATCTTCTTTTCTCGTGTACTTCATCATCGGGGTCAATGAAACCGTCTTCACCTTGTTGCTCGAGGTAATCGAAATCATCGTCATCGGAATCGGTATCTTTAAGTTGGTTATCGTTAAGTGATTTTTCCACGAGTATTTGCTTACATTCTTCTTTTTCCTTACTTGATGAGTCCTCAGTGTCATCAATGATTTTCCATTTTGAACTTCGTCGTTAGGTTGATCATTACTCATACATCCATTCCAGATTTTCTCCTTAGTTAACGCGTCAATTTTTCCGTATTTGAATCTGACCCAATCATCGAATCCTAGATCATCTGGCCAAGGTATTTCTGTTCTTTCTGAATCATTATTTGAGGTCCATTGGAATTCGTCTTCCCCAGCTCTCTCAATACTGCTTCCCCCGTTACATTCATAAGCAAAAGGGTTGCAAAGCCCAAACACTGTCAGTGGTTTAATTGTTCACATTCAACGATTTTGAGTTCCTTCGTTGTTGTTACTGAAGGGATATCGTCGAGGGGCTTAATGGTTTTTCCTTGAAGAAAATGTTTTTCATATTTGAGTTCCAGATTTCTAAACAAGACCGAATTAATTATGTGTCACCGAACCTTACCGAGTACCAATCCAATGACAGATCCCAAAATCAACGTCATGCCTCCCTGATTCATATGGGCATATCCAAACTTCGTTTTTCACATTACCTCCTCCGTTGCAATACTCACGGGGGTTTCGTGTTGGCCATGCTTGTGTGACTCATCTTCCGTGATGAGTAAGGGTCTGATAGTAATGCTTGATGTGGTCCTTCCACTTCGTTAATCGAGAATTTGGCCAACCTTTCTTCATCAAATGTAGTCCACATGTATCTGCATCATTTATCCTCTCCTTTATCAACTCCTCCATCACAGGTTTTCCGAGGGTCACAAGAGGCCCATAAGCTGTAGCATTCTCCATCGTCAATTGCAATAGCCTTACACCAATGACTCTTCCTTTTAGAGTTGTCAACCTTGGCAACCTTGTCGTTGCTTGTATTCTGGTTACGCCGTAACTCTGAGATGTGATTACGGCGTAACTCACTTTCGCCTTCAGTATTAGACTCATCGGAGGACTTTTTATTTTCAGAAAATATAGCTTTACATATTGTAGATTTGTTCTTTTGCGCCTCATTTCTCCATTGTACCTCGTCGCCAAGCTTTCCAATCATAGTTTCCAAGTTCTTTAGTGATACGTCATGGGAAGAGAGGCTCTTGTTTGTATTATCTTGGAAATTTTTCAGCCATTCTTCTTGCTCCTTTTGCCTCTTGGTTGAATCTCATGGTACTTGTTAATAATTTCCTCCAAGTTAGCTCTTTTTTCATTACGCTCATAATACGGTGGGGGTCCTCCACGATACCCATTACGATTATGCCCGTAGAAAGGTCGAATCTTCCATATTTAGCTTCCTCGATCATATCTTCTGGTCAATTTTGGACAATTTAGTCATATGTCCCCGCCACGTTCGAAGCAGACTGGGTGGCATGAACAGTTTCTTTGATTTTTAGCATGTCTCGACCTAGATTCTCAAGCTTGTTGGTTATTGCCGCAATTCCATTGAAACTTCCGCCTTGGTTTCTTTTTCTTCCTCCGTCGTGCCATCTTTGAGAATGATCAGCCATTTTTTGAATGGCTTCAATAGCAAGGGTAGGCGTCATGTTCGGAATAGGTCCTTGATAGTCCAGCATCTTTCTCGTATCTACGTTGATTCCTTTGTAGAAGATGTTGACCTTTTGCTGGTTGTTTAGATCATGTGTAGGACATTTGTAAAGGAGATCGCTGTATCTATCCCAGGCTTGATACAATGTTTCATCGTCTTCTTGTTTAAAATTATGAATCTCCAAAAGCTGGTTAGAAATCTTTGACGGCGGACAATACCTCTAAATGAAGTGCTTCTTGAGTAGAGCCCAAGTATTAATTGCCCCGGCTGGCAATCTTTCAATCCATCTTCTGGCAGCCTTCAGAAGAGTCGGGAATACCTTAGCATAACAGATCATGAGACACGCCTGGAATGTTGAAAAGGCTTGCGATGTATAGGACATTTTCAACGTGCTCATATGCATCCTCGTCCCTGTTTCCTGAAAAAGGGTTAGCACGAAGCTCCCTCATAAATTGGTCCTTAATTTCGAAACGAACATCAGCTCCAATCGCCGGTCTTACGAGACCCGGCCCTTGTTCAGCTCTTGTCAATGCCAAATATTCCTGAAGAGTGAGGTTATCGATGTTAAAATATTCCATGGTACTTGAAACTTGAATAGGCGCCAAAAACTTGATGCAGGTTTTACTGACCAGGTTTTAATATTTATATAGTCTCGTTATACATATGGTCTACCCTAATGCACTAACGGGCAATGTACCCGGTCGTGTGTAGTGTAGTATTCGGTAAAACCGAGGTCGTCCCAAGAGCTATGTGTGTTAGATTATTACTAAGTCTAGGTATCATAGATTTTAATAATGGTTTCAATAAGGAATTAATTAATTAACTACTAAAGCAGATAAAAGCAGATAAAAGGCAAAGGATAAATCAATATAGGAGAGTGGTGCTAACCTAGTTATTCCTCCTAGCTAGTTATGTCTACGTCTATCTACTTCCAATTACTTCAGGTGGGGTCAAAGTCGAGAGGACAACATTTGGTCAATTCATCCTAACCTATCAGCAAAGATGCCACCACAGGAGAAGTCGTGTCCCCTCATAAGTCCCTTGTTCTGGTCCCTGCCAAGTCATTAAGTATGCTACATGCTAGATTTATAATAGTGAGTGCCCAGGTGTTAGCAACTTAAACACTCACCCCCTAATTCTTAAGTTCATCCAAACGATAGGTGATCAGTTGCTCAAATCGCACAAGTAGAAAGGGTCGTCAGGTGAGGGATCATAACTAGGCCAGCACCAAGAGGTGCTTAGCCGCTCATATTAACCATACAAATCAATTCAATATTCAAAGTTACGAAATACATGAATCGAAAGTAAAGAAATGATAAAATGCTAATGCTTATCGTAGGGGAGTGATTTCTCCCTTGGAGATAGCTCCGTATGCTCCTCTAGACATGCCTTTGGCTTTTTCCCACGTTCTTTGGTTATGGTGTGTGGAATGGGATACTTTGAAATGCTGGAAATCATGGGGTATTTATAGGCCAGATCTGGGTTACTTGTAACTAAAAAGAGTTACGCCGTAATCTTCAATTCCATCGTAATTTGCACTAGATCTGCTGGTTATGGCGTAACCTTATGAGTGGTTACGCCGTATCTTCAATATTTATTTGTTACGCCGTAGTTGATGAAGTAGATACGGCATAGTTATCAGCGGCGTGGAACCTCATTTGACCTAATATAGTTACGTCGTAGTCTTTTGGGAGAGTTACTCCGTAACCTTCTGATGAGTTGGTTTTTCGAGTCATGCTTTAGTTACGGCTGCATGTGAGAGATGAGTTACACCGTAACTTCTTCAAAGTTAGCATACTATGATAAATCTTTTGATATTTCTCCAATTCCGCGTCTCTTAGCTCCAATGCTCGTAATTTATCTGAAAGTGGAAAACAATGGAAAACAAGCGTAAATCCATATAAATGATATAAATTACAAGCATTATCGGGGGAAATTGACACTTAATATTCAGGACTATTTGATGTTATCAGTTTTACATTGATTTTAAACTCGTTTTCATTTCGTGTACTCATTTTATGCATAAGCTAAAAACTCATTTTGGTTCATCAAGTTCACAACTTTCTTGTTCCTTTGGTGTTTTTTAAGCTTTCTCATCAATAAAAACGAGTGTACAAAATGTTTTGGTGCAAAAAAATACGTTTTGGTGAATTATGTTGTGTTTTACGCCTAAGAAAACCCTATTCCTACGCCTAAGGTGAAACCCTCTTCTTACGCCTAAGCAAACCCTAGTTTTTACGCCTAAGTCAGAAGTTACGCCTAGCAGTTTACGCGTAAGGAATTTTCATCACGTTCTTCAAAGCTGTTGGTAACTCAGTGTTTTTCTTACTTGAATAAGCTTGAAAAACACTTCGACTTGTGGATATCTCACACTTGGACAAGTGTGAAGGATTTTGGTTTAAAACCTAATATTACGCCTAAGTTAAAAACTTACGAGTAAGCCTTTACGCCTAAGTTCAATCTTACGCATAAGGTTACTTACGCCTAAGCTTACGTTTAAACCTAAAGTTTACGTGTAAGACAGAGTTATCGCATAAGCTTCATCAGTTTACGTTTAAGAGGAGTTTACGCCTAACTTCATTCAGTTTACGCCTAGGCTATTGTTATGCTTAAAGTACTTCTTCATCAACAACATCAAGTTTCATTCGACTACAAAGATTCATCATCTACACAAGTTTCAAGATGTCTCAGCCACTATACTCCAACTACTTTCCTCATGAATATCCTCATCATCATCAACAACAACAATATCCTCAACAACAATTTCAACAACCATCCTCAGTTTATTTTCCTTAAGGTGCATAACCTCTTCCACCACAAATCCCTCAACCAAACCCTCGTCAACAATATCAGCATGCTAACTACTTCCAATATCATTTTCTAGCTAAGTATGCTATGAATGTCACAACACAAAAGGAACCTTCTTGGTTTGCAAAGATGTGTGAAGCTTTAAGCAGCCAACAATCCATTCATGAAGTTGGATCCCTTGATAGACCTCCAATGCTCACTCCCGGAAACTATGATCAATGGGTGATACGGTTTTTTAGGTTTTCTGATCTCAAGAAACCACATGGTATGTTTTGAAGAAGGTCATCCTTGAAGGTCCTTTTCAAATGCCTACTATAACAGTCCTCGGAGATCCAACTGCTGATCCACCAAGAGATGATGTTACCACCACTCTCAGAGTAGATCAACTCACTGTTGAACAACTACTTCACTTAGAAGCTGATGAACTTGCAATGCAATATATCTTTTTGGGTTTACCCAATCCGATTCTTTGCAGTGTTGATGCTCAGAAAACTGCAAAAGCTATGTGGGAACACATTCATCTTCTAATTGAAGGCACATAACTCAATCAAGAAGACATGGAATCAAAACTTTACTTATCCTATGAGAATTTCATGATTGAACCAGGGGAATCATTAGAGTCATACTATCATTGGTTCACAGACATCATCAATGACTTGGATAGACACAACATCATTATGCCAAAGATTGCAATCAACACAAAGTTCCTAAGCTGTCTTGGTCCTGATTGGGAGAAGTATGTTACATTCATCCGTCAAGCTAAAAACCTTCATCAAGCAACGTATGGATTATTGTATGACTACTTGAAGCACCATCAAAAGGAAGTAGACAAAGATAGAGCTTTACGTGGAGTCACAGCAACTCAAACTCTACCGGATAATCAAACTCTTGCTTTGTATACTCAAGCTTGTTATCCTCAATTTCCAAATCTACCAACTATCTTTACTAATCCACCACAACAATCAGCCCAAATTACACCATATGATCCTTCACAACAATCACAAGAAACTCAACTGGTTCCTTATACCAACAACACTAATTCAACACTCTACAGTGAGATACCTAATGAGGATGCATAAGCTTTCGATATGATGAATCAAGGATTTTCATTAATTGCTCGAGCCTTCGGGAGATTTGCTAAAAAATCCAACAACCGTATTCGTACCTCATCAAACACAAGGAATCAAGCAATTGTTAACAATGGAAGGGTTGAAGTTCAGAACAGAGGAAATGGTCATCAGATGGGTAGTGGTCAAGGATTTAATGCTAATGGAAGGAATAACATGGGTGCTCCACAACAACGGGTTCAAATGGTTGATCAGGGAAATGTTCAGACTGGGAACAATGGTCTTCGATGCTACAACTGCAATGAAAAGGGTCATCTAGCGAATGTTTGCCCAAAGCCGAGAACAAGAGGCAGCACTTATCACAAGGAGGCTTTACTCTTGGCTCTCAAGGATGAAGCTGGTGAAACACTTACCAACAAAGAACAAAGCTTCATGGCTAATGAAGAATCTGATGATGACGTGGAGGACTTGCAAGCTAACGCACCTGTGATGTTGATGGCCAACATGCAAGAGCTCCACATGAGTGACACAGGCCCAGTGTATGACACTGATGGCTTGTCTCAGGTACCGGATCCTAACATATGTCTTATACATGATATGATATCTCCGCCTGATCATCGATGAGGCACAGAGTGTTCAACATGAGCCTTCTACATCTCATCACGAAGATAATCAAATGGATCATGTAGTTACATTTGACGATCAAGATGACCTTACGGTTAATATTGATAATCAAGTTGACTATGTGATTATATTTGAGGATCTAAATAATGATTATGTTGAGACTCAAGTTGAACAAAATGTGTTTTTGTCTAATCCAGATCCCTCACACCTTATTTCAGACCACCCAATCCCAATTAGAGAAGTGCAATGAGATTAATAAGAATCTTATTGCTAAGATTGCACTGTTAACTAAGGATAATGAATGCTATAAGTTACAACGCAAAAATTTTGAAACAAAAGAGAAACGTGAATACAGTTTTGAAGTCTGTTTTTCAAAATCATACCAAAATGAAAAATCTTTGGAAATACAGATACGTGATCTAGTTGAATCCAAGAATGAATTACTTTCTCAAATAGAACAACAAAAATTTGATCATCAACAACAAATTAACGCTCTTACTTTGGAAACTCAAAAAGCCAAGTCTGAGTTGTTAACATTTCAAAAATAGTTTTCTGAGTACAAAAAAATTCAAGGAAATGAATTGATCAGTGTCTTGATGAAATTGTCGATTTACAAAACAAAATCAAAGAGTTTCAAAATGTTGTTTATAAACATGGTGAGTCAATCACAACAATTCAAAAGTTTACTTTTAAGCCAAATCCATATGGATATGGGCAAATTCTTGCTAATTACAAACCACGTTTTTCACATAGAGCATTCAAACCAAATCCTCAAGTGTACAGTGCAGAACATAGAATTGATGATTCTATTACGAGTGTTGTTGAATATAATCGTGAAAAGGAATTGGATGCAGCAGATGAGAGTCGATTGAAAATGGAAAATGTTGAATATAACAAACCATATGATTATTCAAAAGGACCTCTCATAAATTTTGTTAAACAATAGGATAATACAAACACACCTTGGGTTATCACACCAATTCCTGAGTCCTCTTCTAATGTTGGTCCCGTCCAACAAGTTGCACAAATTAATGGTCCTTTACCTTCTTTGAGTAAAATCACGCCATCACCCAAAAGATGTCAAATTATTAAATATTTTGACACATTTATGTCTGACACTGATCTTTTGGAACACGAAATTGAACTTAATTCGGAAATAAAAGTTGAAACTTTTCAATCACCTTATGCGCGAAAACAAAGAGATATTTTTCAAAAACAACTTTTACCCCATGTTCGAAATCTTCGTATGTGTGCAAAATGTTGGGAACGGGATCTTCAGAAGGTGATTGGACTTATGAAAACAGTTTTCAACAAAACCGAAACATCGATTTCAAATACCAAAAAGAAAAAGAAAATTTTGAGAAATCATGTTGATCGACCCTTGGAAGATGTTATCTGTGTTGATACCATGTCTATTGTTTTTTATCATACTGCTATTTCTGCTTCTGATCATATTGCTGTTAATTCTGTTGATTTTGTTGATAATATTGAGAAAATTGATAATCTGTCTCAAATCGAATCTTTGAAAGCTGAAAACGAGCGTTTGCTAAATGAAATTTCAATTGTAAACCGTCGTCTTCAATGGTGTCAAAAAGATTGTAATAATCGAGAACTTGCTTTACAAAACAAACTCAAACAGTCACGTGCTAAATCTTTTGAACTAAAACTCGAACGATTGGATGAGGAAAACGTGTCTTTAAAGTGTCAAATTTTAAAATATGAACAAGAAATTACCAAAGTTAAAACTGAATATGGTGTCATATTTGATTTACTCAAAAAGACTCGTGCTAAAGCGTCAAAAGATCTTGGTGATCATCTTGCATACACTAAAGAAGTATTAAATGTAGAAAATATAGACCTTGATAGATCTTGAGCACTCGCAGATCGTTAGTATTACTTATGTAATCACAAGCAAACTAATAGACAATCTCTACGACTTATATTCTTTAGCGGAAAATCAAATATAAGCACAAACACAATAACTAAGAACACGTTGATCCTCTATGGATCTTTATATTACTAAAACTTTGTTTTTCAATTCGTTACATCAATCATACTATTGTGTTCCTTTTATAAGCAAGGAACCCTAACTTGTTTCCTAAGAAACGTATAATCATAAAACTAAATAAGATATACATTATCACTTCCTAATAAAGCTCATGCATATCCTAACTAACTATAGAAAACACGGAATAACTATTTCCGCAGAAAAAAACTACGTACTATACTTACAGCAGATTGTTCTTCAGCAGAAACATTGTACTTCAGCAGAATCTCTTCGGCAGAAACATCAGCAGAATTCTAACTTAGCAGAATTCCCAACAATCCTCCCCTAAACTGGAATTTGACTTGGTTAAGTTCCAGTTTCTTGATAGATCTTCAATGCTTCAGAGGATTGTACTCGAACAATAGCAACAAAAACACCAAACAATGACATCTCGATGATGACAAATCTTGAAAGTTCCAGGTCTTTGCAGCAACAAATGACATAATGTACATCAAAACATTTTAGTTTCATACTATTCTCATCACATCCAGGTGTGTTAACTCCTGTGAGAGGTGAATCATTGAAAATAATGGATTTGATGTCTCTTTACCAATAGCCATCACTACTAGAGTAGCCAAAAGTTTGTTCGAAAAACTATGGTACACTGATAACCATCTGATTTATTAGCAAACCAGCAACCATATAAACGGATTTGCTATGTCTTTACCTGTAGCCTTTTGCTCAGGACTAGTCAATTCTTAGGATTGGTGAACTGATTACCAAATATGGTATTCCACTGCCTTGACCACAAGCCATATTCATGGGCTAGTCAATTTTTGGATTCCAAAAAGGAATAAACCATGGTGAATTGATGACCATACAACCCTCAGCAATTAAGCATGGGTGGTTGCAAACCCTATGATTTTGAGCAAACCATTACAGCTATCAACATATTTGATGTGTCTTTACCAAAGTTGTACCCTTTGGACTAGCCAACTCTTTGACATACACAAGCTACATCTGGTGAGTTAAAAACCATCAATAATATACAACAAACCTGCAAGAAAAGTTAATCAAACAAAGAATATACATAGCATTTATTTTTATTCTTATTTTTATTTTTTTTAATTTTTTTTAACTAAGAAGCAAACAAATAAACAAATATTACAAACCATACAAATTACCACAATCGAGATGAGGTTCTATGTTGCATAAGCTGATTCATAATAATTCCAACACATTGTTCAGCATGCAACTTATCATTCCCAATTGGATCCGGAGGAACTTCCAACTTCTGGATAAGCATTCTTTCCATAAGCCTCTTAGATAATGGATAAGTTCTCTCACAGCAAATATGACAGTAATTCCACCCTTCGTCTCCACCATGCACAGGGCAGAGGATAAAATCTCCAAGACTCAACCCGCCACAGATGAGAGTTCTTCCAAATAAAATGTCCTTACCATTGGGAGATTGAGAATCAAACAGAACATGAAGATCTCCCAATAAGAATATCCCAGAACCCTGTGGTGCATGATAATGATAATGCTTAGTGACAAGGGTATATAGAGTAAGCAAATCTGCCCTATCTACCAAATGCAATATCTCCTTCAAAAAATTGAACTGCATAGTGGATTGATCCAATCGATGTTCAGCAGAAACACAGTCAATCTGCTGAAGTAATACACTTCAGCAGAAACAACTCAAGATAAAAGATTATCCTTGGTAAATATCTAGAGCGTTATGTCACCAAACTCATTAAATTACATTAAACCTCGAATCCTCTATATAATGATCCCATGCACACTTCACATACATCATTATCCCAATTCTCTTCACAAAACCCTAATTTCATCAAAAAACACAATCAACCACAATCAACCATGACTACCAAACCAGAGGTTATAGATCCAACTCTGCCTCCATCATCATCATCATCATCATCCAGTGATGATACTACCTTGGCGATTTTATATTCCTCCACAAACATCACGACAAGGAAAATCTCCTTTCTCCCTTCTTTTGAAGATGATAGTGGTGGATCCAAGTGAATCTTTATGATGATTCTGATGACTCCACTGGGAGATAACTTCACCCTCAACCTCCACCACCTCAACCTAAACAGTGGTCTCTTCCCATGGCCATGGTCTCAGTGCACTCATCTCATTATCGAAAGGGAAGGTAAAGGGATGGATTGATTGTTTTAGTAGAAACCAAACAGATGCATACAAAGGACAAAGTCATATCACACATCCATCTCTGGGTCATGATCTTATCTTCTCATCATGCATTCCGGTTTCATTCATCCTAGCAATGCAAAACTGAACGAAGCATACTGATAA
>OU343219.1:194484332-194581165 GCA_910596185.1 Chrysanthemum makinoi | reverse complement strand
TCAAGGGTTACTCTGATTCTGATTATGCAGGCTGCAACATGGACAGAAAAAGTACCTCATGGTCCTGTCAATTTCTTGGAGGAAAACTGATTTGTTGGAGTGCTAAAAAGCAACAATCAGTGGCTATGTCTTCAGCTGAAGCTGAGTATGTGGCTGCTGCAGGATGCTGTGCCAATGTTTTATGGATGAAAAGTCAACTCGGTGACTATGACATCCATTACAAAATGGTACCCATCTTCTGTGACAACACCAGTGCAATTGCAATATCCAACAACCCCGTCCTTCATCAAAGAACCAAACATATTGATATCAGATATCACTTCATCAGGGACCACATAATGAAAGGAGACATAGAACTTCATTTCATCCCTACTGAATATCAACTGGCTGATATCTTCACCAAACCCATGGATGAACCTACCTTCAGGAGACTGAAAGCTGAATTGGGAATGCTTGACATTGAAAGTCAGGCATCTGAAAACCAATCTCAGTATGTTCTCTGAAATGGTTCCTCCTCCCTGAATGAAACCCACAATACAACCTCTCACTGAATGAGTAAGACTCATTCAGGGTCCCTGACAGTTAAAATTGAGCATT
Source organism: Chrysanthemum makinoi (assembly GCA_910596185.1). Taxonomy (NCBI): domain Eukaryota; kingdom Viridiplantae; phylum Streptophyta; class Magnoliopsida; order Asterales; family Asteraceae; genus Chrysanthemum; species Chrysanthemum makinoi. Next base: position 194,580,568 of record OU343219.1, on the reverse strand, counting down.
GAATGAGTAACTAAATGATCCAAGTATCACTTACTTAAATGTCCTAGGTTGGTAACTATGCCAATTTAAAATAGGAATATATGTCTCTTTTTCTTACTGTCAACCATATCAAGGGTCCCTCACAAACTTACCTAATCCACACTTGGCATTAAATGCCTCCTCTCACATGAAATATCTTATTGATATTTTATTATTGCAAAAGTGCACTTTTATCCCTTGCACTGCAAATGTTCCCTTGAAATACGGGATTTTACTGCGGGCAGTGGTGGGTGGCATTAAATGTGGAATTTCAAACGTTTTCAAAAACCGTCTTTACATATCCACGTTTATGCAAAAACCACCCCTCTCACCACTCTATAAATACCCCTCTCATAAACATTAAAACACACACAATTGATTTCTACAAAAAAAACTCTGTCAAAATCTCATTCAAACCCAGAAATCATTGTGTTCTTCAAACCACTTTCAGAAAAACCTTCATTGTAAACATTTACAAAAGTTTTTCATCACAACTTAAGAGATTCAAAAAATTCTTTTGACTGTTCTTGTCAAGTTTTTCTCAAAACCCTAAAAACTATTTCAAATGGAAATGGCAAGAACTCAATCTCTTCAATATGCACAGCAGTGGGCATGCGATCTCACTAATGTTGAATTTAAAACCAATAATGTCATAGGAAATTTTGAATACCCACAAAATGTCCCAGCCTATAAAGACATTATGAAATTTTTGTTTAACTATCCACTGAAAAATGCCTTTATTCAGTGTCCCTCTATTGTTTACCAAAACCTCCTCAGGGAGTTTTGGGCAACAGCCCTGGCCTATGACCCGACTACACGCTACTTCAACTAATGAGATATGAATTGACCTACGACCACTAAGGAGTATCTCATTAAGTTCAGTCTTTTTGATGGGAAACAATCAGTCACCCTGGATTACAAAACGTTTTCCACCTCTTCAGGTTAGACTATAATAAGGGTGTTTATGTCGCCCATCCTGAACCTACAACAGTGAAGGATGGGTTAAAACGAATTGCTTTAGAGCCAAACTTTTTGATGAGAACCCCAGTCACCAAAAATTCATTCCCCGTGGCTCGGAGGATCTTATTCACTTTTGTAATTCAGGTCCTCGGCGGGAACCACTCATCAACTGAAAAAGTTAATTCTATTCAGTTGATGATGGCTTACTGTTTGATGAATGGGGTAAATGTCGACATTGGAGATATCATTTACAGTGATCTAAGTAACCAAGCTACAGAGCAAATCTGTTTTGGGGCAAATATGTCTCATATCCTAGATTTGTCTCTTGTGCTTTACAAGTGTTACTAGGTTGCAATTACCCTCAGGAAGAAAATTTTGGTGCTTTACCTGGCATCCTGAGCAAATCAAATTTTCAAAAAGACCCATCCCTAGTCCATAACATTGAATTGACGGCCCATATGGTTGTTGTAAACAACCAGAAAGGATCAGTGTCTCCAAACCCTGCTCCTAAAAAGAGAAAGGGGAAGTCTCAGACTGAGACTAAGACTACACCCAAGTCTCAGGGCCCTGAGGCTTCTGGAACACAGCCTAAGAGGCACAAAAAGCCCTAGACTGAACAGACACCCATTGGTGACCAGGCAACATCCACCCCCGTGACAACGAAGGACGATACATCATCGGTCAGTGCCCTTAGTCACAACCACTACTCCCCAGATCAGAGGGAACATACAACCCCTGGTAGGGGAGCGCCTTCCACAACGCCCAGTGATGACATTAGCAAATCCAAGCCTTTGTCTGAGGGCACACTGAATGATCTCAAAGACTCAGGGGGAAATAAACAACCCACTGATAGGGATACCACCTTCACTGACTCTGCTAAAGGCACTGGAAAACACCCGCCAGTGTCTTAGGGGTCTCAGGGGGACAAATACTCAGAGGGACAGAAACAACCCGCCGATATCGAACCCAAAACCAATCCTGACTCCAGAGAAGGCACTGGGAAATGCCCACCAGTGTCTGAGGGGTCAAAGGGGGACAAAGACTCAGAGGGATTAATACCACCCGCTGATATGGAACCCATTACCAACCCCCTGTTAACCTGCTGTCGTGTTATGGAATACTCTTCTATGAAGATGAGCTGCTGACACCGATGATGAAATTCTATCGCAGGGGAAGAAGTGACGCCGAGGTTCAATCGAACAAGAACCTCAGCCTGATACAAAGGAGCTACTGAATCCCCATCTCAACCTGAAAGACAATGCTTACGCCTCCTCATCCAAAGCACTGATGAATTCAAGCAGTTTGACAATGTTCTTCCACTTACTGCGAAAGGTCTGCTTTGTTCCGCGGATCACCAAAGCTTCAAGGAAATTATACTCTGGGTCTGATCACGAAACATTGTGGGAACAACATAACGAGGCTGGTGCAAGTTATGCAGATCTCGGCCGTGAGGTCCAAGCCTTTGATGAAAACGTTCATGAGCACAGGGACTTGATGTATGACACCATTCACAGACTGGATGAAAATTTGGCTAAATTCTTCAGACATCTTTTGGGTGTTGGCACAACGGTAGATGAAATCAGGGAATCAGTCAAAGAAGACCCAACGCTCAACTCTAAAGTGCTGGAGGCTACTGAGGCATACTTGAAACAATCATCCAACCTCACTGAAATGATCGAAACCCTCACATCTGCAAATGTTGAGTATTCAATCTTCAGTCCAGTCTCTTCAGGCTACCTTGGGCTCTTTGACTACTCAGGTGGCTACTTTGACTCAGGCCTCGTCTTCTATTGCCTGGAATCTTGGACCCAGAATGACTGCCTTGGAGGAATCGCATGCTAATTTGGAAGCCAAAGTCACTAGTATTCAAGCAGATACTTCAGACATCAAGGCCATGATTACTGAAATTTATCAGGCCTTCAAAGGTCAAGCAGCTATGTCCCCCTCAGCACCCACACCAACTCTTGCCCTCACTGACGCTCCGACAACAGTTGAGGGGGAGAATACTGCTGAATAAACTCCTCTTCACACTGAGGGGGAGCCAACACCACCAGTCTCAGCAATACCCATCTCATCACTTCCACCATAAACATCAACAACACCGACTGCAGTCACAACACCTATCATGACAACAACACCACCCTTGGTTGACATCATCTTCCTCGAGGCCAGACAAAGGAAAGGCATAATGACAACTACTGAGCCTGAGAAGATTCCCTACAAAATCGGTGACACTGAATACCTTCTCACACCTCAACAGCTAAGTAAATATCTTGCTAAAGAAGAAAGGAGATTGAAACAAGCTGAGGAAGATAAGAAGAGTAAGGAAGCACTGGTTAAAGTGATTGCCGAAGAAGCTGAGAATGTGGTAATTTGTTGGAATCACTCCTAAACCTTAATCAAGTGTTAGTGATTCACATGTAATAGTTAGCTTAATTATGGCCTTTATGTTTGTTATTAGCCTTAGGCTTATGTAGAAGGCCCATAAGCCTAGGCCTAGTCCAATAAGGAAAAGGATGGGAACTAGGAGTGTTTCCCTAGTTTCCTCCTATAAATACTCTTGTATAACCCTCACTTGAGGGTTGGTTGTTCAATTTATTTTCTTTCACACATTTCCCTACATAACCGTATAAGTATATCGTGTGTGTGTGTTTGGTTTATTGTTCAATCGCCTCTATCTCTTTCTATTAAGCTTGTGTTGTAAAACTAGTGACCTAACAGTGGTATCAATAGCCTACTAGTTGGGTGAACGTATTGTTTTTGAAGTGGGTTTTTGGTCCTACGCGTAGAAACATACGCGCGTGGTTGGATACTTTGGTTCGCTTAAAAACACAATTTTTACACGTTTGAATCCAAGATTCTTGTACTTTCAATGTTTTAAGGTGTTAAAATAACTGTTTTTGGCAAAAAGTTTCAAACTTTACCCGTGGATAAACGTTTTTTAGCTTGGTTTTTCACGAGGGTTTCGGTCTACGCATAACTATTTTAGACATTTTGGTTCATCAAGTTTCACACTTTTGTGTTATTTTGGTGATATTGAAGCTATCTCATCACAAAAATCTGGTTTAGAAACATCTTTGGGCAAAATCATTTTTACGAGTAAAGCTACGCGTAACTAAACCCTAGTTTTACGCGTAACTTTATCCTTGGTTTGATCTTCAGTTTCGTGGTTTACTCCGTGTTTTCTTGCTTGGATAAGCCTGAAAATACGTCGACTTGGGATATCTTTTGCACTGTGATAGTGTAAATGATCACTTGGGCTAAAAACCCTAAACTTACGCATAAGCATAAGCTTACGCGTAGAAATCCTACGCATAAGATTCATCTTACGCCTAAGCCTAGTCTTACGCATAAGGTAATCCTACGCATAAGTTTCTACGCCTAACTTTGTGTCTATGCATAACTTTAGTGTCTTTTCCCTACTTACGCGTAAGCTAAAACTACGCGTAACTCTCATTGTTACGCGTAACTTTGGTGTTTTTATGCATAAGTCCTACTTAGTTTATTGTGATTTCTACGCCTAAGGATACTTCATCAACAAAGGTTCATTCGACTACAAAGATCCATTTTTACCAACACAAGTTTTCAACATGGTCACAACCACCATACTCTAACTATTTCCCTTACACTTATTCTCAACGTCAACAACAACTAAGTCCACAACATCAACAATGGAATCAACAACAAGCAATTTATCAACAACAATTTAATCAACAACATACTCCACAACTTGCTGCAATCCCACAACCTCAAATGGTTCAACATCCACCAAGTCTTCAAGTTCAACCCTACACAAACGAATTTAATCTACATCCATCAAGGAACACTATGAAGGAACCCACTTGGTTTGCAAAGATGTGTGAAGCTTTAAGCAGCCAACAATCAATTCATGAGGGTGGATCACTTGATAGACCTCCAATGCTCACTCCAGGAAACTACGATCAATGGGTGATAAGGTTCTTTAGGTTTTGTGATCTGAAGAAGCCACATGGAAAGTTCTTAAAGAAGGTTATCTTGGAAGGTCCATTTTAGATGCCTACTGTCATTGTACCCGGCGATCCAAATGCTAATCCACCAAGAGATGAACAATCAAACATTGCTACGATTGCAGACCTGAATGCAGAAGAACTTCTACACTATGAAGGCTGATGAACTTGCAATGCAATATATCCTCTTAGGATTACCTAACCCAATTCTTCGAAGTGTTGATGCTCAAAAGACTGCAAAGGCGATGTGGGAACATATTCATCTTCTTATGGAAGGATCTGCACTCAATCAGGAGGACATGGAATCCAAAATTTACTTGGCTTATGAACACTTCATGATTGAACCTGGAGAGACACTCGAGTCTTATCATCATCGATTCTCAGACATCATAAATGATTTGGATAAACACAACATCATCATGCCAAGAATTGCAGTTAATACTAAGTTCCTGAGTAGTCTTGGTCCTGAATGGGAGAAGTATGTCATTTTTCTCCGTCAAGCGAAGAACATGCATCATTCTACATATGGATTGTTGTACGATTACTTGAAGCCTCATGAAAAGGAAGTTGATAGGGAAAGGATTCTCCGTGCTCAAATTGCTTCAACGTCAAATCCGGAAAATCAACAACTTGCCTTGTATGCTCAAAATAGTTATCCTCCTCAACTAAACAACTCAACCAACTGCTACAATCACAACATATGATCCTTCATAGCAACAATCTCAACAAACTCAATTGGTTCCATACAACAACAACAATGCTCAAGCACTTGTCATTGAAGCTAATGAGGAATCTGATCCGTTCGAAGCATTGCAACAAGGATTTTTATGATTGCTAATGCTTTTAGCCGTTATACCAACAAATCCAACAATCATGTTCGTTCCTCATCTAAACAACACAGGAATCAAGCCGCTGTTGTGAACAATGGACGAGTTGAAGTTCAGAATCGTGGTTATGGTCGTCCGATGGGCGGTGGTCAAGGGTTTAATGCAGTGGGTAGGAATAACAACAGAGCTCAAGTGGTGGAAAAGGTAAATGCTCAGAATGGGTTGAATGGTCTTCGATGCTATAATTGCAATGAGAAGGGACACCTGGCTAATGCATGCCCAAAGCCGAGGATGAGGGGCAGTGCTTATCACAAAGAGGCTCTTCTTTTGGCTCTTAAGGATGAAGCTGGTGGAACTCTCACCGACAAAGAACAGAGCTTTATGGCAAATGCAGACTCAGATGATGATATGGAGGATTTGCAGGCCAATGCAGCTGTTATGTTGATGGCTAATATGCATGAGTTACACATGAGTGACACAGCCCAGTGTATGACACTGATGGCTTGTCTCAGGTACCCAACAAACCATATATTCATCTCTCGATCTAATATCTCCGCCAACATCTGAATCCGGCAAGGCTCGGAATGTTCAAAATGAGTCGTCCACATCTCATTCCGACGATTTTCAACTAGACCCGTAGTTATATTTGACGATCAAGATGACCAAATGGTTTCCCTTGATAATCAAATTGACTCCGTGGTTATACTTGAGGATCTCAGTAATGATCATGTGGTGACTCACGTTGAACACGCCGAACTTTTGCCTCATCCAGATTTTGCTCGTTTAATACAAGACCAACAAACCATAGTGGAAGAATGTCGTGCCATTAATCAGGACTTGAAAAGCAAAAATGCACTGTTAACCAAGGACTTTGAATGTTTACAAAAGCAACTCAACTTTTTCAAAACTCAAGAAAACGTGAAAAAGGTTTTGAAGCAGCCTTTGCCAAATCTCATCAAAACGAACAATACTTAGAGAGACAGATGCGTGATCTAGCCGCTTCGAAGAATGCTTTGTTGTCTGAAAATAGAACAACTGAAACATGAACATAAAAAGCAAATTAACGCTCTCACCTTGGACACTCAAAAAGCTAAAATTGAGTTGTTAACTTGTCAAAACAGTTCTCTGCATACAAAAAGCATTCAACGAAACGAATAGATGATCATCTGAAGGAAATCATCGGCTTGCAAAACAAACTTCGAAAAGAGTTTAAAAGCTGTTGTTTACAAACATGGTGAGTCGGTCACAGCTATTGAAAAGTTTACTTTAAAACCTAATCCAAATGGCTATGGACCAAATCTTGGTGATTACAAACCTAAGCTTTCAACCAAAGCATTCAAACCAAATCCTGAAGTTTCAGTGCGAATATAAAATTGATAATTCTGTTATGAGTGTTGTTGAATATCATCGTCAAGAGGAATTAGATGTTGAAGACGAGAGTCGATCAAAATTAGAAACTGTTGTTTACAACAAACCTTTTAACTATTCAAAAGCGGTCACTTCGTCACACCAGCGGATTCTTCTAACACACCAGGATTATCATAAAAACACACGAGTCTTCTAATGTTAATCCCAACAGTTATGCACAAACTTATGGTCCTTTACCTTCCATCGGTGAAGTAAACTCAAAACACGAAAATCAAAAATTCTTGATATTTTGACATTTTCATGGCTGACCTCAAAACTTTACAACATGAGATAGAATATCATTCCGAAATCAAAGTTCAACATTTTCAATCGCCTCTGGCGCGAGAACAAAGAGACATTTTTCTGAAAAATCTTTTACCAAATGTTAAAAATTTGAAAAGTTGTGCATTGTCTTGGGAAAGGGACTTTCATAAGGAACTTGGATAATGAAGGTCGTTTTGAGAAAACGAAACATCTATTTCTAATACTAAACGTAAAAAAGAAATGTTGAGAAAAGATGTTGATCGACTCTTGGAAGATGTCATCTGTGTTGATGTCCATAATGTTGTGTTATTGAATTCTTTGTCATACGCATTTGATTATATCTCTGCGATCTGTTGATTACGTGGTAAATGTTGAGAACACGATAATGTGCTTGGTCGAGTCCTTAAAAGTTGAAAACAAACGATTGTCAAACGAACTTTCAAATGCAATTAGTCGTCTTAATTGGTGTCAAAAAGATATTCACGATCAACAACATGCTTTTCAACACAAAATCGCCCGATTCGTGCAAAATCTTACGATCTAAAATTGAGCAAGCTGGATGATCAAAGCGTGTCTTTTAAGTGTCAAATCTCAAAATATGAACAAGAACTTGTAAAAGTTAAAAGGAATATGGTGTCATATTTGATTTACTCAAAAGACTCGTGATGAAGCATCAAATGAACTTGATCATTATCTTGCACACACTAAGGAAGTTATGCATTTTCTTTGGAAATTAGGTCACGAAAATCAAGATCGATTCACACTATCTTCAAGTTAAGAGAAATGTTAGGAAAGTATGAACAACTTCCGCCTACAGTGATTAAGAGAATAGCCGGTAACACTTAGTACTCATGAACCTAGAATCCCTACTTGAAATCACAAGTTGCTAGCGTGCTTCCTTCTCTGAAGCGAGGAATAGTTGCCTTTTCCAAGCGTCCGCACTTCTAGGAGCACTACATGAAGAATAGGAAGTTGCGACCTAAGAAAAGATCAATAAGGAATGCTAAAGTAGAAGAACACCCTAGTACTATGAATAAGACTCCGTTTGCTTCCACTATAGATATTGCGTTCGGCAAATGTAATAGAAATAGTGATGTAACGAATGCTAAACCGTTAAGTACTTTTGATATTGATCGATGCACCTTGTGTTATTTGTGGTAAAAGTATGAATTGATTGTCATGATAAATGTGTTGCTAAAGCTATCATCTCTCGTTTAAGGAATCCTAAGAATTGGAATACCTCTACGCCCACTAATCTTTCTAAGTGCATTGCTTGAGACCGCCTCTTTAGATTCTAAGAAGCATTCTTTGTCCTGTAGCTCGGTTTCACCTCCTAGGAATGTAGTACCACCTAGTGCATTCACTAAGACTAAAGCAAATACTAGTTGGAGATGGCCGAAATGGATATATAACACACTAGGATTTAAATGGATACCTAAAGCTATTGATGTGTGTATATCTACTATACTTGCTACGGAACCCTCTAACATTTTGGGTTCCACATCTACTTCTATTCCATCACATTATAGATGCGTGTGTGTATCAGGGTGATCTGAGATCATTCTCTGATTGTTGTTGATAGCGGATGTTCCCGACACATGACAGGCAATCTTAAGCTGTTATCAAACTTTATTGCAAAGTTCATTGGCCTTTGTCGGGTTGGGAATGATCACTTGGCGACTATCATGGGCTCACGGAGACTATATCAATGGGAACATCGAAATTAGCGGGTTTACTATATTGGAAGGCCTCGGTCACAATCTGTTTCATGAGGTCGGTTTTGTGATGGAGATTTGGAGGTTGCTTTAGGGAGAAAACTTGTTTCATTAAGTGATCTACAAGGAAATGACCTTATATGCGGCTCGTAATTCTAGTCTTTACACTATCTCTATGCAAGACATGGTTGCTTCATCTCCCATTTGCTTACTTTCAAAGGCAACATCAACAAAATCACGGCTATGGCACCGTCGTCTCTCACATCTAAACTTTCAAACCATCACCAACCTTGCTCGACACAAACTAGTTGAAGGACTCCCGCGATTTCGGTATTCTAAAGATCACCTTTGCTCAGCTTGTGAACAAGGAAAAGCACTCGTGCTCATTTTCCTTCAAAGGTGGAACACGTCTCGACATGTGCTTCATCTTCTTCACATGGATTTGTGTGGCCCGATCTTGGCGTGCAAGCGATCAATGGCAACGCTACATCTTAGTAATTGTTGATGACTATTCACGCTGGACTTGGGTCTACTTTCTTTGAAGCAAAGATCAAGCTCCACAAATGATCATCACCTTTCTCACGAAAATACAAGTTGACTCCAAACATTTTCGTCAGACAAATCGAGCGAAGGGCTGAATTTGTTAACAAACTCTTCGTGAATTTTATGAGAAGTGGGAATTGACATCGGACATCTATTGCACGCACACCGGAAACAAAGCGAGGTTGTTGAAGAGCCACCGAGCGTTAGTGGAAGCTGCAGAACAATGTTAATCAATGCTAAACTTCAGTTACTTATGGGCAGAAGGTATCTCTTGCATGCTATACTCAAACCGTTCTATGATTACAAGCATACAACAAAACACCTTTTGAGCTTGTCCACATGACAGAATCAATCTAAACACTTTCATGTATTTGGATCTCTTTGCTATCCGAATAATGATGTGATGACTTTGGAAAGCTCAAAGCCAAAGTGACATTGGAGTCTTTATGGGATCTTGTGATAATTCTAAAGGTTTCGAATCGGAATCGTCGTACAAAGGAGGTTATGGAAGCGATTCATGCTCATTTTGATGAACTTCGGAAATGGCTTGAGTATACTGACTTGGAACCGGTCCAACGCTTAAACTTCCCCAAACCCCATCATCGGTGAACAAAGCCCCGACTTACTCGTCAACAAATGGAAAGGTTATTTGCTCCTTTGTTCGATGGCGATATTGATGAGCGTGCTCGGTGTATCCGATTTGTTCGGCTTTGCTCACACGATAATACTCTTATACGATACACTGCTACAACAACTAATGTTGAAGCACCACCGATTGACTCCACCACAGCAGTTGAACAAACGCTTCCAACAATGATGAACCGGTGATGATGTTACGAATGAAGTACCCCCACTGCGATTTTGATCCAAATCGTTCTTTAACGTTTGCTAATGAGCTAACTTTTTGATGTCGCGGAATCTTCAACAAACCATTTGAATCCTCGAATGCACAATGTATACCAACATCAACCCTCCACACATAGATGGACAAAAGACCATCCTTTGGCAAATATTATTGGCAACGAATCAACGGTGTTCACGAGACAAGCGTCTTCACACGGGCGGTGAACATTGCATTTATGCACTCGCATACTTGATCACGAACCTAAAAACATCAAAGAGCGCGACAAAAGACAAGCTTGAATCCATGCAAGAAGAACAAAACCAATTTAAACGTCTTGAAGTATGGGAACTGGTTGAAAGACCAAGCGAGGTCGTCATTGGTCTCAAATGGATTTGGAAAAACAAATTGGATCTTTGAAGGAACGTTATCGAAAACAAGTCACGTCGGTGGCTAAGGGTTATCGTCAGGAAGAGGGTATTGACTTTGAAGAATCTTTTGCTCGGTTGCTCGTCGTCTTGAAACATTGGGATATTTTACGCGTTCGGCTCATATGAATATGACGGTCTGTTAGATGGATGTCAAAACTGCGTTTCTCAATGGACAACTTAAAGAAACGGTTTATGTCAGTCAACGATGGATTCGTTGATCGAGTTCCGAATCATGTCTACAAAGCGAACAAAGCTCTATGGTCTCAAACAAGCCCCTCGGGCATGGTATGATAAGCTATCATCTTTCCTCATTGCTAATAATTTCACCAAAGGTTTGGTTGACCCAACTCTTTTTATACAATATCACGGGGAACATATCTTAATTGTTCAAATTTATGTGGATGACATCATTTTTGGGTCTACACATAAAAAGTACTCAATCGCTTTTGCAAAACTAATGAAGAAAAATTTTGAAATGTCCATGATGGGTGAACTTACGTTCTTTCTAGGACTGCAAGTTCATCAATCACCCGTGGTATTTTCTTGAGTCAGTCCAAATATGCCCTTGAATTGTTAAAGAAATTTGGAATGAAAACACAGTGACACCTACACACCAATGGCTCATACCGAAGCTAGGCGCTGATTTACATGGGAAATTGGTGGACCCTACATAAGTATTATTGGGTCTCATGTATCTAACAGCCAGGCACGATATTGTCTTTGCCGTTTATCTTTGCTCCCGTCGATGAGCGACTAAAACCCACCTCTCTAAGGCTAAAAGAATCCTCCGATACATCAAGGGAACCATTAATTTGGGGATCCGGTATCCAGAAGGATTGGTTTTGAACTAATCGCTTTTTAGGGCGTGACCCGCAGGATGCTTAGACTCACGGAAAAGTACTTGCGAGAGCTTTACAATTTCTTGGTGATAAACGGTGTCATGGCAATCGAAGAAGCGAGGATTGTACATCGTTTCATCTTAGAAGCGAGAATATGTAGCCATGTCGTCGTGTTGTGCTCAAGTCATTTGGATGAGAACACAAATCAAAGACTATGGTTTACGTATTTGTAGAATCCACTGGTATGTGCGACAACACATACCTTTTCGTATCAAACTCGACCCAGAAACAACCAGAAAGATCTTTTATTTCTAATTTTTGTGGTTTTCTGTGAATTTGTGCGTGTGCGGGAATACCGGATATGTAAAAACACACAAAAGGAACCAAATGGGGCGATGAAATCGAGCGAGAGTTAAGAGAGCTTAAAAGCGTAGGAAGAAGATCAAAATTGAGCATTTATAAAGATTTTATTCTCCGAGGATGATTTTTGGAAGATATAATCAAGTTTGAACAATTGGTCGGCCCCTCAACTTTGAGCAATTTGGCAGAAAATGGCCCCAAAGATTCAAATGTTGCAAATTCAACCTTGTGTTTATTTGAAGAATCGATCCTTGGAAGATGATTTCCGATTTATGTTTGGTCCTTGGATTTTCACCTTTGCATATTGGTCCCTATGGTTACTCTTGGATCATGTACTAGTCCATTAATAATCCAATCCTTAACAAATCCATTATCCAACACAAACAAAAGCCTTCGGCCCAAATCCACAAAATCCCTTACCCGGTCCAATAACAACAAAACCCGCCACCCCTTTTTATTATTAATAATACACCAGGACACTATAGAACATACATTTATACGAGCCTTTAACCCAAGTCAAAGCACCAAGACCCACTAACATTTTTGATTATAATAAACCGATAGCAAAACTTCCTTTTCGATTACTGTCTTCCCCATCCCAAACACCACCATTCACCTGTCCCCCAAGCACCCACCTCAAGTACGCCAGAATATACTTAAACCTTATCCACCTATGACTTGTCGATAAGATGCCTCATGGCCAATCCAAGCACTCCCATTGGCCGTAACACCTCATAAAAGGAAATGGAGCATTGTGATTGGTTATGACATGCTTATTGTGAGTGGTCGTGAAATTGCTTTGTGCTCTTCCAACCAAGAATCCAAGACTGATTTGAAGGCTATAAATAGAACCTCTTGGCTCACAATTGAATCGTGCAATTCCTAGTTTTCATATTAGCTTATTGTTATTTTATGGTAGTTTCTTAAATGTTGTCTTAAGCTTTATTCAATTCTCAATTTCTTGTAATCCTTCCTCAGTTTTAATAAAAGTTCCAAGTTTTTAGATTTTATCTTGCATTTCCTATTTAAAGTAATCAATAAGCTATTTGAATAATGGAGTAAGTCATTTCACCATTATAGCTTTATTGAGCTTATATTGCACTCTCTTACTTTCCACTTAACTCATTTACATTCACAAAATTTCGGTCAACAAAAAGTCAAGCGTGGTGACAAATTGATGCAAATGGTTAATGGTTGATTGGATAATGGACCGGGTTGAGTTGATGATATAATGGGTTAGGTTTAGTGGTTCTAGTTTGCTCAAGCCATTGTGGTTGGACCTCTTTGTAAGTGAAAGCTTGTTCTCATTTGTGTTTATTAAAATGTAGCAGTATCATTTCCATTAGATCGGTTATAATATTGCTTGTTCTTTGTCTTATTAGATGTGTTTGAAGATATTGGATCCGTTTTTAATGATAGAATAGATCTTAGTTTGTGTTTTAACTTTGATAAATTGCATAATCTGTCTAAAAGGAGTGTTTGGTTTAGTTTTAAAAACTGTGATAGAGGTTTAAATAATGGAGTAGATTAGCTACTTAAGGCTTGTCATAGTTATTTGATGTCATCTCTGTCTTAGTTTTGCTGCCATTTGTGCTTAAAGTCATAATCATAAGTCCATTAGCTTTTCCATTTGAACAAGAACTGGTGTAAGAAATTAGCATTATGAAAGAAGTTAATATACTAGCTTGCTATAGTCTTATTACATCATATTTCATTTACATCAGTCCTACATTTGATCTTAAATCTCACCAAAGTCAAACTTTATAACTGTTCTTGAAAGTCAAACTGTGTCACACTGTGCGAAGCCGCGCACTTTGCAGCACTATTTTAAAGTTAAATAGTAGGGTCTCCAAACTTGGCACATTTGTTTCTTTCTGGGTGGTCTTGAAGACCACCTATCTCAAGTTTACATAAGTTCCTTGGATACTGGTACAAAATTTTAAATAGGTCTTAAATTGTTTCTGCCTAAGAAATCGCTAACATATGATCTTATTGAACTGCTTATTTGAGGCTAGAGGCAATAGTTAGCTTATTTAGAGTGGTCATAGTATAATTTAGCTGTGTGAAGCTTAAAATGGCTTTATTAGTTTGCTTATATTGTGCTTTTGTTTAGAATTAAAAAGTGCTTAGCGCCCAAAATTTAACGCACTCTTCTATCTTTACATAAGCACCATATTTGATATTTTTCTTAGAACCTAATAAGATTTTTAGAATTCTCCTGAATTTTTCATTAATTTTTGGTCACTGTTAATATTTTTCTTTATTAAAATCTAGTTTTTAGCATTTTAAATAGCTTTTATTGCAATTAATTCAGAAAAAGTTCCAAAAAAATAATTTTTCAATTTTCTCAGTTTAAGAAAAATATAAAAAGCTCAAAAAAAAATTTTTCCTTATTTTTCCCCTTTTATTTGGTATTTTTCACTATTTAAATTAGATTAAAATAGTTTTAAATTAGTAGAAAATAGGAAAATAATCAGAAAATAAAAAAATAGTTTTGAAAAGTCTCTTATGTTATTTTAGATTTTTAGAAAATAGTTTCATATTTTTCTCTTTAAATTTCATAATTTTTAGTATTTTAATTTAGTTTAAATAGTTAAAAATTAGTTTTTAATTTAAATAAAATTTAAAAATCCAAAAAATAGTTTTAATTCTAAAATAGTTTTTAAATTACATTTCTATAAAAGTACTTTTAGCATTTTTAGGATATAATTTAACGAAGTTGCATTTCAATTACACGCCAGCAATTACGCTAGTAATTTTGCACTTAGGATTTCCCGTAAAATAGATTCCCTTAATTACTTTCCCTATCCCCGTAGTTTAATAAAATCAAAATCATTAATCCAAAACATCGAGCATTAAATTCCAAACCAAGAACGACGTTATAATTCACGTTTCGTTGGGAAACGATTCGGGTTGACTAATCCGTATACACGATCACACACCTGATTTGATTTATTATTCTTTTCCTAAAGAATTTGAATCTATCTTCGTGATTATTTTTGATATCGATATTGAGGTTTTATCCATACACACACCTTTAAGCCTTCATTATCGGAAAAACTGTCTTAACCGCTTTAAGTTTACGGTTAGTCATTCACAAGTGGTTACTAAAAGTGGGAAGTGTTTCTTGACGCGTTTTGTTCATTGAGAATACCAATTTTGGCCAAGCGGGAGGATGTGTCACGACAATATCGTTTGAGGTTTGACGATTAGTGACTCGAGATCCTTCATTCGTGAAGTTACTATTTTCTATAAAAATAAAAAAAGTAAAAATATTTTCCTTTTCTTTTGTATATATATATCGATTAAAAATACAAAAGATTTTTTCTTGTGTTTTGCTAATAAATAGAAGACACCAATTATATAACATTCTCAACGGAGGTGTTATCATTAATAAGTTCCCGAACTAAAGATCAAAAACTTGCCTTTGTGTCGCTTGTGGATTTATTTATTTCTATCGATAAACAAACCGCGGGTGGTGGGTATAAGGACTACCGACATTAAATTCAAGTACGTGAAGAAGCGGTTTTAATAAGCTTCATACGACCTAAAAGCTTCTCCACGCTTGTGCTGTCTTATGAGGTGATTTATTCACTTGGGATTATTGGTTAAGTTCACGTGTTTTCAATACTCGCTTTAATTGCCTTGGTTTTGAAAGTGCATGACCTCGTTCTAATAACTACGAATCGACACGCTGAAGCCGCTACAATTCCAAGGCGAATAGACGCAGCCCCTTAGTCAACCCAGATTCAACTAATCAAACCCCGCCCCATCATCGGAAATGGCGAGGACAACCGATCTATGCTAGAGCAACTCCAGGCACCCACCGAGGGTTATGGAGAAGCCATCGCCGCCCGCGTAATCGCTGTTTATAACTTCGAACTTAAACACGGATTGATAAATTTGGCCGTCAAGCCAATTTTACGGATTAGAGAGACGATCCTCACTCTCATATCCGACGCGATTCAACAAGCTCCACGCCTACCATCAAGTACCGTAACGCTCGGAAGAGGCTATCAAGCTACTACTCTTCCCATTTTCACCGAGGGCCGCCCGGATTTGGCTCGAAAACTACCCCTCGATCGATAACCCCATGGGAGAATTTAGTATCAAAATTCGTGAACGAATTCTTCCCACCGTCTAAAGCAACAAGCCTTAAAAATGAAATAACAAAATTCACACAAAGATTTGATGAATCATTTAGTGAGGCATGGGACCGATTCAAAGATTTGCTTAGGCAATGTCCCCATCATGGTTTTTTTGAGTTGCACCAACTTGATACGTTTTATAACGGTTTGAATGAGAATGATCAAGACTCTCTCAATGCCGCCGCTGGTGGTAATTTGTTGACCCGATCAACGAGAGATGCCTTGTCCATTATTGAGAACAAATCTAAAGTTCATACATCACGTAGCAAATCGGTTGTCGCCGAGTGAATGATAGACCATCGCCCTCGTATCATGGAAATACGCCTAGCACCATGCTAAGATTGATAAGCTTGGGATATGATCGTGCTTTGGTTAAGATTAAGACGGCCGAGTTAATTCTTCTCCACCCGCCAAGTCAAAGCTTGGAAACGACTTTGTACTACTTGTGGCGGCCCGCATGCCTACTACAATTGTACCGCCAATCGGCGGCAATCCTTTCGGCTAATGTAACCGGAGGTAACCAATATCGTCCTCAAGTTGAAACAAACCCTCGTGTTAGTAATCAAATGGTACCTCCGGATTTCTCTCAATCAACAATCACACGTTTTAATCAATCAGTTCGTGGACCAAATGTTCAAAACCAATTCAAAGCTCCACCAAATCAATACCCAAACCAAGGAGTTAACTACAATCAAGTATATCACAATCCAAGCTATCAAGCTTCACCTTTGCCTTCAAATGAATTCACAACTTACGTTCAACACACCAATTCTACCATCAACACTATGCAAAATCAGATTACAAGTTCGAGGAACGAAGTTTCAATCTTCGTTAACTAGATAAAGCAATGAGTTTAGGAATGAGATTGACTCGAACAACAAATTGGAGACTTCACAGAATAAACTCGAAAACATGTTGAATGTTGTTTTGTGTAAGGTCACCAACCTCATCTTCGGGTCTCTTCCAAGTGATACCATTCCCAACCCGGGGGGTGAGTTGAAAGCTATAACCACATGGAGTGGTAAGGCTTATGATGGACCCTCGTCTCCTACCCCATTGGTGAGGGAAGAGGAACGAGACACCGAGGTTATTGAAGAAAATGTGCAACCACACTTACCACCTCCTGGTCGTTCCAACTCATTCGAACCCGATGTTCAAGACTACTCTTAAACCTTCACTCTTATCATCCTTCAAGACTTCATAATCAAAAGCTTCGATAAAACCAAAACCAAATGGAGAAATTTGTGAAATCGATCTAACTTGAATTTTAACATCGGTTTCACCGATGCTTTACCTCATGCCAAATTTGTCGCTATGATCAAGAATTTAGTGAGTAATAAGGAAAAGTTGGCGTAAATAGCAAAAACACCGTTGAATGAGAATTGCTCGGCGGTGCTCCTCAAGAAACTTCCAGAAAAGTTAGGAGACCCCCAGAATTTCTTATCCCTTGAGTTTCCGAATAGTGAAATGTCCGCCTTGGCCATCTTTGGTGCGAGTATTAACTTAATGCCTCTCTCTATTTATAACAAACTTCTCTCCCTGAACTCACTCCTACTAAGATGACTCTTGAACTCGCAGACCGTTCAACCTCTATTCCGAGAGGAATCACGCTGATGACGTCTATGTGAAAGTAGGACCACTGCATTTTCCCGCCGACTTCGTTGTCGTTGACTTTGATGTCAATCCCGAAAGTAATTTTATTCTCGGAGGCCTTTCCTAAGAACGGTCGCGCGATGATTGATGTTTCACGAAGGAGAAATCACTTTACGATCTAACAAGGAAACCGGCTCTCGTAATATTAACCATCCTTCGAGATACTCCTCCAACTACGATGATGCTTCTATTAATCGAATCGATGTTCTCGATATTGCTACGAGGAGTATGCCTCAAAAGCTTCTTGATTTTATGGGTGGCAATCCCACCTTCCTTCGAAAATGTTGAACCATCTTCAAGCCTATATTGTTTATTCTTCCTCCTCACCCGCTCGAGGAGGTGATTTCATTTGGAAGAGATCGATGAGTTTCTTCGATGATGAATCGATTCCACCGGGAATTGATGATGGTGTTTATGATTCGAAGGGAGATATCCGTTATCTTGAGCAATTGTTGAATGAAGATCCATTACCGCTACTCCTCCGAAAGAGATTACGATTGAAGAAATCAAAGAAGTACAAACGCGTCGATGAAATCCTCCGAGCCCGAGCTCAAGGATTTACCTCCTCATCTTGAATATGCTTTTCTTGAAAAACCGAACAAATTTCCCGTCATCATTGCTAAAAACTTAAAAGATGAGGAGAAAATCGCGACTTTTGATGTCCTACTTAAAACACAAAAATGCAATCGCTGGCAAATTTCGACATCAAAGGAATCAACTTCGTTTCGTACTCCACAAAATGATGGAGGATGATTGTAAACCCGATTCAACAACAACGAGGGTTAACCCAAAGATTCATGATGTTATAAAAGGAAGTTCTTAAACTCCTAGACGGAATCATTTATCCCATCTCCGATAGCTCACGGTTAGCCCTATCCATTGTGTCCTAAGAAGGGAGGAATGACCGTCGTTTCTAACGATGAAAATGAGTTGATTTCCACTCATCCATCTGGATGGAGTGTGTATTATTATCTAAAATTGAACGATGCTACTCGGTGACCATTTCCGCTTCCTTTTATGGATCGATGCTCGAACGTTTAGCGGGAATGAATTCTATTGCTTTCGATGGTTGCTCCGGCTATTTTCAAATCCGACGATCAAGGATCGAGAAAACGACTTTCACGTGTCCTTATGGAACGCTTGCCAACACCATGCCTTGGGCTATGCAATGCCCCAAGACGCCCGAGGTGCATGATGGCTATTTTTCGCACGATACATGAGAAGTCTATGGAAGTTTTATGGACGACTTCCGGTTTATGGAGATTCTTTCACTTCTTGCCTCTCATCTGACCATGCCAAAAGGTGTGAAGACACCAATTTGTATTGAATTGAGAAGTGCCATTTCATGGTTCGAGAGGCATTGTCCTCGCCATAAGATATCAAAATCGGATTGAGGTCGACGAGCTAAAGTCGACGTTATAGCTAAACTCCTCATCCCACTACCGTCAAGGTATTCGAGTTTTGGGTCATTGGTTTCTATCGCCGTTTCATCCAAGATTTCTCTAAGATAGCCCGTCCTTCACCCATCTCCTTGAAAAGGATGCTCCGCTTATCTTCACCAACTAATGTGTTGAAGTTTAATATTCTTAAAAAGAAATTAACAGCCCTCATCTTAGTCAGCTTTCCCCACGGATATGCCCTTTGAACTCATGTGTGATGCTAGTGATTACGCAGCCTTGGGGCAACGAAGTCAAAACATTTTCAACCCATACACTCGCGAGCAAGACATTGCCGAGGCCCAACACAATTACGACTACTAAAAAGGAATTATTGGCCATTGTTTATGCTTTTGAAAACACCCTACCTTGTCTTGTCGAAGACCATAGTGTATACCGAACCATTCTCGCCTCTAAAGTATCTTTTGGCAAAGCAAGATGCTAAGCCACGATTACTTCGGTGGGTTCTCCTCCTTCAAGAGTTTGATGTTGCCATTCTTGACAAAAAGGAGCGAGAACCCGGCCACATCACCTTTCTAGACTTGAGAATCCCCATCAAAGTGTGCTCGAGAAGAAGGAGATTACGGAAACATTTCCTCTGGAGACATGGATGGTTTCTAAGAAAGACCCGAACACCCCATGGTTTGCCGATTTTGCAAATTACCATGCGGGAAATTTCATCATGAAAGGGATGTCGCCCCAACAAAGAACAAGTTTTTCAAAGATGTTAAGCATTATTTCCGACGACCCTACTTGTTTAAGATTTGTGCGGATCAAGTAATCCGGCGGTGTGCGCCGTAAAGAGGCTATTGATATCCTTAATGCTTGCCATAATGGACCCACCGGTGGCCATCATGGTGCAAGCTACACCGCTAAGAAGGTTTTTGATTCCGGATTCTATTGGCCAACCATATATCGAGATGCTCATGATTTAGTCAAATCTTGTGATTCTTGCCAACGTCAAGGGAAAATTTCATATAAGGATGAAATGCCACAAAATGCTATTCAAGTCTGTGAGATTTTTGACGTGTAGGGCATCGATTTTATGGGGCCATTTCCATCATCTAGAGGAAATAAGTATATCCTCGCCGCCGACTACTTGTCCAAATGGGTTGAAGCGAAGGCGCCCCCACCACCGACTCGAAAGTGGTTGTTAAGTTCTTGAAGAATTTGTTTTCCCGACTTGGAGCACCTGCGGCTATCATCGCGATCGCGTACCCATTTCAGTAATGAACAATTTGCTAAAGTTATGGCTAAATATGGAGTTACCCATCGCCTTTCTACAGCAGATCACCCGACAGCTTTGAAGTTGAGGTCTCGAATCGTGGTTTGAAAAGGATTTTAGAAAGGAACCGTAGGAGAAAATCGAGCCTTCGGGCCGATAAGTTAGATGATGCATTATGGGCTTTCCGCACCGCATACAAGACACCCATCTGTGCACCCCATTAAGTTGGTGTATGGAAAGCTTGTCACTTGCCCATCGAAGCCTCGGCATAAGGCATTCGGGCCTTGAAACATGCTAACTTTGATCTTAAGACCGCGGGTGATCACCGAAAAGTTCAATTAAATGAATTAAACGAGCTTAGGGATCAGGCCTACGAGAATTCTTTGATTTTCAAAGAGTAGACTAAGAGGATTCATGATGCTAAAATCAAAACCGCTTTTTCAACGCTGGTGATCAAGTTCTCTCTCTTTAACTCTCGTTTGAAGATATTCTGCAAACTCAAAACCCCGTTGGTCGGGACCATTCACCATAGCTCAAGTTTTCCTGTATGGAAGCGGTGGAGTTTCTTCACCGATGGCCCAAATTTCAAGGTGAATGGTCATCGTGTGAAACATTATTTCGGAGGGAACATTCCATCTATGGTTGTCCGGCTCCAAACTTTCTTCCCCATGGACAAATGACCTGGGATCGAGTCTTAGCTACTGTTAATCAAAGCAAAACCAAAAATAAAGAGGGAGGCACCCCATGCTTTCCTTCTATCTTTCTATTTTCTAATAAGCAACGCGGGTCTCATTTCTTCGACGTGTTTGGTTGTTTGTGATGTTGTGTTCAGATTTTCCGATATGAAGACTCGTGCTTTCGAAGTTTGTCATTTCTCTACTCGAAGTTTCATGATCGATGCCGATGGAAACGATATCCAATCTTATCGACTAACGTTTATCTTCTAGCATACTTAATAAATCGGCTTAGATTTTCGTTGATACCTTGCTTTTAAACATTGAGGACAATGTTTCGTTCTAGTCTGGGGTAGGGTAATCTTCGATTAGATTTGACCAAGACTTCTGCTTATTTCGTCATGTACTCTGAACCCCGCTTTTCCTTAGAAAATGAAAATTTGTGCAAAATGAGAAAAATTTAAAAATTTTGTAAGCTTTTGTTAAGTCTTTTGATTGAAAAGTTTGCTAGTCTCTTAGATAAGAAGCTATAAAATGCAAATTCTAGCTCACAAGGCCAAGATTTTGCAAGTTTCCCCGAAACTTTAAATATGCACTCTTCATTAGACGAAGCATTTGCTAAGTTAATATATGTTTTGACACCTTGTTGACTTTCACCGGTGAAAGTAGGAATAGAATTCACTTGACCTGTTGAGCCCTAGCTTGTTCCCTTAACCATAGGTAATCTAAAAATTATCGGCTAAGCATCCTGGGATCTCATTATTTGGGATTTTAAATTTATGAGATCGAGAAATGATAGATTTACTTATGAGTTTAGATGCTAAGCTGGAGTAGATGGTTCTCTTTTAGAGCCCATCAAGGTACTTATGGCTTTTGTTCCCACAAAATTGTTTCACCCCATATCTGTCTAAATAATTAGAGATGTTGAGTTTTTGGCGATAGTTAGTTCTTTATCTTCTTTAAAGAATCTTTGTTTTAAAAATTTGGTACACATCAAGGATCCGTAATAAATAAATGAGTAATCGGTGATAAGTGATAATGTAATAAGTAAAGTTGTGAGTCATGTGTCGGTGATCGGACCCCTTGGATCTTTAGCCGGGATTGAGTGAGGTCTTAGCCTAGCCAGGTGGGATCCTCATTTCATGAAGCCTATAGTCTTGGAATTACCCGCTGTTCGCCAAAGGTTCATAGCTCATACACGTAAAAGTCTAAGTTCTATTTCATAAAAAAAAAAAAAATGTTGAAAAATGAAAATGAAAAATAAAGTAAGTGAATAAAAATTCCTTGATGTGGACCTCATTTTTACTACAATATCTTGAGGAAAGGGATAACTAATAAAGGTAATTTATAACAAGTAACTTCCATGGGTAGTGTTAGCATCTAGAGTCATATTTAACAATGATTTTTATTTTCGCTTAGTTTGGGACTTGTAAAAAATCAGGGACGATGTATTCTATCCGTATGGTCACTTCACGTTGATGTGTTTTCTACCCGTGATCCTAAGCGGTCGCTTGAAAAATGTTGGAGTTATTGATCGACATGAAAGTTCAACAAACCGTCATTCATAATGTGCTTAACCGTAATATCTATACATGGGAATATATAAGGTAAAAAATGCTTTTTGAATTAAGGCTTTCTTAATCTCTTTTGAGGAATCTTTGCTACTTCTTCATAGGTTTAGTAGAAAGAGATTGAAATTCTTGGTTTTAGAAGCGTGAGTTGATCGTGATTGCGCTTGAGACACCAAGAATGGTCTCGTCTGTATTTTGGTATGTGCTAAAACACATACCTTTTCATTATCAAACCCACCCAAAACAACCAAGAAAGAGCCGCTTATTGCTAAATTTTGTGGTTTTCTTGAGTTTGTGCATGTGCAAAATATATGAAAACACACAAAGGAACCAAATCGACGTGAACCGAGAAGAGATTAAGAGAGCTTAAGCCGAGCCGGAAGATCAAAATTGAGCATTTATAAAGATTTTATTCTCCGAGGATGATTTTTGGAAGATATAATCAAGTTTGAACAATTGGCAGAAATGGCCCCTCAACTTTGAGCAATTGGCAAAAATGGCCCCTGAAGATTCAAATGTTGCAAATTCAACCTTGGTTTATTTGAAGAATCAGTCCTTGGAAGATGATTTCAGATTTACATGTTTGGTCCTTGGATTTTCAGCCTTTGCATATTTGGTCCCTATATATTACCTTGGATCATGTACTAGTCCATTAATAATCCAATCCTTAACAAATCCATTATCCAACACAAACAAAAGCCTTCGGCCCAAATCCACAAAATCCCTTACGGTCCAATAACACCAAAACCGTCCACCCTTTTATATTAATAACACACCCGTTTACCTATGAACCCGCCCATTTACCCGACCTTTAACCCAAGTCAAAGCACCAAGACCTAGTCAACATTTTTGATTTATAATAAATAAACCAAACGCGCCCTTTTCAGTACTTGTCTTCCCCATCCCAAACACCACCATTCACCACCAATCCCAAACACCTCACCTCGTACTAGAATATCTCTAGAAACCTTATCCACCTATGACTTGTCAGATAAGATGCCTACGGCCAATCAAGCACTCTTACCGTGGGTAACACCTCATAAAAGGAAATGGAGCATTGTGATTGCTTAAGGTGACAAGGATTGAAATGAGTAGCTGCAAATTGCTTCTAGGCTCTTCTAACCAAGAATCCAAGACTGATTTGAAGGCTATAAATAGAACCTCTTGGCTCACAATTGAATCGTGCAATTCCTAATTTTCATTTTAGCTTATTGTTATTTTATTTCAGTAGTTTCTTAAATGTTGTCTTAAGCTTTTATTGAATTCTCAATTTCTTGTAATCCTTCCTCAGTTTTAATAAAAGTTCCAAGTTTTTAGATTTTATCTCTTGCATTTCTATTTAAAGTAATCAATAAGCTTATTTGAATAATGGAGTAGGCTCATTTTGCTTATTATAGCTTTATTGAGCTTATATTGCACTCTCACTTCCACTTAACTTATTTACATTCACAAAATTCCGGTCAAAAAAGTCAACCGTACAAATTGATCGAAATGGTTAATGGTTGATTGTGATAATGGATCCGTTGAGTTGATGATATATGGGTTAGGTTTAGTGGTTCTAGTGCTAGTTTGTGCTTCATTGTGGTTGGACCTCTTGTAAGTGAAAGCTTGTTCTCATTTGTAGCTTATTAAAGCTGGGTAGTATCATTTCCATTAGATCGCTTATAATATTGCTTGTTGCTGTCTTATTAGATGTGTTTCAAAGATATTGGATCTGTTTTTAATGATAGAATAGATCTTAGTTTGTGTTTTAACTTTGATAAATTGCATAATCTGTCTAAAAGGAGTGTTTGGTTTAGCATTAAAAACTGTGATAGAGGTTTAAATAATGGAGTAGATTAGCTACTTAAGGCTTGTCATAGTTATTTGATGTCATCTCTGTCTTAGTTTTGCTGCCATTTGTGCTTAAAGTCATAATCATAAGTCCACTGCTCTTATGTGCATCACTGTTGGAATCAGTGGTTAAGAAATTAGAATATAGGTGTAGAAGTCAATATACTAGCTTGCTATAGTCTTATTACATCATATTTCATTTACATCAGTCCTACATTTGATCTTAAATCTCACCAAAGTCAAACTTTATAACTGTTCTTGAAAGTCAAACTGTGTCAAATACGCTTTATGCAGGAAGCCATGAGTTTCTGTACGAGTTCATTTTAAATAGTTAGGGTCTCAAACTTGGCACATTTGCTCTTTGCTGGGTGGTCTTGAAGACCACCTATCTGGTTTTCACATAAGTTCCTTGGATAAGCGGTGCTATACCTAAATAAAAGAGGGTCGAAATTGTTTTGCTTAAGAAATCGGTTAAACATATGATCTTATTGTTCTTATTTGAGGTAGGAGTAGTTACAGCTTATTTAGAGTGGTAATTATAATTTAGCTTGTGTAGAAGTTTGGTGGCTTTATTTTGCTAGTTTGCTTATATAAAGTGTTTATTTAGAATCCAATTACACACAGTGACCTTCATATCTTACATATAAGCACCATATTTGATATTTTTCTTAGAACCAGAATAAGATTTTAGAATTTCTCTGAATTTTTCATTAATTTTTGGTCACTGTTAACTATTTTTCTTTATTAAAATCAGTTTTTAGGCATTTTTAAATAGCTTTTATTGCAAATAATTAAGAAAAGTTCAAAAAAATAATTTTTCAATTTTCTCAGTTTAAGAAAAATATAAAAAGCATAAAAGATTTTTCCTTATTTTTCTCCTTTTATTTGGTATTTTCACAATTTAAATTAGATTAAAATAGTTTTAAATTAGTAGAAAATAGAAAATAATCAGAAAAATATAAAAATAGTTTTGAAAAGTCTCTTATGATATTTTAGATTTTATAAAAATAGTTTCACATTTTTCTCTTTAAATTTCATAATTTTCAGTATTTTAATTTAGTTTAAATAGTTAAAAAATTAGTTTTAATTTAAATAAAATTAGAAAAAATCAAAAAAATAGTTTTAATTCTAAAATAGTTTTTAAATTACATTTCTAGAGTAAAAGTACTTTTAGGCATTTTTAGGATATAATTTAGACGTAGTTGCATTTCAATTACGCTCTAATTACGCTTTTAGTAATTTTGCACTTAGGATTTCCCAGAAATAGATTCCCTAATTACTTCCCTATCCCTAGTTTAATAAAATCAAAATCATTAATCCAAGACATCGAGCATTAAATTCCAAACCAAGAACGACAAGTTAATTCATGCCTCGTTGGGAAACGATTCTGTTGACTAATCCAGATACACGCATCACACACGGATTTGATTTATTATTCTTCTTTTCCTAAAGGAATTTGAATCTATCTTCGTGATTATTTTTGATATCGATATTGTGGTTTTATCCATACACACCCTGCTTCAGCCATCAAAATGGATGTTTAACCGCTTAGTTTCTTACGGTTAGTCATTCATGCTATTAGCTTCAGGTAGCTTGTTGATGCTTGTTCATTGTAAACCAATCCCATATGTATCATGTAGACATCGGAGTGCTATTGCATCTCGCAAGTAACTCAGTTCAACACTTAAATCAAAGCACATCGATCTTGATATCATTTCATCAAGGATCACGAGAAGAGAGTGCTGTGAATTATGGCTTTTGGGTAGTAGAACCAATTGCGAATCTACTCACCAAAGCCTTTCTGCCTTAGGTTTAATGATTTGGTCCACTGCTTGGGTATGAGGTGTTTGACTCCGTTAGGAATTGGATGACCTCCTAAAACAGTCTTAAAAACATGTCAAACACCAAAATCTCTTTTGTAAATATTTTTCCAAAAACAAAATACAACAATATAAAATATGTCAAAACAACAAAAATATTCCTCTATCTATTTTTTCTTTCAACATTGCAAGTACATTTTTTCCGTCAACACTATAATCTTTCAAAATTCAATATTTTTCCGATCAAGTGTGGAGGGGGAGAAAATAAACATAGCGTCTCAAAACATCCGCAGTACTTGCATGTTATCATATTACGTTGTTTCTTATCAATATTGCTTAATCAGTACCTTACTCGGACTAAAATTTATAACCTTTCATTATTTTCTTAAGTCGAGGGATATACCGTAAGTTTCTTAAAATCTTTCGTTTTAAGCAAAATGGAAGTTATATGACTTTGGATGTAAATGGAAAAGGCGGAGGGACCAAAATGTCAAAAGGTTAAACTCTTTTTAATAAAACCCATTCCACCTAACTTTCACTTCACATTTATTATCATCACCTAAATCATCCTACTAAAATTGATCTTCATTTTCGTGTATTGGATCATCATTTTGTAAGTGGTTTAACAATCTTTACATGTTTTAAACAAGGGTTTTGAGTTTCACTTTCAATCAGCGATCAAATGATGAGATTAAGTGTGATTAGTGTTCTACGCCTGAATGAACACAAATCCTATCACTGTGTTTATGGTTAAAAGGATAGTGTCAAACGCTTCTATAACTTCAATGACATCTTTTATCAAAACCGCTCCGAATCGAATGGGATTTTTGAAATTAGGGTTTATGCGTGGATTTGGGTATTTTCAAATGTGAATGTTTTTGGTCAAAAAGATTGTTGTGTGATGTTGATATCATGATGAATTGATGATATCTAGGCCTTCTAACGACCCGAAACTCTAATTGATTGAAAATTAGATTATTAATGTTCTTGTACTTTTGGGTATTTATGATTCATTGGGAGTTTGATGTTAAAACTTGGTTATTACAATCACATGACAACTATAAACCAAGAATAATTTTGGTGCAAATCCTATGGCTAGATTTCATCTGGCGTAATTCATGAACTTTAGGGGTTTAAGTTCTACGTATGGTCTCTGCACAAACCCTTAATGTGGTTTCATGCCATGATTCACTTAAAATGAATATATGTTAAGATTGATGATGATGATTTTATTTCGGGCTTGCTACGCATAAAACTCATAATCAGGTCATTGATACTCTAGCATGTAAGGATCACCTTACGCGTAGAAAGTTATCTTGATGGAGAAATCTTACCCGTAATCGCTATTTGCTGTTCTTCTATAAAGCGGCGTATCCGTGAAGGATAGCGCGCAATCGCTGACTTCACGCATGGGTCTACTCTTACGAGGTAAGCCTTACGCGTAAGGTTTTATATAACCACGTAGCGTCTCAGCATAAGGATACTCTCCTACGCCGTAACATTCTTACGAAGTAAATCGCATTCCTACGCATAAGCTTGTGTCCACGCATATAACCCCTGTTTACGCATAAGCTACCATTTCTACGCATAATCCTTGATCAAACCTTCGTTATGAATTGTTACGCGTGTAAACTTGTAAATAAATAAATCATAACGTCACGACACCAATAATGTCACTAATAAGCTTAATCGTTCAATATGTTGTGTTAAATAAGTGATAACATAAACTTTAAAACTTAAAGTTAACTAACTCACGAAACTTATCGCGACGTCATTGGACTATTAGACAAACAAGTGACTTTGGACTCGTAACAACCATTGACCCTATACGTTCAATAATTAGACAATAAAACCTTCTGTTGACTAACATTATGTCTTTCGATATGTTGGTTCTTTTGGCTAATGTTATTTCAGATCATGACATGGCTGCTCAATTGAATATGGATGCACCTGAGGTTCTCACCATTGTTGATATCTTCCCTAATGGCTATCCGAGAAAGATTGGAAAGAACAATCTAAGAGTTGATTTTGAAACTCTTTCATGCTCGAAGTTTTCCACGATTTCTTGTGGATCTTCTAAAGAATCATCATCTACAGAACATGCTCTCTCGTACTCTTTTTTTCGGAGATCTACATTCAACAATTCGGAATTCAATGCAAAGGATCAAAGGTCAAAGTGCGGTGTGATAGCGCCTCAATCACAAACAGATCACCATCACACATGCAGATCTACGGGCATTCTTCTAATTCCCGAAATCGAGCCAACCGACTTCTATGCCACACCTGAAGAAGAGCAGTTGAAATTCTGATTGATATTGGCTATTATGAAGCTTCATTATAATCGCTAAGCACTCTCATGTGGAGCTTAAGAACATCTCCCGTGGAGAACCTCTACATCATCATTACCAAATCTGTCTCTGGTCGTGATAGTGGCTATGAGCATCCCAAGCTCATGGAACTACAAATTTTCTGGTCATTAATCAACAAGAAGGACATTGAAATTGAAGCATTGTTATGGGAAGACATGATGTCATTTCTCAAGAAACTTGGTTCAAAGATTCCCTATGTCAGGATACACAAATTGATCCAGAGAGCACTTGGACTTCATCCTGATATTCCCAAGAGGCTCAATGACCCTGACAATCACGATATGTCAATGAGTGAGCCTACCCTATTTCCATCGAATCGGGGAATCAATCTCAACAAAGATCAGAAATGTGTTACACGATCATCCCGACTAATGAGATCAAAAAGCTCGAGACATACAAAAGGTATCCCGTAGCCATTGTGAAAAGAAGGCAAAGTTGGTCATCTCGATGAGAAGTCTTCTGGAACACCTATAAGGAAAACCAGAACAGGAAGTGGAGGAAGTGCTGCAAGCTGAGAGTCGAGAGGACGTTCCCCGGGAGGAATCCTCCAAGAAAGGGAGCTACGCCAAGGAAGCTGTTCCTATTCCCATATTTGCCTAAGCTGAACGCAGAGAAAGCTAATGGGCCGAGGACTCGAGAGGGCATGCATCAGATGAAGAGACTTTCTACTCAAACTGCAAGTAAAGATGACACTACTAGCGGTATCTAAACCTCCTAGTCCTCCAACTGACAAAGGAAAAGGGAAGACTCCAGTACTTGTGCCATATGAAGAAAGCTCAGATGAAGAGCCACTGGAAACCGATTACAGGAAAAAGTTCAAATTCGTTAGACTTCAACACGTTGCACAACAATTTACTCAAGAACAAATGGGTGGCCCCGGAGGGTCGAGTGGTGGAGCTCAACCTTCACCAGGTCCTGATTAAGTTAATCAACCCGATAAGGGATCTGGTGCCACCACTTTGGTACAACAACAAACACGTGTGGAGGACACTCTTGAAGAACCAGAATCTGAGAAGTTAGAGAAGGTAAAAGCTGATGAAGAAGCTGCAGCCAAAGCCAAAGCTGATGAAAAAGCTAAGTCTGGAAACGAAGAAGATGTTAAGTATGATAAGTTTCTTCTAGATAGTCCTGCACGATCAAAGGAAGAAACTTCTTAGCCACCAAAGGACCCGGAGTCTCCTCACATATCATCATCATCGGATTCATCTTCTCACTCTTCACCACCACCATCAAAGAAATCAACTAAATCATCATCCAAATCAGTGAAGAAGCCAACTCCATCTTGGATCTCTCAATCAAAGAATCGAATCATTAAAGCTGTAAAACGAGTCGAAGAAAGATATTCTCTGAAAAGTTGAATTTCCTTGTTGACCAAATACAACATCTTCATGATGAGCAAGACGAGATGAAAGTTGAAAGGCGTATGTCCGAAGCTTATGAAGGATGATCTTCAAGGAGCATGGACGAGATGATCAAAGGATACTCTCACAAGTTCCTTATGGAGGTCGTTCGGAATCGGCGAAGGAGATGTGACGCTCGGTTACACTCCGGGCAACATCTCGGACTACCGTAGTACCCCTTGAACCGCTTCTTTCATTATAACTTTGGATGTATGATTTATTATGACAATGGCTTGTGCACACATTCAAAGCAATACAACCTGCTTCTTGTAAATAAAGGACCCTGTGGTACGCTTCATTGCCTCAATCCTTATAAAGGAGCGAAGCTTCTTACTTTTGAGTAAAACCTATCAAACCTTTCACTTTTCAAGGTTTTACTCAAAAGAACAAGTACTTCCCCTTATGATTTTTCAAAACCTCAACCGTTTATATCACTAGTTGAGGGGGAGTATTTGAATTTTAAAACTTTGTTCACAAATTGTTCACAGTGGTCATTCTTCCCGCAACACTCGAAATGGTCATATTTATTCTCAACTTTTCAAAAATAACACTTTATATGCCATTTTTAAGGGGGAGAAAATACGTGATAAGAAATATGTTGTGTTTTACTATATGAACTCTCGTGTGAAAAGACTTTAACCAACGAATTGACGAGATCTTAACTGTTAGTAACTCGAAAAGACTTATCCTGGACGGGTAATAATTTCAAGCTAGTTCGCTAGCGATGTACACGTGTCTCGCAAAGGACTTGTCCGAGTAGAATGTACCATTCTAGAAACTCTTGGTAGACATGAACTCTGACGGGTTTGACAACCTTTCGAGGTTTGTCTACACCTTCAAGATAGTTATTAGAGCTAGTTGTCACCTAAAAGCTGACAATGTATCTCTTTAACTATTCAACGTAATCGTGTCTCACAAGGGATTGTCTATCTTGAGTCGATCAATTTAAAAGTGCGCGCTCTTTCCTCACTGTGTAGATTTCTGTCAAAACTCTTAAGCACATGTGGAGGGGGAGTATTTCTGCTAAAAGATAAAACTCTCACAGTGGTTCAAACATTTTTTCATTTACAAACCCTTTGAGAGATTTTCTTGAAAATGGTTTTATGGCAATGGAGTTATAAGGTGATTAAGGTTAGGAATAACCATCCTATGATCCGCCAGAGCCGGAGGGATCTACCCAAGGACACTACCAATAGTTAGAATTTAGAAGTCCTTATGTATGATTATAAAAAAAAGGAGAAAATGAGAATCGGAGAAAGAAGGAGTTGAAGAATTAAAACAAAATGCAAAGAAAAGGGTGAAAAGAAATAGCCCTCCAGATTATTCAACTTAGGGTAGACACCGGGTTCAACTCATATGCTACTAGTTGTCACTAGATGACACCGGTATTGAAGATTAAAAGTCGTCATGGACCCAGTGACGCATGCACTAAACCTCCTTAGCCACTCAAGTTTCTCTCAACAGAAGCTTGTTTCATTCTCACAGGGAACCCTACGTAAACTATCGGCCTTCTCTTAGAGATTGCTGGTATTGAAGAAGGAGACCATCTCCCTAGTCTCCGCTCTCGGGGAAAACCAAAAGCACTATTGAGTCTAGAGCCACGAGATTCATCAAAAGATCTCTTAGGTACACTTGACATTTCATCACTTGGTGTTCAACAATAAGAACATCAGTGGTGCGTTATCGAGTCCTTCACAGATCTTAGCAATCGATTGAGAATACTTATGAGAGGTTCACAATTGTGATCCCGTGATTGAATGGAAACTCCGCCAGGTCAACATCAAAGCCACGACGGCTAAAGTCGCCGGTAACTCCCCGTGGATTACGCTTAGTGTGTCTCAAACGGTCTACAGTCGTGAGGTGATGCTTCGTGTACCTCAGCACTCATCGAGCAAATAGATGTACTTTGGTACATGCGCTTTATCTCACTTGTGGGACTCCGGTTCAAGAACGGCCTTTGTAAGAATTAGAGTTGTGTTTTCACACTATGCTGTTAACACTCGAAGTTCAAACTTGTAAGTGCCGGAATCCGCTTATTACTAACCGTTTTCATGTTTTCTTCTTATGGAAGCTCTGGAGCGGAATGATCGTGCAGATTCTTCGCATGCTCATACCAACATCATCACTAATGGAAGTTCTATCTAAAAGCAACACAAAAGTCAGAATGATTCTTCGTCAAACCAAAGAATCTACAAAATTAAAGACTTAAAGAACTTCATCAGTACTGAAATCCAACGTCAAAGAACGTATGAGCGTGTTGCAGAATGACGTAGAGACACTGGAGCAGTGAAGCAGACCTGAGGCAAATGTGATGCTGACAACAACAACATACTATCACTACAATCACAAAGAACAATGATCAAAGAAAAAAGATAAAGATGACGTCAAATCAGAACTGTTCAAAGAAGACAATTTCTCACCGAGAGATTGTCCGAATCAAGGCAAATCTTCTCACAAGAAGAAGAATGTGAAGCGTCAAAGCTACTATTACATCAACGCCTTCACCATTCATATTCATTCATCACTAACACTTAGGGGGAGATTGTTGGAATCACTCCTAAACCTTAATCAAGTGTTAGTGATTCACATGTAATAGTTAGCTTAATTATGGCCTTTATGTTTGTTATTAGCCTTAGCTTATGTAGAAGGCCCATAAGCCTAGGCCTAGTCCAATAAGGAAAAGGATGGGAACTAGGAGTGTTGCCCTAGCTTCCCTCCTATAAATACTCTTGTATAACCCTCACTTGAGGGTTGGTTGTTCAATTTATTTCCTTTCACACATTTCCTACGCATAACCGTATAAGTATATCGTGTGTGTGTGTTTGGTTTATTGTTCAATTGCCTTTATCTCTTTCTATTAAGCTTGTGTTGTAAAACTAGTGACCTAACAGAATTGATCCAAAGAAGCTCGAAAAGGGTCAGGCAGGACAGAGGTTCAAGGATGCTTTGGCAGCAAAAATGGCTGAAATGAAAAAGTTGCAAGAAAAAAGAAGAAAGTGAAGACTTCGGCAAGGAATTGAGTATTACAACAGGACGATGACAAGCCGAAGGCTACCTGAAAAGATCACAGATGTCAAAATCATCCCCAGATCCAAACCACTGGCAATGAACGTCTACAGGGGGTTGATAAAAGACATTTCGAAGTTCATGATCCCCTAAAATTCACTGACTTTGGGATCACTGAACTCGATGAACTTGGTCCAATAATAGAAAAGAAGCAAAATGCGGTGGTTAAGGAGCTGATGAAGATGCTAAAATATATGAAAGACGAGGGATGCACCCTCGAATTCAGCTGCCTTAACGCACCTCAAGGATCTCAACCACAATCATCCACTGGCAAAAGGAAAAGGGTTGAGTTCCAGCCTGAGATAAAAGTGCCTGGATTTGAATGCAACCGGGAACTGCCAGAAGGTGTTAAGTTCGTGAACTGTTTAGTGATTGAAAATCCTGAAAGAGGGCTATAACACATTGATGTCTATGCAAACCCAGCATTTCAAAGATGGAGTGATATTGATCAGGTGGTGTAGCGCAATCTTGAGCTACATACCGGTGGCCTCTCGGATCAAACCCCAAGAAACATCAGGTTCTGTTAAGACCTGAATGCCAAGATAAGAGACCATCAGCCGGGGAAACACTCATCACCAAGAAAGTCAAGCTTGAAGCATTGGGAATCCATCCGTGACATCATTTTGATTTATCTTTTGTACTATTGATAGGAACCTTGTAATTTGATCAATAAACGATGTATGTTTTGTTAAAATATTCAGTGTTCCTTATTATATTCATTAGTACATTCAGTGTAAGAAGAAGCCATTTGCTCACTTACACTGATCAATCACTTAGGCTATTTGTATATCCAAATATGGGGAGACTGTTGGGTTCAGTAAATACCCAAACCCCTTAATCTAGGATTTGAATAGAAAATAGCCCAAGTGTCTAGTCTGTTAAACACTAACAGTCACCGGTGCATAGTCTCGAGTGAGCCATCTTCAGGATACTCAGATGCGAGGCAACAAGATAGTCTCTCCACTCGCTAGCAAGCGGAACTTAAAGGGTGAAGAATGAGTCAAGAAGAAGATGGTGGATTCAGTGAGTGATGACAATAACTCACTGAATCCCTAAGACTCCTCTCCCACTACTTACACTGAAGACAAACTGAAGTAGAAGACTGAAGGATGTAAAGAATGAAGAATGAGCGGGACAAGGCGGGATAAGTTTGAATCAGATAAGACGAAGTCCTTATCAACCAAAGTCAACTTTCCCTGAATAGAAAAAGATCAGGCTCAGTGTCATCACTGACCTTAGGAAAGTAGTCTTGTCTCTTACCTAGAATAGCCTTTGTAAATAGAGAGACAAAATGCATGATCTTGTCTTCTGTAAGATGTCAGTTTGTCACTTAGGAAAGAGTTAAAACTCATACATGTATAAATAGCATAAGAGATGGAGTGAAAAGGTTAAGCTTGTGAATTGTTAAAACACACATACATGCAAGCCATCTTTTCACTCCTCCAAATACAACTTAATCCCTGAGATAGCTCAGTGGGTTCTAAGAGTTGTGCTCGGACTTAGCCTGAGCTTAGAGAGGAGTCACCAAACTTTGTTATTTCAATCCCAAGTACTGCATTCAAGTACTTGGGTAACGTATTCTTTTTGATTGATTTCTAATAAAGAATATGATGTTGAAAATTACTTTGTGTGTTTAACTTATGTTAATTTCTGTCATTGTTCACTATTAACTTGTTTTATATTCTTAAACTGTTTTAAACGATAGTGAACGGGGAACAACAAAATGTTAGAAAAGGCCACACAAACATAAAATTAATGTGGCCATTGGATGAGCAATAGTCACACAAAACACACATTTCTTCACTTAAAACACCATATGGCCACACTTATTAACACTTTTGACCACTTTATGATTAATTGTATGTGACTAAATACCCAAAACAAACATGCTTTGTGTGACTAAATGTTAGAAAAGACCACACAAACATAAAATTAATGTGGCCATTGGATGATCAATAGTCACACAAAACACACATTTCTTCACTTAAAACACCATATGGTCATACTTATTAACACTTTTGGCCAATTTATGCTTAATTGTATGTGACTAAATACCCAAAACAAACATGCTTTGTGTGACTAAATGTTAGAAAAGGCCACACAAACATAAAATTCATGTGGCCATTGGATGATCAATAGTCACACAAAACACACATGTCTTCACTTTAAACACCATATGCTCACACTTATTAACACTTTTGGCCACTTTATTCTTAATTGTATGTGACTAAATACCCAAAAGCAAACATGCTTTGTGTGACTAAATGTTAGAAAAGGCCACACAAACATAAAATTCATGTGGCCATTGGATGATCAATAGTCACACAAAACACACATTTCTTCACTGTAAACACCATATGGTCACACTTATTAACACTTTTGGCCACTTTATGATTAATTGTATGTGACTAAATACCCAAAAGAAACATGCTTTGTGTGACTAAATGTTAGAAAAGGCCACACAAACATAAAATTCAAGTGGCCATTGGATGATCAATAGTCACACAAAACACATGTAACACCCCAACCCGACAAGGGTAAAGATATCACAAATACGGTTTCATATCAGAACCTTAAGTACTATACAAAAGCGGAAGCCTTTACAAAACTTACAAAAGAAAAATATAAATAACTTAATAATCAAAATAAATCTAAGATCCCTATTTCAAATCTTGCTCTCAATCTCTACTCAACCGGATCAGCTATCCATAAGCTCATCTTGAATGCTTAATACACTACGCAGGAAAAGAAAATGCGGTTGAGCTTACAAAGCCCAGTGAGAAGGATATAATGAAACGAAAACTAAACAAAATAGAAATACAAAATAAAACAAAGAAACGAATAACGAAGTCACAACGGAATGAGATTAATGAATCATTGAAGATTTGCGGACACACAATCATACAGGAATCCGGAAGAACAAATAGCAATTAAGAACAAACACATATCACATTGATGGCACCAACGCAAACGCCTCAAGATAACTAAACATTAACTAAAGCAGGAATTTCGAGTACATATGAGCCAAACGAAATATCAAAGGCTAGGGAAAACAATTTCTAGAAAGTAAACATGGCATTCATACAAATCAATTAATCTTCATTTAACACACTTAATCCAATATTGCAGCCGGCGGAAATAGCAGTCAAATCATGGCAGTCACACATGCAATTAGAAAACATAGTCGGAAAACTATAATTAAATAAACAAAAGGCATAGCATAGAAATTAGCAAATTATCAAAACAGATATCATAATTAAACCATTTTCCAAACCAAAACTTAATATAAACAGAGTCTAAACATGGCAGATCAAACATAAGCAGATAGATACCCTAACGGATAGGCAAAGTTCACCAGATTAACTGACAATCATACTTAATAAACTTTCAGGATACTCACTTTCGCACTAGCACATTTATCTCACAAATCAACTAATTCACATAACGATAAACTAACATAATATCAGATGACAGCCTGCGAATCATATTGAAACATATTAATCATATCCTAGCATAGTAGACGGTAGTCACTTAAACATACAAAAGCATAACCACATATAATAACATATAATAAGCCTAGCACATAATTACAAACACTTGAACATACCGAAACAAAATCAGAATACTTAATACAGAAATAACAGATAAAGATTTAGTTAACTACCACGAGCCCAGAACATATCATATCAGAAAATATTTTCCTTATTCAGAAGGTAACCTCATAAACTAATTGGAGTGGCTAACTCCCAGAATTTTGTGAAGGCGTACTGCACACGACATCATTCACCGAAACATATCGATAACAGATCATATCTAGGATGCATCCATACCTGAGACAGAATAGTGGCCATACAATATATAGCGAGCTCATAATCGATAACAGAAAGGGCATGAGAACATCACTCTATCTGCCTAGAGTCATGTCAGAGGTGCATCACTGACACGAACATGGAACCCCCATGACTAGTGAAATATTTGGCTCGGGTGTCAAACTAACTTAGGTCAAACTGATTGTCATAAATGACACAGATCATAATCAAACACAAAGTTCAACAGATGACATATCAGATAACTCATATCATAAGGTTCACATTCAAATATTCAGAGGTCAGAAGTTCATATTACAATCACTAATCATATGTTCATAATTAAACCTAGTAAGGTTCAACAAATGTGCATATCAGAGTCTTCATAACACAAGTTCAAATCAGATATTGCATGGTTCAATAAAACAGAATTTCAGATAAACAACAGATCAAAAATCGAGGAAGGGTTCATAGCAATGGCATCGGAAACCCTAATAAGTAAAATAGAAAAGCTAACGAGAAGAACGTTATAAGGAACCTTCTTTGAAAAGGTCGAATATACGTACCTTAAAGCAAATGACAGAAAGCAAGCGAATGAGTGAATCACGCAGATATAACGTCGCGTCTCCTTGCGAATCTACGGATAATGATTTATTTAATACTTATTAGCATCATTACGTTATAACGGATTCATCGCATTAACATTCTTATAGTTGTAAGTATATTCTCATTTTTAGTGACGAGACGAATTACAACATTTTAGAGTCTTAATCATTAATTAGCCAAACTCATGGTTTACACATGATAAATGATAAACTTAAGGGTTTAATATGACAAATATCTTATTTGAGGGCTTATATGATCATTATTCAAAGTATAGGGTTCATATTGCATATATCTTAAAAGTAGGATTTATATTGTAATTAAACCTTTCGAGGTCTTACTTTCGTCCCAAACTTTCATGCACGTTTAAATGAAAGAACATATGTTCACATGAATAACGAACCATCACACATGACTTTTAACCCTAGTCGAGCTACTATTTATGACCTAGGGTTTTTCCCAAACCTTTAGTACCATGATAACGAGCATTTGATTAACACGTTACGGATTTTAATGACTAATCTTGTTGAGCTAGATACATAGGAAACCGAACAGACAAGAACCAAAACCCATGCATGCATTTACATAAATAACTCACACCACATTGACTTATTTAAATCGTTTTAACGAGACTAAAAATTACCCGTTTCCCGACTCACAAACCATTCGACACACAACATTAACCCTAAAGCGTTCTCCAAAGTCGACCTAATGCTTCCCTTGATTCTAACCAAGTATACGTCAACTTCCAAAACTGTTGTTAAGCGAGGTTTTGACAATGCAAACCATGCATGCAAATCGACACACAAGCAATCTGCAACAAAAGTTTAAAGTGTGGCGTACTCTATTTGTCCTACTGACTTCTTACCCAAAACAAAGTTTCATGATCCATGTTCATTTACGTTTAACTTATAACGACACAACATATGTCCTAACAACTCATGTGTTATCTTATATACATATAGCATACATGTTTATGATTTTATGTGACACAACATATATGTTCTTGCTATCCAGTTTTGTACACAATTCGATACATATATATATAAGCTTTCCGAATTTGAATGCAATAACAAATACAATGTATACCCATACATATATGGTGCGGCTACAACTCACACAACCTTTTAGCATAAAACCTCGATTTATTTGTTCGTTTCGTTAATATGCTTCACGGGTATAAAGTGCTCATAATTTGTATGCAAAAGTTGAGACGACAAAGTCGTTAAACACCTTAGCGAGACTTCGGAGTAAAACACCAAGCACCACCACGTCCACAGCTGCTGCGGTCGAAGGGAGAAAAGAAAGAAAAGGAGGTCGAAACTTTTTGGTGCCGAGACTCTTTAAAACTAGGGTTTCAATTATGAGATATGTGTGGTATATATATAATTCGACCCGTGGTGGGTTTTGTGTGAGAATCGGTTTACAAGAACCGACTTACATTGGATTATGGTGTCCATCGGTCCAAACGAAAAAGAAACACCCGACCCATGGCTTATGGGTTCGATCGGCTCAACAAGAAAAATCAAGCGAAACTCATAATGGGCTTAAGTGTGTACTCGGCTTGCAAAGAAAACGAGACCCAAAGTCTATCTGCGTGACTTTATTTAAATAATAGTACCAATGTCGATACTTTTATATACACGTTAGGTTTTCCAAACAAATATAAGTTAGGTTTTAATTTCCATTGATGAGCGTTAATTATATTTTACGTATTTTATAATCTGGACTATTTTAAGGGTAAAATAGTCTTTTAACGCGTTTTATATTTTTAGGGTTTTACAACACACATTTCTTCACTTTAAACACCATATGGTCACACTTATTAACACTTTTAGCCACTGTATGGTTAATTGTATGTGACTAAATACCCAAAACAAACATGCTTTGTGTGACTAAATGTTAGAAAAGGCCACACAAACATAAAATTCATGTGGCCATTGGATGATCAATAGTCACTCAAAATACACGTTTCTTCACTTTAAACACCATATGGTCACACTTATTAACACTTTTAGCCACTTTATGATTAATTGTATGTGACTAAATACCCAAAACAAACATTCTTTGTGTGACTAAATGTTAGAAAAGGCCACACAAACATAAATTTAATGTGGCCATTGGATGATCAATAGTCACACAAAATACACATTTCTTCACTTTAACACCATATGGTCACACTTATTAACACTTTTGGCCACTTTATGCTTAATTGTATGTGACTAAATACACAAAACAAACATGCTTTGTGTGACTAAATGTTAGAAAAGGCCACACAAACATAAAATTCATGTGGCCATTGGATGATCAATAGTCACACAAAAGACATATTTCTTCACCTTAAACAACATATGGTCACACTTATTAACACTTTTGGCCACTTTATGCTTAATTGTATGTGACTAAATACCCAAAAGAAACATGCTTTGTGTGACTATACAGTGTTTATGGTCACTAATACGGATTAATCCAACAAAATTTGTATCTAATTAGTCACACATGTTAAGGTTTTGGTTACTCTTTTGCAAAAGAGACTAAAAAAAAGTCAAACACGTGACCATAGGGAACCTATGGTCGCGCGACCTTTAGTCACACACGGTCGAAAAATCATGTGTGAATATATGTATATTGTCACACATATTCGGTGTAGCCAAATCCACTTTTTGTTCTAGTGTCACCACTGCCTCTACACCACGCGTGAGCCAACACCACAACCACCAAACGACTTCTCTCCTCATCCTCTTTCATTTGGTGTATACTACTTGCCCTATATCCACCTTATCGCGACCCAAACACGCCCAAAACACCACCCTTGCTCGTGTTTTATTGTTCCAAGTGTAGATCGGGAAGAAAGAAGGTAAGGGAGCACGAGTTGTACACTCGATTGAGACCCATGAGTCTCGTTGGTCCTTTTGGTTAGGGTTAAGAGGGACAAATAACCTAACAACAAGTTTTAAAAAAAGAATAAAAATTAAATATAATGAGTTGGTATCGAATGTGTCATGTCATGTCCCGTGTGTGCATTTCATTTATTGTTTTGATGTATTTGTTGTGGATTTGTTAGTAGAAATGGAGGATTAATGGTGTTGGAAAACCCACCGGGACCAAGAGGTCCAGTTTGGGTTGCGTAAGGATGAAGCCAAGAACCTAAAGGACCCCAAAGTTCGGTTTTGGGTCGCGTTGCGTTAAAGCTGAGAACCCCAAAGGACCACGAGGTCCGGGTTTGGTTGTTGTGTAGTCTAATTTGGAGGTTGTTATTGTTGTTGTTGTTTGGAGTAACCGGGACCAAGAGGTCCGGTTGAGTTGCATTTGGTTGAGCCGAGAAGGAGCCAAAAGAGCCATTAGGGTTCGTTTGTTCGCGTGGGATTTATTGTGGCTAAGCCGAGACCATTAGGGTCTCGGCATTGGTTTCGGAGGCGGTTTGATGTTTGTTAGATGACGGGGATGATGGTAAGTGGAATTGGAGGTTGCTTGATACGTTTTCGAGCCGTATGTTTAGGGCCGGTAACGAGTGGAAATATTTATTTGGACTTGAAATTATATATATGTGTGAGCTTTGCGCAACATCGGTGTTACCGTGACTTTTTAGTCTCGGTTGACCCCGACAACGCCGTAACATGGACTTATATTATTTATTGGACAATATGACATATAAAAAGCCGAGAGTCATGACTCAGACTTGTGAACTCGAGACGGATAATAACTCGAAATGTAAATTGAAAACTTGACGTAATATATATATATATATATATATATATATATATATATATATATATATATATATATATATATATATATATATATATATATATATATATATATATATATATATATATATATATATATATATATATATATATATATATATATATATATATATATATATATATATATATATATATATATATATATATATATATATATATATATATATATATAAACATGTAAATAAACTAGAAAATAAAATTTATAAGTTCTTGTATTAAATATTTAGTAACAAGACACAACTTGTTATTCGATATTTAAAAAGGGGACTAACGACTTAAAAATAGAAAGGTTTTATAATAACGAGTCATTAAGGAGAGTTTAGTGATTTATTTAGCATTTGCATGGGTTACAGATGACTTGACACTAATATATTCAACCCACGTAGGTAACGGACTTGTCGGGTTAATAAACCCAATAAGAACCCGTTATATACGTCGGACAAACTTATTAATGGAAACATATCCTTACGACCAGCTAGGGTCGTTATATGGTTTTTGGAAAGATAAGTACAATAAGTAAATGGTTGAGTTTATCGAGTTGGAAAATTCGATAAGTTCCAACGATTTAATTTGAAAGACTTATTAACCTATAAAGCTTGTCACATGGAGGTCACATTGAATTGTCGTGTTTATGCATGCGTATCTGGTAGAGGAAATCATTGGAGTCTCATTTAGTCGACACCACACGCGATGATACCAAGCATTTCTAACTAACATGAAAATGAGATGTTTTGGAAATAAGAAATGGAATATATCCGAGGATAGAAAATATTGAATTAGAGATATATTAAAGACAAAGTTATATTCTAGGTTGTGCCGAGTCCGTGGCTGCCGTTACTTGTTAACTGTTTTCTGCTTTTGCTATTGGTTAACTTTGCTCTGATGGAAATCAAGGTGAGTTTCATAGCCCCATTTTTAACTATGTTTTATCTAAATTGGGGTGAGAAAGCATGCTACTATTTTTCTTTGACGTGCTTTTACTCTTTTGATTTGCTTATGTGTTGACTAGTAAATGATAGATATGTGGTAGATATTGACTTAGACTAGGATAGCAATCCATTGCTATAACTATGTGACCTAGCTAAGAATAGATGTCTACTCCGACCTAGACCATGGTAGCATTGATGTCAGGCTTTGCTACAACCGTGGTACCTGGCTAGAGTCGTATGGGGCCCTGCTGAGATCTCTCTTATGTTATTGGAAGGATTGTTGATGGAATGTGATTGGAATGTTTATTGTGTATATGTCTTAGTCTCACATAGCAAATAAACTATATCAGGTCCACTACTTAATTTATGATTAAACCTATGAACTCACCAGCGTTAGCTGACCTTTTTAGCATGTTTTCTCATGTAACTAAGATGATACTTGGATTGATTGTTTCTTGGAGGCTTGGCAGAAGGGGCATGGTTGGAGGATCACTTTAGACTCTGATAATAATTGTGGACCTACTTTACGATTTCTTTTGGGCCTTACTTTTGAATGTTTTGAAATAAATGTAACCGGATAAATAATTATGGGATTGGTTGTGAACGATTTATGCTATATTGTTTTCCTATACTTGTCTTGTGTACCAATCCAGTAGCACCCCGAAAGCTTGATTAAGTCTTCCGCTGTACCAAATTTTGGGGGTGTTACAGACATCTTCCGCCTTTGTCCATGATTTGGGCGTTGGATCTTGGGTTGCGACATTCTTGCCCTTGGTTTGGGCCTTCGCCTTTGTAGCACGTCTCGAAGGCTTCTTTGGTTTGACGGGTGACGTCTCTTCGACATCGTCATCGTCTTCAACCGGAATGAAACCTTGAAATGAACCGTGGTACGAATCATGACCCGAACTTGGCCCATCGAAACATCTTTACTTTGATAATATTGACTCGCATAATAATGTTGAGTCAGATATTGGATAAACTTCTCGAAATCATCCATATTAAGATTAACACCCTCAAGCGGGGAAAACACGTGATTCTGTTGAGAAGACGTCGAGAGATCAATGGTAGGATGATACGACGACCCACTTGGTGATTGGTGAAAATCGGTATTAGGACGATACAGTGGACATATGGACGGTTAATGTAAAACGGGTTTTTATTTTGTGGTGGTTGTGGTAGTCGTGTTTGATATTCAAAACCGGGTGAATGAAAGCGATTACATTGATTTTGTGGTGGTGTTATACCGATTAATCAAAAATTTGGATCCGGCGAGAAATTCAAATTCGGAACATTTTGGGGTAGTCGGTATAGTGGGGTTTTTTATGTGGGAGTTTTTTTGTTTAACATAATG
Source organism: Chrysanthemum makinoi (assembly GCA_910596185.1). NCBI lineage: Eukaryota > Viridiplantae > Streptophyta > Magnoliopsida > Asterales > Asteraceae > Chrysanthemum > Chrysanthemum makinoi. The sequence goes on along the minus strand of OU343219.1, from coordinate 194,536,726 downwards.
AATTTTGATGAGAAGTTGTTTGAATTGTGTTTAAGGTTGGTATATATAATGTTGTCAAAGTGGCAAAGTTTTAAAATAAAAAGTTTCTTTTTTTTTTGAAACGGTAACTTTTTTGTTTTTTTTATGTGTTTAAACTCGGTCGAGAATTCGACCTAGTCGCTCGTTTTTTCCTTGCCGATTGATCAAGACCGAAGACCCACATTGGGGTGACCGATCACGATCCCACCCAATGTTTACAGCCTTATTAGATGGCAAAAGTTTCATGTCAAAGGCAAATACTCTTTTATCCAATAAACCTTCCCCAACCGTCGTTACTAATAACTAATAACTGAGCTTGCGCCGCCTATCCGGGTATTGCGGGATATGGTCCTCACGTGGCCATGCTACGTAACACGTAGGCCAGGCATAACTCGGTGGCCCATCTCCTTATGACGTTCGTTAGAGTCATTAAAGTGGTATATATACAACATCATTTGTTGATTCATTTAATACACATCATTTAGTACATATCAACTCTCTACATTAATCACTAGTCTTTTGTTTTTTATTTAATCTTACTTTCACGCTGAAGCTTGATCTCAAGATAAAGCTCGAGATGAAGCTAATGCGTGTTTGCTGACTATGACTGTTCCGCCAGGGATGTACACCAGCACGAGAAGCAGTTTTACATTATACATCAAACATAAGCAGGGACGGAGCCAGGGGGTCTTGTGGGTGCCCGTGACACCTATGCATTTTTTTTATTTAGTGTTAATTTTAAGAAAAAACATCGATTTTTTCCAAATACATCTTAAATGACCCCGGTCCATTGAAATGTGTTTTTATCCTATTTAGTTAGCATCTTAAACTCTATTATATTACGATTAAAAAAAATTGTGCACTCGGTCATGTTTGTTCCTGGCTCCTCCGTCCTTGAACATAAGTTTAGAGCCTTAAAAGTTCGAGATGAGATGAGAGCGTTTGAGAAGAAAACTTTATAAGTCAACTTAGGTTATTGTCAATGACTTCACTTATTTTTTAGCCTGTGGGAACACAATTTTGTTTTCATACTACTTTCTATTTGTTTAATTGCCAGGCATTAAATAATGTTATTCTTAAATGCTTATTCTATAAATAATGTCATATAATATAACGTGATAAATTATTGCACATGCAGCAGATAATCAAGCATATTGTATATGGGGTGCTTGTGCGTATCTTGCTTCACTATTTAATAAAGTTAATTTTTTATAGTACATATATACTTAGTGTAATTAGTGATAGTCCATTCTTATACTTCAATAAAAAAATATCATCATGAAAAGACTCGATCTCAAGACATCTCGCATGAAAAAGAGCCCCTGACCAACTCTGCTAATTATACAATCTTTATACGTCATTTTGGATTAATGATTGCCTTTAGAAATATACAACATTGAGAAACAATATTGCTATATGTAAATACATAAATTTGTACTAGGCGAGTATCTGTGCATAACAACAAAATTTTATAGATGCAAATCTTTATAGTTATGATATAGTGGTAAGTATTTTGTGTAACTTTTATATACATATTGTTGAATATATACGGTGATCTTTTATCCAGGAAATATAACTATGAGGGTATGGTAGATGAATATGGTGAACATTAAAAATATTGGACTGCTTGGATTGCTTCATAAGATGTATAGTTCTAGTATTATCAAAGATTTAGTATGTTCTATCTAAGGGTGAGCATCGGGTCAAACCCGGATCGGACCGGACCTTATGTGTTCGATCCGGTCCAGTTATTCGGTCGGTCCGATTCGAAAAGGCAAATTGATCAGTTGTACGTAAGATCGAATCGGACCGAGGACCAAACATGAGGTAAAGTGTGGACCGGGGACCGGACCGAAATAGGTTCGGTCCGGTCCGGCTTCTCATTTCGATCCGGTCTGCGGTCCGTTTTGCTCACCCCTAGTTTTATCCGATATGAAATGGGATGGTTGTACTTGTTTTTTTGCCGTATAGTTGTTGTATCAAGGTTTGGGCATGACCAATACCCTTCTCTCTTTATTGTTTGTAAATATTGGTATCTTAATATATGTTCACCTTTCAACAAAAAAAACTTGTATATGCATACAAAATAAAATAATTAAAATGTAATTGAAAAAGTTTGTAATATGTGATAATTCAACTCAAATAACAATTCTTAAAATGTGTAAAGGAATGTATAAAAACATTTAGTGAAACTGGAAATAACACATTATAAATAATATAGCTTCATAGATGTCGATATTTGAATCGGCTTTGGGACAGAAAGAAAAATGGTATAAAAAGTATAATTTAGCGGTTTTTTAAGAAGTTTCTTATGGAGCAACGTAATACAAAGAGTAAGCATTTGATGCACCTTTGAGAGAAAGTAGACATCATGAAGCACCGTTCATCAGATATCCCTGACATAAGTGCTTAGAATAGTAATTTACTTCTCAACAATATTATATCGGGATCTCGCAGTTGGCGTGTATGGTTTTCTAATAGCAACGGAGATAGAAGATGAAATTCATATAATTTTTTGCCGGTGGAAGTTTGTCCATTGAAGTGACGGAAGCATCTTGTATTCTTGTTATTATATTGTAAAAACCTAAATATAAGCCACCGATGAAATTTAGTTTGTAATATAGCATAATAGCAACAATCCAAGAGAAATTTGTTGATAACAAAAGTTGACTTGTTTATGAATTGATCGGGCATCCGTAAATGCCTAATTGGTAAACACCAACTTATTTATTGCTACGTTATCGGGTTATTATTTAGTGTATAGGTTAATGGCAATGGACCATATATTTTATGTTGGAGTTGATTGTTTGAAACGATATTAATTAAGTGTAGTATTGGTGGGTACTGTCGCCTGTCGGAGCATTGTCCTAATAGTATCACTCCCTCACTGCGGATGTTTAACTGACCGGTTAAGGAGAGTTTTTGAAGATATAGTTCTTTGGTTCAATCCTAACTTTTGGCTAAAATGTTATTGCAGCACGTGTTCATTGCATGGGCTATATCTTTTGGGAAAGGTCAGTCGGTATTCATGAACGTGCAGTAGTTAAGGGTTTCTCGATGATTTAAACTTTTAAACTTTATGGAGAAGTATGTTAACTACAAAAATGGTTCACAGCCACTTAATATGAATATTTTTATGAGAAGATTCTTTTTTTTGGCCAGCAGAGAAATACGTACATGTGCCACACAACAGCATATCTCTATGACAGAGTATCGCAAGACAGTGTGTCGATGGGTTCTAATGTTTTACTATAGATCGAGGTAATAACAAAAGTCTATAATCTTCACCCAAAAAACGAAAGTAAATAATCAATACTAAAAGGTCGTTATGTGCCTATGAGTGTTACTCACACATTAAAAAAAGTGAGTGTCTCTGTGGTAAATACCATAGACCATAAAGAAGGTACAAATGAATTTGGACTTTCTGAATTTTTGTTACACTAACTTCTCATAATATATGAACGAAACCTTAAATCAGTACCTTTAAATATGGATACGGCTACGATGGCTTGTCTGATATATGATGAGTCCTTAAAAGATGATGGTGAACGTATGTCAACATTGTTTTTTTTTTTTTGAAAGGCGATTTTATTAAAAAACACTAAGAAGGAGCTAGATAAAAAGTTACAAAGAGTTCAAGCAAGAGTTACAAGAGTATATGGGATTTATGACCCAATCATTCCAATTTGGTTTAAAACGCTTGTTTCGATGAAGAATCCAAGAGTGGGATAAAATCTTGATCTCTTAAAAAGAGTGTCTTTCTTTGGAGGTTTTAAGTCGAAGCAAACATGGTTTCTGAAATTCCATATAACCCACATTGTAGTTTGAATCACCACGTCTAAGCAAGTCTTGATCTTGTTATAAAGGTTAACCGTATCACTCCAAGTAATAAGATTAGAAAGGTTTTTTGGATGGTCGGAAAGACCCCACCAGCCCGTGATCGAGTCCCAGAAGTGAGCTGCAATAGGACATTCGACAAGTAAATGTTGGGAGGTTTCAATGGCACCATCACATACATGGCATCTAGTCGAATGAAGGTCAATCCCGCATTTATCTAAATTGAACCGGGTTGGGATTCGATCTAAGGATATCCTCCAAGAGTGAATATTGATCTTAATAGGAAGATATCTATTCCACCTTATTGCCACACCATTTGATAAAAGAAGTGAATGTTCAAGTTGTTACCTCATTAGAGCTACTATATAGGTTTTTGAATTAATGAAGGAGCATGACCAGTGGTTTGGAGTGTCTACAACAACAAACTCACTTAACAATTCCAATAGCCCATTATATTGTATAGCTTCTGGATCATCTCTTATAGGCCTCCTCCATTTAAAATTAAATTGTTGTAACCCATTATTGGAGCTGTAAATATCACGAATTGTACATTGTTTATGCAGCTCCAAAGAGAATAATCTAGGAAACATGGTTTTAAGATTTGCTGCTCCAATCCACTTATCCAACCAGAAGCTAAAAAGAGAACCGTCCCCCACTTGTCTAATAAATAATGATTCTAGTGACGTGTTGGCACAAGAAAGCTGCTTGTCAAGACAAATAATTGTTTCCCATGGGCTCAAAGGAGTCGAGTTAGTGGGAATGGAACCATACCCGCCTATTGTGCCGTGAATGAAAGTGATTATGTCTTTCCAAAGTGTCTTTTTCCGAGTGAAATCTCCACCACCATTTTGTCAACATAGCTACGTTAGCCGCATGTAGATTACCAATTTCAAGACCACCACAACTAGATGAGGAGCAAACCTTTTTCCAACCTGTTAATACAAATAAGCCGTAAAAACGTTTATTTATATTTTACGATCTTCTAATGTTTTGTCGATAACAAACGTAAAATCATTTTAACGAAACAAATAAAATACGTAAATGGTTTGAGCCAATATTTTACTAACACACTTACATTTTTCATATAAAACACTAAACAAGTATTAGTGCTTTTATGATTTAGTAATACATATGTACAACAACTAGTGTTTACATATTGAGTAGATATTATAATGGGTAACATAAATGGGTAGAAGTTTAAGTATTTGACCCATTGACTAAATACATTGAATGTAATTGGGTAAAACCCAAAGTCCATGACCCATACCCATGGAGCATAACCCATAACCCATTGCATGACATCATGCATAAGTCATAAATAGGTATTACCCATGACCCATGGAGCTAACCCATAACCCATGGACTAGATGCATTGCATCTAGTAGATACATTGTATCTACATGGATACCCATGGTCCAAAGTCTAGGACCCATGACCCACAACCCATGACCCATGACCCAAAACCCATGGACAAAGAGGAGCGTCCCACGGTTCCCCCAGTTTACACTGGACGGATCCTTTAAGTAAGGGATTTGTGGGATCCGTGGAACAGTAGCATATTTTCCTCTATAAATAGTGAGCCATTTCTTCATTGTAACTCACCCCTTTCACACATATTTTCTCTTTGATTTGTAAACTCTCTAACCACATATCTTTTTTATCTTATTTTATCTTACTAATTTGCACTAACCTTCCTTGTCATTTTGCTTAGTTAAAGCTCATGTTTATCAAGCCATAGGAATTGCTTGGTAACAAGATTACCTTCCCTAAGAAGGTAGCTTAAAGAAACCGGAGTTGTCTATTGACATTTTTTTTCTTGTCAAAAGAAAGACACTCATAATTGCATTGAAGGTATGACTTCCTACTTATCTCTAAATAAAATTAGCTTAAGAACAATGTTGCAAAAATCGTGAATCGGTAGTCGGGCGGTCGATCACCCTGCAGTGAGTAATCGGTCAAGTCGGGATTAATCGGTGATTAATCGGATTGGCATTTCCTGCAGTTTTTTGGTATTTCTGGAGACCAAACTAAAAATCTTAACCGATTCCAAGCCTGCTATGTTTCCAAACCTCAATAAAAGGCTCCAATTCTGATTATGATGCCCATTGTGCGTTATAAGTGAAATATACGATCCTCAAATTAAGTATAATGCCTAAATTATTATTATTTTTAAAATAACCGATTTGCCCGATTCGGCCTATTTTTTACCGATTCGGCCGATTTTGACCGATTCGGCCGATTTTTTGACTGCTTAGTGTCGATTTTTATCCTCGGCCGATTTTTAGACCGATTTTCAAAAATCGACAAGGTACTCGGCAGATTAACGATTAATCGGCGATTAATCGGCCGAGTTGACCGATTTTTGCAACATCGCTTAAGAATAAGTATGCTTACATAGGAACTTAGATGATTTTTTTTTTCACATACTCTTATATTACACGTAGCTTCGTTAGGAAACTTTTCTTGCATACGTGTTACTCTTCCGTATATAGTCTAGGTTTATAAACATGTGTTTTATTTTACTTAATCCAAAAATCAAATCTTTCTAATAATAAAACAAAACACAAATCTCAAAAATTCCTCCTTCCCCATAAGTATCTCCTCCGATCGTCAACTCTACCAAACCCTCATTTTTCAAAATCTTCCACTTTCAAAAATTACCTCTCATTCAAACTTCATCTTCCTTCTCATCTTATCTCATCTCAAATCAAAACCAAAGAAAAACTTCATCATCATGGTTTACATCGCCTTCGTGATCATCGTCTTGACACTCATCGCTCTCGTGTTCCCCATGATCAAGTTTTTTATGGATACATGTACTTTGTGTTGTTAATCTACATTGGTGTTATATACCCAATCCTTTGTATCGTTCTTAGCATTGAAATGAAATGTTACTAATGTTTTAGTTTATCTAGTTTATTTTTCATAATGTGTTTGTCATTTCTTCTACTTTTTGTCTTTCGTACTTTTGGCTTTGGGATACCTTAGAAACCTACAATGCACGCTTAACTAAGTAAATATTGGCTAAAATACATATCTTTTTATAAACCTATAAGATGCAAAAATCTATTTTTCATCAAAATCCTTTTACATCCTTTGTAGATCCACGGATCCTTATAGTTCAACTAGACGGATCCCTCTTGGAAGGGAACCGTGAGAACCGTGGTTCTGGAAAACAGATTCTCATGCAATATAAAAACAGTTTTCATCTTAAAAAAGAAATATTCCACTAGAATGTTAAATACTAAGTGAGTTAATTGTCATTGTTTATAGAAATCTAGTAAAAACGTTAGGTGATCATCTTTTTGCTTTAATGCGTCTCATCATATTAACTTTTCACTTCACTAGGTCTCGTCATGTCTCATGAGTATGAGTTCGACTTCTCACTCACTTATGTCTACATTCCTAACATCTCTCTTGAGCCCAACACACCTGGCAATCATGCCCGTAGGTTCAATAATCTCGAAACTCGTCACTTCCATGAAGTACATATTGTCGACACACCTCTACTATACGAAGAAGGTATCAATACCTCTTTCCGAACCATAGGACTAGAAGGCCTTCTCGGAATTAACATGCAAATCTGTCCAAGGTTTGTATTGGAATTCTTCCGTCAAGTTGAACTCGTTCGTAACGAGGATCGATCTCTATCTCTTTGGTTTTGGATCAAAAACAAAAGTTTGTTTTAAGCCTTGGGAAATTTGCTCACATTCTCCGAATTCCAAATCATGGACAATGTGCCTTCACTGAAGATTGGTCTCTTGATTCTCTTTTCAACCATCATGAAAAAAATAGTCCATATTGTTCACACATACCTTCCCCTCAAGACTTGACTTGCATGTTATGCAAACCTCGACCCTATTACTCTGATCCAAACATAATCTATACACGGGATATCCGAGATGAATATAAACCTCTCGCACTCATCCTACGTGAAAATGTTTGGAGTCTTAGGGGAAATCGAGAAATCCTTCCCGCTTGTTGTGCTCACATAATGTATTGTTTGCTAACACAACAACCATACAATCTCGCCTATTTTTTCGCAAGGCGAATTGTAAACCTTCAAGGAAACAAGAACAAACTAATCCCTTATGGAATGTTCTCGACACGCCTTTATCATCACATCATGTACTTCCACCCTCAATTTCAAATTCCGTTGTACGTACTCATGAATAAGATGATAGAACCTCTAAACACATCTCTCATCAAGTCTTTCTTCATCCCTGAATCGGTAAATACTCATCATCCATTTGACGATCCATCTAGCGAAAACGATCAAGAAACTTAGTTTCCTTTCCAAGTAGGCTCAATCCTTAGATTTTATCGTTAAATCATTGTAATGTGATTTCTCTCATGAAATAAAACATTTAATGTTTGATGTCTCGTTTATATACTTGTTCAAACTTCTTATAAAACACTAGCTTTGAAATACGATGCCTTGTGCAACTTTTGCAAACCTTCTCTGAAGGTACTGTTTAGCAGGAGACGGATCCCTCACCTTGTACTAGACGGATCCGTCCACTTAGGGAACCGTGGGATCCGGCAAAATGCAGATTTGCTAACTTTATACATCAAATCATGTCCTTAGACTACTTCACACTAGCTAAACATAATTCTTTGGGACCACTTAAATCTTCCTCAAGCTCGGTAAGCTTCACACTCACTCATAGCTCATTTAGGATCACACTCAAGATGTTTTTTGATTTATCATTTCACCAAAAACTCATCATCCTTCCGCTCCTATACTCACACATCATCTCTCACATGTCAACACATCTAGTTTTATAAATCTCTCAATTTTAGCAAATTGATTTTAGTCATCCCTACCTCAAAATGGCTCAAATAGTAGCTCTTCCATTTCTTATAACTTTTAAGGTATTTTCCAAAAATATCTTAAGTTACTATCTGGTCTCTAAGACCATTTAGCTCCACTTGACACTCTCAAATTTTCTAGTGTCATCTTTGGTCATTCATTGGTACTTATAAAGCTCCATTTTATTCCATAAAAGGCAATAATTAGCTACATCACTCATTCCCTTGATCATTTAAGACACTTAGGAAGACTGAAACACTCAAGAGGTATAGGTATTAGACCTTACAAACATCATTTTTCTCCTTTCTTAGCTGCTGAGAGCCGGATCCCTAGAATTAGCCTAGACGGATCACTCTTTGGAGGGAACCGTGGGATCCAGGTGACCGATTCATCTAAAACACTAGCTAAAACAATCATTTCAAGCTCTTCTTGCTAACTTGAACACTCCATCTTGTTTTAAATTAAACTCCTAGATCAGTGCAACTCTGAAGATGACTCTTGTGCATGCAAATCATCACATTTCAAAGGATCTTAGTGGCTTAAGTCTTGAATGCACTTACCAAATCCTTCCTCTTATAAACCATCTTGTGAAGACTCCTAAAGTCATCATCTATATCCTCATTCTCAGTATTTAGAAACCTTTATAACCCTAATTCTCTCTTATCATCTCATCATGAGGAAAGCTCCTAGTGGTAACTCATCCACCAAAGGACCACCCAAGAAACTTGCTTGTGTTGTTCACGAAATTTCTTCAACCGAATCATCTCCCGTTAAATCCACAAATGGTAGGATCTCCCCTCCACCTATCAAACCAATCCCCAAAAGGATTGTTCCCACAAAACTACCAATGCCAAACACCATTGTACCTCCTAAACCAAACACTCCTATTTCCACTAAACCATCACCCTTAGTTCCTAGAGCCATATCATTCACCACTCCACTCTCATCACCACACCTCTACAATCTTGAGGACTTGCCTCCTAGGCCATCTCATCCTCCACCATTTCCAACATTCTCAATGAAAAGAATAGAGCAACAAAATCAAGGTGTTGAATCAACACTAGCCCATTTTGGATTATGAGGAATCATCAAAGTCAACCACCCGACCACATGAAAGTTGACACCTCTCTACCTCCACCATCATCCTTAGTTGAGCCATCATCGAATGTGCCTCAACCAATACATCCTTCTTTTGAGGATCCTCAACCTTCTTCACTTGATCCTCCACATCAAACCATTTCCTTTCTACAACCACCATTTTCGAGCCATGACAAAGATTGTTATCATTGTCAACATGTTGAAAGCTTGATACATGAAGTACGTGAAGATCAACGTTTCATGTTCTATCACCTCCTCGAACATTTCGACAAACCCAAACAACCATGAGCTTAAGGATTCAAGTGGTGTCTTGGTTTTAAGCTTAATTTAGATAGTTTAGGAATCATATTTCATGTTTAAATCATTCTCTTAGTTTTAGAGATGTGTAGATCCTTTCTCGTATTTTTATTTAATGAAGTTACATGTTATATGCCATATTGTTTTGAGTATATGTTTGGTGCTTTAATACATATCTCACTTTGATGTTAACATCACTTGTTACATCACCATTGCTGTCTTAAGCTTTCAGACAGACGAATCTCTCAGTTTTGCCTAGACGGATCCCTCCTGATATGTGCTAAAACACATACCATTTCTTTACCAAAATAGACCCAAAATAACCAGAAAATAGCCGTTTATTGCTAATATCAATTGGTTTCTTGAGTTTATGCATGTGCAGGTACGGATATGTCAAAACACGCAAGAGAAAACCAAATCAGACAAAAACCCGAGCACGAGAGAGAAAGAGTGCTAAAGCTGAGCCGGAAGGTCAGAAGTGAGCAATTGTGAAGATTTTATGCTGAGAGGATGATTTATGAAAGATTTGTTCAACTTTAAAGAAATGACAGAATCAGTCCCTCAAGTTTCAGTAATTGGCAGAAATTACCCTTGAAGATTCAAGATTTGGCAAAAATAGTCCTTGGTGTATTTGGGAATTACTAGAATGATCCTTAGAAGAACTTTTCAGGAGTAACACATTTAGTACCTTGAAAATCAAAATGTACAAATTTGGTCCCTTTAATATTAGCCGGATCCAAATAAGTCCTAAACCATTTCTATCCTTGGCCCATTATCAAGTCCAACTAAAAGCCCAAGTCAACCACCCTTTAACCCGGTCAACCCACCATACTCGGTTCCCTTACACCCGGTCAACAAGTTTTATCATCCCATGGTCAAAAAGAGTCAAACAATATTAAAATAAAATTGACCAAACGCGCCAATTTAGTTCTTCCCCCTTTTCCCAGGTATGAACCCTAAATTTCCCCCAAATCCAATTGAGCTCAATTACTTAAATTAAGGGCATAACCGTACTTTCATCCGACAAAAGCGACACACGGAATTCCACGCTGGCAATCCGTGTGTCATTCCACCCCATTCTCTTCTCTGATTGGTCGAGCATACGTGTAGAATTTGATCTAAGGGCTACAATTGATGGGATGACATGATGGATTGATCTAAGGGATGAAAAACGCCAAGAGAAAGCACACTTGATCAGCTTCTGGATCCTTCTATTAGCTCAAGCTCACCTATAAATAGAACCTTCATTTAGCATTGTATTCATGTAGTTACTGAGTAGAAATTTGTAGTGTTAAATTGTAATTAATATTTTAGTGTTTGTATCTCTTATTTGTACTTTAAGCTTTCTATTAATAAAAATTACTTTTAGTTATAATTCTCAATCTCTGTTTCTATTACTGTTTCTATAATTTTAGTAATCTTAATTTCATCTCAGTATTAGTATTAGCTTATTTACAATTCAAACTCAGCTTATATGTTTTCCTAAACAAAAATCTAAAAAAAAAGAGAAAAATCCTTGAAAAAATCAAAAATATAGTAATTTTGTTTTAAATTTAAATCCAGTAGTAATTGTGGTTGTCTCATGCTCTTATAAGCTTCTTTATAGCTTATTAAGAGATTGTTTAGCATCTACTCAGTTTCTCCTCACAAATCTCACCTTGGTCAAACAAAGTCAAACTGCAGTGTCATTGTTGAAATTGCTCTGTTTTGCTGAATTTGGCTATGGAATTGGGTTAGTTTGATTGATCTGATATTGGTAAAAGGTTAGGGTTAGTGGCTTATTGATTTCAAAAGCATGCCATAGTGGCAGGACCCTTGTAAGTCCAAATTCTCATTTCTGAATTATTGCAGTAGTGTAATTGTTATTTAGTTTGTTTAATTGTGCTGTAAATTAGTGTTAGATTGCTGTTATAAGTAGATTTGTGTTGTGCTTTATCTCTGCATTTAATTTGTTTGTAATTCTGCTCATATTAGCCCAAATCTGCATAATTAGGTGAGGTTGGAATTTGAAGGATTTAGTAGTACTAATCTCTGCATCTAGTGGTAATCTGTTGGATCGATATACTTTAATCAAACTATCTTAACGAGCTTGTTAAGGTTTAATAACCTCGGATAAATCCTAAGTTATTAACAAAGAAACACTGAGCAATCTTTATCAAGTACGCGGAATTTACTTAACAAAGCTAAGAAAAATAATTTTTATTATAAACTCTAAATGCGCTTATTATGCGGATACTCTAATACAACTCTAAGATAATCGAACTTCTCTCTAAAACACTAATTAACTTGTGAATTAGTAAACTCTAAAACTCATAGACTCATATCTCTAATGCCAATCTAGGAGTCCTTTTTATAGGCTCAAGGATATCCTAGTCGGTTTACAATTGATAGCCTTGTACAACAAGTAATCTAAACATAGAAACAACAATACTTTCCATAAGCGAATAACAGTTCTTTTGTTCTTGCAGTACTTTGACTTTTAGGTGCAGTACTTTGACTTTGTCTTTAGCATTACTTTGACTCTTTGACTTTTCGGTACTTTGCGACTTACGGTACTTTCATATCTTCGGTACTTTCATGTCTTGACACTTTCATATCCCAAAATCCTCCCCAACTTGAATTCTACTTGCTTGACTTCAAGTTCTTTTGTGAATGTATCTTTAACAACTTCATCTTTAAGATCAGATTGTTTATTAGTCTTTTCAATATATCTCGTAGTGTAATTGCTTGTCAAAGTATCTCTTAGAATTGTTCTTTCTCGGCATCCAACAAAGCTCCATCTTTTAAACAACACAGCAACATATGACAATTTGTACATTAATTCAATTTAAGTTGCATACTATTCTCATCACTTCCAGGTGTGTTAACTCATGTGAGAGGTGAATCATTGAAAATTTAATGGTTTTAGATCTCTTTACCAAAGCCATTATCTTTGGAGTAGCCAGATGTTTTGATGTGTAAGACCATGGTACATTGATAACCATATGATTTTTAGCAAATCATCAGCTATAAACAGATTTGATTTGTCTTTACCAAAAGCTGTACCCTTCCGGACTAGTTAGTTCTTCTATCTAATGGTGAACTAATTACCAATAATGGTTTTTCCACCGCCTTTACCACAAGCCATTTTCTTGTGGGCTAGCCAACTCTTCACATTAACTGATATGGTGAGTTGATTACCATACAACTTATTAGCAAGTTGTCAACTAAAAACGGATTTGATATACCTTTACCGAGCCGTTTGCTCATGGATTAGTCAATCCTTTTGTAACCATGGTGGATTGATTACCTATTTGATGTTGCCATCTCAAAATCCATTTATTTAACCTTTGTTTCAAAATTTTTGTTACTTAGCAAAAGGTTTCTTTGAAAAATTACTTAAGCGGTTTTAAAAGCTGCAAGCATACTTTGATGAAAGTCTTGTTTGATCAGCAGTACTTTGAATAAAATACTGATTTATCAAAAACAAATTATTCAATAAAACTCATACCAGTTTATTCATCTTCTTCAGCAATGGTAGTCCAGTTGATAAATAAATTGATAACCATGCAAGCGGTTTCATTATCCTCTTCTACTTCCAATCCATGCTCTAGCATTCTTCTCATGAGCTCAACTGTGAGAGGATATCTTCTATTTACAAACATGTGTATCATTTTACCATTCTCTAGCTCCAAAACATGAACTCCAGATTCTTCAAAGAATCTTCAGCAAACAATTTCCCAGTTTTCTTGATTTTTCCATATATCATCGCTTTCCTTCTGATTCCCACATAGTTATAAGATCTCCAAACAAAACCAGGCCAATTCCTTCTGATGGAATATTTCCAAAATAAGCTTTTACCACATTATATAGATAGAATAAATCCACTCTATCTATAATATGTAACAAATCCCATAACCTATTGAAAACTTTGAAGCTTTCATCTTCCTTATGAAAAATCATATAATCTCCTTCTTTAGATTTCACAATATCAAAAGCACTAATCTAAGATCTGTTCATCTTCAAGTCTGTATTTTCTTTTGAATAATCAAAATCTACCACTCTGAGATAATTTCTTAACGCATCTTTAGACTCAGATCTCAATTCAACTCTTTCTTTCTTTGAAAATTGTCTATCTGTAGCTTCATTTTTCCTTTTTCTTTTTAAGCTCTTTTTCCTTTCAGCTTCAGTCCAAAAAGCTTCTTCTCTAAAATCCTTGATATCTACAACACTCTTATAGGCTTCTCACGTCTCACATCATAGAGTCTTTTCATGTCAACATAGTTTAACCACGCAATCCTTTATACCCTCGACCTTTTAAATATGCCATCATAGCATTTCTGTCCTTAGCTAAATTAGGTCTTCTAGGCATATATCTAACAGGAGTAGGTGACTATAATGGTTCATCAGCCTTCAGATTTAATTGCTCTTGCAACTTCTTAGCCACTTCTCTATTTTGAGCTTCTTGACTTCTTGATACGCTCTATCTTTAGCATTTATCTCTTCTTGAAGTTTTCTAGCAGCGGCTTCATTCCTAGCAACTTCAATTGCTCTAATCTCTGCCAAAGTAAGTTTCTTCTTCTTTTCTTCTACTAAAACACCTTTCCATTTATCCTTAGGATCAATTGCAGGTTGAGAAGTTCTTTGTTGTTCATCTTCTTGCACTTCTCTAATAGTAACACCACCTCTAGGTTGTGATAATTCTTGAAAAATTGTAGCAATGAACTCATCATCACTTGCAGAATGAATTGGTTTGAGAATAGCTTCCTCTCTTCTTGTATAACTTGTTGTAGAAGGACCGACTTCTTCTTCAAAATTCAAAACTCTTGGGTTATCACATCTTGTGTAAAAGTACTTTGCTTTGTTGAAAAGCAAGTACTTTGTTGTTCGATACCTTGGTGTTGACCTTGAACTTGTTAGGTGCTTTGTTGTTCATTACTTGTTGTTCAAGATCTTGAACTTGTTCAAGACTTTGTGATTGTTCACTTGTTCATCAAGACTTTCAACTTGTTTCTTCTTCTCAACATCTTCTTTCAAATTATCTTTTTCTAAATTCCTCCCCAAGTTGACAGAAGATTGTTGATGAACCTGTTGGCGTTTGTTTTTCCTAGACCTGCTTTTTAGCCTTTTCTTAGATTTAACCCCGATTCGAAATTGTTGAACTAATGGCCACACAAAAGTCTTAAGCCTTCGAAACTTCAGTTTTAATTTCTTTATCTTTTTGGCTTGGACCTCTGTAGTCTTTTTCAACTTGACCAACTCCCTTGTCAAAACATAATTATCCAATGTGATCTCATCAGGAGGTATGGTATGTGAATCCTCTCCTTGAATAGGTGAATGATCCCGTGGTTGAGAAAGCAGAACCCTTGTGGAGATGGAGAAGGTGAAGCTGCAACATGTTCTTGAAATTCAGTACTAGTAGAAGCGATACCTTGAGATCTGATACCTTCTTTTGATGTGGCTGTAGAGCGGTACTTACGGCGTATAAGCGGATCGACTTACCCTCGGATACATCAGCTCTAACAACTGAACAACATCCATCATGGAAGTTGTTAAAGGAGTATCTTGACCCTTGAATAAAACACTCCTTTTGCCATAAAAGTAAAAATCTTGGATTGTTGAACAATAACAAGCAATAAAGCTGTAGGTTTTGGCACATCAGAAAGTTGCTTGTTTAAGAAAAGCTGTATAAACCTTGGGTACATTAGCCAAGTAGATCCATGTGAAATATGTGATAGCATTCCATCCAGTATTAGCCTTGAGAAGTTAAAACTCTATCTGTAGCTAACCCAACCATAGCAGATGCTATATTTGACCCAAGCTGCTCCCAAGAGGTACTCTTAGCACTTATGCAATGGAGCAACACATGAATCAAAAACTTCCAATGCGGACAAAATAATTGTTTTCCAAACGTTTGTTCATTCAAAGATCCTTCATAGCCAATATGTCGAAAAGTATCCCATATCAACTGCTTATGAAACCTTAAAGCCCCATCTGCATCATTGAACAATAAATCTTCTCGGATGGAGTCTTCAGTAATCTTAATAGTCTTTCCACAAGCTGTGGATCTAATATAATATTCTTCATTCTCCATGTTATCACTAGCATTAGCCCAAAATTCTTGAATCCAGGGCTCAATAATATCCGGCTCCACTAAAAGAGCATAACTGATAGGCGAACCGGTAAGATAATCAATTATATCATGAAAGAGTATATTCGCGTCAGTCTTATCCAAATTAGCGACCATGTTATGCTTAGCTTGAAACATAGGACAATTCGCCATTGTTGATTATGTAAGCAAAAAGAATTGATCACGAAGAATATGAATATGATGAGAGAAAGATGGAAAAGATTCTAATGTATCAATATGAGAGGGAAAATCGGAAAGTAGGTATTTATAGGTGAGATTTGAAAAATCACGGCCTAAAATAACATTGTTACCGTTAGCATTAAATTACCCCTCAAGATAACCGAGTTGGAACAAGTACTTTAATAAGACAAACAGTACTTCCACGTAAGCGGATACTTCCGTGGCGATACTTTCCAAGCGGTACTTTAAGCAGCATACTTTTCAATTTCTTCCATATCAACTAAGTATACATAACTATCCTCCCCTCAAGCATTACACAGGACTATACAAATACTAAATAGTCCTCCCCTTAAATGTAGCTGAGTAGTTAATCATGCCAATGCTCACCACCAAGTGAGTGAATCTAGAAACATCAAAACCTTTGGTGAGTAAGTCAGCTACATTATCATCAGTGTGAACCTTAATCACATTAATAAGCCGATGCTCATAACAATCTCTGATAAAGTGATGCCTAATCTGGATGTGCTTGGTCTTGGAATGATAAACTGGATTCTTCATAATTCAAATAGTACTCTCATTATCAATGTTAATAGGAGTATTCTTGAAGTTGAATCCATAGTCCAAGAGCTGATTTTGCATCCACAAAAACTTGTCCACAAACATGACTTGCAGCAGCTACATATTGACCCGGTAGAGGATGATCTTTTGCAATTGTTTGTTTCTTGCATTGCCCGGAAACTAATCTTCTTCCAAGATATTGGCATCCTCCAGTGGTTGATCTTCTATCATAGTTATCACTTGCATAATCACTATCTGAAAAAGCCTCTAAGTGAAAAGGTGACTCTTTAGGATACCACAACCCCAACTTGGGTTGTTGCTTCAAATAACAGAAGATTCTCTTTACTGCATTCATGTGAGAGATCTTTGGTGAGACTTGATATCTAGCACATAGACAAAATGCAAACATAATATCGGGGCCTTGATGCAGTGAGATACATTAGAGAGCCAATCATTGATCTATAAAGCTTGACTTCAACAGGGTGTCCATCTTCATCTTTGCCCAATGAATTGATAGATTTAATGGGTGTAATAAAGACCTTCATATCATCAAAATTGAATTTCTTAAGTATGTCAGTAACATACTTGTCTTGACTGATAAAAATACCCTTCTTTGACTGCTTAACTCGAAGTCCTAAAAGAAAGTTAACTCTCCCATTGAACTCATTTGAAATTCTTTCTGCATCAGCTGCTTAAACTCCTTAACCATGGACTGTTTGGTAGCCCCAAAAATGATATCATCAACATAAACTTGAACTAACATGATATCTTTCTTGTCTCTCTTGATAAACAAAGTCTTGTCAATAGCCCCCTTCTATATCCATGTTGCAATAAGAATGTGGAGAGTCTCTCATACCAAGCTCTAGGTGCTTGATGAAGGCCATAAAGAGCCTTAACCACCTTGTAGAATTTGTTTGGATTTTTAGGATCTTCAAAACCAGGAGGTTGTTTGACATAAACTTCCTCTGTAATCTTGCCATATAAAAATGCACTTTTGACATCCATCACAGTAAACTTGAAAGCCCATATAAGAAGCAAAGGCAAGAAATATTCTAATAGCTTCTATTCTTGCCACAGAGCAAACACTTCATCATAATCTACTCCTTCTTCTTGTCTATATCCTTGTGCTACTAACCTTGCCTTATTCTTGATAACATTACCTCTTTCATCTCTTTTGACCCTAAAACCCATCTGGTTCCAATAACTCTCTTCCCATCTGGAAGATCACATAAAACCCAACCTTCTTGAAGTTTAAATTGAAGAAGTTCTTCTGCATAGCTTCAACCCAACTTTCTTTAGTCAAAGCTTGAGCAATATTCTTAGGTTCTTCTTGAGAGATAAAACAAGTAAATAGACAGGTTTGATGGTCCTTATGATTCAGCCTGTTTGTTTATACACAAAGCTAAGTAAAGCATTGTGAAGTGTAGAAAAAGTCTTAGCTCTGTGTCTAGTCAGCACTCGAAATTAGAAGGACCAATGATTTGATCAGAAGGATGATCCTTATGAGTTCTTAAGTTTGGAGACTGTGGAACTTCTTAATTATCCTCTAAATTAGTAACATCAGCACCTTCATTGGAATTTAGGAAAATACCTTCATCTTCAAATTCATCATCAGTATCTTCTAATCCAGGCATGGTATGATCATCTAGATCAGCTAAAGTACATGTCAAGAGTGCAGCGGTACTTTGTTCGAAAATCTTGTCCAAAGTACTTGTGAGAGTACTCTGCAGTCTTGTTCTTCTTCTTTGCCTCTTCATAAGCTCTCCTTTGTTCATCGGTGTAAGAATGTGCTAAAACATCTTGAAGAAGCATCTGATTAAGTTCCTCTTGAATAGATTGATCCTTAGTAGATAAAGAAGATTCACAACATTTCTGTGGGGCACAAGACTTGTTTTGAACTTCAAGACTTTGTTTTGACTAACAGATCTTCATCAGAAAAAGATCAGTCTAATATGAACTCCATGAACCACATATTGTAAATCTTCTCCACTGTGTACTGGTTGATTTTCTTCTCTAAGGTACATAGTTCATAGATGGAGTTAAAACCTCAAGATCAAACATCCAATCAGGACCTTTACCTTTCTCATTGTCTTGATCTTCTTAAAACTCAACATGAAGACAATCTTGAACCTTCTTAGTAACTTTGTTGTATACTCTAAAGCCCTTACTGTTAGTGCAATAACCCAATAAGTATCCTTCTTCTGACTTGCCATCAAACTTCCCCAGATTATCAATAGTGTTTAAAATAGTAAGAGGGCATCCAAAAGGTTTCATAAAACGAATGTTGGGTTTATTGCCCATCAGCACTTCATAAGGTGTCTTCATCTCGGGTTTAGTGATGAGACTCTGTTAGTACATAACAAGCAGTACTACAGCTTTTCGCCTTAACTGAATAGGTAGGTGAGAATCTGCTAACATTGTTCTTGCTGCTTCAATCAAAGTCCTATTCTTCCTTTCTGCAACACCATTCTGTGGTGTTCTTGCAATACTAAACTCCCTTTTTATGCCTTTGTTTGCACAAAATTCATCCATAAGTTTGTTCTTGAATTCAGACCCATTGTCACATCTAATACCTCTAACCTTGAGTCTCAATTGGTTTTCAAGAGCATAATCGGTTCCGATAGCATCAAAAGTATCATCTTTAAAACCCAAGAAAAATACCCAACTGAATCTACTACAATCATCTGTTACAACTAAGCAGTACTTTTTCATGTTTAAACTTGCCACGAAAACAGTCCAAACAAATCCATGTAACAGCTCCAAAGGTTCTCTAATAGTTCTCTCCTCAAGCTTGCAGAAGCTTTGTGTTGTTTACCCTTCTTGCATGCCAAGCATGATTGATCATTCTTGTAAGTCTTTGAAGGTAAACCTCTAACTAGATTGCCTTTGACCAGTTTATTGATATTCTTGAAGTTAACATGGCCCAATCTTCTATGCCATTGATGTGCCTCTTCAGATGTTGCTTTAGCCACCAAACATGTGGCTCTTCCATTAGAATGTAGACTCTTCATGTCTAAACTATACACATCATTTGTCCTTGGTACTCTAAGAACTACTAATTCATCATCAACAGGCTTAAAGTCAGAGGAAAAGATAAGACATTCTGTCGTGAATAACACAAGATGCTTTTTATCACAGATGATAATGACAATAGATTGAACTTTAACTCCTTTACATATCTAACATTCTCAAAATCTATAAGCCCTGCTTTGATAGTTCCCTTTCCAGTAATCTTTCCTCCATTGGGATCATTCCCAAATGCAACTCTTCCTCCACTAATCTTCCTAAAATCAGGCAGGATCTCTTTGTCTCCTGTCATACTTCCAGAGCAACCACTATCCACAATAAGATGATCTTTAAGCTCCTCTTCCGGGTTGCCCTGCACATAAAGAAAAGAGTTAGAAACTTTTAGGAACCCAAGCCATTACTGACTTGTGTTTCCCTTGTGGAGTTACAAACTCAAATTCTTTGAGTATGTAATTACCACTATCTTTCAAATGATGATCCAGAATTATCTTTTGATCTTTAGTATGTGGATTTTCAAACTTTCGGTTTTTCAACACAAATCTCTTTTTCTGTCATCACAAAAACATCTGATTCACTTTTTGTTGAAAGTACTGTCGTCCCTCTGCAAAGACTTTCCTCTTAACCCATTCTGTTTAACACTTGGTTCCTCTGATCTAAATCTCCTATGTGAATTGTAATACCTTCTAGGTTGATAGTGAGATCTCCTAGAATTTCTATAGCAAGTATTGTGATCAGACCTTGTTTTTGTCTGAGCAGACTTTGAGAAAGTATCGGTTGAAAGTTAATAAAGACTTTGGAAAGTACTGTGAGATACTGAAGGTTTTGAAAAAGGTTTTCGCTGGTGTGGGTATCTATGATCCTGTGAGAAATTTCTGTGATTGACCCTATTTGAATTATTCCAAACTGGTTTATACTCTCTAGGTTTCGGTTGGCGCCCCTGTTTTGGAAATTTTCTAAGGTATTCTGAGTGTTGTTCACAATCCTTAATTAGATGAGTAGGACTAAAACACACAAAACACAGTTTCTGCCCCATACTGTCAAAGTGACATCTTCTATGTCTATGCCCAAAATTATTTTGCCTTCTTGGTGAGTGATTAAACCTGCTTTGACCAAAATTATCCCAAAAAGGTTTAGCAGTACTGTTTTGAAAAGGTTTTGAAGAAGGTATCTTTGTGAGCAAGTACTTTGATTTAAAGGTACTGCTTGATTTTGAACATCTTTCAACAGTTCTTTGGGTTTTCAGACCTAGATTGAGCAACTAGCTTTTTCCTAAACTCTAGACTGTCTACTCCAAAACGAGGAACATCAGGCCTAAGGGGTTGATGAATGCCGTGGGATGTGGAAGATGATAATCATTAGCTTTCTTATATTCGGAGGTGAGTCACTTAATGAACCATCATTACTAGATGTATCTACATAATTAATGAGTTCTTCATCACTAGTGGTTATATCCTCATATTCACCTTCATCCTGATTACTAGATTGGTTTTCGTCTATCTTACTAAAATCCATTCCAAAACCTAATCCAGCTTTAAGGTAGGCTCTTTGCTGTTTTTGAACATAAGAAACATGATGACCAGCCTTCACCCCAAGCAGAAACTTAGCTAACAAATCATCTCTTTCCTTAGTTAATTTCTCAATTTCAGAAATTTACAGTTTAATTTCCATTCACTAAGCTTTAACTGGTAACTCGTTGTGCATATTTTTCAACCCAAGCTACTTCATTAGTTTCATGTGCTAAAATTTTGGCTTCCATAGATTCTAAGGTTATTTGATAACCTGCTACCTCAGACCTAGCCTTAACACAATTATCTCTCTCAATCACATAACCGCTAAGTAATTTATGATAAAAATCATAGCAATTTGAGCATACCTCAGAGATAGGAGATTGATTTGGTGAAGTAGCCACCAATGCTAGTTGAACAAGATCATCTTCACTTTCCTTGCTCCAATCAAATCCTCCAAAGCCTTCATCAGATTCCAAACAAAGATGTTCGTGTTCTTCGAAAAAGTGCTCCAATCCAATGCTTCTACTGAATCTTCAATTTCTTCTTCCACTGCTACCGTGCAATAAGTTACTGTTCATCATCAAACTCTTCACTCCAGTCAACTTCTGATAACTTCTCTTGAGCAACCAAAGCCTTTGTTTTAGTAATTGGAATTTCCTTAAGCTCAAGTTTTGGCTTTTCAGATGTCCTGTTTGCTTGATACTTAGCAAACCTGCACTCCTTTGCAAAGTGACCAGTCTTTTGACAATTGAAGCATTCAAATTTAGATTTGTCAAAAGTTATGCCCTGTTTTGGTTTGAAATCAATGCTTTTGCCTGTCTTCTTCATGTACTTTTTGATCCTTGCAGTGATCATAGCAACTTGCCACCCGATATCAATTTCTTCAAGTGCATCTTCTTCAATCTGTGCTAGATCTTCTTCATGTGACTGTAAACTAGCTTGTTGTGCAAAGAAGGAGCACATAACTTCATCTGAGGCCATAGTGGTAGTTGGTGGGGCCTGTTGAACATATGAGGAGGTGTATAGACAGCAGTACTTTGAGAAACAGTACTTTGAGGAGAAGCAGTACTTTTAATGGAAGTACTGCCTTCTTTTCAGATGATAGAAAAGCAATACTGTGAGACTTAGAACTTGTTTGACCACTCATCTCATGCTCATACACCTTAAGTTGATGATATAGATCATCAAAGTCCATGACATCCAAACCTTGTTGTCCTCTGATCATTGTAGCAATCACATGCCATGAAGATGGCAAACTCCTTAGAAACTTCAAATTAGCAGCCTCAACTGATACTTCTGCCTTGTATAGCTCCAACATGTTGAGAAGATTCTAAACCTATCATATGCAGCATCAAGACTCTCTCTTTCACCAACTGTGAAAGTTTCAAACTGTTTCTTTAGCAAATTTCTGTGCATCTTTTTAGAGGCTTCATTCTCCCAAATTGGTCTTGAGAGCAAAAGAGCTGCTTAGCATCTTTAGCATCATGAAATTTGAGAAGATGACCATCTGGAATGGCAGATAAGAGAATGTTGAGTGCCTTCTCTTGATTCCTTAAGGTTGCTGCTGGTAAGACTGGTTTAGGTGCTTTTGGTTGTCTAGGAATATCAATGGGGTCTGGTACAACTTCATTCCCATTCACAATTACATTCCATAGAGCATGATCTGTAATGGCAATGTATTGCCTCATCTTCATGCACCGTAGATCATATTATTCTCCTTCTTGATTATTGGAATTCGAGTGAGGTGATTGAGGGTGGTGGAACAACTTTAGGACATCTTGAATATTGTTGAAGTAGGGTTTCTTCCTAGTCAGAGTTTCCACACAAGCTCCGATACCACTTGTTGGATCGATATACTTTAATCAAACTATCTTAACTAGCTTGTTAAGTTTAATAACCTCGATAAATCCTAAGTTATTAACAAAGAAACACTGAGCAATCTTTATCAAGTAATGAATTTACTTAACAAAGCTAAGAAGAAAAACTTTATTATAAACTCTAAATCTGCTTATTATGCACATACTCTAATACAACTCTAAGATAATCGAACTTTTCTCTAAAACACTAATTAACTTGTGAATTCGTAAACTCTAAAACTCATAGACTCGCACATCTAATGCCAATCTAGGAGTCCTTTTATAGGCTCAAGGATATCCTTGTCGGTTTACAATTGATACCTTGTACGACAAGTAATCTAAACATAGAATACAATACTTTCCATAAACGAATAAAAGTTCTTTTGTTCTTGCAGTACTTTGACTTTTAGGTGCAGACTTTGACTTTGTCTTTAGTGCATTTTGACTCTTTGACTTTTCCCAAGATTTCTGCGTTTTCAAGATTTCATATCTTCAAGATTTCTTTCATGTCTTCAAGACTTTCATCCTAAACATAATCCATTAGATTAGATCTAGGTTTAGTGGTACAAAGAGGTTGATCTAGTAGTTTACTGTTTAAAATTTGCATTTTAGGTTCATAAGGAGTGTTCGGTTAAATACAGGTTACTGAGTTAGAGGTTAGATCAGAGGTCTAGCATAGTTAATTTAGTGTAGTGTAGGTTTATAATACTTAGATTAAACATTGTTTTGCACTAAAAAATACCTCAAAGTCAAAATCTCTTTAAAACTTCTCTTAATTCCATTTCTGTGTGAATCAGTTGATCAAATCTTGCATATAGGTATAGAAACTAATGATATAAGTTGCATCAGTGTTATTTTATCACAAAATATAATAATCATTCAGAAAATTTGATTCAAATCTCACCAAAGTCAAAGTTTCAAAATATGATAAAAAGTCAAATTTTCAAAGACAAGTTTCTTTGTCAGGATATTTGAGGAATCTTACCAACTTCATTTTTAATCCAAAACAAGTTAAATTCTGGTTTTAGCTACTCTTGTTGGTGTTCTTGCTCAACATATTTTTAGAATATTTTTACAAAATTTTTATAACAAGTTTTCAATAGCTTTAAGTTGGTCATTTGAACTAATAGTGCCCTGTGCACAAGTGTTTGTGGTCAAATAGGCAACTTGCAGAGTCTGAGACAAGCTCATCAGAGCTTGTCTAAGGCTCAAATTTGGTCTAAGTGTTCTTAGGTTGGTCATCTAGAGGATCCCATTTCTGGTTTTCTATTTAGCTTATTGGAGTAGCTTATTTCTAAGCTAGAAGTTAGGTAGACTGTCTTGTTTAGCTTTAAATTGAATTTGTTATCAGGTACTTATAGCTTATAATCCAGAGGTGTAGAATAGTTTCCTTTAGTTGTTTTCAAATATTTTTAGCTTATTACAAGTCCTGGTAGCTTCTGGTCCATCATAGTAGCTTATAGCTTATTTTAAGTAGCTTAATCAATAGCAGTTGCATAGTAGCTTGTATTTCTAGTGATCTAAAGTAGTTCTTATCATTTTTCCTTTCTTCATAATCACTTTTTAGAATTTTCAGAAAATTTTCATATTTTTATGTCACTGTTTACTATTTTACTGATTTTAAATTAGATTTTAATACTTTTTAATTAGCATTTAATAGAAATAAATCAGAAAGAGCTCAAAAAAATATGTTTTCAATTTTCCTAGATTAAGAAAAATATAAAAAGAAAAAAAATATTTTTCCATAATTTTCCTAGTTTAAATAATAATTTTTAGCAATTTAATTAGTTTAAAACAGTTTTTAATTCATAGAAATTATAAAAAAGTTCAGAAAAATACAAATTCAATTTTGAAAATCCTTTTTAGTTATTTTAGATTTTTGAAAAATAGTTTCATAATTTTCTCATAAGTTTTCATAAATTTTAGCATTTTAAATCTATTTTAAAAGTTAAAAATTAGTTTTTAATTCAAATAAATTCCTAAAAATTAGTTTTAAATCTTAGTTAACTTTTAAATTGCATTTTTAGTTGTAGAGTAATTTTAGATCATTTTTAGGAATTAGTTTAGAGTAGTTTGCATTTAATTCGCGTTTCATTATATATTATATACTTGTTTTCTAACCTTTGTTTTGTAGATTTTTAATACACACATGAAGACTTTGACACCCTAAGCTGTGGGGAGTTTCGCGGTCAAAGCCATACATTGCAAAACATTTGCAATATAATCCACATTAGATTACATTACATGACGCCCCTTGCAAAGTTGCAAACCATCAAGTGGGGAGCATATTCGCCACAAAGATGAAACCATTTGCAAACATAGCCGCAATACACACTAGTTTATATAGCATCTTTTTTTCTTACTTGACGCCTCACAAAGGATAGACTTGTCAAGTGGGGAGAGCTTTGTAATTCTTCCCCACTTACTCTTTATTTTTCATATTTTTTGCTCTCACATGTTTTTCTAAAACAAGGTATTAGTTTTTTCGATGCCTTTTTGTTTCGACTAAAAAGGGGAGTAAGAAAGTAAAACTCCACCAAACTTTTGAAATTTTAGTTTTTCCTTAAAATAATATCTTTTTATTTTTTGTCATCAACAAAAGGGGAGATTGTTAATACAAATAAGCCGTGAAAACGCTTATTTATATTTTACGCATCTTCTTCTAATATTTTGTCGCATAAATAAACGAAAATCATTTTAATCTAAAACAAATAAAATAATGCAAATGGTTTGGAGCCAATAGTTTACTAACACACTTACATTTTTCATATAAAAACACCAAAACAAGTAATAGAGCTTTTATGATTTAGTAATGCATATGTACAACAATCTGTGTTTACATATTGCAGATATATACATATTTAGTATGTATTATAATTGGTAATATAAATGGGTAGAAGTTTAAGTATTTGACCCATTGACTAAATACATTGAATGTAGTTGGGTAAAACACAAAGTCCATGACCCATACCCATGGAGCATAACCCATAACCCATTGCATGACATCATGTATAAGTCATAAATGGCATACTCCATTGTTGGGTTCAAGAATACCCAAACCCCTTAAACTAGGATTTGAATAGAAAATATCCTAAGTGTTTAATCCGAAAACACAATCAAAGTCACTGTTTATAGTCTCAAATGTAGCCATTCGTGACACTTAGTATGAGGCTAAGAAGGAGCCTCCACCACTATGCAAGGCGTGAACTTAAAGGGTGAAGACTGAGTCAAAAAGAAGATGGTGGATTCAGTGAGTGATGACAATAACTCATCGAATCCTCTCGACTTTCCCCCAACTGCTAAACACTAAAGATAAAACTAAGGAAGAGATCAATACTTTAAAGATCAAGAATGAGCCTATTAGGCGTGGAAAAGTTTTACCCAGATAAAACTAAGTCCTCAAGTATTTATCCGTCAATACACATTCTCAATCTCTCAAGATCATATCTTTCCCATTTATAGTAAGTGCTTATCTCTATCATGGTTAGTTTCTCACTACTAGAGTGTGAATCAGAATCAATATATCAATATTCAGGTTTACTGCGGATCCATGTTTTGTCTCTAGGATAAGCATAATCATACTTGTATAAATAGCAAGAATGAGGAAAAGTTTAAGCTTGTGAATTGTAAAACACACACACACACAAGCCAACTTTTCACCTCCAAATATGACTTTTATCCTTGAGCTAGCTCGGTTCTAAGAGTTGTGCCTGACTCTAGCTCGAGCTAGAGAGGAGTCACCCAAACTTTGTCATTTCAATCCTAAGTACTATTCCGTAAGTACTTGGGTAACGATTCTTTGATTTATTTCTAATAAGAATATGATGTTGAAAATTACTTTGTGTGTTTTACTTATGTTAATTTCTACCATTATTCAATATTAATTGCTTTAAGTATTTTAATTATTCCTTTTAACGATAGTGAATAGGAACAACAAGTGGTATCAGAGCAGCTGATTATAAAACCTTTTAAGCCGCTTCTAAAACGCTTTTAAATCAGATTCCTATGGTCAAATTGATGTACCCCAACTAGTCGATAAAAAGGGTGGAGCTTATTCAACAAGGTTCCCTAGACTTGAAGTTGGCAATCTAACAAAATGGAAAAAGCGTATGCTTTGCTATTTGATTGTGATGGAACCTTATTATATCAAGTGTATTAATGAGGGTCCATTTGTCCCAAAGATCATTGGCTCAAACCTCAAGCTCAAGTGGACTCTCAGATGAAAGGAGAGTGGTCAACCGTGACCAAAGATCAAAAGTATCATCATATCATGTCTTCTCGATGATATAATGGAGTCAGTTATAAGCTATAACACGGCTAAACAAACCTGGGATGACCTGGTCCATAGCCATGAAGGTCCATATGATACCAAGGAAAACAGATAATGGACTCAAATTGAGTATAATACCTTCGTATTAAGGACTCGGAACTCTCTCAAACTTACACCTCGCTACAAAACTCTTTAAATGAACTGCTAATGATGGTGTTAAGTTATCCAAACATGAGATAAATGTTGTTTTGTTAATTGTCTCCTCGAAATGGTTAAACTTCGTGGACTTAGAAATGCAAATCACATCCAAACTCTTGAGCTTCCTCGGAATTTATGGAAATTTTTCTATGAGGAAAACCTCATCAACAGACGATACCCCTCGACTTAAAGAAGTCTCGAAAGAAGTCAAGAAGTCCCCACCATCACCTCACCTATATCAACGCCTTCTTTTCTAACAATGGTTTAAGATTTTCAAGAAAATTTGATGATGAGCCTGATGAGAGATCAAGGAGGAGTACCTAAATGACTTGAACGTTGAATTTCGTGAAAGGGCACTTTTGCAAACTCTCAAAGGTTTATTAAAAGAAACAAAGGTTCTTCAACTGCTAAAGCTAACGAGGACACCTAATGCTTTAAGTGTCACAAAAGGGTCATTTTGCAAAGGATCGCTTCAAAACAATTTCAACCTTCTACGCATCGTGGTCAAATCGGCCCTCAAAGCTTTAAAGCAAATTTCAACCTAAAATTCATCACCTATCAAAACTTTCTTTAATAAATCACCGCACAAAACAATAGATTTGAAGCCAAGTATAGAAGATCAAAGCTGCTTGCATTACTGAGGCCGCCCCCTCTAACCAAAAAGTGTTCAATCTGCGGCAGTAAAACAAAGGTCTTGTTAAGCCAAACCTTCGATCGGGATAGAGAAAGTCTCATCGATGATGAATGGTGTATGTCGTACAAGACTGGCCCTTCTAAGAAGGCTTAGCCGTTGAAAGAATCATGAATGGAGAATGGGTCAACATCACAATGAAGAAGGTAAATATTCTACTTTATATGGATGATGATTCCGATATGCACCTATATGAACCATCAATGTAGATCTTAAGTTTGAAAGGAGCAAAGACTAAATCTTTTTCTAAGTACAAACAAGTTAAGTTTTGAATTGAATAGCCAGTAGTGGATGAGTTACTTGTGTTAAAACAAACAAGCTTGACGCTATCACCTTGCATATTCAAAACAATCAATTAGTTAAAAGAAATCGTGCTCTTCAAGATGAAATTAAGAAAGAAAAGGAAATCATTGATAGCCGGACCACCAAGAATCCAAGAGTCTTGATGTCAAGGGTGCCCCAAAGAGCAAAAGAGAGTCATAGGTGAATGATATGTGCTTAAACACATATCTTTTCATTATCAAAACTGACCCAAAATAACCAAGAAAGAGCCGTTTATTGCTAATATTTGTTGTTGTCTTAAGTTTGTGCTTGTGCGTACTGATATGTAAAACACACAAAAAGAAGCCAAATCGCATCTAAAAGCCGAAAGCACGAGAGATTAAAGAGAGTTTAATGAGTTTTAAAAATCAAAATTATGCTTTTGTGAAGAGTTTTATTCTCTGTGGATGATTTTTGGAAGATATGATCATATTTGAAGAATTGTTGAATCACCCCTCATCTTTGAGCATTTGCATGCAATTGATCCTTCAAGTTTCGGTTGCAAAATCCCCTCGGATTATTTGAAGATTGACAAGAATGGTCCTGATGAACATTTTCAGATTTACACCTTGGTCCCTTGAATTCATAATATACAAGTTTGGTCCTTGAAACACATCTTGGGTCCTAACTATATCCTAAGTCCAATAACACAATCCTCGGCCCAAACATTAAAACCCTTACCCGGTCCAATCCATAACCCAATACCCACGGTTTTAATATCCAACCCGTTACCCATATGGACCCTAGTCAAACCCACCCAAGATCCCATTAAAATTACTCAAACAATAATAAACAATCCCAAACGCCTCTACAAGACTGTGTTTTCCCAAATCCAAACGCTCAAGTATCTACTCCCAATCACCCAACCTCAGACTAGAATCTATCCACCTTCTAGAAGGCTTATCTCGACACGCCCTGACACATGGGTGTGTCACCAAACCGCCAAATGCGGTCAATTGAAGGCTGCTCTTGATTGACGTAACACCTCATTTGGTGAATTGGAAAGCTGATTGGAGGAAGTGATGTTGATGTGATTGTGTGGCTGAGGATTGATTCTAGGCTCTTCTATCAAGGATCCCAATGCTCTTGAAGGCTATAAATAGTCCCCTTGGCATCCTCTTCAAGTCGTGCATTATTTTTCCTTTTCAATTAAATTTTATGTTTAGTTTTTTTTAGCATGTTCAGTATTCTTAGTTTGTTTAAGTTTTAATGTAATCTCAACCCTTTTGTAATTCCATTTTTAATAAAAATTTTCCAAGTTTCACTTTTGATCTTGCATTTCACTATTTGAGCACTCAACATGTTTTATGATTAAAATAAGTCATATAAGTTGTCCATAGCTTTATGAGCTTATTTTGTGTTTAATTGTGGCATTTCATTCATTCACATTCACAAAAGCTCTTGGTTAACAAAAGTCAAACCGGTGCTCTATTTTGGTTCATGAATGGATTTGGGTTGATCTAGTTGCTGGATTGGGTTATCATTTGGTGTTTTATATTGGTTTGGTATCGTTATAATGCCAAAATTTGGCCGATCACAAGTGAGTGATTATGTTAAAACTGCCATATTCATGTTCATGTTCTTCCTCATGTTTGACTGTGTTGGTGCTTGATTTGATCTTGTTTCGGCTTTAAAACCTTAGTTTATGCTTGTCTTAATCTCTGCTTAAAATGCATAAAGGAATAGGTTGTTAAGCATGCTTATTAAGTAGTTAAAAGGGGTGTTTGGTTTAATGTACAAATCTGCAAGTGGAGGATAGTTTGCTGCATAAGATTTATTGCTTTAGTTTGTTTAGGCTCCACTCATTCATCCTCGTTTCTCAATTTGACTGCATACACTTAAAGTCAACTTAGCCTTTAATCGTAACTTGTGATTTTATCGATAGGTATATAGCTAATTAGGTTAGCACTAGGTTTAGATATCATCACACTAGCTTAATCAAATCTTATTTTAGCTTATTTCATAATTTAGATCAAATTAGAGTCACTAGAATCTCAAAAAAATCAAACTTTCATAACCTGCTTTTCAAAAGTCAAAAGTTGATAAACCAGCTTTTACAAACTTTGTGGAATTTTCATGGTCCGACATCAACCAAAAATTGATAAAATTGGGATATGTTTGAGATGGGTTGGTCAAGATCTTAAAACTCATTTTGTTGAATTTTGGAAAAGCTCTGAATAGTGAAATCACTCCCCTAATAAGCCCCTTATGCCCTCGCTCACACAGGTGTAAAACTGAGTGTGATCAGCATCTTGTAGCCCTGCAATGTGACTCAATATAGCTTGTTAAGGTCCATTTTTGGTTTAGTGGTTCTTAGGTTAAGGTCTTGAGGCCACATATTTGGTTTTAACATTAGCTTATCAATAAGCCGTGCAAGAGCTTAAAGTAGGCCTAGATCAACATTTGCTTAAGTAGTTTGTTAGCTTTAATCTTGGTAGTTTGCTTATTAGAGGTTAGGATTAGAAGTAATTAGTTGCTGATAGTTAGTTTTAGTATAAATCATCTTCTCGTGAGCTTTGGTGGCTTATTATGCTTATTAGCTTATTCATTAATAGCTTATTATTACAGCTAACACATCGACTTTATATCTTACACATGTTATAGGTTTTATATTTTTCATAGATTTATAATAATATTTTTAATTTTCCTGAATTTTTCATAATTTTTAAACTTTGTTTACTATTTTTCTTGATTTAAACTAGTTTTTAATCCTTTTTAATTAGCTTTTATTGCAAATAAATCGTAAAAGTTCCAAAAGAATTTTCAATTTTCCTAGATTAAGAAAATTATAAAAAGCAAAAAAATAAATTTTCCAGATTTTTCTTAGTTTAAATTGTAATTTTTAGCATTTAAATTAGTTTTTAATAGATTTTTATTCATAGAAAATAGAAAATCCTCATAAAAAATTAAAATTAGTTTTGAAAAGTCTTTTGAGTTATTTTAGATTTTTAGAAAATAGTTTTATAATTTTCACTTTTGTTTTCATAATTTTAGTATTTTTAATTAGTTTTTAAAGTTTAAAATTAGTTTTAATTCAAATAAATTCCAGAAAAATCATAAAAATTAGTTTTAATTTTTAGTTAATTTTCAAATATCATTTTTAGTTAAAAAGTAATTTTAGATTATTTTTAGGACTTAGATTAGACGTAGTTACATTTTATTTATGTTTCATTTAATACGTTTTAGTTTAATCACGTATTTAGGATTCCCCGTAGTGTAATTTCCCTTAATTATTTTCTCATTCCCCGTAGTTTTAATATAATCAAAAATCCAAAACATCGAGCATTTTAATAACGAACCAATAACGACGTTGTTCATTCACACCTCGAAACGACTCGGATTTCCTAACTGTATCACTATCACTCACGGGTTTTGATTCATTATCCTTTTTCCTAAAGGGATTTTAAATCACTACTTGTGGTTATTTTTGATATCGATATTGTGGTTTTATCGATACACACACACCCCTAAACCTCAACGAATCAAATTTTTGTATACGCCGGGAGGTTGTGTCGCGAAAATATCGTTAAAGGTTTGAAGATTAGTGACTCGAGATCCTTCCTTTGTGAAGTTACTATTTTTTTTATAAAAATCAAAAAAGTAAAAAAATATTTTCCTTTTTCCTTTGTATATATATATATCATATTAAAAATACAAAAAGATTTTCTCTTGTGATTTTTGAGCTAAATAGAATACATCAATTATATAACATTCTCAACGGAGGTGTTCTCATTAGTAAGTTCCCTAACAAAGATAAAAACTTGCCTTTGTGTCGCTTGTGAGTCGATTTATTCTATTTGATAAACAAACGTGTGGTGGGTATAAGGACGGCCGACATTAA
Organism: Chrysanthemum makinoi; assembly: GCA_910596185.1. Lineage (NCBI taxonomy): Eukaryota > Viridiplantae > Streptophyta > Magnoliopsida > Asterales > Asteraceae > Chrysanthemum > Chrysanthemum makinoi. The sequence continues at coordinate 194,504,104 of OU343219.1, read as the reverse complement.
ATTGCGGCCAGAAGAAGCTGGTTTTAATAAGCTTCTCGCTGACCTAAAAGCTTCTCCGCCGCTGTGCTTGTCTTATAGAGGTGATTTATTCACTTGGGATTATTGGTTAAGTTCACGGTGTTTTCGAATACCGCTCGCTTTAATTGCCTTGGTTTTTGAAAGTGCATGCACTCGTTCAATAACTACAGACCATATGAAGCCGCTACAATTCCGGAAGCGCGAATAGACGTGCTCCATTAGTAACCCGAGATTCGACTAATCCGACCCCCATTGTCGAAATGGCGGAGGACAACCGATCTATGCTAGAGCAACTCCAAGCACCCACCGAGGGTTAGGGAGAAGCCATCGTCGCTCCGCAATCGCGTTTATAACTTTGAGCTTAAACACGGATTGATAAATTTGGTTTCGCAAGCCAATTTACGGATTCGAGAGAGACGATCCTCACTCTCATATCCGACGATTCAACAAGCTCACGTCTACGTTCAAGTACCGTAACGCCTCCTAAGAGGCTATCAAGCTTCTACTCTTCCCGTTTTCACTTGAGGGGCCGCCGGATTTTGCTCGAGAAACTACCCTCGACGATAACCACGGGAGAATTTAGTGTCAAAATTCGTGAACAATTCTTCCCACCGCCTAAAACAACAAGTTTAAAAAATGAAATAACTAAATTTACACAAAGATTTGATGAATCATTTAGTGAGGCATGGGACCGATTCAAAGATTTGCTTAGGCAATGTCCCCATCATGGTTTTACGGAATTACATCAACTTGATACGCTTATAACGTTTGAATGAGACCGATCAAGACTCTCTCAATGCCGCCGCGGGTGGTAATTTGTTGACCCGATCAACGAGAGATGCCTTGTTGATTATTGAGAACAAATCTAAAGTTCGCACATCACGTAGCAAATCGTTGCTGCCCGAGGAGTGTCACACCATCGTCCTCGTCTTATGAAAATACGCTTAGCACCGATGCTAAGATTGATAAGCTTACGGATATGATCTAGGCTTTGGTTAAGATTAAGACCGCTAGGTTAATTTTTCTCCACCCGCCATGTCAAAGCGGTGGAATCGACTTGTACTACTTGTGGTGGCCCGCATGCCTACTACAATTGTACCACCACCGATGGAAATCCTTTCGATGCTAATGCCGTGAACCGAGGTAACCAATATCGTCTCAAGTTGAACCAAACCCTCGTTAGTAATCAAATGGTACCTCCGGATTTTCAATCAAACTATCGACTCGCTTTAATCAGATCAAGTTCGTGGACCAAATGTTCAAAACCAATACAAAGCCCCACCGAATCAATACCCGAACCAAGGGGTCAATTACAATCAAGGATATCAAGCTTCAAGCTATCAAGCTCCGCCTTTGCTTTCTAATGAATTCTCGATTACGCTCGTAATAATGTTACCATCCAAACCATGAAACCCGTGATTTCAAGTTTGAGAACGAAGTTTCAATCTTCAATAACTAGACAAAGCAATGAGTTTAGGAAATTTATTCGACAGAACAACAAGATGGATGCTTCGTAGAATAAACTTGAGAATATGTTGAATGCTGTTTTGTGCCAAATGAGTCAACCTCGAGTTCGGCTCTCCCAAGTAACACATTCCAAACCCGCGGAGAAATGAAATCCTACCATTCGAGATGATGGGCCCTCGATGACTACTTCTCTCCCGTGAGGAGTGTAGCACGAGAGACCGAGGTGACAAAGGACCGGGTAATTCCTCTTGATAATGGAAAGCCAATACGCCCAACCTCGTTGCCCAAGTTCCTTCTATATATCGTCATAATGCCGAAGTTCTAACCTTACACCGCAAATCTGCTCAATCAACGATTCGACAAAATGAAAGTTGTTTCCGAACCAAGTTCAAACTTACGACCGATATGATCAAAGTCATTGAAAAGATTTATGAAGAGAAATTGGAACAAATTTCAAAGATTTCACTTGAGCCTACACCATCTAATTCTTCCTCAAACCAAGCTCCCGAGAAGCTTGGTGATCCCGAAATTTCTCCTTCTTGCTTCTTAAATGATATTAAGGAATGTAATGCCCTAACCATTCGTGCAAGCATAAGTCTCATGCCTCTCGCGATATATCATGAGCTTGGATTGAAGACTCTTATACCGACTCGTATGACTATCAAATTAGCTAATCGAACAATTGCTCACACGGTTGGTGTAGTCAACGATGTTATGGTACGAGTGGATAAATTCCATTGTCCCGTGGATTTCGCCAGTTGATATAGAGAGGTCGACCGAAGTTCCTCTCACTTTAGGAAGACCATTCTTGAGAACCGCGAAAGTCATTGTGGACCATTACCAAGGAACGCTTGACGATCGAAAAGGAAATGAAAAATAGTGTTCTATGCCGAAAAACGCTAAAACCTCCACCATGATCATTTGATTCATAGCATCGGTGTGATTGATTTTTCTCAAGAAAGTGGTGATCCCATTTTACCATATGATCCGGATGATGTGAAGAACATTGAGCCTAAAAAATCTCGAATTGATCTTTCAAGGTTTACGATCAAGAGTATGTCGACAATACAAGTTTAACGAAAAAGAAACAAGAAAAGGAGTCCACAACGGTAGTGGTGGAAACTGCTAGCTCTAAGAGCACACCACTTGTCCCACCTCCGATTTCTAAGAAAATAGACCTTCCTTTGAGTGGCAATCCCACTCCTTTTTCTCGAAATTGGAACCTTCTTTTGAGACATCTTTCGATCCAGAATCTTTCAAAACAACATTCACGAATCCCTTGTTCGAATTGATCAATATACTCAAAATTTTGAAAATCACTCTTTGACGAAGAAAGTGAGAAGTTCACCGATGAACTTGCTCCTACCGACTCGATTTTCTCTGAGGATGAAGGAGAATACGATGATCCGCTTTTTTCCGAAAAAATAAGGAAGTGAAGTTGTCGAATGATGAACTTGTTGATCCCGAGGTCCAATATTATTTTTTAACCGAAGTGATTCCTCTCCTCAGGATTTTCACATAGATGACACTTTGATCTCCTTCCTCTTCAAGACAAGATTTTCAACCCGGATACGCTGCTGATGAGTTTTATGCTAAAAATGTCATTCGAGATAAGGATCCTCTCTTGGATGCCTTCGATGAGCCTTGAGTAACACCTTTCTATACCATGAGCTCCCATTTCTTTGAGTTTGCTCATTTCTATCCATCATCCCTTCACCAAGCAAAAACCGCCGGATGATGGATCGATCTTTCATATACCTTATGTGAGTTTGGGAGGAGTCATTCCTTATGTGCTTGAGCCCGACATTTTCTTTTCCTCCCAACCCACCCAGCCTCATTCTTTTCGAATGGGACACCGCTTTTGACCCTGGTATCTCTACCATTTTCTTCCCAAGGACAAATGATTGGGACGAAGTGCTAGCGACTCGCTTAAGAAAATAGTATGCCGTGGGAGGCACCCCATGCTTATCTCTATCTTCTTTCTATTTTCTAATAAGTGACGGGAAGGGGTTAGCCTCTTCGATTTCTCGTGTTTGGTTGTTTGTGATGTTATGTGTAGGATTTTCCCGATATGAAGACTCTCGTGCTTGAAGTTTGTCATTTACCTCGAAGTTTCATGATCGTGTTGATGGAACCGATATCCAAAATCTTATCGACTAACGTTTATCTTTGAGCATACTTAATAAACGGCTTTTAGATTTTCGTTGATACACTTGCTTTTAAACATTGAGGACAATGTTTCGTTCTAGTCTGGGGTAGGGTAATCTTCGATTTGATTTGACCGTACTTGCTTGTTTTTTGTCGTGTACTCTCAAGAACCCCGCTTCCTTAGAAAATGAAAATTTTGTGCTATATATGAGAAAATTTAAAAAATTTTAAGCTTTTGTTAAGTCTTTTGATTGAAAAGTTTGCTAGTCTCTTAGACAAGAAGCTATAAAATGCAAATTCTAGCTCACAAGGCCAAGAATTTGCAAGTTTCCCTGAGTGATTTTAAATATGCATGACTTAATTTCATTTAGACAAAGCATTTGCTAAGTTAATATATGTTTTGATACCTTGTTGACTTTCACGGTGAGAGTAGGAATAGAATTCGACTTGACCGGCTGTTGAGCCCTAGCTTGTTCCCTTAACCATAGATAATCTAAAAATTATCGGCTAAGCATCCGCGGATCTCATTATTTGGGATTTTAAATTTTTGGAGATCGAGAAATGATAGAGTTACTTATGAGTTTAGATGCTAAGCCTGGAGTAGTTGGTTCTCTTTAGAGCCCATCGAAGGTACTTATGGCTTTTGTTCCCACAAAATTGTTTCACCCCATATTTGTCTAATAATAATTAGAGATGTCGAGTTTTTGGCGATAGTTAGTTCTTTATCTTCTTAAGAGAATCTTTGCCCATGAGAGTGGGTACACATCAAGGTACTGCCAGTGTTACGTGTAATAGACAATGATTCCGATAGTTTGTCGCTATTGTTTCTATTGTTATAAAAGCCGAGGGTTTGAGTTTGGCACAAAAATTAACATGAAATAAAGCCCAAATGTTTTAAAATTAAAAATCCAAAGCTATAAAAGTTGTCTTAGACTTCTATAAAAGCAGAGGAAAATCCAAAGTCATAATAAGATTTCTGATAAAACGGTAATCCCGTTGAGTTAGTAGCTTAAAAGACCAAGGGCCTAAATTGCAAATATGCCAAATAGTGTTAAGACAAACTTCGATCCGGAGATGTCTAAATAAAGCTTCGTCTCGACTCAGATGAGTTGTCTTGGCCGCCATAAAAGGATATTCTCCCTAAATCGCGTGAAATTAGGACCTTGATGTGGACCTCATTCTTGTGTGCAATGGTTTTCGAGGGAAGGTGGATAACTAATTAGCGACTTAGCTTTGTATCTTTATCTGAATAAAAGTTATCGAAACGAGAATTATGAAGAAATTCATGTCTCACAAAAATAAAAAATCTAGAGGAAATAGGAAAATGGGAGCAAAAGGTAATTACACAAGTAACTTCCATGGGTAGTTTTAGCATCTAGAGTCATATTTAACAATGATTTCGATTTTACGCTTAGTTTGGGGACTTGTGAAAAATCATGAACGATGTATTCTATCCAGATGGTCACTTCATCACTGTTGTGTTTTCTACCCGTGATCCTAACGGTGCTTGAAAAATGTTGGATATTGATCGACATGAAAGTTCAACAAACCGCCATTCATACCGGAATGTGCTTAATCGTAATATCTATATGTGAATTAAAAGGTAAACGGGCCGTTTTTAGAATTAAGGCTTTCTTAATCTCTTTTGAGGAACCTTTGCTACTTCTTCATAGGTTTAGTAGAAAGAGATTGAAATCCTTGGTTTTTGAAGCGTGAGTTGATGTATTGCTGTGGGGACACGACAATGGTTTCGTCTGGGTATTTTGATATGTGCTTAAACACATATCTTTTCATTATCAAAACTGAACCAAAATAACCAAGAAAGAGCCGCTATTGCTAATATTTATTTGTTGTTTTGAGTTTGTGCTTCAGTGTACTGATATGTAAAAACACACAAAAAGAAGCCAAATTTAATAAAAGCGAAAGCACGAGATTAAGAGAGTTTATACTGAGCCGAAAATCAAAATTATGCTTTTGTGAAGAGTTTTATTCTCTCAGATGATTTTTGGAAGATATGATCATATTTGAAGAATTGTCAGAATCAGTCCCTCATCTTTGAGCATTTGGCATAATTGATCCTTCAAGTTTCAGAAGTTGCAAAATCAGTCCCTGGATTATTTGAAGATTGACAAGAATGGTCCTTGATGAACATTTTCAGATTTACACCTTTGGTCCCTTGGAATTCAGAATATACAAGTTTGGTCCTTGAAACACATCTTGGGTCCTAACTATATCCTAAGTCCAATAACACAATCCTCGGACCAAACATTAAAACCCTTACCCGGTCCAATCCATAACCCAATACCCACGGTTTTAATATCCAACCCGTTACCCATATGGACCCTAGTCAAACCCACCCAAGATCCGGTCAAAATTACTCAAACAATAATAAACAATCCCAAACGCCCCTACAAAGACTTGCTTTCCCCAAATCCAAACGCCATTGCTTTTACTTAATTCCCAATCACCCAACCTCGCATTTAGAATCTATCCACCTCTAGAAGGCTTATCTCGACACGCCTGACAGGTGTGTCACCAAACTCCAACAAGGGTCAATTGAAGGCTCTTGATTGGACGTGAACACCTCATTTGGTGAATTGGAAAGCTATGATGGAGGAAGTGATGTTGATGTGATTGTGTGGTCGAGGATTGCTTCTAGCTCTTTTATCAAGGATCCCAAGGCTCTCAAGGCTATAAATAGTCCCCTTGGCATCCTCTTCAAGTCGTGCATTATTTTTTCCTTTTCAACAAATTTATGTTTAGTTTTTTAGCATGTTCAAGATTCTTAGTTTGTTTAAGTTTTAATGTAATCTCAACCCTTTGTAATTCCAGCTTTTAATAAAAATTTTCCAAGTTTCACTTTGATCTTGCATTTCACTATTTGAGTATCGAATAAAGTGTTTTAATGATTGTAATAAGCTCATAAGCCGCCCATAGCTTTATGAGCTTATTTTGTGTTTAATTGTGGCATTTCATTCATTCACATTCACAAAAGCTCTTGGTTAACAAAAGTCAAACTGTGGTGCTCTATTTTGGTTCATGAATGGATTTGGGTTGATCTAGTTGCCGGATTGGGCTATCATTTGGTGTTTTATATTGGTTTGGTATCGTATAATGCCAAAATTTGGCCGATCACAAGTGAGTGATTATGTTAAAACCGCCATATTCATGTTCATGTTCTCTTCATGTTTGATGTTGGTGCTTGATTTGATCTTGTTTCAAATTTTAAAACCTTAGTTTATGCTTTGTCTTAATCGCTTAAATGTATAAAGGAATAGGTTGTTAAGCATGCTTATTAAGTAGTTTAAAGGGGTGTTTGGCTTAATGTACAAATCTGGTATGGAGGATTGTAACACCCCCGAAAATCTTAATGACAGCGGAAGACTAATCTGGGTGTTACTTGAATGGAGATCATAGTCATTAATTATAAAAACACTAAAGAGACGTTTATTAAAATAGTTATCATTCATTGAAAACTCATAGTTTGTTACAAAACATTGTAATTAGATCAAGTGTTTTTCCCAAAAGAAATATCATGAGTTTGAAAGAAATGATAACTTTTATGTTTTACACCACCGTGATAAGCCTTGCCATGCCCCGCTCACACCTTGGTCATAATCTTCACCGACATTCGAGATAACATGCTTAAAAAGGTCAACAAAAATGTTGAGTGAAGTCCATAGGTTTAAAATAAGTTGAACACAAGTATAAGATCATGATCATTGTAAACTAACAATATCATAAGAAAATATCACAGATTATTATGCACTAAGCTCATGAAACCAAGACTCAACCCATACACCCAATTACCATGTAACGAAAAATATGCCCCAAAGGAGGTAATAGCCAATTACCTAAAGAAATTGATATGGTGCCCGGTTATTTCTCTATAAACCAAACGGGTTCGTTAATCCCCATAGTATATTCACGATATCTACGCTCACTCGCGTGTGACTAATGTTTCATGATCGGGGACTTGTGGCTAACAACTTAGGCAAAGCAATAATCAAGAAGATCAAGCATTTATGAAAAACCTTGTGTTCTAGTTTAGAGCATGTATCTCCCTCTCGGGGTTTATAAAAATAAAGTAAAAGCGAGGCTATGAACTCACCTTGATGATAATGCACACGCAAAAATATCAAGCATAATGTAGCGAGGTTCCAACTCTAAACCTAAAATGATGAGATGGCGAATCTCGAATGAGCATTTTGGTTCGCGATCAAAATAATAGAGCATTGAATATTCTTATTCAATAGATCATTGAATTGTCCAATCCAATAGGTGCTTCGTGATTAACGTTTTAAGTTAATTTACGTGCTACATTGTCTTAACTAGTGATCGTCACTTACGCATAAGTGAAATGTTCCCCCCGCTGATCGTAATAGATTTGTTGATCATTTTAACGTATTTAGATTCCCCGAGTATTTTATCGAAATATGTATCTTTTTACTTATATACATTTATATATACATAAATTAAATTCATCGCTATTGAAAATATTACGCTCATGGTCAAAATACTTATTTTTACGAGGCTATAATAAAATCATGAGTTTTGCTAAACTTTTCTCAAATTTACACTTTTTACCCTCGAGTTACAAAAAGTACAAGTTTAGTCCCTACACTTTTAGAAAATGACACTTTGTACCCATGATTATCTTATGCTTAAAGTTTTCAGATTTGACACTTTTAATCCCTATAAAAATCTGTTTTTATAAAATTAACTTTTGTTACACTTTTAAATATTTACTTTATTTAGTTATAAGTTTATTGGAAGTGGAGGGGTATAATTTGCCAAGCTGTGAAAGTTATAAAAAAAAGAAGGGAAAAAGTGCCACAAGTGAGAATCGAACTAGGGACCTTTCGTCCATCCCACATGCTCGTAACCAGATGAGCTAGTGCTACTAATTGGTTTATTACCTACACGATGTGATATTTAAGGTGTAACTTCTGTTTCATTTTTGCTATAAACCACATTATATGAGCGTGAGTTTGCATGTGATTCACAGTTTTTGGTTTCATTCTTTCTCAGTAAAAATGCATGTATAGCTAAGCTCATATCTCTTCTTTACTAACATATTCTCCTATGATCTTGGTACCTTACTTTGTTATATATATAACGTATAAATGTGTTTTAGTTACTAAGACACTTATTTAACATACAACATCTTTATTAACGTGTGCAAAAGAAATAAAATGCTGGATACTTACGAGGGTGAGGGGAGTGTGAGTACTCGAACGAGATGAGAGACACGCCAAGAAAGACACAACCGATTGTAACCCGAGTATTCACAACAATAATCCCAAGTAACCTCCTAGTTTGCTAGCAACCCAAAATTGCTTTTCTTCCCTTTTCTCCTTGCTCGACAGAAACCAAGAGAGGAGAATGATATGTAGTGGTGTTTGAGTTGTGAGAGTGACAAGAGGTTATGGTGCTAGAGAGTTGCTTAAATAGCTAAAGCCTAGCATGGTCTTTGAAATATTTTACTTATAGTTCTCCTAACTCTAGGCTTATTAGTCACATGTTATATTGAATTTGTTCATGTTTGTGTATGTTTCTAAGCGTGGGATGATGGCAGCCAAATTCGTGGCATGCTTATGTCTAGTCAACTCACATTCTTGTTCATAAAACATATTACACAATGGTTTACAAAGTCTCAAAGATGGTCAATGGGTCTTGGTGGTTTAGAGTATTATAAAAATGGGTTAGAGTAGCTAATGTGTTTTCTTGTCTCCCTTTTTCACGCATACATTCAAAGGTTAAAGACCAAATGGGGAAATAAACTTGGTCTTGCTTTCTCTCGTCTAGTTACTAGTTTACCAACTGAAATCACAATACCAATGTTTGCAAATTTGCTAGTCTTTGTGGGTGTTGGGCTCGGTAGTTAGGCCCAAGAGAAATCAATGATTTGGGCTCGGGTTTGTTTGAGTACAAAAGACTAAGCCCAAAAGAGAATAGCACTATGTTGGGCTAGGGTGATTAAACGCAGCCCAAATAAAAAATATAGCTGGCTTGGCCCGTTACAAGGCCCATTAACGAGTCGGGTTGAGTCACGCGTGGAATAAAGTCCGTGAGTTTCGAGGTCCGATACTAATTTGAATATATATTTTATTATAATTAAATTCGTATTTTACAAATTTTACGTATTCGTTACGTGTTTTAAGGTTATCAAGATATGGGGAAATTTATTTAGATCACAACGTATATTTTATGAACGCCAAGTTCAGCTGCGTTGATCATGCATATGCCAAATGATATGCAAATGTGATGCTTAGAAAATTTCATGACGAAATAGATCGTGTTTAATTCTTGATTAAAGCGTTAAGTACATTGAAATTTTCCGGGAGCTTACAGTACCTACCCCTTAAGAGAACCAAGTCCCGCGGTTAAACTCGCAGAGGTTGTCATGGGTGATCTAGATGAACAGTGTGGGGATACTTGGAACGCATATCCTCGCTACTCCCGTGTGAACTCTCGACCTCGTTTCTTATGATTCCATCGAACTTTAACGATAGGAATGCGGCTTTGCTTAAGCCTCTTGACTTCTCTGTCCATGATTTCGACGGGTTCTTCGACAAAGCTAAGTTTGTCATTGAGCTGGATGTCCTTGAGTGGTACCTACTAATTTTCATCCGAAAGACACTTCTTAAGATTTGAGACATGGAACGTGTCATGTACTCGGCTAAGTTCTTCGGGAAGATCAAGTTTATATGCCACTGGACCAATTCTTTGAAGAATTTTGAATGGTCCGACGATCGAGGTTTGAGCTTTCCTCGCTTTCCAAATCGACCATCCCTTTCGGTGGTGATACTTTGAGCATTACACGGCCTCGACTTGGAATTCCATTGGTTTTCTTCAACATCTCTGTAGCTCTTTTGTCTATCTCGAAATGCTTGCAATCTTTGCCGAATTTGCATTATCTTTTCGTTGTTTCTTGACAATTTCGGGCCTGTAAGTTGTACTTCTCCAACTTCCGCCAAAGAACCGGGCGATCGGCATTTTCTTCCATAGAGTGCTTCAAAGGAGCAACTTTAATCTTTGGCGTGATAACCTGTATTGTAAGAGAATTCAACCAGAGGTAAGTGCTTATCCCATCCTTTTCCGAAATCAATCACACATGCTCTTAGCATGTCTTCCAGAGTTTGGATCGTTCTTTCACTTTGTCCATCCGTTTGAGGATGGTAGCGGTACTCATATCTAAGTTGGTACCCATGGCTTTTTGAAGCGTTTGCCAAAATCTTGAGGTGAATCGGCTATCACGATCAGATATGATTGAGATTGGTACACCGTGACGAGAAACAATCTCTTTGATGTACAGTCTAGCGAGTGTAATCATCTCGCCGTTCTCCTTGATTGGCAAGAAATGAGCAGACTTTGTAAGACGGTCTACAATAACCCAAATGGTGTCAAAACCATTAGAAGTTTTTGGCAACTTTGTGATGAAGTCCATTGTGATTCTTTCCCATTTCCACACGGAAGTTTCGGTTGAGTTAGCAATCCGATGGCTTTTGATGTTCAAATTAACTTTCAAGCAGTCAAACATTTATCATGTATATAGCGATATCGCCTTCATGTTAGGCCACCAAGACAAAAGCTTTAGATCTTGATACATCTTGTTGGGACCGGGATGTATGGAATACTTCGATTTATGTGATTCATGCATGATGAGTTCTCGGATACCTCAGTAGAGTGGAATCCAACCGATTTTGAAACATAGCGTTCCGTCCGATCTTCACAAATCCATTCTCATTCTCCCAAGATGCCATAAATCTTCTCATTCGGCCTATTTTCTTCCTTAAGGGCTTCGATCTGAGCTTCAAGAATTTTCGATGGTAGGGGTGAATTGATTACCATTCCCAATGATCTCACTCTAAGTTGCTTAGGGCGATCTTTTTCGCTCAAGGCGCCGGCAACAACGTTTGCCTTTCCAGGATGATAACGGATCTCGCAGTCATAATCACTAAGCAATTCGAGCCAGCGACGTTGACGCATATTCAATTCCTTTTGATCTAAGATGTGTTGAAGACTTTTGTGATCAGTGTACACTATACATTTGGTTCCGTGCATGATAATGTCTCCATAATTTGAGTGCAAATACCACGGCGCCAAGTTCTAGATCGTGAGTAGTATAATTCTTCTCATGAGTTTTGAGTTGTCGTGACGCGTAAGCAATCACTTTGTTCTTTTGCATGAGAACAACGCCTAAACCCATGTGTGAAGCATCGCAATATACTACAAAATCTTCGCTCCTTCCGTAGTGCCAAGATAGGTGCTTTCGAAAAGCTTGTTCTTTAGGAGTTGAAAAGTCGATTCTTGATCGCCTCTCCCATTCAATTTCTTCGCTTTTCCGGGTTAACTTCGGTCAATGGTTTGGCTATTTTCGAGAAACCTTCGATGAATCTTCGATAATAACCAGCAAGTCCTAAGAATTGACGCATTTCGGGGTTAGTGGGTGCCGCCATTCTAATGATTCAATCTTTATGGGATCCACATGGATTCCTTCACTGCCGATCACATGACCAAGAAATTGGACTTTCTCAATCCAAAATTCACACTTGGAAAACTTTGCGTACAATTTTTCATCCTTGAGTAACCGGAGGATAGTTCTTCAAATGTTCGCAAGATGTTCTTCTTTATTACGAGTATATAAGAATATCGTCGATGAACACAATGACAATTTATCCAGATATGGTTTGCGTGACTCTATTCATGAGGTCCATAAATACAACAGGTGCATTAGTTAAACCGAATGGCATTACTTGGAATTCATAATGGCCATATCGAGTTCTAAATGCGGTCTTGGGTATATCTTCTTCTCTTACCCGTGAATCGATGATATCCGGATCTTAAATCAATCTTCGAGTATACACTCGAGCCTTGTAACTGATCAAACAGATCATCGATTCTTGGTAAGGGATAGCGGTTTTTGATTGTGAGCTTGTTCAATTCTCTATAATCGATACACATCCGAAATGATCCATCTTTCTTCTTAACGAATAATACCGTGCTCCCTGGGTGAGGAACTTGGTCTAATGAATCCTTTCTCAGATAGCTCTTCTAGTTGTTTAGATAACTCTTGCATTTCGAGGGCTAAACGGTATCGCGGTGCTCGTGCTACGAGTAGCTCCGTGAATAAGATCGATTTGAAATTCGACTTGTCGGCGGTGGGAGTCCAGTGCAAATCTTCGAAACACCTCTAAAAATTCCTTGATTACGTACATCCTCTAGTCGCTTTCTTCCATTTCCTTCTTTTCCGTTACTTGAGCTAAGAAGGCATAACATCCTTCTTCCATGTACTTTATTGATTTCGCACGGATATGATACTTAAGTACTTTCTACTTTGATCTCCTTGGATGACTAAGGTTTCACCGTTGATCGGGATATGAACGGTTTTCTCGTCACAAACAATCCTAGCACGGTGTTTGGACAACCAATCCATGCCAATTACGACATCGAAACTTCCAAGTTTGATTGGCAAAAGATCTATGAGGAACGAGTGATCTTGTAATAGAATAGGACAATTACGGATTACGGTGTTGGTTCCTATTATTTTCCCATCGGCAAGTTCTATCTCATAAGTTGTATCTAAGGCGATTGGGGATATTTCAAGTAATGGTGCAAAAGTAGTAGATACAAAACTCTTATCTGCTCCAGAATCAAACAAGATTTTGCGTGAGAATGATTGTTAAGAGAATACGCACGTACAATGTCGGGGTTCAACGGTGCATCTCCATCTCCTAGCATGTACACTCTTGCATGCGCATTGTTTGTTTGAACGACATTTAACTTTGGGCATTGACTCTTGAAATGACCTGGTTCTCCACATCCATAGCAGTTCATGTTTGCCATAGTGTTGCCTCTTCCGTGGTTTCGCAATGCTTACCTTGATGACCTACCTTGTTGCACTTATCGCACTTCACGGTACAAGGTCCGTAATGGTGCATCAAACATCCGCTGTTACACTGGGATGTGGTCCTACATACCCTTTTCCAAATAGGTGCGAAGATAAGCCCTTGCGCTTCTTGCCTTCGGTTTTGCCGATTGTGATGTTGGTTTCGTTGTGATATTGGTTGTTGTTGTTCCGATTGTTGTTGTTGGACTGATGGTGGTTGGAATTTGAGGTTTTCCGATCATCAAACTTTCTTTTGTTGTCACTTGAGCCTTGTGCATTTGCAAGCTTTAGTATTGGTTCCATAAGGCGGTGGGATACAATGACAACTTCTTCAACAATTTTTGGATTTGAAGCTTATGACATCTCCTTCGATGCTTCGAGGTAAACCTCCGATCAAAGCTTCCAAAAGCTTTTCATTGGTGGGAAACAAATGAGGACATAGAGCTCAAATCATGGAATCTCAAGTATGTCTTGAGATCATTACCTTTAGCATTCCAAGTGGTAATACTCATCTTCGAAGTTTCTTGATCTCAGCCTCGGCAATCTTGTTTCATTAACAGTTGTTTCAGATCTGACCATGAAATCTTACAAGCTTCTTCCATTCCAATTGGTTGAGCATGGCCTTTCCACCAAGATAATGCATCTTCTAACAAAGTTCCAGTCGCAAACTTGACTTTGCAATCATCTGTCGTCGGCAAATACTGATCTGGTTCTCTCAAACCAATGAAGTAAACCAATAGCACCTTCAGTGCCCTTGAAGAATGTCGGCTTGTAGTTCATGAACTCTTTGTAATTACACTTGCGAGTTACAGTGGACTCACTTTGATTTGTTGGAGTGTTAGTTGCATTTGAGTTGCCATTTCAACAAGGCGTCGCGGCTTGGCGCGCGATCTCCGAGCAATGCGGCAGACTTCACCTCACGTCGCTTGAGCGACACGCCAAGCTTCAATTCGGCGGCAGTTCTCGCTTCTTTCTTGCAATTTCAGCTTCTCTTGCGATTTCACTTCGCGCGTGCCTCTTGGGCAATTCGTTCAGCTTCAAGCGCTAAACGGCGCTCTAGCATTATCGGCGACATGTTGTGCTATAGCTGCGCTAACACTTTCGTGACCATTTTCTGAATAGCTGCGGGAGTGATGGTGGATGAGGTAGCTTTCTTCTTGACCATTTTTCTAAAATTTTCAAGAATAAATACCAAGATTAAGAAATTATCGATCGATGATAAAACTGATTTCATATTATACATATCATAATAGTCCAGATTACCACTTTAAATTAATGATATGATATGAATATGATTTTTCTCAACAAATCATAATATGTGTATAAGGACATAAGGATCGGTTCGGCATACATCACCGAGGAATAATATCATAACATCAGAATAATAGAAATACAACCATGGAATACATCAATACATAGTATTGTTCACAACCAAAAGTTACATCATCATAATTCTTGTTCCAAGGTTACAAACCAAAAAGATACAAGCCTTAATGCCTCATATGGCGGCTTTATGATACATACTAAGATAAAGATGACTAGGATCTACGCATCTCCCGATGCGTCATCCTGACGACGACGAATCTCCTCAACCATAGCTGCATCAAGTCCGGATCTGGTCTGCTTGCTCACGGGCTCGATCTCTCGCCTCGAGGTCATCAATCCTCTCCTCCAGAATAGCAGTGTGAGCATGAGCGGATGCAAGCTCGTGATGTAGGACTCTCTCTCGACCCAAAGCAGTCTCTCTCAAAGTACTAGCATCTCGAATAGTAGTCTCCAATCTCCGAGTCAATTGGTTAACGGCCTCTCTCGCCTCCACAATCTGGGTACTCATCATATCAAACACAATCTCAATGGAGTAGCGACCTACCACGAGGTTCTCGACTTCTTCCTCCAAGATCTCTATCCTCACTAGTGGAATCTCATCATAATGTGCCATGAGCTCATTCAGCTGATCTTCGTGCCTGATAAGTCTCGTAGCCAACAGAGGAATAGTGTGGTGTACCGGTTCACCGGTAAATGTAAAACTGAGTGGTGCAGAGTCGAGCTTTCTCCAAGCTCAAACGAACTAGGTGCTCCCTCCTCTTCTCTCCAACGCCAAGTAAAGGTATCAAGAATGACCATCTCCTAGCACCGATTTCTTCCTTGGTCGGCCTCATTATCCACTTGAGTAGGCTTGTCGAGGATCGATAGTGATGGTGGATAGCACTTGATGCAGAACGGTAAAATTGGCTCACTAAAAGTGTCCAAAGGAGGTGATGCTGTAGGTGGTGATGAAACAGTAGTGAGTAGTCGATGGTAGAACACAGTAAGTGGCAGTGGTGGTGAAGTAGCAGTAGGTGGAACAGCAGGTGAAACTAGTGATGACTGAGCGGGTGGTGACTGAGCTGATGGTGACTGAGCTGGTGGCATTACATGAGTCATAGTGATGGGTCGCACACGCTTCCTAGCAGTGCGTTTGAAGGTCTTACCATTAGGATGCAGTCTATAAGGTACTCCAAACGGCTCAGACTCATGAGGCTTAAGAACACGAATCCTACGCTCGACGAACTGACGGCGGATAGCTTGGGAAGATGATCCGGAAAAGAATCGATGAAGCAGAGTCAGTGTTCTCGATGACTTGATGATTCATCATCCACGCAACATCCGAAGCGGTAGCCATTGTCTTTGCGACTCATAGTCTTGATCTAGGGTCATGGAAGCAAAAGCATTGTACTCTTGAGGATGAGCAGTCATAGCTGGAGCAGTAGGAGTTCGGGCAATTTCACCTTCCTCAAAGGTTGATTTAGTCGTCGAAGCATTAAAACAGTAGTGGTATGACAGATTTGGGATGAGCTGGCATAGTGACATCGTAGAGGACATGGTGTCATCCATCTCGATTATGTCTGAGACGTAACAACTGGGTGGGATGCAGACATGGTACTGTAACAACCCATAAATTAATGTAAGTAAATGCCAAATAATATAATTATTTTAGTTAGCTACACATATTTGCCAAGCAAATCTCTATGCCTAACTAAAATGAACGCAATTTACTTATGATCTAGTGATGCATCAATCCTAATGCATAGAGCGGTCACGGAAGGGCGTAAGGCAGTGGTGTAAAATAGTCCCGTTTTAAAAGTGCGGTTATAGTCCAAATGTTTTTTGAAAAACTCTTTGGTTCTCTATAACCTGGCTCGATGCAATCTGAACACCCCCGAAAATCTTAATGACAGCGGAAGACTAATTCGGGTGTTACTTGAATGGAGATCATAGTCAATAATTATAGAAAACGACTTGAAAGAGACGTTTTATTAAAATAGTTATCATTCATCGAAAACTCATAGTTTGTTACAAAATATTGCAAATAGATCAAGTGTTTTTCCCAAAAGAAAGATCATGAGTTTGAAAGAAATGATAACTTTTATGTTTTACACCACCAGATAAGCCTTGCCATGCCCCACTCCGCGCCTTGGTCATAATCTTCATCGATTACCTGAGATAACATGCTTAAAAAGGTCAACAAAAATGTTGAGTGAAGTCCATAGGTTTAAAATAAGTTGAACACAAGTATAAGATCATGATCATTGTAAACTAACAATATCATAAGAAAATGTCACAGATTATTATGCACTAAGCTCATGAAACCAAGACTCAACTGCATACATCAATTACCAAGTGATTAATACGAAAAATATATGCCCCAAAGGAGGTAATAGCCAATTACCTAAAGAAATTGATATGGTGCTGTTATTTCTCTATAACCGAAACGGGGTTCGTTAATCCCCATAGTACTATTCACGATATCTACGTTCACTCGCGGTGACTAATGGTTCATGATCTGGGGACTTGTGGCTAACAACTAGGGCGGTACCAATAATCAAGAGGATCAAGCATTTATGAAAAACCTTGTGTTCTAGTTTAGAGCATGTATCTCCCTCGCGGGGTTTGTAAATAAAGTAAAAGCGAGGCTATGAACTCACCTTGATGATAATGCACACGCAAAAATAGATCAAGCACAATGTAGCGGAGGTTCCAACTCGAAACCTAAAATGATGAGATGGCGAATCTCAGTAAATGAGCATTTTGGTTCGCGACCAAAATAATAGAGCATTGAATATTCTTATTCAATAGTTCATTGGATTGTCCAATCCAATAGTGTGCGATCGTGATTAACGTTTTAAGTTAATTTACATGCTACATTGTCTTAACTAGTGATCCTCACTTACGCATAAGTGAAATGTTCCCCCGTTGTGATCTTAGTAGATTTGTTGAGTATTTTAACGTATTTGAATGAATTCCCCGTGTGTTTTATCGGATTTGATATATATATAATTATAATCTTATAATATATATATATAAGTAATACATTTAACGTTATCCTAAATAAAATACCTAATGATCAAAATACTTGTTTTTACGTAATTAGGATAGGTTTAAAATAAGTTTTTCTAAACTTTTCCGAATTTACACTTTTACCCTCGAGTTACAAAAAGTACAAGTTTAGTCCCTACACTTTTAGAAAATGACACTTTGTACCCATGATTATCTTATGCTTAAAGTTTTCAGATTTGACACTTTTAATCCCTATAAAAATCTGTTTTTATAAAATTAACTTTTGTTACACTTTTAAATATTTACTTTATTTAGTTATAAGTTTATTGGAAGTGGAGGGGTATATTTTGTCAAGCTGTGAAAGTTATAAAAAAAAGAAGGGAGAAAGTGCCACAAGTGAGAATCGAACTAGAAAGGTTAACACCTTCGTCCATCCCACATGCTCGTAACCAGATGAGCTAGTGCTACTAATTGGTTTATTACCTACACGATGTGATATTTAAGGTGTAACTTCTGTTTCATTTTTGCTATAAACCACATTATATGAGCGTGAGTTTGCATGTGATTCACAGTTTTTGGTTTCATTCTTTCTCAGTAAAAATGCATGTATAGCTAAGCTCATATCTCTTCTTTACTAACATATTCTCCTATGATCTTGGTACCTTACTTTGTTATATATATAACGTATAAATGTGTTTTAGTTACTAAGACACTTATTTAACATACAACATCTTTATTAACGTGTGCAAAGAAATAAAAATGCGGGATACTTACGAGGGTGAGGGGAGTGTGAGTACTCGAACGAGATGAGAGACACGCCAAGAAAGACACACAAACCTGTAACCCGAGTATTCACAACAATAATCCCAAGTAACCTCCTAGTTTGCTAGCAACCCAAAATTGCTTTTCTTCCCTTTTCTCCTTGCTCGACAGAAACCAAGAGAGGAGAATGATATGTATTGGTGTTTGAGTTGTGAGAGTGACAAGAGGTTATGGTGCTAGAGAGTTGCTTAAATAGCTAAAGCCTAGCATGGTCTTTGAAATATTTTACTTATAGTTCTCCTAACTCTAGGCTTATTAGTCACATGTTATATTGAATTTGTTCATGTTTGTGTATGTTTCTAAGCGTGGGATGATGGCAGCCAAATTCGTGGCATGCTTATGTCTAGTCAACTCACATTCTTGTTCATAAAACATATTACACAATGGTTTACAAAGTCTCAAAGATGGTCAATGGGTCTTGGTGGTTTAGAGTATTATAAAAATGGGTTAGAGTAGCTAATGTGTTTTCTTGTCTCCCTTTTTCACGCATACATTCAAAGGTTAAAGACCAAATGGGGAAATAAACTTGGTCTTGCTTTCTCTCGTCTAGTTACTAGTTTACCAACTGAAATCACAATACCAATGTTTGCAAATTTAAGTCTTTGTGGGTGTTGGGCTCGGTAGTTAGGCCCAAGAGAAATCAATGATTTGGGCTCGGGTTTGTTTGAGTACAAAAGACTAAGCCCAAAAGAGAATAGCACTATGTTGGGCTAGGGTGATTAACGTGGCCCAAATAAAAATATAGCGTGGGCTTGGCCCGGTTACAAGGCCCATTTACGTGTCGGGTTGAGTCACGCGGTGGAATAAAGTCCAGTGAGTTTCGAGGCCCGATACGAATTTGAATATATTTTTATTATAATTAAATTCGTATTTTTACAAATTTTTACGTATTCGTTACGTGTTTTAAGGTTATCAAGATCGTGGGAAAATTTATTTAGATCACAACGGTATATTTTATGAACGCTCAAGCTGCGTTGATCATGCATATGCCAAATGATATGCAAATGTAATGCTTAGAAAATTTCATGACGAAATAGATCGTGTTTAATTCTTGATTAAAGCGTTAAGTACATTGAAATTTTCCGGGAGCTTACAGACTTTAGGGTCA
>OU343219.1:194357273-194484232 GCA_910596185.1 Chrysanthemum makinoi | reverse complement strand
AGTTCAGAACACTGGAGAGCTTTGTAGGTGGTCGTCCCAGGATTGCCCTCGCCGGCTATCAACGCCCAGTTCGCATTCCTAGAAACATTGATGGACTTCCTGGTACTCCTTGAACTACTTCTATTTCATATAATTTGGATGTGTGATTATATATGACAATGGCTTGTGCACACATAACAGTGTACAACCTGCACTTGTAAATAAATGACCATGTGGTACGCTTCAGTGCCACAATCCTATAAAAGGAGCGAAAGCTTCTTACTTTTGAGTAAAACTTATCAAACCTTTCATTTTTCAAAGGTTTTGCTCAAAAGAACAAGTACTTCCCCTTATGATTTTCAAAACCTCAACCGTTTATATCACTTGTTGAGGGGGAGTATTTGACTTTAAAACTTTGTTCACAAATTGTTCTTTGTGTAATCTTCCCACAAAACTCAAAATGGTCATATTTATTCTCAACATTTCTTCAAAAATAACATTTATATGCCATTTTTGAGGGGGAGAAAATTATGTGATAAGAAATATGTTGTGTTTTGCTAATGAATCCTCGTGTGAAAAGACTTCAACCCATGAATTGACGGGATCTGAACAGTCATACGTTGAAAAGATTTGTCTTCCAAGACTTATCCAAGTAAATTGTACCCATTCGAGAAGCTCTTGATAGACATGAACTTTGACGGGTTTGACAACCTCTCGGGGTTGTCCACATCTTCAAGGTAGTTATTAGAGCTAGTTGTCACCTAAAACCTGACAATGTATCTCTTTAACTATGCAACGTAATCGTGTCTCGCAAGGAATTGTCTATCTTGAGTCGATCAATTCAAAAAGTGTGCGCTCTTTCCTCACTGTGCAGATTTCTGTTAAAACTCTCAAGCACATGTTGAGGGGGAGTATTTCTGAAAATCTAAAACTCTTGAAGTGTTCAAACATGTTTTTCATTCACAAACACTTTGAGAGATTTTCATGAAAATGGTTTTATGGAAATGGAGTTATAAGGTGATTAAGGTTAGGAATAACCATCCTATGATCCGCCAGAGCCGGAGGGATCTACCCAAGGACACTACCAATAGTTAGAATTAGAAGTCCTTAGGTATGATTATAAAAAGGAGAAAATGAGAATCGGAGAAAGAAGGAGTTGAAGAATTAAAAAGAAATGTAAAGAAAATGGTGAAAAGAAATAGCCCTCTAGATTATTCAACTTAGGGCAGACACCGGGTTCAATTCATATGCTACTGGTTGTCACTAGATGACACCGGTATTGAAGATTAAAAGTCGTCATGGACCCAGTGACGCATGCACTAAACCTTCTTAGCCACTCAAGTTTCTCTCAACAGAAGCTTGTTTCATTCTCACAGGGAACCCTACGTAAACTATCGGCTTTCTCTTAGAGATTGCTGGTATTGAAGAAGGAGACCCTCTCCCTAGTCTCCGCTCAGGAAAAACCAAAACGCACTATTGAGTCTAGAGCCACGAGATTCATCAAAAGATCTCTTAGGCACACTTGACATTTCATCACTTGTTGTTCAACAATAAGAACAACAGTGGTACGTTATCGAGTCCTTCACAGATCTTAGCAATCTGTCGAGAACATTTATGAGAGGTTCACATATGTGATCCTCAGTGATTGAATGGAAACTCCTGCCAGGGTCAACATCAAACAGCCCTGACAGCAGGTCACTTCGGTAAGTCCCCGTGGATTACGCTTAGTGGTCTCAAACGGTCTACAGTCGTGAGGTGATACTTCGGTGTACCTCAGCGACTCATCTGAACTGTAGGTGTACTTCGGTACATCGCGTTATATCACTTGTGGGACTCCAGTTCAGGAACGGCCTTTGTGAGAATTAGAGTTGTGTTTTCACACTATGTTGTTAACACTCTCGAAGTTCAAACTTGCAAGTGCCGGAATCCGCTTATTACTAACCTTTCTTATGTTTACTTCTTATGGAAGCTCTGGAGCGGACTGATCATGCAGATTCTCCACATGCTCATATCAACAAACATCACTTATGGAAGTTCTCTCATAATCAAAGGCAACACTAAGTCAGAATGATTCTTCATCAACAAAGAATCTACAAAGTTTAAAGACTTGAAGAACTTCATCAACAGTAATCCAACGTTAAAGAGCGTGTGAGCATGTTGGAGAAAGACGTGGAGACACTAAAGCAACGAAGCTGACCTGATGCAGACTACAACAACATACTATCACTTTCAAAGAACAAAGAAAATGAAGACGTCAAAGCAGAATACTTCAAAGGAACCAATTTCTCTACAATGGAGAGATTGTTCGAATCAAGACATTTCTTCTCACAAGAAAGAAGAATGTCAGAAGACGTAAAAGCTACTATTACATCAGCACCTACAACGTTATCACTCATTTCATTCATCACTAGCACTTGAGGGGGAGATTGTTGGAATCACTCCTAAACCTTAATTCAAGTGTTAGTAATTCATATGTAATAGTTAGCTTAATATGGCCTTTATGTTAGTAATTAGCCTTAGGCTTATGTAGAAGGCCCATAAGCCTAGGCCTAGCCCAATAAGGAAAAGGATGGGAACTAGGATTGTTTCCCTAGCTTCCCTCCTATAAATACTCTTGTAAACCTTCACTTGAAGGTTGGTTGTTCAATTTACTCTTTCATTCTCACTCTACGCGTAACCGTCTTATACATTCGTGTGTGTGTGTTTGGTTTATTGTTCATCCGCCTCTCTTCTTCTCTATTTCTACATATTGATGCTTGTGTTACATATATGGGAACCTAACAACGATCTGCAACTTTTACTTCGGATGAAGCAAAATTCTTTGAGGGTCTACTAGCTTATCAACTCAGGTCTTCATGCAAAGAGTCAGCAGGTCAACATAAACGACCAAGAGATTACGATGACAAGGACAAGGATTCTGCACCAAAACGTCCAAAACAAACTGGAGAATCCTCCTCCATGCCACCACCACCCTAAAGGACTCCAACCGAAAGAAGATCTCCACCAAGTTCTGCTGCTGCTGATAAACCTCAGGACTCTGAGTTACCACCATCCACAGAGAAAACCGGTGATCATTTCGAATACACTGGTGGTGACGATGACGAGTTCCATGAGCCCCAACAACAACCCACCTCTCCCACCACAACAAAGAAACCAGAATCCTCATCTAAGCCAAAGAAGAAGAAGAAGAAGAAGACGAAGACAGATGTTCTCTCATGGCTAGATGATGATACAACTGAAGAATATGACTGGTTTTCCAGACTTTGTGATGCTACTCCCTCACTACTAGAAGGTCAAGAAATGGTAGAAGGACGTACTATGGAGCATGTGAAGCTGATTCAAGAACAATTCAGAGTGA
This sequence comes from Chrysanthemum makinoi, assembly GCA_910596185.1. NCBI lineage: Eukaryota > Viridiplantae > Streptophyta > Magnoliopsida > Asterales > Asteraceae > Chrysanthemum > Chrysanthemum makinoi. The sequence continues at coordinate 194,480,895 of OU343219.1, read as the reverse complement.
AGAAGATGACTAAGGCTGAGCTAAGGCGAATTAAGAATGATGCCTTCCAACTGTTTAAAGACAGCTCAGAAAGTGCAATCGAAGTTGAATACCATCTCGAAAACATTGCACGAGCCATGTCGAACAATATCGATTGGCTCAATCCCGAAGCTAACATTGACTTCACAAGAAAAGACAAAGCTTCATACTACACAGACTGGACAAGACCTCTACCTACAATTGGCCAACCGGATCAACCCAAGATTCCATTCCGTTATTTCTTCAACAACGACCTAGAATTTCTTCTACACGGTAGCGATGTCTCCAAGAAATACGCTACATCACTCACACTTCCTTTCCCTGCAGCTATATACTCCAACAGCATAGCCATCGAGGAAAATGCTACTCACATGTTTGCCAACAGAGTGGAAAAGTATGACCTTGATGCAATGTATGGGATTCACCATTGGCCTGAACGCCGAAGAATCTTCTACAAAAGCTGCCAGGTTCAAACGTCGAAACACGAAGTGTTTAGTGACAAGCGGATCGTTGCTATTAAGCATGTTACTCTCTCGTCAAAGTGGGATTACACTTTCCTCAAGAAAATAGTGGTCAAACGTCAAGACGAAGAGGACTATGAATTCTATGAAGCGGATTTTCAAAGATTGTCTCTTAACGACATTGAAGATATGTATCTCGCAAAGGTACAGGGACGAATGCGACATTTCTCTACAGAAATCCAACGTGAGTTCATCAAGTCGTTGTTAATCTTCATCAGAAGCATAGTGATCCAGGAACGTGTAGAGGACATTCAGCTTGCCGTGGAATCATATCAGACTCGTGTTAACCTCACTAAACCACAACTCGACCTTCCAGACATTAACAAACTTCCTCAGTACACCCTCATCAGCAAACCATTTGGAGTAGTCTACCGCAGTGAACTACACCGAAATTGCTTAATGGCGTGCAGAGAGCTTCATAAGTTTGGGGATCATACACTGAAGAACGTCAGGGATGGTTTAGCTTATCGGTTAAAGGAGATACATGAAGGCATAGGGTCGAAGAAGAGATGGAATTCGAAGGAGAAAAGGGATGTTAAGAGGATCATCACTCGTATCGATGAAAGGTTGTTCAGAAGGGACCAGTTCAGAACATTGGAGAGTTTCGTAGGTGGTCGTCCCAGCATTTCTCTCACAGGCTATCAACGTCCAGAACGCATTCCTGGAGTTATTGCTGGACTACCGGATTCTCCTGGTAACCCTTGATTTGTTTCATTATCATTACTTGGTTGTGTGATTTATATTTAACTATGGCTTGTGCACACATAACAGTGTACAACCCGTACTTGTAATGAAAGGACCCTGTGGTACGCTTCAGTGCCACAATCCTTATAAAAGGAGCGAAAGCTTCTTACTTTTGAGTAAAACTAATCAAAACTTTCACTTTCAAAGTTTTGCTCAAAAGAACAAGTACTTCCCCTTATAATTTTCAAAACCTCAAATGTTAACATCACTTATTAAGGGGGGGTATTTGATTAAAAACTTTGTTCACAAATTGTTCTTTGTGTTAATCTTCCCACAAAACTCGAAATGGACATATTCGATATCAAAATTTCATCAAAAATAACATTTATATGCCATTTTTTAGGGGGAGAAAAATAATGTGATAAGAAATATGTTGTGAGTTGCAAAAGAATCTTCATGTGAATAGACTTAACCAACAAATTTGCGAACTCTGAAATGTTAGTAACTCGAAAAGACTTGTCCCGGACGGGTAATAATTTCAATCTAGTTCGCTAGTGATGTAAACGTGTCTCGCAAAGGACTTGTCCGAGTAGAATGTACCATCCGAAAAACTCTTGGTAGACATAAACTTTGACGGGTTTGACAACCTTTCGAGGTTGTCCACACCTTCAAGGTAGTTATTAGAGCTAGTTGTCACCTAAAAGCTGACAATGTAACTCTTTAACTATGCAACGTAACCGTGTCTCGCGGGGGATTGTCTATCATGAGTTGATCAATTCAAAAGTGCGCGCTCTTCTCTCACCGTGCAGATTTCTGTCAAAACACTTAAGCACGTGTGGAGGGGGAGTATTTCTGCAAAAATATAAAACTCTCGAAGTATTACAAAATGTTTCTTACTTATAAATACTTTGAGAGATTTTCATGCAAAATTGGTTTTGTGGCTATGGAGTTATAAGGTGATTAAGGTTAGGAATAACCGTCCTATGATCCGCCAGAGCCGGAGGGATCTACCCAAGGACACCACCAATAGTTAGAATTAGAAGTCCTTATGTATGATTATAAAAAGGAGAAAATGAGAATCGGAGAAAGAAGGAGTTGAAGAATTAAAAAGAAATGCAAAGAAAAGGGTGAAAACAAATAGCCCTCCAGATTATTCAACTTAGGGCAGACACGGGTTCAATTCATATGCTACTGGTTGTCACTTGATGACACCGGTATTGAAGATCAAAGTCGTCATGGACCCAGTGACGCATGCACTAAACCTTCTTAGCCACTCAAGTTTCTCTCAACAGAAGCTTGTTTCATTCTCACAGGGAACCCTACATAAACTATCTGCTTTCTCTTAGAGATTGCTGGTATTGAAGCAAGGAGACCCTCTCCCTAGTCTCCGCTCAGAAAAACCAAAGCGCACTATTGAGTCTAGAGCCACGAGATTCATCAAAAGATCTCTTAGGTACACTTGACAATTCATCTCTTGTCGTTCAACCATAAGGACGCAAGTGATACATTATCGAGTCCTTCACAGATCCTAGCAATCTGTCGAGAACATTTATGAGAGTTTCACACATGTGATCCTCAGTGATTGAATGGAAACTCCTGTCAGGGTCAACATCAAACAGCCCTGACAGCAGGTCACTTCGGTAACTCCCCGTGGGTTACGCTTAATGTGTCTCAAATGGTGTACAGTCGTGGGGTGATGCTTCGGTGTACCTCAGCGACTCACCTAAACTGTAGATGTACTTCGGTACATCGCGTTATCTCACTTGTGGGACTCCAGTTCAGGAACAGCCTTTGTGAGAATTAGAGTTGTGTTTTCACACTATGCTGTTAACACTCTCGAAGTTCAAACTTGTAAGCGTTGGACTATTTCTAACCATGTTTTATGTTTTCTTCTTATGGATGCTTGCGGGTAGAAAAGATCGTGCAGATTCTCCACATGCTCATGCCAGCATTATCACTAATTGAAGTTCTCACAAAAGGCAACACAAAGTCAGAATGATTCTTCTTCAAAGTCAAAGAATCTACAAAGTTTAAAGACTAAGAGAACTACATCAGTACCGAAATCCAACATTAAAGAGTGTGTGAGCATGTTGGAGAAAGACGTGGAGACACTGGAGCAACGAAGCGGACCTGATGCAGACAACAATAACATACTATCACTTCCATCACAAAGAACAAAGATCAAAGATCAAAGAAAATGATGACGTCAAAGCAGAATACTTCAAAGGAAACAAGTTCCCTACACTGGGGAGATTGTTCGAATCAAGGCACTTCTTCTCGGAAGAAAGAAGAATGTCAGAAGACGTCAAAGCTACTATTACATCAGCACCTACAACGTTTCTATCATCAATCACTAACACTTAGGGGGAGATTGTTGGAATCACTCCTAAACTATAATTCAAGTGTTAGTCATTAATATGTAATAGTTAGCTTAATTATGGCTTTTATGTTAGTAATCATGGTTAGGCTCATGTAGAAAGCCCATGAGCTTATCCAAAGCCCAATAAGGGAAAGGAAGGGAACTTGCATGTTGCCCTAGTTCCTTCCTATAAATACCCATGTAAACTCTCACTTGAGGGTTGGTTGTTCAATTTACACATTTCACTTTACGCATAACTCTTCATATATTTCATACGTGTGTGTGTGTGTTTGTTCATCCGATCTCTTCTTTTCTATTTCTTCTATTGATGCTTGTGTTATAAATATGGGAACCTAACAAGGAGAGTTACAATTCATAGAACTAGGGAATTAGGCACCGACCTACGACTAATCGGAATACAACGCACCAATTAAGATAAAGAAAGTGACAATTCAATTGACCAATAAAAGATAATTAGGGAGTAATAGCATCTAAGTGAACACATCTTTAATCATCATACGAGCACACCTCAATTAAGCATAATCTATCCTAGGTTAATTAGATAATTAGATAAGTAGTTAAGTAGTGAAATCGGTAGAAGTACCACGCCCCAATCATATACCCCGAGATATTTACTTTTTCTTTCTAAAAAACCTTAAAAAGATTAAAAAGATTCATCCTCAACCCCATCTTCTCATCATAAATTTCTTTCTAGCATTCCTATTCCCCTAGAAAACGATATCAATCCCCTAGGCTTACCCCATACTACACTACAACGATTAGGTTCACTGTCTAGAGGGTTGAAAAGCTTGCTCGTAGAAAAGAAGGTTTTCTCGACCCCGAACCCTGCTATAAGGAAGAGGGAAGGGAGATCTGAAGGTATGCCAGATATGGAAGCAAGTGAAGTTGATGCAGGGACCAAGTCAGCCAATATTTTCTCAAGCAACACAGGATGGAAATACCCAGGTTCCTGTCTCTTAAAGTAGGATAAGCGCAAGAAGACATGGAAAAGCACCAATGGCTTGATGGTTTTTATGTATTAGTAAAACAAACAATTTTCTTTTATATTATTATTGATGATACATAACTATGGTATTTGTAAGGATGTTGTTGTATTAACTATGCTTATTAAAGCCTCAATGTTAGGCAAATTTTTATATTTTGATGCCTTATTAACACCATTTTGGGTCATTTGACTTTTGTTAGTAAAAAAGAGTCATTTATAGTTTCTTCTATGTGTATTGTTTACACCATTAGGTAATTTGACTTTATTAGTCATTTGTTGTTTCCTCTATGTGTATTGTTTACCCTATTGTAGGTCATTTGACTTTTATTAGTCAAAAAGGGTCATTTGTGGATTCCTTATTAACACTATTTTAGGTAGGGGTGAGCAGAAACCGCACCGCAATCCGCAAAAAAACCGCAAAAACCGATCCACAACATAAATCGACGGTGCGGTTCTTGAAAATAGAAAAACCGCATTTTTCGGTGCGGGTTGGGTTTTCACCGAAAAACCACACCAAAATAACCGCACCGCACCACCATGTTATATTCATATATTTTTTTTTATCTTTTAGAATACCACACTAAAATTTATAACTTTTTATGAATTTTGTTTATACTTTTATAATAAATTATTTCAAACACATTTTAATGGTAAATTATCATCGAAGTTTATAAAATTCTTCATTTCATTTGACTTTTACTATTATATTGATTTATAATTTCATATTAATACACAACATTTTGTATATATGTTTCACCATATCATGCAACATTATAATATATTTATTCTATAATAAATATATACCAAAATTATAATTTAAAAAAAAGAAAGAAAAAGAAAAAACCCAAAAAACCGCAAAACCGCAAAAACCGAAACCGCAAAACCGCGCGGATGTGGATTCTCTTTTTTTAAAAACCGCAATTGTGGATGCGGGTTGGTTTTTACCAAAAACCGCACCAACCCGCACCACGCTCACCCCTAATTTTAGGTCATTAGATTTGTTGACTTTGTTAGTCAAACTTACCCATTTTGGATCAAGAGTGGATGTTCATCTGTATCCGTTGACTTTGATAGACCAAATAAACCCATTTAAGATCTGGTAACATGAAGATTTAACATATTTTTGAATTGGCATTACAAGATCGACTAAAACAACCAAATTTTATCCTACAAAAACTTAGATATTTTCATTTCTATAATAAAAGGTCATTACAAAAGAAGGATAAACTAAATACTCATCAAACAAACCCAAAAAATATACCTTTACACACCAGCTTCTTGAAGCAGTTCAAGTGTGTATTTCTTCTGAGAGATAAAAATACCTTGTTCACTTTTGCATACTTCCAGCCCTAAGAAATAGTTTTATCTCCCAAATCTTTCATGTGAAAATGTGTTGAGACTTGAGAGTTTAAATGTCACTTGTACTAGAACCAGTTATCAACAAATCATCAATATATACAAGTATTGCAGTGAAAGAAGTAGTATCTGATTTGATGAACTAAGAATAATCTGATTTGGACTGAACAAATCCAAAAGATAACAAGGTAGAAGACAAGTTGGCAAACCACTATCTTAATGGTTGTTTAATACCATATAATGATTTCTTGAGTTTGCAAACAAGATTAGAAGAACTCACATTCTGCACATTCTCCCCTTTCCAGTATACCCCTGTGGTATTTGCATATACACTTCTTCAAGAAAGTCTCCATGTAAGAAGGCATTAGATACATTCATTTGAAAAACATTCCATCCTTTCATGGCTGCAATAGCTAATAGAGCCCTCATAGTTACCATTTTTTCCACTGGAGCAAAAGTCTCTTCATTGTCAACTGATTTCCTCTGTTTGTTTCCATTAACTACAAGCCTATCCTTCTTTCTGTCAAGTACCATCAACTTTGAGTTTGGTCTTACAGATCCAATGACATCCAATTTCCTTTTTGTACTTAGGCAAGGATGTCACTTCCTAAGTATCATTAAATTCTAAAGCTCTAAGCTCATCATTCATAACATTGCACCAATAAGCTTATTTAATTTCTTTTTTGAATTAAGTTGGTGTAGACCGAGCCACCAAAGTACACAAAAAGGCTTGAAATTTAGACTGTAAGGGTGAACCATCAGCTTTGAGTTTGGTCTTATAGATCCAATGGCATCCAATTTCCTTTTTGTCCTTAGGAAAGGATGTCACTTCCCAAGTATCATTCAATTCTAAAGCTCTAAGCTCATCATTCATAACATTGCACCAACAACCTTCTTTAATTTCTTTTTTGAATTAAGTTGGTGTAGACTGAGCCACCAAAGCACACAGAAAGGCTTGAAATTTAGACTGTAAGGGGTGATATATACTTGATTAGCTCTTGGATGATGAGTCGTTGTGACATAATCTTTGAGCCAATTTGGTTGAACTAGAATTCTAGAAGATCTTCTAGTACCTTCACTTTGAACATTGTTGGTTAGAGCAAAGACTTGTTTAAACTCAGGCACATAAGGTGTAGCAACTCGTACATTTTAGACTATAATTTGACTATTATTTTGACTTACTCCCTCCGTCCCAAAATTATTGTCCACTATTGACTTTTTTATTCTTTCTTCTTCAACTTTGACCATAATTATTTTTGTTTGTGTTATATAATACTTGATGAAAAATATATGAATGTATTGGGTTTTAAAATGTATTTTCATTAGTGTAATTTTCATCAAGTGTTATATAACACAAATAAATATATTAATGGTCAAAGTTGAACAAGAAAGACCGGTCAAAGTCAAAGTGGACAATAAAAATGGGACGGAGGGAGTATTATTATTTTAATTTTAAGTAATATTACTTTTATAAGTAATTACGTAAGTTCAATCGCATGAACTTTACTCGTAACTAACACAAAACTAGGATGAGTCCATGTGTTCCAAATACTCAAATATCATCAATAGTCATATTTTATATGAACTATTGCAACTTTATAATTTTTACGTAGACATTTTACTTTTTACGTAAGACACGTACTCAAACCTACGTTATTAGGTTTTAACAACATAAGTGCACTCCGTTAAACTTTTCACATGTCTAATATACTTAGTTAGAGATTATTGATAAGTTTAACACTTTTATAAGTTTTATATTTTTATGTTACCCGGCTTTAAGTTTCGTAACTTAAGAACTTAACGTTAGTAATTACTGAAATCAAATTATACACTCTAAATATCTAAACTTAATACCTAAGCTAAATATCTTCCAAATCAAAAGCATATTTGCTTTCTATTCATCTAATCAACGCCAACCCACCACCTCTATTTGATGATTCATAGTTTGGTTCTAGATATTTGTCAAATTTTATATACATATCTTCTTACATAGACAACATCACTTTTTATTCTTATTTTGTTTTCACACAAAAAAATTAAAACTCATATCTTTTTATTTTTTTTCTCTTGCTGCCGAACCACAAACCATCATAAATCCACCATAAAAACTTTTAATCTTTACTAGTATTTGATCTCTAATTAAAGATTTATTGTTAGTTACTTGATCCTTGGTTTAATTCTCTTCAAACAAAGTGGTATTCTTGGCTTTATTAGAAGGTTTAGGGGCTGAGTTAAAAGGGTTAATACAAGTCTTACATAAGGTTAAAGTAAGCTTGGGTTAAAGATTTAAGAAGGGTTGAAGATTTGAAGTGGTTAGGAGTTGAATTGTTTTTGTTGTAGTTGTAACTTTTCAGCCAAATCCTTGTAAGATTTGTGTTTATCTTTATGTTTTTCATTCAATATGGTTGTAATAGGTTCTGAACCATATTTATTTTTATGATATTTTTAAGATCATATATGTATTTGACATTGTACACAAGGTTTAAACAATAAAAACAAGCTTAAACAAAGGCAAGTTTTATGAACCTGAATTCTGTAACAGTCCCAAAGTTTGATCAAACTGATCATCTCAGTAAACCTTGAGGTTAATTCAATAAGATGGGCTTGTAGAGCTATATCTTACAGTCGTTTAGCCGGGTGGCGCACCTCATAACTCATCCCGATGAGTAAATGAGAGCCAAAATGGCAAAACATGTCAAAATCTGCACACCAGATTTCATTTGGAAAAAGCTCATGGTTCTGGTCATTTCTGGTAGTTGGCCCAGTTTTATGAAATGTATATAAGACATAAACTGGAAGTTTGGCGAAATCCGAGTGTCAAAAAAAGTTGTAGAACTCAACTTATGATCGTTTTGGCTGGACTGAAAGTGCAGCCAAACTTTCTGCTATGAAATATAAGTATATACTTGTAATTAGACTATTTTGATATAAGTAAATTTGGACTTTGGACTTGAGCAAACTTAAGAAACAGGTAGAGAATATAAAAATATGAATTTTGGCTTTTGAATCACTAAAAAAGGACTTGTGGTTAAAACGGTATGCCTAGTTAAGCTTTACTAAAAGGGAATATAGTGGTGGAACAAAAGCTTGATGATACGATTTTAAAACACGATTTTGACCCTTTTCTGGTCCGAATCAGCAAAATGTAAAACACAAAGGTTGCTCAGAATCACTTTTTCTACAAAAACTCGGAAGCACATAGGCAGAAAGTGAATAATAAGGCTAAAAACTACAAAAACTAATCGGACCTGTTGTAGATCGGAGAACAACCATGGCTAAGAAACCTTAGTGGTATTTTGTTCCTTTGAGGCCAAAACAAAGCCAAGGTTAAGCCAAGGCTGTTGTCTCAAGGTCTTCTAACTTAGATATAGCCATGGCTATGGCCTTGGTTGATGTCTCAAAATTGTTTAACCATAGTCTAGCCGCACGACTAGCTTGGGTTTGATGACCGAAACTTGTTTTTAAGACTTGTTCATTAGATTGGATCTTTGCCCGACCTTAAGATGTCATAAGGCTTGTTAATATTTTTGATAAAAATCCAACTCTCATATTTTGTAAACCTAAAAAAATGTGTTTAATGTCAAAAGTATATAAATACTTTTATAAAAGTTATTTTGTACCTTCTCGTTATATATCTAAGACGCGACTATTTACTTTTAGGTCGTCGTTAGAAGTTCGCGACTTTTTGATATACGTTATATCATTGTAATCCGCTGCTAATCACTACAGTGAGTACTCACGAACCCCTTTTATTAATCATTTTAATCATTTTGGGGTGGGATGCATGAACCTAAATTTAAGCTATATTGTTTGCACTATATTATGAACTATTTGAACCCTTTTGACATATTTTGAACTTGTTTGACTTGCGTTGACCTTATAAATTGACTTAAACCTTTGAAGTTTACCTAGAATCTTGGACTTAATTATGAACTTATGACTTGTTTGAATCAAATGGACCGTACGTCCTTGGCATAAAGTCTCCCATATTCGGAGCAGCGTAAAGTCTCCCCATTTTCGGAGCAGCCTAAAGTCTCCCTTGTTCGGAGCAGACCTTGACCTAAAGTCTCCCATGTTTGGAGCATCCTAAAGTCTCCCCTGTTCGGAGCAGTGCCGAGTCTCCCATGTTCGGAGCAGTCACTATGTGATAATATATAATAGTTGTTATGATGGACTGTTCGTACAAACAGTGCATTCGCATTGTAAGTCCCCGATTGGTTTGCCGTTCGCACTCTAATTTATACATACCGTTCGTGCGGCCTCCTTGTGTGGGGCAGTAAGTAATATGGATAGCGCTATTAGAGGTCAGCCAACCTCTCTTTCCCCTGTCTACGGAATGCATATTATTTATTTTTGGGGCTTTGCCGCATAACTTTATTATATATGAGGCGTTATTATTTGATATGGCCACGTGTGCTTGACCATAAATTGTGCTATCTGTTATGCAATGGTTTGTGAAAACATAGGTTGCAAGTTTTGTATGGGCGGGATTTGCAACTGGATGGTTTAACAGAGCCTTTGCCTTTGGACCTTCCTCAAAAACTCTGGACTTAACCTTATTGTGAAAATATATCTCAACTCTACCTCTAAAAAGACTTTCATATTATTTAAAACGTGTGCACTCACTAACTATTTTCATAGTTGACCTATTTTTTTCATGCATTTCAGGTGATTAAAGGTCGTTTTCTATGATTGGAACTTTGAACTATGAAGTAGCACCTTCAGTCGAATTTCGTTGCTAAACTGATTTTGGGGGTGTTACATAAGGTTGTTCAAAACCAGGTGCATATTGCTCTATCATAGGAGATGCAGGCACTAAGGTATTGAAAAGGTAAGCAGGAACAAATATATTGACAAGGTAAGCAGACACATTTGCATCATTCAAAGGTTGAGCAGTGGAAACAAAGTCTTCATACCAAAGAAGTGATGAAATAGGAGCAGGTACATGTTAAAGAACTTGAGACATACTAGTTTTTGAATAAGAAAATATGTGTTAATATAAAACAACGTCTCTTTAAACAACTCTAGTATGATTAAACAAATTAAGTAATTTGTACCCCTTTTGATTATGTGGATAGCCCAAAAACAAGCAAGGAACACCTATGGTCTCAAATTTATCAGCTACTCTTGAAGGGTTACTTGCAATAGCTAAGCATCCAAACACTCTCAAATGGCTATACTTAGGTTTGAAGGGTTCTGGTGGTCATCCGCACGGCTATAAAATATGCATAGCGAAAAATAAACACACAAAGCCGTGCAGACCAAAACCATAATAGTCAGATCTTCTAAATAGTGATATAACTAATTTAATACATAATAAGGGTGTTTATGATTACTTACTTGTTATTCCTGCTAGTGTAAGTTCCATGACCTTTCTTAACTTGCACGGAACGCCTTCTTTAACTTCTTGCTGCTACACGGTCACCTTCAGGGTTTCTTAGAGATTATCACTTCTTGGACAGCGTCAGGTATCCACCAATACTGCACATGTAGAACTAGGGCTACGAACTTATGTCAGTTAAGGGAGCATGAAATCGGGTAAAAATCCTAGATTGACTAAGGATCGGCCAAGGGATCCATGCGATCGACTTAGGGTTTGGGAAACCCTATGTTCGATTGTATGATGATCGACCAAAAGGGTTTCGAACCCTTTTTGGTTTGTTCGTCCTAGCGCATAAAGAGAGAGAGAGGGGGGGGGGGAGAGAGAGAGAGAGAGAGAGAGAGAGAGATTTACGGATATTGGAAGATTTATAAGAATCTCTTAGGAAGCCTTTCCAAAGGAGGTTCTAGAATACTTGTCCAACAAGTATCAGAGTTTGACAAAAAGTCAAACTCCCCCCCTTGGAGTTTCGGTCGAACCGACCTAACAAACCCAAATGGTTTGTTTTTTTTGTCTTTTGTCATTAATTACCTTATAATATTTTTCCTGGATAAATATCAAGGTTGCAAAAATCACTAGGCGCTAGCTGGGCAGTCGGGTACCGCCTAGCGATTAACCGGTTAGGCGGGGATTAATCGGATTGGATTTTTTTATATATGAAATTATAAAATTTTGGAACTATGTTCCCGATTTGGCCAGTTTAGCCTATGTTTTCCCGATTTGGCCGATTTATGCCTGATTTGGACGATTTCTATCTGTAACCGAGTTGGCCGATTTATCCAATTTTTGTCTGATTTGGCTTATTTATGCCCGGTTTGACTGATTTTTATCCGATTAACGGTATGTTAAACGATTTTTGACCAAACCAAATAATAAGGTCGGTTAGTTAAAATTTGGACGGTTAATCCCCGCCTAGCGCCTAAGTGCCGATTAATCTACCACCTGGGTCGATTTTTGCAGCACTTGATGAATATTATACTTTCGGTAATTACCTTTTAACCCCTAAATGAAAATAACACTAAATTTTTATTTCCTTGTTACTTTCATTTCATTTCGTACCTCGTTTCTTATTTTCGTTTGCTTTATCTATTTAGTGTACACCGATGTGACCCTTCGGCATTTATGTGAAGGCAAGTGTGAAAGTTGTTGTGTTGTTTACACATAATCCTTTCAAGGTTTAGAACATAACAACACGTCATAAGGAGTTTTAAACTTCAAGATGGAAACTGGGCATCTATTAATAAGTTAAGTAGTAGTGATTACACAATCACCCCCAATAGTGTACAGGCGGATGAGCATGAAGTCCCAAGCTCTAGCTATCTCCAAAATATTCCTATGCTTTTTTACTACCCTCTCATTTTGCTGAGGTCTATCAACACATGAGGTTTGTTGTTCAATTCCAATTGAATCCATAAAAGGACCAAAAGAACCTTTGAGAAACTCTAAGGCATTCTGCGAGCTTACAATTTTTATTTCTTTTTCAAATTGAGTCTTAACAAAGGTAACATATAACTTGAAGATAGAAAAAGAATCTGATTTTTTGACTAACAGGTATGTCCAAACAACCTTGCTACAATCATCTACTATAGTGAGAAAGTATTTACGATACCATATAGAAGAAACTTTATATGCACCCTAAATGTCTATATGAATACGCTGAAATGACACTTTAGAGTGAGACACACTAGTAGCAGAAGACAACTTAACAAACTTGGCCATAGGATAATTTAGACATGAATCACTACTAATATTATAAACACACTCAGAAACAGGATGAATATGCTTTAGTGTTAAATTTTAAACATGACCTAGTCTATGGTGCCAAAGACTGTATGAATTATTGAAAACACGAAATTAAAAGTTGTTTGGTATAGAGTAATTTGAAAAGAAGAATAACATACTACAATCTTCAAGTGCAAAAACAACTATGGAAGAGAGTTGAGCAAGAATTTGATCCAGAGGAAGATTGGCAGATGGTACAAACCAACTTTCTTCTTACCCAAGCCCAACACCTTTCTGGATTTCAAATCCTGAATGACACAAAATTGCTCATAAAAGGTGACAAAACACTGAGAGTCTTTTGTCAGTTTTGAGACTAACAAAAGTGTAAATTTGAAAGAAGGAACAACTAGTACATTTTTAAGCTTAATTTTATTTTGTAAGACCAAATTACCAACTTTTGAAATCACAGAAGTGTGTCCATTTGGTAAATTAATGACTTGTTTGTTTTTAAGTGCCTCACATCAATCAAGTCATTACTATTAGGTGACATATGATCATTTGCTCTAGTATCAAGAATCCACCTTTCTATAATTCCATTGACACATGAAAAACATTGTGAACTGAGCTTGTTTGAGTGCTTGATTTTGTTGTTGTAGTCTCTTTAAGTGGCTAGCAAAAAGGATTCCGCGATGCAAGTAAAAATGTGTGACGGGCGATGTGGACTTTCTGCGGCCCCTTTCCGTAGGTAGGGGTGAGTATGGTGCGGGTTAGTGCGGGTTTTGGTAAAAACCGAACCACACCCGTAATTGAGGTTTTTAAAAAATAGTATTCACAACCGTGCGGTTTTGCGGGTTTGCGGTTTTACGGTTTTTCGGTTTTTCGGTTTGGTTTTGCCGGTTTTGCAATTTTTTAAGGTTTTTTTTCTTTTCAAATTCTATTTTTTGGTATATATTTATAATAGAATAAGTATATCATAAGGTTATATAATGAGTAGAAACATATATCTGGTATGAAATTATAAATCTCTAAAATAATTAAAGTCAAATGAGATGAAATTTTTTTAAAATTTTGATGATAAATTGTCAAAATATATATATATATATATGATATAAAACTCAGATAATAATTAACTAATAAAATAAGTTTGAAATAACTAATTATGAATATAAACAAAAATATTTAATCATAAAAATAGTTATAAAATTTAGTTGGTTTATTTAAAAATAAAAATAAAAATATATTTGAATATGACTTTACGGTTCGGTGCGGTTATTGCGATGCGGTTTTTCGGTAGAAACCGAAACCACACCGCAAAATGCGGTTTTTTTTTATTTTCAGGAATCGCACCGCGATTTTTGTTGCGGTTTCGATTTTTATGGTGTGGGTTTTGCAGTTTTGTGCGAATTTACGGTTTGCGGTGCGGTTTCTACTCACCCTATCCATAGGTATTCCCTCTAGTCCTCTACTCTTTACAATCAAATATGAAATATCTTTACAATCAAATATCAATTTCATACATTAAAAAAAAAATATTGTAGACTGTTTTTGAAGGATCGAAGTAGTATCCAACTGTCGGGAGAAAAGGACTTCCATGAGGGTAACTAGTGTAAAAAGATGACTGGACTTATCAGTGAAGACTTGATAACACAACGACTTTTAAATGAACAATAAATATGTTTACCCGTAATGAAAAGAGAGAATATCAAAAGTCACTCCCACATAGTCCAAAACAAACCTTTTTAATATATGGTTTCTAGCCAAAAAGTAAAGTGACAATAATATAAAAAAGTATCTATTGGACTTTTAAAATCCGTATACCTTCGATGTAAAACACGTTTTGAAGTTTTAGGGCGTGCTTGGTTAGGGGGTTAAGGGGGGTGGGGAATGGGTAAGGTATTCAAAAGGGCCCACATCACAAATAATTTAGTGCTTGGTTGGGGAGGGGTAAGGGATTGATTACCCCGTAATGGGTAATGAACCATTATAGAGTAAATTGAGGGGTAAGGGATTGATTACCCACCTCACTCATTCCTTTGCATTCCTTTCCCTTTCTTTTTCCCTTTCCCCACTTTGAACCAAGCGGACCCTTATTAATATATTGATTTCCATTTGAAATATGGTTATGTATGTCTTTAGGGCACATCATCATGGTTGGAAGTGGAATCTTGATTCTAGCGGAAAGTTTAGTGTTAATAAGCTTACCAAAACAATGCTGCTACTTTAAAGCTAAATGTTATGGCTCTAAAATTTTGTTGGAATAATTGGGTGCCCCGAAAGGTTAATATATGCATTTTGAAAACGGTCATGCAATAATAGCTTACCTACGCTACAAAATCTTGTTGCCTGGGGTATCTTGTTGTTTCAAACCTCAGTTCTTTTTGTGGCCAAGTGATACAAATCCTCCTATCATTGTTTTTCCATTGTTTGAAAGGTTTGCTGGTTTGGGAAACATTTTGGAATCATTGGCAAATTCACCTGCATCCTCGTCTCTTAAACTTTACGAGCTTGCTGAATTACTTACCCAGTTGACTATTTAAAAAAAAATACATAGATAGATGAAAACCTTACTTAAATAAGAATTTTATGTAGAGACAAATATAATATTGTTTCTGCCACAACTCGTCAAGACGAAAAACACATTTTCAAAAAAGTTATCAATCTCTTGCATAAGCGATAAAAAGAGTAGTTATTGACCATTTTAAAGAGATGCACCTATTGGTAGAGTTCCATTCAACCAGTGTAAAATGATGACTGGAGTTATCAGTGAAGACTTGATAGCAAATACTCATAAATAATAACTCACTCTTTTTTTTTTGAACGGCAAATTATCATTCATTCACCCAGAAATATGTACAAGAGATCGAACTAGAAAGTTTCTAGACATTACATATAGTCTCCTAATACATCGCCTTATTAGAGGTACACCAAAACTAAGTAATCATGTTGCTGGGATGTCGAAAGTACGCCACATCTCCCAAGTCCACTCCTTTTTTTCGCTCTATGCTTCACCCATGCAAAAGTGATTGCTTGAATTTCCCCGAAGAGTCCTTGTAAGTTTACTCGCTTACCTTGGAAAATCACTTCATTTCTCATCTTCCAAATGGACGCTAGAATGATCATCTTTATCAAATCCCTTTTGCCCGCTGAACACCCGATATGATTATGGATATCGAACAAATCACGAACCGTGTGAGCATAAATCTGTGGGATGCGACACCAGGAACTGATATGTTGCCACAATACTGTAGCCGCAACACAAGAGATAAACAAGTGGGCTGCATCTTCATCCACATCATCGCAGATTCTGCACAATGATGACCCACTTAGAATCCTCCTCCTCTTAAGCCCGATGTATGTTGGAAGCCTATCTTGTTCTGCCCTCCATGCGAAAATAGAAACCTTTCTCGGAGCCCACTTGAACCACGAAAAAGGATAAAATGGAACCGCATATTTGGCAAGCAATTTCCTGCATTGACTCACCGAGAACGTCTCGTCCGGGTTGCACGGCCAACTCCACCTGTCAGCAATTGGAAGTAAATCTGTTGTCGAGATCAATAAGCTGCAACCTTGGAGTTCCGCTAACTCCTGAACCGAAAGAGGGGACCTTCTCCAATCCCAACCTGTATGCCGATCCGCAACCGAAACGGATTTTTGTTTCTCTAATGCAAATAGTGCTGGAAAACTCTCTATTAATGGCCCATCTCCAACCCACCAATCCACCCAAAAACGGATATCCAGACCATTTCCACAGGATCCTTTAATCAGACATTTTATGTTTAAATTCCTAATTGTAAGCTCTTTGTCCAATTTATTTATCATATTCCACGAACCCGAAAACCCATTTTTAATCGGAAGATAGCCCCATGAGTTTTGACTAAAGTGAATGGCATCAATAACCTTCCTCCAAACCGAGCCTTTCTCTGTTTTGTATCTCCACCACCACTTCGCCAAAAGACCATCATTCAAATCCTTCAAAGATCCGAGACCAAGACCACCTTTGTCGCATGGACCAATGACTCTATCCCATGCCACCCAATTAGTTTTAGTTTTATTTTCATCTCCCCCCCAAAAAAATCTCCGCCTTAGAGCTTCCAACTTGTCGATGACACCCCCGGGAGCCTTAAATAAGGAGAAGAAGTACACCGGAAGGCTATCCAAGGCTTTCATCAATATTTTAAAACTTAAGCCAAATAAAAAAAGAAGTTGGTCTGCTATTTAAACACATAATTTCGATGTATACACGTTCTAGTCTTTAGTCTTTACAATAGATATTACTGCATGTTAATTATAATACTGCATCATTTATAGATCCAGAAATATTTGTCTTTGTCAGTTCACTTAGCTTAAGTGTGCTGAAGACAAGAAGATAATGAGGCCACCACGTTTTGACAAACTTGGAATGAAGAAAGGGGTATGGAGCGAAGATGAAGACGACAAGTTACGAGACTTCATTCAAAAATACGGCCACGCTAATTGGTGTGAAATTCCCAAGTAAATTCATTCTTTGTGGGCTCTGAGATATGCATTGTCCAATAAAAGTCAACACAAATTTAGAAAGTTACTACACGCGTACGTGGGTGCTTGTCAATAATATAGTTATCAATAATAAATTTAGCATCATTAACAACAGTCACTACAATAGTTGCTAGAAGAAGACGAAAACATGAACAATGCCATCGTGACGCGCTTTATTGACCCAAACTAAAGTGTCACGTAAGTCAATGGTAGTATTAATAAAAGTGTTGGTATGGAAAAGTGTTTTAATGGTTCAAATAACGTTTAATTAAGTTCAAAAAAATAAAATAAATAACGTTTAATTCGTACTCGTCTTACGAAAACTGTAATAAAAGAGTCCAATGATATTTGTTAGTAATTCTTTTTGGTATCACTATGGTCCATCAGTATTCTTTAATGATATTTGTTAGTAATTCTTTTTTGTATCACTATGGTTTATCAGTATTCTTTTTGTATATATAAACACCGGTTATCTTTTTTTTAAACGGCAATTTTAATATTAACAAAAAAAAATAGCAAGAAGCTAGATGAGACAATAGCAAGAAAGCTATACGCCTACAAACCAAACTACAAACGCACCCGTAAACATCCACATGAAACAATTGAAAATCAAATGACACCTACAACTAGACTACACCAAAAAAATTACAATAGACTGCCCAAAAAACATCTTAAGTAGTATCGATCATCTACTTTACTACTTGGTGATATTGATCCTTCATAAACGCTATCCCCTGATACTCTAGATACTCTCTAGAGTGTCATCTCGTTGTATAAACCTAAATACATAAATATTGCCCAACACCTATGAAATCTTCGTACTCACGTTAAAAGTGTGTTACTACGCGAACTAACATCGTGGTTAGAGTGGAGGGGGTGCGTTTACCATCTTCTATACTTCATTCATTTGTATGCAAATTCCACATCAATGCCGTAATAACATTATGTATTTACTTTTTTTTCTCTTCCTTTCTTCTTAAAACCTTGCAATACGATATTCTCCCATCCCGATCACTCAAATTTCGTGCTTTTTCGTATTAATAAAATTGCACACATATGCACTCCCGGTACGCATAAGTGGCTAACATAAAGGATTCCGCGAGAGGAGTAAAAATGTGTGACGGGCAATGTAGACTTTCTGTGACCCCTTTCCGTAGGTATTCCCTCCAGTCCTCTACTCTTTACACTCATATACAATGTTTTGAAACCCGGGTTTGTGATCGACCCGGCCAAGACACCGGGTCACCGGGTCAACCGGTTCAACCGCCGGGTCAACCCGGTTAGACCCGGTTTTATGCATATGTCCAAACATCCATTTCTAATTGTCCAAACATTAGTTTTGCAGTGAAAAAAAAGCAAAGAACCATTTTTCATGCTCTAAATAACAAATCAAAGGTGGACAAGGATATAAACCTGCATAATTTTCTAAACAACCATAAATGCTACGGGATTACATGTTTCATACTTCAAAATGCATAAATCCTACGAGATTACAAGTTTCATACTTTTAAAGACATGCATCCTACGAGATTTACAAGTTTATTTTTTGAGGTTTTGTATTAAAAAAAAAAAAAAAAAAATGATAAAAACTAAACCCGGCCGGGTTTCAAAACCCGGGTTGACCCGGGTCACTTAAAACCCGCCGAGTCTAAACGGTTGACCCGTTTTTTAAAACCCGGGTTTTTTTGACCCGTTTTTTTTCCAGAACCGGTCCAACCGGTTAACCCGGCCGGATCGACCCGGGTTTCAAAACATTGCTCATATATCAATTTCATTCATTAAAAAAAGATAGTTGTTGACGGTTTTTGAAGGATCGAAGTAGTATCCAACTGTCGGGAGAAAAGGACTTCCATGAGTGTAAAAAGTTGACTGGACTTATCACTGAAGACTTGATAACACGACGACTTTGACATAAACAATAAATATGTTTACCCCTACATGAAAAGAGATAATAATATCAAAAGTCAATCCCACATAATCCAAAACAAACCTTTTTAATATAGTGTTTCAAGCCAAAAAGTAAAGTGGCAATAATATAAGAAAAGTATCTTATCGACTTTTAACGGTGTTTCGCTAAGCTTATATGATGAGTTTATAAACTTATATATGTTCAATAAGTTTTTTTTTTTTTTTTTGGTAAAAGGTCAATGACCCGGTAAATATATTACTCCAAAAAACGTTTAAATACAAAGTATATGGGTGAATCCCATATCTCAGCCCGTTACATAAGCGAAAAGCTTACATAACAAGATACTTCATATTTTCTAAAAAAGAAAATAAACCACTACTCAAAATATCACATCATACTCCTATGAAGATAACATTTACTTCCTACCAAGGCCTTGGAGCTTGATACCATATGTGTCGTAATAGGCATCCAACTTACCTGGAAGATCGTAAACCTGATCCGCATAGTTATCATAACCATAGTCATCAAAGTCATCTTCTCTATCATGACCACCACCAAATAAGTTACTCGACTCATCAAAGGTGTTTACAACCTCCTCATCATCATTGTCGGAGACAACAATCTCTCCCACCTTAGAGAATGGGTTAACCCTCTTAATAGATGAAGTAGACGGAAAATCCTTTTTACCTGGATAATCAACCTTTTTAATAGGATTACCAGCATCATCAACAAGAGTAGCTTTCCCATCCATAAGAAGCTTTTCAAGCTCCCCAATTTTCACAGCAATAGGGGTATGGCCAACCTCGTTAGCTTCCATTGAATCACTCACAAGCGGTTCTTGTGATACATTCCCGGTCTTAACAGCCCCAACCTCCTTAGCTTCCATTGAACAACCAGAATCCACTATAACTGTTGAAAAAAACCCCTAGTATTCTCTCTAGCTTTGGCGATTTTGGAGAATATCCCTAACCGATCGATCATTAAACTTTCTCCTTCTAAATCATCAATAGCGATGAGTGATTCATTATTTTCCTTTGCCAATTGACCTAATATCATTAATTATCAATCCCTAATGTGGGTCGGTGGTGCAAGATTATAATATTGATTGCTCTTGTGATTGATTGCATTTATTACCATACTACTGATATTGATTATATATTTGGTTTTGTGCAACTTGCGTATTTAATTCATCATAAACATTATCATCTATGTGTACGTGCATGTGATTATTATGGCTGGAGGTTAGTAATTGGTTTTCTGCTATTAAAACCCTAACTAGTTAGTTAGGGTTTACATTTTTTTATTGGTTTTGCATGCGTGCTGGAGGTGTTTGCTAGTTAGGTTGGTTTGTTTTATGGTTGCTTACTGTACGAGGGTTTGAGAGATGATAAACAAGGGGTTTCTTAATAGCAAGAATTCATCTGGTGCTACTAAGGATGCTAGTATGATTAATGTTGATATCAATGGTACGGCTTCATTATCCTCCATTAATAGGAGTGTTGGAGCCGGTGATCAGGTTGATACGAGTGGGAATGAGGCTGAGCCAAATTATGGTCTTGACCCGGTCGTTTTGGGAGCGTGTAAGACCTTTGAAGAGGCTATGCACGGTGTTGAAGTTACGAATGTGGAGAATGCGGACAATGGTACTAATGTTGTTTCAAATTCGTCTCCCAAAGTTCATAATCAGCCCCAACCATCGGGTGCCCCGAGTGTGAAGCCGGTTTCATATGCGGGTGCTATGTCAATTGATTCTACGAAGCGCAAGTCTAATTTTCGTAGGTTAGAATGTAGTAATAAGTCTAATGGGGTGGATCTCTCCATTCCTATGAAAGTCGTTGAGGAGGTAAACTCTAAATTTGAGAATACTCTTTATGGTTATTTTCTTGGTAAACGTATTGCTTTTCCGGTTGTTGATTATTACGTTCGTAATACGTGGGCCAAGTATGGTATTGAAAAGGTTATGATGAATGCTAAGGGTTTCTTTTTCTTTAAGTTTTCCACGCGTAAAGGTGTTAATGATGTTCTTGAAAATGGACCGTGGATGATTAGGAATGTGCAAATTATTCTTAAAACTTGGACATTGAATACTAATCTGCTTAAAGAGGATTTGACTAACATTCCGGTGTGGGTTAAATTTCATGATGTTCCTCTTGCTATGTTTTATGATGATGGTCTCAGTCTCCTTGCTACATTGATTGGTACTCCGAAAATGCTAGATTCTTACACTAGTCAAATGTGTTTGGATTCCTGGGGCCGTAGTAGTTTTGCTAGGTGCTTGATTGAGGTTCGTGCGGATAAGGCTCTTCGGGAAAGCCTCACTGTTGAGATACCCTTACTGGATGGATCGGGTTCTACTATTGAAAAGATCCGGGTTGAATATGAATGGAAACCGCCAAGATGTGATACGTGTAAACGGTTTGGTCATACGCTGCTTGACTGTCCTAAATCTGTTCCACCGTCTACTCAGCCTAAACAGAGTGTTACTGATGGTTTCCAAACTGTAAGTAACAAGAATAAGGGTAGGAATGGTGGTACAAGTGTTCCTGGTAAGGGAAGTTTTAATAAACCTGGTGTGGGGCCTAAGTTTCGGTATCAACCTAAAGCGCCCCCTAATCCCAAACAAGTGGATAATTCTAAGATGAAAGCCACTGAAGTGGCTAGTATGAGTGGGACGACGATTGCTACATCTAACCCGTTTGATGCACTTAATGTGATCGATACTGATGTTCAATAAGTTTAAATGAAGTATTTGACTAAACTTATATGAGTAGGCTTATTACTTTATATAAAGGGCTTTTGATAAGGCCGAACTTTATGTCTTATTTGAAGAAGAGTGGGCTTATATAAGGATTTTATATAATACAAATTTTATATCCCATTTAATAATTACACTAATTTAATGTTCATGTATTTTTTTGTCATTTTACTTTATTAATAATGATAAGCTATGCCAAACACTTAATAAGAGCTTTTATGAGCTCATGATATATAAGATATAAGCCGCTTATATAATAAAGCATAAGCCTAATTCATAAGCTTAGCCAAACACCCTCTTAAAATCCGTATACCTTCTATGTAAACACGTTTTGAGATTAGTAATATATTGATTTCTATTTGAATATTGTTACGTCTTTAGGGCATTAGGATGGTTGGAAGTGGAATCTTGATTCTAATTGGAAGTTTAGTGTTAATAAGCTTACCAAAACAATCGATGCTGCTACTTTAAGGCTGAATGTTATGGCTTTCAAATTTTGTTGGAATAACTAGGTGCCTCGAAAGGTTAATGTATCCATTTGAAGAGCGGTCAATAATAGGTTACCTACGCTACAAAATCTTGTTGCCTGAGGTATCCTTGTTTTTTCAAACGTCAGTTCTTTTTGTGGCCAAGTGATCAAATCGTCCGACCATTGTTTTTCCATTGTTCGAAAGGTTTGTTGGTTTGGGAAACATTTTGGAATTATTGGCAAATTCACTAGCGTCCTCGTCTCTTAACTTTAAGAGCTTGCTGAATTACTTGCCTTCCATCCAGCCTCCCATCTGGACGCATTTTGATATAATGTTTCAAGGCTCTTTTTATGTTCCGATATGGACAATTTGAGATTGGAGAAATATAATTTGTCATGCTTAGGCACGATTATTGGAGTCATTACTTAAGCACAATATTTTCGCCAAATGCCAATTTTGACATTACTTTGGATCACCAACTCGAGTCATCAGGAAAGGACCAAAGTTCTTTCCTAGATAAAATATATGGGTATCAGATGATCCTACCTCCACCTGCTTCATTTGATGTGATTTTATTTTTGATGTCTTTGGCTTTAGGTTCGACTTTTTTTTGTTCCTTTTCTTTCTACTTTGCAGCAATCCTCCTTGGAAACCTGCTTTGGTTATAATCGTTTTCCTCATTTTTGAGTTGTTTTCTAATAAAATTTTTGAGTTGTTTTCTAATAAAATTATCTTTGCTGTTAAAAGATCAACGATTCATTTGTGTTTTCGAGTTAACACGAGTTACCAATATTTTGACTCCTAAATAAGAATATTATAGAGACAAATATAATATTGTTTCTGCCACAACTCGTAAAAACACATTGTCAAAAAATCTCTTACATAAGCGATAAAAAGAGTAGTTGTTGACCATTTTAGAGAGATGCACCTATTGGTAGAGTTCCATTCAACCAGTGTAAAATGATGACCGGAGTTATCAGTGAAGACTTAATAACAAATACTCATAAATAATAAATACGCTATACAAATTGGGGAGCATATTTCACTCTTCATCAATAGTTTAAACTTTAAACCAAATAAAAAAAAGAAGTTGGTCTGCTATTTAAACACATAATTTCGATGTGTACACGTTCTAGTCTTTAGTCTTTACAATTTATATTACTGCATGTTATAATACTGCATCATTTATAGATCCAGAAATATTTGTCTTTGTCAGTTCACTTAGCTTAAGTGTGCTGAAGACAAGAAGATAATGAGGCCACCACGTTTTGACAAATTTGGAATGAAGAAAGGTGCATGGAACGAAGATGAAGACGACAAGTTACGAGCCTTCATCCAAAAATACGGCCATCCTAATTGGTGTGAAATTCCCAAGTTAGCCGGTATGATCTACCACGAACCTAGCTAGCTTCTTGAAAAGTTTCAGTTAAGCTTATACATTTGCTTATATATTGTATTTTGATTTTTTGTTGTTTAGGTTTGGCTAGATCCGGGAAAAGTTGTAGGCTAAGATGGATGAATTATTTACGCCCGAATGTAAAACATGGAAATTTTACAAAAGAAGAGCAGGATGTCATTGTTGATTTACATAGCAAGCTTGGCAATAAGTAAGTTAAAATTTATTATTCAAACAACTGTACAGATGTTTGTAGCTAGATTCATTGTGACTAAATTAATGGGATTATGTTATATTAACAGATGGTCAATGATGGCCGCACAACTGCCGGGTAGAAGTGACAACGAAATAAAAAACTACTGGCATACACATTTGAAAAATCGGGTAAACATAGAAAGTACTAAAATAAGAAATGAACAAATTGAAAGTGTCGAGCCTAGCAACGCTAATCCTGTAGGATGCTCGATGTAAATATCGAACTCAAAGATGATCCAAGATGAAGTTGGAATTTTATTAGCAGTATTGTCATCTAACTTGCCGCTGTCTTCTTCAACAAGGGAACTTTCTTCGTCAAGTGGCTCCAATAACGTTGTTCCAAGCGATGTTACACCTCCACGGTTTTGCAAACAAGCCGGTAGTTTTTGGACTGAGCCATTTTTACTAGACAACGAGATTCATGCATCATCAAATGAAAAAATCTTTTTACCATTGGGCTCAACAAACGATCTCATCTGCCAGGCTACTTTCCAGGATAACATCATAGATGATGTGCTATTTTGGTCAACCATCGGGTCCTATTTTCTAATCTAAAGCTATTTTTTCTTTTTTTCGTCTCTATTGGGTTGGTGTTCCAAGTAGCTAATTCATTCTTTGTGGGCTCTGCAAATGCATTTGCACAATAAAAGTCGTGACAAATTAAAAAAAGATTTACTACACGCGTACGTGCTTGTTAATAGTATAGTAATCTCATGACAATAGTCAGTCACTACAAGAAGTCAAATGTTTACTCTCTCTCATATTAAATGTACAATTTGAATTTTTTAAGTTTCTTTTTAAACTTTGATCATAAATATTTTTAGTTGTGTTATATAATATTTGATGTAAAATATATGAATATATTAATTTTTAAATGTATTTTTCACTAGGTATTATTTTTATCTAATACTATATAACACAAGCAAAAATATTTAAGGTCAAATTTGTAAAAGAATGTTTGAAAAGTCAAACATGTACATTTAATATGGGACGGAGAGAGTATAATATTAATAGTTGCTAGACGAGGACAAGAACAACGCCATTGTGACGAGCGTTAAGAAAGCTAGGTGCATGTACTCGTCAATAACATTTATTGGTGTGCTAATTCAGTGTCGTCTCAGCACCTCACCAATAACACACTAATAACTATATACGCTCCCCAACAAAACAATCAATAATCCTCAACAAAACAACCAATAACACTTATTGGTGCACATACTCACTCTATCTCACACACACACACACACACACGCACGCACGCACGCACACAGAGAGAGAGAGAGAGAGAGAGACAACACTCGTTGGTGGGCTGGCTGAAGGACGAACGACGTGTTTGACCGCTGCAGAACGACAGCCAACGGTGGCACCATCGGTCTTGAGAGGATAGATGGTGTCCATTTAGCATGTTGCACCGTGCTCTCTAATGGTACATAGTAAAGGGTCAATCAAATGTCTATATCAGTATTACAAAGTGTTAAACGATGTAACTTTTTCTGTTTCCTTGAAAAAAAAGGAAACTTCTAACTGTTTTTTTTATTCAAACGTTTCCTATTTATTTCTTCTACTTAAAGGAAAATGCAAAAGAACACTTTTTCTAAGTAGACCTGATGTTTCTAGTATTCTATCTCTTACCTTTAAAATTTAACTGAAGATACAAAAGTTTTAGATACATTGTGACTTAATGGGCTTTAATTGATTGTTTAATTTGTGGTTATTGCAAGTTTTGCTTATTATTTTTGTATGATATGTTGTTATTTTAATTAAATTAATCGCATATGTTAATACTGCACTTTACTAACATAATAATATGTGACAAATGAGATATTTTGTCATTTTTACCTATTATTTGATTAAATTTGTAAATTTAGCAAACGCTAAAAAAGGACATATCAGCTTATTCTTAATCAAAATCAAATCTAAATACTCTATTTAGAACCATTGATTTTCAGTTTGTATATTGTCACGAACCAAATTAGGAAGGGTCAAGTTTTGCTTAGAAGCGTGCTTAATATATGGGTTCCTGGTTTATCATGCTGGTTTTGATGGAGTACCACAATGGTAAGGTGTAGTACATGCCACGAGTAGAGTACTCGACATGACACCACATTGGTAAGGAACTTGGGCCACTCCCCTGATAAGTCCAAGGCCAGATGAAACTAGTGAACCTCTATTATACGAGGGACGGATGACTTGTCTTTATTGGGTTAAGGATGCAAGCGGGGTCGAAGGAATGAATCCTTGACAAGTGGTATCAGAGCAAGTCAGACTAAGGTGAACCGAAGCAGTTTCATGTCTCTCTTCAAAAGTTCTTAAAAGTGTTGGCTACGCAATGGTAGCGGGAGAAGTCTCCTAGGGTGTTGTGGAGGATAACATAATGTCGTGTTGAGTACACAATGTCGCATTCGATTGAAGCCAGAGAGAGTAATGGTTTAATTCAAATTGGATGACAGTCGCTGCACACTGGATCTCAAGTGGTCAAAAAGGGCGATGGACTAATCTAAAATGGAAGGTAGTCGTTGCACGTTCGGACCCAAAGAGTCAAAAATCGAACCCTTTAAAGCCCGAAGCCAGAGTAAAGCCAAATCATTTTAGGGAGGTTGTTTGTTGAGGTGAATGACCATACGCGAGGTCGTGCATTAATTAATGGTGGGAGAATGTCACGAGCCAAATTCTAAAGGATCCGGTTCTGCTTGGATGTGTGTTCAATGCGTTCTTGGTTTATCGTGTTTGTACTTTCGGAGTACCCTAACGGTAAAGGTGTAGTACATGTCACAATTAGAGGACTAGACATGACACTACACTGGTAGGGAGTTGGAGCTGCTCTCTTGATGAGTCCAAGGCAGGACAAAACAAGTGAACCTCTATTATATGCGGGACGGAAGATTGATTCTAATCAGGTTTAGGACACCACTTATGATCGAAAGAATGACACCGTGACAATGTAAACACTTGATTTCAAGCCTAAAAAACAACAATCCTAAACACTCTTTTATTATCGAAAAATATGGGTTCATACTACAGGTACAATATAACGTTTTACTCGTAACCGTATTAAGAAAACAGAAAAGTGAATATGTGGCTATCATATACCTAAGCCTAGGTATAGACCTATCTTAAAATTATGTTTTGTTGGTTCAAATGTATCAAAACAACATCATATTGATCATATGATGATGAAATGATCGAGTTTATATGTCTTTTATTTAATGAATAAAACCCATTGTTTTAGCTATGGAGTATGCAGTTTGTCAATAATCTTTCACTTAGTGTTCACTATCATCTATATTTGATCTTTAATACTCCCTCCGTCCTAAAATTATTGTCCCTTATTGATTTTCTTAGTCTTTCTTCTTTAACTTTGACTATAATTATTTTTGGTTGTGTTATATAATACTTGATGAAAAATATATGAATGTATTGGATTTTAAATGTTTTTTCATTTGGTATAATTTTTATCAAATATTATATAACACAAATAAATATATTAATGGTCAAAGTTGAAAAAGAAAGACTGGTCAAAGTCAAAAAGAACAATAAAAATGGGACGGACGTAGTACAATCTAACAAAACAATAATTAAGGTAATTAATAAGAATGAAAAATAACAAAAAGAAAGATATATAACATTTTTATAACTTTGTTATAACAAAAATACATCCTTTAGAAATGATTCTATACTTAAGCTTAGATATGTCACAACCACATATTACCTATCCGCACAATTAAACTATCTAATAATGAGTCATTTTTTTTTTGTAATTTATTACTTTTTTTTTCAAGTAATAATATTTGCTAGTAATTTTCGTTTTGGTAACACTATGATCAACCAGTAATAACCACATAGACATTACTCACATTTTTATATGTCCCATGTAAAACACATAGAATTTACCTTTTTAGTATTGATAATATACTGAGTAACATTGATCCTGGTAAATCACATGCACCCTGCCTTCTAATACTCTATCAGAGTGCACTACTACAAAAAGGCCTTTTGAGACCTGTTGTACACGTAAACAAGACCGGTTTTTGATATGGTCTCTATGAGGAGGGGGGGTGGGGTCTCCATGTGAAAATCAAAGAGACCGGTTTTGAAACCGGTCTCCATTTAGCTTTCAAGACCGGTTTTCTTCACAAAAGTAGGCTTATTAAAACTATTAGAGACCGGTTGCAATGTAGAAACCGGTCTATATATTTATTTTTTTTAATTAAAAAAAGAGGCCGTTTGGGATTACTTATTAAAAGTTTCAATAAGCAATCCTAAACAGCCCATATATGTGTGTTCAATAAGCATTGCTAAACAGCCACTACGAATCATGCACTTTTAGTAATATTGAGTTCCAACCAACCAAAAAAATCATTAATAAGTATACAAGTCAATTTTGTCACCTCTAAATGAAATGTATTGTATCAATGTGTAAGTGTTTAGCTAAACAACTAAACAAGTTATAGCTAAAAATCTACGAAAAGTTGTAAACAATCATTTAAGCACTTGTAGCCATTGATACAAATCTATAACAGGATCTTAGTTGCACGAACAATATCCTCAATCAGCAAAAATCAAGCAAGAATTTAACAGCTAGATTAAGTATAACTTAGTGAATAGATATATCCACCAAAATTACCATTTAAATAGAATTGAGTGACTTATAACGTGAAGATAAACAAACAATAAAACGAATAAGAAACATGGTGTATAAAGATCTGCCCCAAGAATCCTCTCAATTGGTAATCTTTATCGACTGACTCCAAAAGAAAAATGCATGTTACTACAGAAACTTTATCAATCAGTTCCATGACCAAACAAGTTCCAAGCATGTATCTAATTAGCATCTAAAACATTCATAGCTATTATTAACATCTAGAGACATGTTAGCGGCAAAAATATTGAGTACATTTTATATACCATAACCATAAACAAATACTTCATTTTGAGATTAATAAAACCTCAAAGAAGCGTAATTAGATTACCTCAAGAGCTTTTCATCTTATAAGCATCACTAATGAGCTACTTCTTAATTCGGTAATGGCAGTCTTATATTCTTCATAGCTAATTATATGATTGCGATACTCTTTATCTTACTTTCACAAAATTAATTTCTATGCGAACATCCTTGAAACAATGATTACCACATAAGAAATGACCGGTGCCTCTTTTCAAGCACTTATATACCCAAATCACATATGGATAGTTGTACTTCAATGAACACGCACATCACAAAATTTGCCTTTTCTACCTATGTATTAGCTTGCTATTAGAGTTTGTATGAAATACAATAAATGAAAACTAATGTTTAGAACTATTGTGCTCTGAATTCTTCAACGTCAATAGAACACCATGTATTTTCAAAGCCTTGTCACATGATCAATTACATTTAAAAATTAAAACCTTGGCTTATAAATGCATCTGACATAACCAGTTTGAAAGACTTACACATGGAAACAATTACATCTACTTTTCTTCTTTTATGATAAATTCAATCTGTTTGACTAATCGATTAAAATTACCTTCATTTTGTTAACAAAGTTTGCATTAATTCTTCATCCATCCTTTAGTCAAATAACCCTACATTAATAGACAAAGAGATATAAAATTAAAAAAATAAGTAAAATTGATTATAAATTGGAAAATAATACATATAAAAGTACTTGGTGTTTGAGAAGAAGGGTAAGTTGATGTTTGTGTTCTCCAAGAAGAAGACAAGATGAGATGGTGAGGTGGAATGGCCAAAGCTGTTGAGATGAGGGTTAGCGTTAAATGGTAGATGAGAGTTACGGTTAGATTTGGTGGTTTGATGATGGCGATTGTGGTGGAGGGGGTTTGGTGGCTGGAGCAATATGGAGAAGGTTTAGGACTTATTAGGGTTTGGTTGTGTTAAGAGGGAATGAAAATTTGAGATGGAAATTCAAGTTTTCAAGTCCCGCCATACATAATTGATAGACCGGTGTTAGATTAGAAAAGGATCTTTGTTGGTTAAGCAAACAGAGACGTGTTTTTAAGTTAGGAACGGGTCTTGATAGTTCTTTTTAAAGACCGGTCTTTACCATATAATCCGGTCTTGATATATTTTACCAATAGAGACAGGTTTAGAATATGGGAGCTGATATTCTCACGGCATCATTTTATAAATCCAAGGCAATTGAATGTTACTTTACGATTATACCCTTACAACTTATTAACCTATTTTTCACACTTATTAACCATTTACACCCTCTATTTACACCCATGGTCCTCCAACTCCAATATATTTTATAAACGCATGACATAATATATATTCATTTTCCACTGAGATGAACATAACTATATTATGTTTGCTTTGTCAAAAAGAATATTATTCTGGAAAACAACTTCCTCATGTTCTAAATATTATCATCAAATTACTATTTACTATGTAATATGTAACTATACACAAATAGTTAAACCAACAAACATGCAATGAAAATAGCTTGCACACAGCTACTATGAAATACATACTTCAACCATCCATGCATGCACCAAGTCATCCACAAAAATATCTATGCATCATGTGTCTGTATACAAATCAAATAAGAAAGTAATTAAAGAATCAAACTCAATAAAATGCAATAGTTTTATGTTTGGAACTGTAGGTAAAATAACAAAGCAATGTCAGATACTAAAATATAAACCAATGCTTTTAAACAGAATACAAATCCAAGAAAAAAGATCCGAAAAACAAACTTATGAAAAATCCCATTAAAAATCTGGAAACACGATCAAATCAATTAAGTTGTTGTCATGATGCCCACGAGTCGAACTTGACGGAGTATCTGTTTTTGACGATTCCACATACTCGAATCTTGAAGGATCTCTTGTTGTAGAAGTTATTGCTCTCTCTTTTTTGGATTTTGGAGGTCTTCCCTTTGGTTTTCGAGTAACTGGCTCAAAGAATATACCATTTTGGTTGACAAGCTTCGTAATCATTGAAGTAACAAACTCTTTCTTACTTAATGGCCACTCTTGATACTTCAAGCACAACTCATTAAGCAACTTACTAAATTTGTTAGCATCATCATTGGGCAAATCATTTTCTGGATTCAAAGACAAGGCACCAATCCTCCACTGTGGATGAACAAGATCCAAAGAAAGTGTAGTACGTTGCAGACTTTTTATCTTGTGAGCACATGGGAGGCCCAAAGTTCCCGTAAAATGACTGGTACACGAACTCCTTGTACCTAAAATTAAATAGTTAATAATGTGAAAATATATGTAAAATTGCATAACAGTGCCAAGGTATAGTTTTTTTTTTTAGCAAATATTACCATCTTTCACTTTTTCATATTGTTTATGTATCTCTTTCAACGCGTGTGTTTTACTGTTTGTACATCTTCAGGTGGTAATCGATGAGACGATGGATGTCCAGCCATATCCGTAGCTGGCTCGTGGTTATGTGTCAAGTTGTTCGAACTTAATACCCATAAACCATCACTTCCCTTTTTACCCGCAATTTTGAAGGGTCAGTTGGTCAAGCGAGATCCAGTGCTCTTTTTTCGCTTTTTTTCTGTACACCTTTTCCGTTTCTTTTCTGGTTTTTCTTTATAAACACCACTTAAGGCACATTGCAAAGTTACATACTTGTCTTTCCGTGAATCGCGAATAGATATCCCATAACCTTTAGCATAATAGAATGCTCGTACATTCTTTAATAAATTATCATATGAATCAAATTTTGACCTAGCAAGATAAAGTTCTTCATTTTGATTCATCGTACTTGAACCGATTAAGCTCATCTGTAGAATGAAAACAAAAACATCGCGATGACAATGACCCACATGTACTTATAAAATCCTTCACAGTTAAGTAACATACAAAACAATAGTAATATACAATAACTGATGTGTGGAGTTAAAATCCACAAATTATATAAAGTTCACCATCTAACCTAATATATTCATGCAAATGATCACTTACTTTATAAATTTCTTTAAAGTCAATTCATTTTTTGCAATTATGAATGGTGTCAGGTGGGTTTGTTAATATTATGAAACACAACAATTTAATTGTAAAAAAGGTTACTTGTGATCATAAAATCAAGCGACAAAAGTCGTATAAGATTTGCGTTGAAGAAAATGGTGGGTAGTGAATTAACTATGTAGACGGCTGAAACATGAATACTAGGGTAAACTAATAGATTTGTAAACTCACACTTAATTGCCTTGATTTTATTTTTTTGTGTGGAGGAGTCAGTCAAGACCTGGTCTTTTGTAAAAGGGTCTCCATGTGGGGGTCTCTATTCCTATTAATGTAGTCGTGGTGATATATTGTTGTATGATACTCCATCCGTCTTATAATTATAGCTCAATTTGATTTTTAAAATTTTCAGTTTTTAACTTTGACCTTAAATAATTTTATTTGTGTTATATATTACTTGATGTAAAACATATGAATGAATTGAATTTATTTATTTTTTTCATTAGTATAATTTTCATCAAGTATTATATAACACAAATAAAAATATTTAAGATCAAAATTGTAAAATATAATTTTCAAAAGTTAACAATTGAAAATAATTATGAGACGGATGTAGTATTCGAATAACTAAACCCAACACAAATGAAATCTTCATACATGCGTTAAAAGTGTACTAGTACGCGAACTAATATCAAGGATTCGCGGTCAAAGTGGAATGAGTACATTTTTTTTGAACTAGAATGAGTACATTACCCTTTTCTAACATTTTATTCCTATTATACGTCATATTATCTTCCTCTTATTCTTTTACGCTCCGCTCAAAACCCGGCCTCTAATACAATATTCTCTCCTGTTCATTCAAATTTATTGCTTTAAGTTGTTGAAATAACTGACAAATATGCACACACGATACACGCAAGGGGCTAGCATAAAGGATTTGCGAGCTGAGTAAAAAATGTGTGACGGACAACTTGAACTTCCTGCTGCCTCTTTCAGTAGGTCTCTACTCCTGTTCAATCACATGTCAAAAATAAATAGTCGTTGAGTTTCTTTGAAGGGTTGAGGTAGTATCCAACTGTCGGGGTAGAAAAGGACTTCCATGAATCTAGCTAGTGTAAAAAAGATGACTGGACTTATCAATGAAGACTTGATAACACCACGACTTTGAAATAAACAATAAAAATATGTTTAACCGTACATATAAAGAGAATATCAACGTTCTCTTCCACATAGTCCAAACAAGACCTTTTAATATGGTTATTGATTCGTACACTCTCTTTTGTTATTTGAACACTCAAATGTATCAACCGATAAAGCGGAATAAGATAAATGTACAACTGCTTAATGCACAGATATAAGTGTACAAATAAAAATTTGGAGTGTACAAATCATTAGCCTTTTAATATATTGTTTCCGGCCAAAAAGTATAGTAAAAAAATATAAAACAGTTCCTTATGGTCTTACAAAATCCATATATAGTTTCGATGTAAACACGTTTTGGTCACATATATACTTTACTAGCAGTCAAATCTAGAAAATAAGTCTTCATTATAGAAGATGGTTAGGGCGCCACGTCTTGACAAATTTGGAATGAAGAAAGGTGCATGGAGTGAAGATGAAGATGATAAGTTACGAGGCTTTATCGAGCGATATGGCCACCCAAACTGGTGTGAGATTCCCAATCTCGCTGGTATGATCTACTTCCTAATTATTAGAAAGATCCAATTAACTTAAATATTTGCTTATATATTGTTTTTTGGTTAGTTTAGGTTTGTCCAGATCTGGAAAAAGCTGTAGGCTACGATGGATGAATTATCTACGCCCGAATGTAAAGCATGGAAATTTTACAAAAGAAGAACAAGATATCATTGTTGATATACATCGCAAGCTTGGCAACAAGTAAGTATAAAGTATAAACTACTTTGAGCAGTGTATATAGATGCATGTTTAGAGATTCACGTTGACTAAATGGGATTATGTTATGTCAACAGATGGTCAATGATGGCTGCACAATTGCCGGGAAGAAGTGACAATGAAATAAAAAACTATTGGCACACACATTTGAAAAACCGGGTTAATAGAGAAAGTACTATAATGAGAAATGAACATACTGAAATTCTCGAACCAAGCCAGGCTTGTGTAGAAGAATGTTCGATAAAAATGTCGAACATAAAGACTACCCAAGACGAGGTTATGATTTTATTGGCAGTACTATCATCTCAATCACCATCATCTTTTTCAACAAGTGAAATGTCATCCTGCTCACTCAGTGTCTCAGATTATGCGGTCTCAAGTGATGTTACACCCATGTTCTCCAATATAGCCGCAAGTTGTTGGACTGAGCCATTATTGTTAGACGACGAGATTAATCTATCATCAAGTGAAAAAATCTTTTCACCATTAGGCTCAACCAACAATCTCATCTGTGAGGCTTCTTTCCAGGATATGATCATGGAAGATGTGCCTTTATGGTCAACCATCGATTCTTATAGTTTAATCTAAAGTTAATTCATATTCTTTAGGCTCAATAAGCACTTGTCACAAAAGTTGTAACAAATTTGATACTATTACACCCAATGGTGCTTATCAGTAGTGGTATATTAATTTATCAATAGTATATTATATTGACAATAGTCGCAACAAGGAGTCAAGACCAGATCACACTACGCTAACACATATCAATAGTATATTATATTAACAGTCACAACATGAAGTGACGAACAATGTTCTTAAGTGACACGGTTTAGTCACACACTTTAAAGAGCCACAAGAACAATATTACAAAGTATTGGCCGTAATGGTATGGGTATTTTTTAATCTTTTTGGCGAAAGAATAAAATATATAAAAAATTGAAAATTTTTAACATGGTTGAAGATCAGTTACAACACCATTTGTGAGATCATATGACAAGAAGCTAGAACCAATTGAGAAAAAATATAACACATAATCTGTAAACTAAATACCTATCCTTTGAACACAAACTTAAATGTCAACAACAACTACTAAGAGACCACGGTATGGTAACGCTCAAACGAAGGTTAACGGTTAACATTCGGGCGTTATAGCCAGTTACCCACACCGTAGTCCACGTTAACGAGGCGTTAAATGTTGCTCGTTAACAAATAACGTGCGTTAAAGACATGTTTAAAATAAAATAAAATAAATCACTTTCCCCCCAAACGGCTACTAGCCGTTGGGGTTTAAAAAAAATTTCATTTTACATCCCCCCCCCCTCGGTTTCAAACGGCTATTTTAAAAAATTAATTAATTAATTAAAAACATTTTTTTGCCACTATAAATACCCAACTAAAACATAATTTTTTTTCACACTTCCATAATTCAAATTCAGGTTTATATACTTCATCTCACACTTCCATAATTCAAATTCAAGTTCATTCACAATGGATCCGAATCAAATTGATGAATTACCTCAACAATGGTCAGCCGTTGATGACGAAACTGACTTCGAATTTATGGCGGCCGCGTACGAGTATCAGCAACAGTTGGAACAAGAAGCATCTCAACCTCGCGTAACTCGTACCCATATATATCGTGTACGTGAGATTGCAGAAGAACGTCTGCGTAACGACTTTTCATTGAAGGTTGTAAGTATTCGAACCGGAATTTTCGTAGAAGATTTCGTATGAGCCGGAAACTATTTCTGCAAATATTCGAAGGTATTGAATCTTATACTTCCGAAAATATTCCAGATCATTTTAATTTCTTTAGGCAATCACCCGATTGTACGGGTCGAATGAGTTCAAGTGTTCTTATGAAGTGTACGTCTGCCATACGTCAATTGGCGTACGATACCTCACCCGATTCATTTGATGAATACTTGCAAATGGGTGAGCATACTTCGCGTGATTGTCTTGATAGTTTTAACAAATGCATTATTGATTTGTTTATGCTGGAGTATTTAAGAAAACCAACATGAGCCGACATTCAAAATATTTATCAATGACATGAAGAGTGTCATGGTTTTCCGGGAATGCTTGGTAGCATTGTGTCACAATTCTCAATTTTCGGTCATTTCTCAAATTTACTATTCATCCCGGGAATTTACTATTCATCATTTTACTATTCATCGTTTTCGAAGTCGATTTGATATTCTGAGAACGTATTTCAAAATTTTACTATTCACGAAACACTATTCATTCCCGGAGAAATATCACTATTCATGAGTCACTATTCATCATTTTTCGTAAACTAGGTTTACGAGTATCAAATTCGCGTAACCGTAAGGGTTTAGCTGCGAATTCATGAACATATCATCGAGGAAATTTCATATAGACTAGATTTAGTCTACATATCATTAGTAACATCATCATCATCATATTAGTTCATGCATGGTTTTGCATTTTACATTAAACGCATAATTTCCTATTAAATAAACGCTATCGCGTAATCATTTATTTTGAACATTTGATCCGACACTTCCAAAAATTATTCCGATATATTTTTATATTCATATTAAGATTATAAAAATAATATTATTAGTTTACCCGGTGTTTTAAATTTATTTTGTATATAAATTGTTATATTTATATAATTACGACGGTTTTCGTAAATACTACTCGATAATTATTATTTCACTCAATTTTTGTAAGAAATATATTTTTATAATTTTTATGACTTTGATATATTTTATTTTGTTCCGTTAAAATATATTTTTAGCTAACGCTACCCTAAATACTAAAATATGTACACATTACCAACTATACTTACACAACTACACATTTACTACTACACTTATACATTTAATCAAACAAAATACACCAAGTCTTTTTTTTTATGCTTGTCGACCACAAGGATGACTCACACCATATTTGAGTACTAAATATCTCATGTATACAATTATATTTACTTATGTTTAATATATTCTAATACTACACATACTTACTAATATCCTAAGGTGTAAAATAACAAAATACTCTCTCTTTTTCACTCCAAGAACCGGCCATAAGGAAGAAGAAGCAAGAAGTCCAAATTTTTTTCAAGACAAGTTAATTTCACAACTCTAGTATACTCTTAATCAAGGTTTTGAAATAAAAACCTAGAGTAATTAGGATAAACCCTTGTTCTTTAAACCTCATCACTTAACTAGTAAGCATTTCGTGATCATTTTTAATCTTTCATATTCATACTTTGGTCATTTTATAATGCTTGAGAAAAACATGCAAGTTATATGGTTATCTATACCCCTTTATTTGTTTTCAAGTGCTATTAATGAATATATATATCATCATATAATTATCCCTTGAAACATATCATTTTTTATGATGTCTAGGAACCCATGACACCCTAAGAAGGTGTATGGTAGGTTTAAAATAGCTTTGGCGTTGGTTTGAAGTGGTTAGAATAAGTATTACGCAAGAAAAATCCATTTCGACAACAATATATAAGGGTCTGATCATTTTTGTTAATTCTGGAAATTTCGACAGTTTGCAAAATATTTTGGGCTAGATATTCAGAAAATATGCTTTAAAACGAAAACGTGGCCGCTTGAACGGGTTAAAACGGAGTTATAACGAAGAAGTTATGCTATTTTCAAGTTTAACGACGAAAACTATATTTCTGAAAAACTGCATGCTGTCAAGAGTTAATTTAAGGGCAAAACGAGTTTTAAACATTGTGCGAATGAGTCGATTTATCAAAAATATATTAGTATACTTTAACACGAAGCTAAGGACATATAAAACGTAGAAAACGGACTTGTAACGATTAAATTACACGCGTTTAAATAAGGTTGTCGTAACTATTTCATATAAGCATAACTAATATATTTCTAATAGCCAAAAATTACGGTCGCGAATGACCATGTTAAGGGTCATTTTTAACATTGATGGAATACTTTTTATAAAATGATGTCTTCTAGTAAAAGTAAGTTCGCCTACCCTATTTTCCAAAATGTCCAACCGTTTGTCAAACGGAGTTGTAACGAACAAAATACGGTCACTCAAACTTTGCCGAAAGTTACCCTTAAACAATATTTTTGGTACAAGTACCCTACTTTACCTATGTTTTTCTCCATGATCGAGACCTCTATGATAAAAACTTAAAAGCTAAAACTTTGAGATAATGCTACAAGCTTTCCAAAACCGTTGAGTTTGTTTCCTAACACTCGATGTGCACCATTTTACGACTAGCTTCTCGAGGCTATTTAGTCACTTTCATGAAATTGTCAAATGACATTGTTTTACGACGAAAAGCTATAATTTCATAATAAATCACTAAATGACTATCGTAGGATATCATTTCAACATAAATACTTGTAAAGTAATTTATAAATTGTCAAGACGTTATAAGATTATTTTTCGACAATAAACGTTATTTTCAAAAATTCGCAAGTGGTATAGATATCATATGAATTGCATGCATAACATTACATCATGACTTATTATAGATCATATCCTTCATAGTAGGTCGCGGTTAGAGATCTGCGTCTCATTTCAGTGTACTCACTTTTGCCATCGCATCATTTAACCAAGTGAGTAATCACATCCCCTTTTTACTGTTTTTACTATATTTTGGGGCTAAATGCATGAACCATTCTTGAACTAAATTGATTGCTACTCTTATGAAATCGTTTAACTAGAACTTTTGAACTCGAATCAAATCCTTAAACTTAATTACGAACCTATGACTTGTTTGATCTTATTGAACCGTACTTGCTATGACCTTAAAAGTCTCGCCTTATTGGTGGAGCGTACAAAGTCTCCCTTGTTCGGAGCAACCTAAAGCCTCCCCGGTCCGGAGCAGAATGTCTCCCTATGGGAACGGAGCATTTTCAATTTAAATTCTCCCATGTTCGGAGTGTTCTTAATTGTATATAATAGTTGTATGATGTAGTGTTCGTACATTCGCATTGTTAGTCTCCTATTAGTAGGTAGTATGGATAGCGCTATTAGAGGTCGGCCAACCTCTCGTCCACTATGTTACGGGACGCATATTATTTATTCTAGGGGCTTTGCCTGGCATACATTATTATATACGTTGTGCTATATTGTGAACTGTCCTGACAACGTATACTTGACTACTTGACACACTATATTTTGTGCAATGGGTTGTGAACACACAGGTTGCAAGTTTTGTATGGGGGGAACTTGGAACTGAGTGGATTTACAATGCCTTTGCTTTGTGGACTATTCTCGATGACCGAAACCTTTGACTTTCTCTCTTAAACGTTTTCATATTATACGAAACGTGTGTACTCACCAACTATTTTCATAGTTGACCCGTTTCTCTCATGCATTTCAGGTGATCGTTTGTAAGCTTTTCTTCAAGGTCTTTGCATAATGAAGTTTTCACATGTCACTACTAATCATTATGTATTAAATCGAAGTCTTTTGGGATCTAAACTTTGTATTATATTTGCCGATGTCGGCTAAACTGGTATTGTAATGGTGTTTACTTTCTTTTAAATCTTAAACGTTGGTATGTTCTATTATCTTGTGCTTATGTTCCTTTCAGTTACACCTCGCGTTTCCGCCTCCGGTGAGGGTGTGACACATTGATTGTATGGACTATGAATGGAGAACTTTTCCAGTGGCTTGGAAAGGGCAATTTGGTATGGGTGATAAAAAAAATACCCAACAATTATGCTTGAAGCTGTTGCTTCTCAAGATTTATGGATTTGGCATGCATTTTTTGGGATGGCGGGGGCGAATATCGATATTAATGTTTTAGACAACTCTCCGTTATTCGACGACATTCTTTCTTACGATGCCCCAAGAGCCCCTTATATGGTCAATGGAACTAGATATGAACAGGGGTATTACTTGGCTGACGGAATTTACCCATAGTAGGCAACTTTCGTCAAATCCTTCTCGTCAACAACTGACGAAAAACATACTTACTTTAAAAGGAAACAAGAAAGTGCCCGAAAGGATATTGAACGTGCTTTTGGTGTGCTTCAAGGACGTTAGGGTATAATACAACAACCGGCACGTCAAATGGAAATTGTCAAGATACGTAGAATCATGTATTCTTGCATTATTTTGCATAACATGCATTACGTGACTATAATGAAATGTGGGTGGATCCGTCAGCACGTTTGAGGCAACAAAGATGGGTCGAAAGATGTGATACTCACCGTCGTAAGGCAAAAGAAATACGCGACCGAGAAACGCATACCCAACTCCAAATGGACTTATGGAGCATGTTTGGCTGAACAATCTTCAATGACAACAACAACAACAACAAGAGAGCGACAATGATGAATAAGTATTTGCTATGTTTCGTTATTTTTTTTGTTGTGGTAATTTTTTTAGTTATTTTATATTTCGTATTGTAATATGTTTAAGTTAAGGTTATGTTTTTTAATAAATGAAGTGTTTGTTTTAGTTTAGGGGTTGAATTTAAAAATATTTGAGTTAAGGTTTAACCTTGGGAATGTTATGATAAGGGGTGTTTTTTTGGTGAGTTAAAGTGAAATGTTAAAGCTAATGTGGCGCTGACGTAGTGAAGGTTAAAGGTTAACCTGAGGTCACCACACCCTCCGCTCTAAGAACTTCATGTGAGGTTGAGAAATGCCAATTGAAATATTGATGGCAACTTCATTAATTGCTAGTTAGAGAAGAAATGTGACACTTGACCTGTTAACAGGTTCTTAATGGGAGTCTTCAGGATCGAATGATCAAAAACAACATCATGGTACATCATCCACAGGAATCGATAAATATAAGAAATAAAGAAGATGGGTGTTGAACCCTTTTTATAGAACTGATATTAATACAGGAAAAGGTTACCTTTCTGTTACAGAATTTGATCCTATATATACATAATGAAACGTTATGTACATGTCGTTCATATAAAGTAAACATTGTGACCCTAGAATCTAAAACCTAATAACCGTTTATAAAACTAACTGCCTTTGTTTTTCTGTCTAATGGGTTTGTTGTAGGCCCATCACAAAAATCTTGGAGGCTTTTTTACTTTTGGTATCCAATACATTAAGTTGATCCAACAGTTCTTCCCTAATGTCGAGATGCCAAAACCTTCTTCTTCGTGAATCTTCTGTAAATCCTTGATGCTTTCTTCAATCTTTTCTTTTAATCTTGATGTCTTCAATTATTTTGCTGCGTCACTGGATCTTCATGATCTCCGAGGCAGGTCCTTTAGCCTCTTGAAACATGTCCTTCTGATTCGACTTGTGACTTCAAGGCAAGTAAATTTCTTGGCATTCTTCCTACGCCATTTCTGTGCTATTATTGCACTTGAGTACATCTTGATCTCGGTTAAATCCATAACCCTTGTAACAAAACGCAAACTGTGTTTTTATTTCCAAAACGCAATTTATTCTGGTTTTGTTCCTCCATGATTGGCATCCATGGTTGCGTTCCTTTTAAAGAAAAACGCAGCATTGAATCTTGAATGGTGATTGAACATGAATTGGGTGTTGCTTGATCCCTTGAAGCTCTGATACCAATGTTAACAGGTTCTTAATGGGAGTCTTCAGGATTGAATGATCAAAAACAACATCGTGGTACATCATCCACAAGAATCGATAAATATAAGAAACAAAGAAGATGGGTGTTGAACCCTTTTTATAGAACTAATATTAATACAGGAAAGGGTTACCTTTCTGTTACAGAATTTAATCCTATATATACATAATGAAACGTTATGTACATGTCCTTTCATATAAAGTAAACGTTGTGATCCTAGAATCTAAAACCTAATAACCGTTTATAAAACTAACTGCCTTTGTTTTTCTGTTTAATGGGTTTGTTGTAGGCCCGTCACAGAAATCTTGCATGCTTTTTTACTTTTGGCATCCAAGACATTAAGTTGATCCAACATGATCAACAAAAGGCATATAAAATAACCATCTTCAATTGCTTCAAACGATGAAGAGAGACATGATCATCTTGATCTATAAACTTGAAAGTAAGGAATGAAAGTATGTACGTGTTGAACGAGAAACTTATTCATTTGACGTAGCTTTGCTATATTGATTTATTTCCTCCAAAAACTCTTGAATGTCAAATTATTCTCGTAGTCCCTTACATCATCACCTGTATGAATACCCAACGATCTACATATATTTTTGATGTTATCAAATGTCTCCTAAAGACTCGTCATCATTAGGAAAACAAGTTATGCAAGAATATACACAGAATATATAAACATTTGTAAGTAAAAGGGTTATTGATGTGTGCCTAAATCATAACATACATTTGGTATTATCCCAAGTAGATATTGGTGATACTCAGACATTAGGGTCAAATAGTTTAATTTAGAAAGTGATAACACGATTCTAAGGGATGTCCGGTAACCTGTATTGTTATTTGGTTTGCTATTGATTATCTTCACCCTGTTTTGAGCGATTTACCCCCAACACAAATATAATATTGTTTCTGCCACAACTCGTCGAGACGAAAAACACATTGTCAAAAAAGTTATCAATCTCTTGCATAAGCGATAAAAAGAGTAGTTGTTGACCATTTTAAAGAGATGCACCTATTGGTAGAGTTCCATTCAACCAGTGTAAAATGATGACTGGAGTTATCAGTGAAGACTTGATAGCAAATACTCATAAATAATAAATCTCTTCATCAATAGTTTAAAACTTAAGCCAAATAAAAAAAGAAGTTGGTCTGCTATTTAAACACATAATTTCGATGTATACACGTTCTAGTCTTTAGTCTTTACAATATATATTACTGCATGTTATAATACTGCATCATTTATAGATCCAGAAATATTTGTCTTTGTCAGTTTACTTAGCGTAAATGTGCTGAAGACAAGATAATGAGGCCACCACGTTTTGACAAATTTGGAATGAAGAAAGGTGCATGGAACGAAGATGAAGACGACAAGTTACGAGCCGTCATTCAAAAATACGGCCATCCTAATTGGTGTGAAATTCCCAAGTTAGCTGGTATGATCTACCACGAACCTAGCTAGCTAGCTTCTTGAAAAGTTTCAGTTAAGCTTATACATTTGCTTATATATTGTATTTTGATTTTTTGTTTTTTAGGTTTGGCTAGATCCGGGAAAAGTTGTAGGCTAAGATGGATGAATTATTTACGCCCGAATGTAAAACATGGAAATTTTACAAAAGAAGAGCAGGATGTCATTGTTGATTTACATAGCAAGCTTGGCAATAAGTAAGTTAAAATTTATTATTCAAACAACTGTATAGATGTTTTTAGATTCATTGTGACTAACTTAATGGGATTATGTTATATTAACAGATGGTCAATGATGGCCGCACAACTGCCGGGTAGAAGTGACAATGAAATAAAAAACTACTGGCATACACATTTGAAAAATCGGGTAAACATAGAAAGTACTAAAATAAGAAATGACCAAATTGAAAGTGTCGAGCCTAGCAACGCTAATCCTGTAGGATGCTCGATGCAAATATCGAACTCAAAGATGATCCAAGATGAAGTTGGAATTTTATTAGCAGTATTGTCATCTAACTTGCCGCTGTCTTCTTCAACAAGGGAACTTTCTTCGTCAAGTGGCTCCAATAACGTTGTTCCAAGCGATGTTACACCTCCACGGTTTTGCAAACAAGCCGGTAGTTTTTGGACTGAGCCATTTTTACTAGACAACGAGATTCATGCATCATCAAATGAAAAAATCTTTTTACCATTGGGCTCAACAAACAATCTCATCTGCCAGGCTACTTTCC
This sequence comes from Chrysanthemum makinoi, assembly GCA_910596185.1. Classification (NCBI taxonomy): domain Eukaryota; kingdom Viridiplantae; phylum Streptophyta; class Magnoliopsida; order Asterales; family Asteraceae; genus Chrysanthemum; species Chrysanthemum makinoi. The sequence continues at coordinate 194,436,972 of OU343219.1, read as the reverse complement.
AGGATAACATCATAGATGATGTGCTATTTTGGTCAACCATCGGGTCCTATTTTCTAATCTAAAGCTATTTTTCTTTTTTCGTCTCTATTGGGTTGGTGTTCCAAGTAGCTAATTCATTCTTTGTGGGCTCTGCAAATGCATTTGCACAATAAAAGTCGTGACAAATTAAAAAAAGATTTACTACACGCGTACGTACTTGTTAATAGTATAGTAATCTCATGACAATAGTCAGTCCAAGGTTGTCAAGATCGGGATCCTACCCAGGATCGTTTTCGTCTTTGCAAGATCGTGATCGTAAGATCGGATTGGGATCTTAAGATCCTACTCTAATGTTATTTCTTAATAGTTTATGTAATTTTATACAAATCTACAAATTCTAATACATTATAACCACAGAATACTCTGAATGTTTCATATAAATGATGTCCTAAATTATGATTATAAAATGTTTAAAAAGAATAACATGTTGTTTTTTGAATTCTACAAACAAACAACCCATAAATTTGTAGTTTTTTAGTTTGTAATCCGAGAAAAGTAAGATAGGATCGGATTAGATCGTAAGATCGTATGGTCAAAATCGGGATCCTATAAGATCTTAAGCTTAAAAAGATCCTATGTAGGATCCGGATCGTTTTTGCTTTGCAGTATCGTAAAATCGTAAGATCCTAAGATCAGGATCGGGATCCTGACAACTATGAGTCAGTCACTACAAGAAGTCAAATGTAATGATATTCAAGTATATTACTCTCTCTCTCATGTTCAAAAAAAAAGTATATTACTCTCTCTCTCTCTTATGTTAAATGTACAGTTTGAATTTTTTATGTTTTTTTTTAACTTTAATCATAAATATTTTTTTTTTGTTATATAATATTTGATGCAAAATATACGAATAGATTGAGTTTTAAATGTATTTTTCACTACGTATTATTTTTATCTAATACTATATAACACAAACAAAAATATTTAAAGTCAAATTTGTAAAAGAAATATTTGAAAAGTCAAACATGTACATTTAATATGGGACGGAGAGAGTATAATATTAATAGTTGCTAGACGAGGACAAGAACAACGCCATTGTGACGAGCGTTAAGAAAGCTAGGTGCATGTACTCGTCAATAACATTTATTGGTGTGCTAATTCAGTGTCGTCTCAGCACCTCACCAAAAACACACTAATAACTATATACGCTCCCCAACAAAACAATCAATAATCCTCAACAAAACAACCAATAACACTTATTGGTGCATATACTAACTCTATCTCACACACACACACACACACACACACACACACACACACACACACGCGCGCGCGCACGCACGCACACACACACACACAGAGAGAGAGAGAGACAACACTCGTTGGTGGGGGAATTTGAAGGACGAGCACGCGTTTGACCGCTGCAGAACGACAGCCAACGGTGGCACCATCGGTCTTGAGAGGATAGATGGTGTCCATTTAGCATGTTGCACCGTGCTCTCTAATGGTACATAGTAAAGGGTCAATCAAATGTCTATATCAGTATTACAAAGTGTTAAACGATGTAACTTTTTATGTTTCCTTGAAAAAAAAAGAACCTTCTAACTGTTTTTTTTATTCAAACGTTTCCTATTTATTTCTTCTACTTAAAGGAAAATGCAGAAGAACACTTTTTCTAAGTAGACCTGATGTTTCTAGTATTCTATCTCTTACCTTTAAGATACAAAAGTTTTAGATACATTGTGACTTAATGGGCTTTAATTGATTGTTTAACTTGTGGTTATTGCAAGTTTTGCTCATTATTTTTGTATAATATGTTGTTATTTTAATTAAATTAATCGCATATGTTAATACTGCACTTTACTAACATAATAATATGTGACAAATGAGATATTTTGTCATTATTATATATACTATTTATCGTACATAAGTTTTGCACAACAAGCGCACAACAAGCAAAACATTAGAGCATTAAATGCAAACTTTGCCAACTTGGCAAAAACAGCCCCTGAGGTTCAAGTGTCGCTACAAAGTAAGTCCAAACATTAAATGCAAAGTTTCACAACTTGGCAAAAACTTGATCCTTGAGGTTTAAGTGTCGTTGCAAAGTAAGTCTTGTACCATTAATTGCTATCTATAGCAACTTGGCAAAATTAGTCCCTAAGGTATAAGTGTCGTTACAAAGTAAGTCCTTTGAAGCCAATCCCGCTGCATCGCGCGGGTTTTCACACTCGTTTTTACCTATTATTTGATTAAATTAGTAAATTTAGCAAACGCTAAAAAAGGACATATCAGCTTATTCTTAATCAAAATCAAATCTAAATACTCTATTTAGAACCATTGATTTTCAGTTTGCATATTGTCACGAACCAAATTAGGAAGGGTCAAGTTTTGCTTAGAAGTGTGCTTAATATATGGGTTCCTGGTTTATCATGTTGGTTTTGATGGAGTACCACAATGGTAAGGTGTAGTACATGCCACGAGTAGAGTACTCGACATGACACCACATTGGTAAGGAACTTGGGCCACTCCCCTGATAAGTCCAAGGCCAGATGAAACTAGTGAACCTCTATTATACGAGGGACGGATGACTTGTCTTTATTGGGTTAAGGATGCAAGCGGGGTCGAAGGAATGAATCCTTGACAAGTGGTATCAGAGCAAGTCAGACTAAGGTGAACCGAAGCAGTTTCATGTCTCTCTTCAAAAGTTCTTAAAAGTGTTGGCTACGCAATGGTAGCGGGAGAAGTCTCCTAGGGTGTTGTGGAGGATAACATAATGTCGTGTTGAGTACACAATGTCGCATTCGATTGAAGCCAGAGAGAGTAATGGTTTAATTCAAATTGGATGACAGTCGCAGCACACTGGATCTCAAGTGGTCAAAAAGGGTAATGGACTAATCTTAAATGGAAGGTAGTCGTTGCACGTTCGGACCCAAAGTGTCAAAAATCGAACCCTTTAAAGCCCGAAGCCAGAGTAAAGCCAAATCATTTTAGGGAGGTTGTTTGTTGAGGTGAATGACCATACGCGAGGTCGTGCATTAATTAATGGTGGGAGAATGTCACGAGCCAAATTCTAAAGGATCCGGTTCTGCTTGGATGTGTGTTCAATGCGTTCTTGGTTTATCGTGTTTGTACTTTCGGAGTACCCTAACGGTAAAGGTGTAGTACATGTCACAATTAGAGGACTCGACATGACACTACACTGGTAAGGAGTTGGAGCTGCTCTCTTGATGAGTCCAAGGCAGGACAAAACAAGTGAACCTCTATTATATGCGGGACGGAAGATTGATTCTAATCAGGTTTAGGACACCACTTATGATCGAAAGAATGACACCGTGACAATGTAAACACTTGATTTCAAGCCTAAAAAACAACAATCCTAAACACTCTTTTATTATCGAAAAATATGGGTTCATACTAAAGGTACAATATAATGTTTTACTCGTAACCGTATTAAGAAAACGGAAAAGTGAATATGTGGCTATCATATACCTAAGCCTAGGTATAGACCTATCTTAAAATTATGTTTTGTTGGTTCAAATGTATCAAAACAACATCATATTGATCATATGATGATGAAATGATCGAGTTTATATGTCTTTTATTTAATGAATAAAACCCATTGTTTTAGCTATGGAGTATGCAGTTTGTCAATAATCTTTCACTTAATGTTCATTATCATCTATATTTGATCTTTAATACAATCTAACAAAACAATAATTAAGGTAATTAATAAGAATGAAAAATAACAAAAAGAAAGATATATAACATTTTTATAACTTTGTTATAACAAAAATACATCCTTTAGAAATGATTCTATACTTAAGCTTAGATATGTCACAACCACATATTACCTATCCGCACAATCAAACTATCTAATAATGAGTCATTTTTTTTTTTGTAATTTATTACTTTTTTTTCAAGTAATAATATTTGCTAGTAATTTTCGTTTTGGTAACACTATGATCTACCAGTAATAACCACATAGACATTACTCACATTTTTATATGTCCCATGTAAAACACATAGAATTTACCTTTTTAGTATTGATAATATACTGAGTAACATTGATCCTGGTAAATCACATGCACCCTGCCTTCTAAGACTCTATCAGAGTGCACTACTACAAAAAGGCCTTCTGAGACCTCTTGTACACGTAAACAAGACCGGTTTTTGATATGGTCTCTATGAGGGGGGGTCTCCATGTGAAAATCAAATGAGACCGGTTTTGAAACCGGTCTCCATTTAGCTTTCAAGACCGGTTTTCTTCACAAAAGTAGGCTTATTAAAACTATTAGAGACCGGTTGCAATGTAGAAACCGGTCTATATATTTATTTTTTTTAATTAAAAAAAGAGGCCGTTTGGGATTACTTATTAAAAGTCTCAATAAGCAATCCCAAATGACCCATATATGTGTGTTCAATAAGCATTGCTAAACAGCCACTATGAATCATGCACTTTTAGTAATATTGAGTTCCAACCAACCAAAAAAATCATTAATAAGTATACAAGTCAATTTTGTCACCTCTAAATGAAATGTATTGTATCAATGTGTAAGTGTTTAGCTAAACAACTAAACAAGTTATAGCTAAAAATCTACGGAAAGTTGTAAACAATCATTTAAGCACTTGTAGCCATTGATACAAATCAACAATATCCTCAATCTGCAAAAATCAAGCAAGAATTTAACAGCTAGATTAAGTATAACTTAGTGAATAGATATATCCACCAAAATTACCATTTAAATAGAATTGAGTGACTTATAACGTGAAGATAAACAAACAATAAAACGAATAAGAAACATGGTGTATAAAGATCTACCCCAAGAATCCTCTCAATTGGTAATCTTTATCGACTGACTCCAAAAGAAAAATGCATGTTACTACAGAAACTTTATCAATCAGTTCCATGACCAAACAAGTTCCAAGCATGTATCTAATTAGCATCTAAAACATTCATGGCTATTATTAACATCTAGAGACATGTTAGCGACAAAAATATTGAGTACATTTTATATACCATAACCATAAACAAATACTTCATTTTGAGATTAATAAAACCTCAAAGAAGCGTAATTAGACTACCTCAAGAGCTTTTCATCTTATAAGCATCACTACTAAGCTACTTCTTAATTCGGTAATGGCAGTCTTATATTCTTCATAGCTAATTATATGATTGCGATACTCTTTATCTCACTTTCACAAAATTAATTTCTATGCGAACATCCTTGAAACAATGATTACCACATAAGAAATGACCGGTGCCTCTTTTCAAGCACTTATATACCCAAATCACATATGGATAGTTGTACTTCAATGAACACGCACATCACAAAATTTAACTTTTCTGCCTATGTATTAGCTTGCTATTAGAGTTTGTATGAAATACAATAAATGAAAACTAATGTTAAGAACTATTGTGCTCTGAATTCTTCAACATCAATAGAACACCATGTATTTTCAAAGCCTTGTCACATGATCAATTACATTTAAAAATTAAAACCTTGGCTTATAAATGCATCTGACATAACCAGTTTGAAAGACTTACACATGGAAACAATTACATCTACTTTTCTTCTTTTATGATAAATTCAATTTGTTTTACTAATCGATTAAAATTACCTTCATTTTGTTAACAAAGTTTGCATTAATTCTTCATCCAACCTTGAGTCAAATAACCCTACATTAATAGACAAAGAGATATAAAATTAAAAAAAATAAGTAAAATTGATTATAAATTGGAAAATAATACATATAAAAGTACTTGGTGTTTGAGAAGAAGGGTAAGTTGATGTTTGTGTTCTCCAAGAAGAAGACAAGACGAGATGGTGAGGTGGAATGGCCAAAGCTGTTGAGATGAGGGTTAGCGTTAAATGGTAGATGAGAGTTACGGTTAGATTTGGTGGTTTGATGATGGCGATTGTGGTGGAGGGGGTTTGGTGGCTGGAGCAATATGGAGAAGGTTTAGGACTTATTAGGGTTTGGTTGTGTTAAGAGGGAATGAAAATTTGAGATGGAAATTCAAGTTTTCAAGTCCCGCCATACATAATTGATAGACCGGTGTTAGATTAGAAAAGGATCTTTGTTGGTTAAGCAAACAGAGACGTGTTTTTAAGTTAGGAACGGGTCTTGACAGTTCTTTTTACAGACCGGTCTATACCATATAATCCGGTCTTGATATATTTTACCAATAGAGACAGGTTTAGAATATGTGAGCTGATATTCTCACGGCATCATTTTATAAATCCAAGGCAATTGAATGTTACTTTACGATTATACCCTTACAATTTATTAACCTATTTTTCACACTTATTAACCATTTACACCCTCTATTTACACCCATGGTCCTCCAACTCCAATATATTTTATAAACGCATGACATAATATGTATTCATTTTCCACTGAGATGAACATAACTATATTATGTTTGCTTTGTCAAAAAGAATATTATTCTGGAAAACAACTTCCTCATGTTCTAAATATTATCATCAAATTACTATTTACTATGTAATATGTAACTATACACAAATAGTTAAACCAACAAACATGCAATGAAAATAGCTTGCACACAGCTACTATGAAATACATACTTCAACCATCCATGCATGCACCAAGTCATCCACAAAAATATCTATGCATCATGTGTCTGTATACAAATCAAATAAGAAAGTAATTAAAGAATCAAACTCAATAAAATGCAATAGTTTTATGTTTGGAACTGTAGGTAAAATAACAAAGCAAAGTCAGATACTAAAATATAAACCAATGCTTTTAAACAGAATACAAATCCAAGAAAAAGATCCGAAAAACAAACTTATGAAAAATCCCATTAAAAATCTGGAAACACGATCAAATCAATTAAGTTGTTGTCATGATGCCCACGAGTCGAACTTGAAGGAGTATCTGTTTTTGACGATTCCACATACTCGAATCTTGAAGGATCTCTTGTTGTAGAAGTTATTGCTCTCTCTTTTTTGGATTTTGGAGGTCTTCCCTTTGGTTTTCGAGTAACTGGCTCAAAGAATATACCATTTTGGTTGACAAGCTTCGTAATCATTGAAGTAGCAAACTCTTTCTTACTTAATGGCCACTCTTGATACTTCAAGCACAACTCATTAAGCAACTTACTAAATTTGTTAGCATCATCATTGGGCAAATCATTTTCTGGATTCAAAGACAAGGCACCAATCCTCCACTGTGGATGAACAAGATCCAAAGAAAGTGTAATGCGTTCGAGACTTTTATCTTGTGAGCACATGGGAGGCCCATAGTTCCCGTAAAATGACCAGTACACGAACTCATTTTACCTAAAATTAAATAGTTAATAATGTGCAAATATATGTAAAATTGCATAACAGTGCCAAGGTATAGTTTTTACCATCTTTCACTTTTTCATATTGTTTATGTATCTCTTTCAACGCGTGTGTTTTACTGTTTGTACATCTTCAGGTGGTAATCGACAAGACGATGGATGTCCAGCCATATCCGTAGCTGGCTCGTGGTTATGTGTCAAGTTGTTCGGACTTAATACCCATAAACCATCACTTCCCTTTTTACCCGCAATTTGGAAGGGACAGTTGGTCAAGCGAGATCCAGTGCTCTTTTTTCGCTTTTTTTCTGTACACCTTTTCCGTTTCTTTTCTAGTTTTTCTTTATAAACACCACTTAAGGCACATTGCAAAGTTACATACTTGTCTTTCCGTGAATCGCGAATAGATATCCCATAACCTTTAGCATAATAGAATGCTCGTACATTCTTTAATAAATTATCATATGAATCAAATTTTGACCTAGCAAGATAAAGTTCTTCATTTTGATTCATCGTACTTGAACCGATTAAGCTCATCTGTAGAATGAAAACAAAAACATCGCGATGACAATGACAATGACCCACATGTACTTATAAAATCCTTCACAATTAAGTAACATACAAAACAATAGTAATATACAATAACTGATATGTGGAGTTAAAATCCACAAATTATATAAAGTTCACCATCTAACCTAATATATTCATGCAAATGATCACTTACTTTATAAATTTCTTTAAAGTCAATTCATTTTTTGCAATTATGAATGGTGTCAGGTGGGTTTGTTAATATTATGAAACACAACAATTTAATTGTAAAAAAGGTTACCTGTGATCATAAAATAAGCGACAAAAGTCGTATAAGATTTGCGTTGAAGAAAATGGTGGGTAGTGAATTAACTATGTAGACGGCTGAAACATGAATACTAGGGTAAACTAATAGAAAAGAGGTTAATAAATTGTAAGGGTATATTTGTAAACTCACACTCAATTGCCTTGATTCTATTTTTTTGGGTGGATGAGTTAGTCAAGACCTGGTCTTTTGTAAAAGGGTCTCCATGTGGTGGTCTCTATTCCTATTAATGTAGTAGTGGTGATATATTGTTGTATGATACTCCCTCCGTTTTATAATTATAGTTTAATTTGATTTTTAAAATTTTCTGTTTTTAACTTTGACTTTAAATAATTTTATTTGTGTTATATATTACTTGATGTAAAACATATGAATGAATTGAATTTTAAATTTTTTTTCATTAGTATAATTTTCATCAAGTATTATATTACACAAATAAAAATATTTAAGATAAAAGTTGTAAAATAAAATTTTCAAAAGTTAACAATTGAAAATAATTATGAGACGGATGTAGTATTCGAATAACTAAACCCAACACAAATGAAATCTTCATACATGCGTTAAAAGTGTACTAGTACGCGAACTAATATCAAGGATTCGCGGTCAAAGTGGAATGAGTACATTTTTTTTGAACTAGAATGAGTACATTACCCTTTTCTAACATTTTATTCCTATTATACGTCATATTATCTTCCTCTTATTCTTTTACGCTCCGCTCAAAACCCGGCCTCTAATACAATATTCTCTCCTGTTCATTCAAATTTCTTGCTTTAAGTTGTTGAAATACCTCACAAATATGCACACACGATACACGCAAGGGGCTAGCATAAAGGATTTGCGAGCTGAGTAAAAAATGTGTGACGGACAACTTGAACTTCCTGCGGCCCCTTTCAGTAGGTCTCTACTCCTGTTCAATCACATGTCAAAAATAAATAGTCGTTGAGTTTCTTTGAAGGGTTGAGGTAGTATCCAACTGTCGGGGTAGAAAAGGACTTCCATGAATCTAGCTAGTGTAAAAAAGATGACTGGACTTATCAATGAAGACTTGATAACACCACGACTTTGAAATAAACAATAAAAATATGTTTAACCGTACATATAAAGAGAATATCAACGTTCTCTTCCACATAGTCCAAACAAGACCTTTTAATATATTGTTTCCAGCCAAAAAGTATAGTAAAAAAATATAAAACAGTTCCTTATGGTCTTACAAAATCCATATATAGTTTCGATGTAAACACGTTTTGGTCACATATATACTTTACTAGCAGTCAAATCTAGAAAATAAGTCTTCATTAGTTAACACTTAGCATAAGAAGATGGTTAGGGCGCCACGTCTTGACAAATTTGGAATGAAGAAAGGTGCATGGAGTGAAGATGAAGATGATAAGTTACGAGGCTTTATCGAGCGATATGGCCACCCAAACTGGTGTGAGATTCCCAATCTCGCTGGTATGATCTACTTCCTAATTATTAGAAAGATCCAATTAACTTACATATTTGCTTATATATTGTTTTTTGGTTAGTTTAGGTTTGTCCAGATCTGGAAAAAGCTGTAGGCTACGATGGATGAATTATCTACGCCCGAATGTAAAGCATGGAAATTTTACAAAAGAAGAACAAGATATCATTGTTGATATACATCGCAAGCTTGGCAACAAGTAAGTATAAACTACTTTGAGCAGTGTATATAGATGCATGTTTAGAGATTCACGTTGACTAAATGGGATTATGTTATGTCAACAGATGGTCAATGATATCTGCACAATTGCCGGGAAGAAGTGACAATGAAATAAAAAACTATTGGCACACACATTTGAAAAATCGGGTTAATAGAGAAAGTACTATAATGAGAAATGAACATACTGAAATTCTCGAACCAAGCCAGGCTTGTGTAGAAGAATGTTCGATAAAAATGTCGAACATAAAGACTACCCAAGACGAGGTTATGATTTTATTGGCAGTACTATCATCTCAATCACCATCATCTTTTTCAACAAGTGAAATGTCATCCTGCTCACTCAGTGTCTCAGATTATGCTGTCTCAAGTGATGTTACACCCATGTTCTCCAATATAGCCGCAAGTTGTTGGACTGAGCCATTATTGTTAGACGACGAGATTATTCTATCATCAAGTGAAAAAATCTTTTCACCATTAGGCTCAACCAACAATCTCATCTGTGAGGCTTCTTTCCAGGATATGATCATGGAAGATGTGCCTTTATGGTCAACCGTCAATTCTGATAGTTTAATCTAAAGTTAATTCATATTCTTTAGGCTCAATAAGCACTTGTCACAAAAGTTGTAACAAATTTGATACTATTACACCCAATGGTGCTTATCAGTAGTGGTATATTAATTGGGAATGTCTAACCAATGCCCTAAGGGCATTGGTTAAAATTTGTCTCTTGTTGGTTTTAGTTACACAAATGGTTCTTATAGTTGACACATAATTACATATTTAGATGGGGGACCCACATAAATAGTTATTTTAAACCACAAAAGGACAAATCTTAACTAATGCCCTAACGGCATTGGTTAGACATTCCCATATTAATTTATCAATAGTATATTATATTGACAATAGTCGCAACAAGGAGTCAAGACCAGATCACACTACGCTAACACATATCAATAGTATATTATATTAACAGTCACAACATGAAGTGACGAACAATGTTTTTAAGTGACACGGTCTAGCCACACACTTTAAAGAGCCACAAGAACAATATTACAAAGTATTGGCCGTAATGGTATGAGTATTCTTTAATCTTTTTGGCGAAAGAATAAAATATATAAAAAATTGAAAATGACTTTTAACATAGTTGAAGATCAGTTACAACACCATTTGTGAGATCATATGACAAGAAGCTAGAACCAATTGAGAAAAAATATAACACATAATCTGTAAACTAAATACCTATCTTCTTTTTTTTTGGGTAAAGAGGAGTAATCCTGCACCCTGGTAAATATATTAACCAAATAAACGTTTAAGTACAAAGGATATGAGTGAAATCCCATATCTCAGCCTGTTACATAGGCATAAAGCTTACATAACAAGATACTTCCACTTCTCTAAACAAGAAAACAAACCACTACTCAAATGATAATATATGACACAACAAAATAAAATTACTTCCTAGGCCCTTGAAAGTTTGTGCCATACATGGCATTAAAAGAATCCAAATTCCGGGAAGATCACGGACTTGTTTAGCATAGTCATCGAAGTCATAGTCATCATACTCATCTTCAAACTCTTGGCCACCACCAAAAATATTAGCAGACTCACCAAATGGGTTAGCAACAATCTCATCTTCGAATCGACACCTCAATCTCTCCCACTTTAGAAAAAGGGTTAACTCTCTTAGTAGAAGAGGTAGACGGAATAGGTTGACCATCATCATCCACAAGAGTAGCTTTCCCATCAATAATTAGCCTTTCAAGCTTACCAATTTTCTCAGCGATGGGAGTAGAACCAACATCCATTGTTCCCATTGAATCACTCACAAGCTTGGCGGCAGAATAAGTCCACCCGGAGGCTTAGGCGCCACCAACAATACGAGTCCATCCCTCGAGATCCATCAATACCTGCTTCCTTAGTAGTACAAGAAGACTTCCCAGTCTTGGCCTTGTTAGTAGAAGAATCAGCCAGCGATGCTTGGGATGCCCAAATCATCATCCACCTCGAGTCCCAAAAGAGTTAGGACGTAGTAATCGGTGTATCATTAGCATTACCACTAGCAATTGCCGGTGTTTTCGTCTTTGCGACATATACACCGCTTCCTAGGTACAAATCTAGGACCCTTACCCATATTAATACCACCAGTCATCTTCGTACCTTTAGGTTTGGCTTTCCGATTCTGCACCTCCTTAAAACCATCATCGGTTTAGCCCACATTTGAGTGGGAGGAATATCATTATGCTCCTTAATACTCTTGGGACAACAAGCAGTATCATGCCCAAACACTTTACATTCCACCACAGGTGTAGGCTTCCATTCATATTCCACCTTTATAGTTGCCGTAGTAAAACCACTATCATCCTTATTAGGGATCGCCATAGTCACCACATGTTTAAGCTCAAATTGGATGATAATTCCACAAGAAAACGCGTGCAAAACTAATGCGACCCCCGGAATCAACACACATGGAGCTAGTAAAAGCATCTAACATAATCGGCTTACCCACCTGAGTAGCAATTAAGCTCAACCCATCTTCCAAGTATGCAAGTAATGGCACATTATGCAATTTAATCCAAACGGGAACTCTAGTTACCTCACTTTTAGACAATAGCACATCAGGAGTCCATTTAGTGAGAATGAGAGGAGAATTGCGAATAATCCATGGGCCTCGTTGAAGAACACTCTCAACACCCTCTTTAGAATCGAATTTGAAGAGGAAAACACCATCATCATTCTTCATTAGTTTCTTAAAACCAAACTTACCCCACGTATTGGTGGCGTAGTTCAACCAAATGAAAACCAACATTCTTGCCAACAAAGAAGCCAACAAGTGTATTTTAAGTAGCGGTTGAATACACCCTCCATAGCAGCCTTTGAAAGCACCGTATCATGATTATCAATTCGCGTCTCATTCACCAAGGCACGAAAATTCACTTTCCTAGAGGCACGTTCCGGATTTAATACATTAGCAAATGACCTCACTTCGTTAGTTACAACATTAGGTCCTGAAGTAGAAGCATTCACCATGTTAGGACCAGAAGTCAACACATCACAGATAAAGCGAAGAAACTTTAGTGCTCGAATCGAAACCACCCACGGGCGTAGTCCTATAACTTGTATTTTCCAGATTAGTATTACCCCAAATAGAATCCGAATGAACATCATGCGTGCTAGGGTTAAGACCAACCGTAGCAACTTTACGCAACTCGGGATCAGCGAGTCACCCTCTATACCACGTTCACCTTGGAGACGTTGTAACCTAGTTTCCAACTCCTGAATTTCAACCCTATGATACGGGTTCGTGTCCGAGTTAACACCAACTTGATGCGCCAAGTTGGTGGGTATAGAAGCCTTCACCGAAGAACCAACTTTATCAAGAAACCCCTTATCCATCTCTCTACACCCCACAAACAATTCCAACAAAATCAATAACCACAGCAGACTCTTGAATAAACAATCGACGTATGCCAATCAAACCCTAACTAAAAGTTAGGGTTTAAACACCCACGAACAATAACTAACCTCCTATGATTAACAAATAAAAGCCGCAGCTCAAATCAGGTTATGAACAAAACGATTAAACAAAACCCTAAAACAATATTGAATCGCCAAAGACAGACCCAAACAAAAGGAAACGCTGCTCCAAACCAATCACGAATCAAATAACAAAGATGTTAGTTAATAACGAAATCAGTTAGAAGCAAAGAATCCCACGCTAGGTTCGATTTGGAAAAAAAACGATTAGGGTTGTTAGGGTTGAGTAAATCGCCAGAGAGAAATCGACTAGGGGTTTCTATATATTTTGGGCTATGGGCCCACTTAACTAAATACCTAAATACCTATCCTTTGAACACAAACTTAAATGTCAACAACAACTACTAAGAGACCACGGTATGGTAACGCTCAAACGAAGGTTAACGGTTAACATTCGGGCGTTATAGCCTGTTACCCACACCGTAGTCCACATTAACGTGGCGTTAAATGTTGCTCGTTAACCAAATAACGTGCGTTAAAGGCATGTTTAAAAAATAAATAAATAAAATAAAATAAATCACTTTCCCCCCAAACGGCTACTAGCCGTTGGGGTTTAAAAAAAATTTCATTTTACATCGGGGTTTCAAACGGCTATTTTAAAAAATTAATTAATTAATTAAAAACATTTTTTTGCCACTACAAATACCCAACTAAAACATCATTTTTTTCACACTTCCATAATTCAAATTCAAGTTTATATACTTCATCTCACACTTCCATAATTCAAATTCAAGTTCATTCACAATGGATCCGAATCAAATTGATGAATTACCTCAACAATGGTCACCGTTGATGACGCAACCGACAATTTATGGCGGACGAAGTATCAGCAGTTGGAACAAGAAGCATCTCAACCTCGTAACTTCGTACCCATATATATCGTGGTATGCGTGAGATTGCGAGAACGTCTGGCGTAGCGACTTTTCATTGAAGGTTGTAAGTATTGAACCGAATTTTAGTAGAAGATTTCGTATGTGCGAAACTGTTTCGCAAATATTGAAGGTATTGAATCTTATACTTCGAAAATATTCCGGATCATTTTAATTTCCTTAGGCAATCACCCGATTGTACGGGTCGAATGAGTTCAAGTGTTCTTATGAAGTGTACGTCTGCCATACGCCAATTGGCGTACGATACCTCACCCGATTCATTTGATGAATACTTGCAAATGGGTGAGCATACATCGCGTGATTGTCTTGATAGTTTTAACAAATGCATTATTGATTTGTTTATGCCGGAGTATTTAAGAAAACCAACATGAGCCGACATTCAAAATATTTATCAACGACATGAAGAGTGTCATGGTTTTCCGGGAATGCTTGGTAGCATTGATTGTATGCACTGTGAATGGAGAACTTTTCCGGAGGCTTGGCAAGGGCAAAAATTATGCTTGAAGCTGTTGCTTCTCAAGATTTATGGATTTGGCATGCATTTTTTGGGATGGCGGGGGCGAATATCGATATTAATGTTTTAGACAACTCTCTGTTATTCGACGACATTCTTTCTTACGATGCCCCAAGAGCCCCTTATATGGTCAATGGAACTAGGTATGAACAGGGGTATTACTTGGCTGACGGATATTGAACGAAAGGATATTGAACGTGCTTTTGGTGTGCTTCAAGGACGTTAAGGTATAATACAACAACCGGCACGTCAAATAGAAATTGTCAATACAACAAATATGGGTCGAAAGATGTGATACTCACCGTCGTAAGGCAAAAGAAATACGCGACCGAGAAACGCATACCCAACTCCAAATGGACTTATGGAGCATGTTTGGCTGAACAATCTTCAATGACAACAACAACAACAACAAGAGAGCGACGATGATGAATAAGTATTTGCTATGTTTCGTTATTTTTTTTTTGTTGTAATTTTTTTTAGTTATTTTATATTTTATATTTCGTATTGTAATATGTTTAAGTTAAGGTTATATTTTTTAATAAATGAAGTGTTTGTTTTAGTTTAGGGGTTGAATTTAAAAATATTTGAGTTAAGGTTTAACCTTGAGAATGTTATGATAAGGGGTGTTTTTTTTGGTGAGTTAAAGCGAAATGTTAAAGCTAATGTGGCGCTGACGTGGTGAAGGTTAGAGGTTAACCTGAGGTCACCACACCCTCCGCTCTAAGAACTTCATGTGAGGTTGAGAAATGCCAATTGAAATATTGATGGCAACTTCATTAATTGCTAGTTAGAGAAGAAATGTGACACTTGACTGCTAACATTATGGGTTCTTAATGGGAGTCTTCAGGATCGAATGATCAAAAACAACATCATGGTACATCATCCACAAGAATCGATAAATATAAGAAATAAAGAAGATGGGTGTTGAACCCTTTTTATAGAAGCCCGATATTAATACAGGGAAAAGGTTACCTTTACATTACAGAATTTGATCCTATATATACATAATGAAACGTTATGTACATGTCGTTCATATAAAGTAAACATTGTGACCCTAGAATCTAGAACCTAATAACCGTTTATAAAACTAACTGCCTTTGTTTTTCTGTCTAATGGGTTTGTTGTAGGCCCATCACGAAATCTTGCGAGGCTTTTACTTTTGGTATCCAATACATTAAGTTGATCCAACAGTTCTTCCCTAATGTCGAGATGCCAAAATCTTCTTCTTCATTGAATCTTACGTAAATCCTTGATGCTTTCTTCAATCTTTTCTTTTAATCTTGATGTCTTCAATTATTTTCTTTGCGTCAGGATCTTCATGATCTCCGGCGGGTCCTTTAGCCTCTTGAAACATGTCGCCGATTGACTTGTGACTTCAAGGCAAGTAAATTTCTTGGCATTCTTCCTACACCATTTCTGTGCTATAATTGCACTTGAGTACATCTTGATCTCGGTTAAATCCATAACCCTTGTAACAAAACGCAAACTGTGTTTTTATTTCCAAAACGCAATTTATTCTGGTTTTGTTCCTCCATGATTGGCATCCATGGTTGCGTTCCTTTTAAAGAAAAACGCATCATCGAATCTTGAATGGTGATTGAACATGAATTGGGTGTTGCTTGATCCCTTGAAGCTCTGATACCAATGTTAACAGGTTCTTAATGGGAGTCTTCACGATTGAATGATCAAAAACAACATCATGGTACATCATCCACAAGAATCGATAAATATAAGAAACAAAGAAGATGGGTGTTGAACCCTTTTTATAGAACTGATATTAATACAGGAAAAGGTTACCTTTCTATTACATAATTTAATCCTATATATACATAATGAAACGTTATGTACATGTCCTTTCATATAAAGTAAACGTTGTGATCCTAGAATCTAAAACCTAATAACCGTTTATAAAACTAACTGCCTTTGTTTTTCTGTTTAATGGGTTTGTTGTAGGCCCGTCACAGAAATCTTGCATGCTTTTTTACTTTTGGCATCCAAGACATTAAGTTGATCCAACATGATCAACAAAAGGCATATAAAATAACCATCTTCAATTGCTTCAAACGATGAAGAGAGACATGATCATCTTGATCTATAAACTTGAAAGTAAGGAATGAAAGTATGTACATGTTGAACGAGAAACTTATTCATTTGACGTAGCTTTGCTGTATTGATTTATTTCCTCCAAAAACTTATTCATTTGACATGATCATCTTGATCATCACCTGTATGAATACCCAACGATCTACATATATTTTTGATGTTATCAAATGTCTCCTAAGGACTCGTCATCATTAATGAAATAAACCCTACTTACAATTTTGACATACGTTCACCATCATCTTCTAAGGAATCATCATCAGACAAACCATCCTAACCGTATCTTTGTTTAAAGGTACTGATTTAAGGTTTAATTAGTTCATATATTATGAAAAGTTAGTATAACAAAAATTCAGAAAGTCCAAATTCATTTGTACCTTCTTTATGGTCTATGGTATTTACCACAGAGACACTTACTTTTTTTTAATGTGCGAGTAACACTCATAGGCACATAACAACCTTTTAGTATTGATTATTTACTTTCGTTTTTGGGTGAAGATTATATACTTTTGTTATTACCTCGATCTATAGTAAAACATTAGAACCCATGGACACACTGTCTTGCGACAATCTGTCATATAGATATTGTGTTGTGTGGCACATGCACATATTTCTCTACTGGCCAAAGAAAGAATCTTCTTTTAAAAATGTTCATATTAAGTGGCTGTGAACCATTTCCGTAGTTAACCTACTTCTCCATAAAGTTTAAATCGACGAGAAACCCTTAACTCGTGCACGATTTTGGGTGCCGACTGACATTTCCCAAAAGACATAGCCTCAGACAATGAACATATTTCAGCATAACCATATTTGTCATCACATTTCAGCCGGAAGTTGGGATTGAACCAAAGAACTATTTCTTCAAAAACTCTCCTTAACCGGCCAGCTAAACATCCGCAGTGAGTGAGTAATACTATTAGAACAAAACTCCAACAGTACCCACTAATTATGTGTAATTTGTGTACCCACTAATACTACACGTAATTAATATTGCATCAAAATATCAACTCCGATCCAGCATAAAATATATGGTCCATTGCCATTAACCTAGACTAAATAATAACCCAATAACGTAATAAATAAGTAGGTGTTTACCATTTACGGATGCTTAGCTTGTTGCTACTATGCTATATTACCATGTCAACTTTCGTTAATCAACAAATTGCTCTCAAATTGTTGCTATATATTATGCTATATTACCAACTAAAGTTCAATTAATTGGTGGCTATAATAACAAGAATGCAATATTTATAAGGTTTTATTTTCAGTTTTACTAAATGTTTATAAGGTTTTATTTTTAGTTTTACCAACTAAATTAAAGTTCAATTTACCGCGTCTTTAACCTTTTAACAAAAAAAAGCCGATTAAAAAATCTCAACATCTATAAAGATATAATATTTATAAGGTTTTATTTTCAGTTTTACTAAATGTTTTTATACGTTTTTTCATACATTTTAAGAATTGTTATTATTTAAGATGAATTATCACATGTTACAAACTTTTTCAAATTTACATTTTAATTATTTTATTTTGTATGTGTATGAAAGTTACACAAAACACTAACCACTATAACATAACTATAACGATGTGATGCTAAATTTCGTTGTTGTGCACTACTCGCCCAGTATAAATTTATTTACTTACATATAGCAATATTGTTTCTCAATGTTGTATATTTCTAGATAATTCTAAAGGCAATCTTTAATACAAAACAACGTAAACAGATTGTATAATTAAGTTTATTAACTAATGAAGCAAGATACGCACAAGTAGGGGTGTTATCGGGTCGGGTTAACGGGGTTGTCGGGTTTATCGGGTCGGGTTGAGTCGGGTTTTGAGTTTTAAAAAAGTGACCCGCAACCCGACCCGATAAGAAATCGGGTTATCGGGTTCGGGTGTTTATCGGGTCGGGTTAAGTCGGGTCGGGTGATTCGGGTTGTCGGGTTATAAGATCAATTCAACTCTACACAAATAAACCAATAGACAGACAACTTATATAGTTTTTGAACCAAATATCATAGTATATTTGGAACAGCTTATATAGTTTTGTCATATGCAAATGAAAAGCTAAGCTATCTACTGCAATATATCTTGAAGGTAATGAGGGTGCCTAGTATGTAAGTCTTCATGTCATCAATATAATTCGTATACTTCTTCTCATTAAAAAAACTTATTACCATTGTTCTCAACTAAATATAGGTACCCGACCTATATCAGTTCTCTGTCTTTATGTGAGTGTGTAAAATAAGTACTAAACCTTGTTTAATATTAATTGTTGAAAGATGGTGAAATTTTCATCTTTATAAAGTTAATACGTTACAATTACATGCATCTACAAAGCATAATATCAGAGCGTGATTTAGCAAGGAAGAGTTGTTTTTATAAACTTAAAAAAATAAATAAGTAGCATTTTTCGGGTGTTGTTGGGTTGACCCGATAACCCGATAAGAAAAATATGTCAACCCTAACCCGACCCGATAACAATATCGGGTTATCGGGTTCGGGTCAAACAAACCCGATTAGTTTTATTAACCCGATTAACCCGACCCGATAAGACCTTATCGGGTTCGGGTTCGGATTCGGGTCGGGTCAACCCGACCCTACTGACACCCCTATGCACAAGCACCCTTATATGATTCTACAAGTTACATGCTTGATTATCTAATGCATGTGCAATAATTTATCACGTATATTAGGGACATTATTTACAGAATAACCATTTAAAAATAGATAAAATAACACGACATTATTTAATGCCGGGCAATTAAAAATAGTAGTAGTATGAAAACAAAGTTGTATTCCCACGGGCTAAAATAATTCGTGAAGTCATTGACAATAACTTAACTTGACTTATAAAGTTTTCTTCTCGAACGCTCTCATCTCATCTCGAACTTTTAAGGCTCTAAACTTATGTTTGATGCATAATGTAAAACTGCTACCCGTGCTGGTGATGTACGTCCTTGATGGACCTGTCATAGTCAACAAACACGTATTAGCCTCATCTCGAGTTTTGGTCTTACAACCAAGCTTTAGCGTGAGAGTAAAATTAGATAAAGGACGAAGGGCCAGTGATTAATGTAGAGAGTTGATATGTACTAAATGATATGTATTAAATGAATCAACTAATGTTGTTGTATTTATACCACTTTAACGACTCTAACTAACGTCATAAGGAGATAGGACACTGAGCTATTCCTGACCTAGGTGTTACGTGGCATGGCCACGTGGGGATCATATCCCGCAATACCCAAATAAGCGGCGCAAGCTCGGTTATTATAAACGACGGTTGGGTAAAAGGTTTGTTGGATAAAAGAGTGTTTGCCTTTGACACAAAATTCCAATGTTTTCAAACCCGGGTCGACCCGGCCGGTTCAACCGGTCGGACCGGTACCCGGCCACTAAAACGGGTCAAAAAACCCGGGTTTCTAAAACCGGGTTAACCGGTTAGACCCGCCGGGTTTTGAGTGACCCGGGTCATGAAACCCGGCCGGGTTTGGTTTTTTTCAAAAATTTTTAATGAAAACCGGGTTGACCCGGCAGTCGAACCGGTTGACCGGTGATCGAACCGGTTGACGGTCGAAAAAAAAATAATAATAAAAAATGAAAAACCGGGTTGACCCGGCGGTCGAACCGGTTGAACCGGTGCCCGGTGACTCGACCGGGTCGATTAAAAACCCGGTTTTTAAAACATTGCAAAATTCTTACCATATAATAATATTAAACGATGTCTTTCGTCCATCTATCGACGTTCGGATGTAGGTGTTTCGGACATGTGTTCTTTGGACCACTTACACCATCATAATAATAAAAGATTATGTTAAGATAAGAACAAAATTAAATACGTCTTTCATATACTAACATTTATTATAAGTCCTCAAATTTAATATTTTTGGTGAAAGCGAGTTATATCAATGAACTAACAACTTGCATGCAATAATGCTTAAAAGAAAGATATATTTCCTTAGGCATTTTAAAGCAGATACACTTTTCACTTGACCTTTGTTTTGAGTTAATTTTCGCTAGAGCCTTTAGTAATATGAAAAAAGCTTGCACGTAGGTTATATTTGAAATAGTAAAAAACTAAATGTCTTGCATATCAAATAATAGATTTACTATGGTGTATTTATTTGGATATTCAATTTTAACAAAATATATATAAAAAAAAGAAAAAGAAAAAAAAAATATATATATATATATATAAATAAAATAGAGCTTTGTATAGAGTCTAAAGCCAAAAGAAAGGCCAATGCATAAATGAATTGTACAGTAATTTACTGTACAATTCATTTATGCATTAGATCTCCTTTTAAGCCTCTTTAGTTAGATACATTTACCATTTTCCAATAAAATAATATAGAACAAAATATAATTTGTTATAAAAAGAAGAGTGATGAATAAAACAAAAAAGTCAACGAGTGATTCTAGCAAACCTCGTTGAATATTTGACCATAAAGATGAGCAGTGAATAAGCAGATCCGAAAGACGCGTTAATGTGTCCCTTATCTTTATGACGTGTTAGCCTCAAGAGTACATTACATCAGCAAACTTACGTTTGCATTGCATGTTATTGCGTTATTGGTGCGTTGACTTTATAATGTATCCCTACATTATATGCATATACAAGACTGCTCCCTAGTAGTTTAGAGCATAGCTCAAAAGAATGGTTTATACTTTATGGGTGAAACTAGGGGTGAGCATCGGGCTAAGACCGGACCAGATCGGTCAAATTCGGAACGGACCGAGACCGATATAGCTCAAAACCAGAGACTGAGGACCGAATGTGTTTGGTCCGGTTTAAGAAGGCATAATGGTCGGTTTGTACGTAATACCGGACCGTACCGGATCGACCTGAGACAAAAATAAGGAAATATTTGAAACCGAGACCGGACCGCTAGTCTTTCGATTCGGTCGGGTTTGTGTCTGTCCAGCGGTTTACTCGATCCGATCGGTTTTGAGGCTTGCAATACTCAGCCCTAAGTGAAACTATGATTACTCTATTTATTCACATTTATAATATATTATAATGTTTTATCTACTTTAAGAAAATATCATTATACACCATCTATACATTTAGTTTAGTCATTTCTTCCGTCTTTATCTTCTAAATTTTATACTTTCGGTCAAATACCATTAATTATGTTTAAAAGACTTAGATTTCTGCAAAAAGTAAAAAACTTAAAATGTAATCTAAAGAGAAAGTATAACGACTTTACAAGCACTACAGAAAAAATGTCGATTCTTCACGTGTATTTGTCCACGGAAACAAAAGCGTGTATATTTAATATAAAATTTTCCACACTAATAAGTGTATAAAAAAATATGCACATATAACGGCGTGTAAAAAATTCAGAAAAAAACACAACAATTAAAAGCGTGAATAAAATGTAGAACTACACATCTAAATTTGTGTAAATTGTAATATAAGATCATCACAACAATAAGCGTGTACTATTTTATATAGGGAAAATAATATAATTTGTACTTACCAGTTGCCACACAAAAAAGCGTGGAGTTTTTATTTATTTTTATTTTTTATTTATTTATTTATTTATTTTTTTTGCTTTTTTTTATAAAATTGAATACTCAATAACTCAAATGATAATAACACTGGGTTGACTCAGTTTTGCTTAAAATCAAAATCAATTTAAACGATTCAATTCTATCAGACCATATATCTTCATCAATTCGTTTGATTAATCTTAATCAAAATCAAAATATGTCTAATTTTTCTTGATGATTGATTTGATTGATCGTTATGATTGGGGCAAAAGTTAGGGTTTGTTAAATATGTTTATATTTAGTAATTGTTATTATGATTAATAGTGAATGTTATGATTGACGCAAAAGTTAGGGTTTGTTAAATCTGTTTCTATTTCCTTATACATTTATGTTTATGAAATACAGTTACAGAAGCGGTTATGGAAGCCTGTGATGTGGCGGTTGTTTTATATGATCTTCAAAGGTTAACGCTTTCTGTAAATTGAGCTTGATATTGATAATTTATTGTTGAATTGAATCTAGATGTGATGTTAATATCGTAACTAAGCGTAAAATATGTGTTATTTAGTTGATTTGATTTGATTTTTGGATGAATAAGTTAGTTAGGTTTACGATCTCAAACCCTAGGTTTGTTAAATTCGTTACCGCGTGTTGTTAATTCATAATTGGGGATAAAATTAGGTTAGATTCATGTTTTGGATAACGGTTTCAATTTGAATCCGTAAGTTGCGTAAGTTGATTGTCGAGTGTTGTTGATTCATATTAGGGATAAAATTAGGTTAGAATCGTGTATAGCGGTTTCGATTTGAATCCGTAAGTTGCGTAAGTTGATTGTCGAGTGTTGTTGATTCATATTGGGGTTAAAGTTAGGTTAGATTCATCAGTTTTGTTTGTTAAATGTTTAGTAATGGTTGTTACATTCGTAATTGGGATAAAATCGCGTTAGAAGTGAATGCAAATTGTTTATAGCGGTTTTGATTCGATAGATTTGAAACCGTAACTTGTATAAGTTGGCTATTGTGTGTTGTTGATTCATAACTGGGGATAAAATTAGGTCGGACGCAACAGTTTTGCTCGGTGATTGTTTAATAGAATTTGTTAGAATCATAATCGGGAACATATACATGTTAGTTGTGACGGTTTTGTTTGATTATCGTTTATAACGGCTTCGGTTCGAAACCGTATGTTGCGTTAGGAGGTTATTAGATTCAGAACTGTGAATAGAATCATGTAGATGTAAGTTACTGAGTTTTGTTTTGTTTTGTTACGTGTTTTAGATACCTGTTGCTCAGACATCTGGTGGAATCAAGCTGACGTAACGAAGATGCAGACGGAATGGCAACGACATTTACATGATGTGAGTATTTGTGGATTTGTCTGATCATGCTATGCACATATTTTGAATCTGATTGAGTTGATTTAGGCTTAGTAGGTTGTGTATGGATTTCGTTTATGGCATGGCATCATTGAATGAGAAAAAGGCCCAAGCTGAAAAGTGGGTTGAACCTCATGAGCACACGATCAAAACTGTTAGTGAATTCTCTAAATTTTTAGTTATTTTAAATTTTCTTGTGTATATTGTATATGAAAGTATGTTAAAAGTTCATGATGCCAATGGTCATTAGTCTATTTTTTGTATAATATTTCTAATCCTTCACTACAATGAATTTGTTGTAGAATGTATTTATTCCTTGTTGTATGAATGTTACATTGTTATAAATTGTAAAATGCTTGAACTTTCTAATCATGACGAGTAATTAGTCTATTTTTTGTATAATATATGTTATCCTTTAGTAAAACATGGATCTTGCGGGTCAAACAAGGTGAAAGACCATTTTATAAAAAATAGACGGGTGAAATGGATCTTGCGGGTCAAACAGGGTGATAGAATGAAAGTCATATGAAGTATTTGAGAGTCAGTCTACTCAACCCAAAGCAAATTTACCCATCTAGATTCGTTACTCAATTTGCTCCTTTTGTCAATTGTGGTTTTTCTCCACTATGTAACTGAATTAGATATGAAAAGAGTTTGTCATTTTATTTTCCTAAGTTACTAGAATGTGATACCTTTTACAAGTTTATCTGCATATCTTTCATATCACCTTTGTTTGGGGGTAGTATTTAAGGTCATATCGTTTGTCTCTTTTGTAGTGATAGACATGATGGTTACTGTTTTATCACTCCTGATCGTTATCTTAAAGTACTATCATAATGCAGGTTAAAGGCATTGTTGAATAATCATGGAAAAACATGATATTAGGTGTGTGCCTTTGTAATGTAAAAACGTAGAAGTTGGTAGGTATATTTATATTGCAGGCGTTTGCATTGTTGCCGCTTCCTGTCATCATCCTGCTGAAAACATCGTCAACAATATTTTTGTAAGTTTATCTCACTAACACAAATGATGAGAATGTTCACGTTATTTAAGTTTATTAAGGAATCTATTGCTGGCTTTTTTTATGTCGTTTTTGTTTTCAAAGTTACCATGTTACTTGGTCTTCTGATTTTTATAATAGTCATCTTCAGCCCCTTGTTTGAAAGATAATATATTTTTTCAGTCCTCTTATGGCGCATCACCACTCATGGATCGTTACTCATCCGTCATTGATCATTAACTCGCCCATCATGGATCACTAATAGGGTATATTTTTCGCATTAACTAGTTTATATTTGATTGATGGTATTTGATATTTATGGAGTTTATATTATATGTGGAAAGAAAAAGAGGGTATATCATTATCAAATGTATGGTGTTATTATTATGACAGAATTTGATGATGAAAATATTTTAGTTCACCATCAAAAAGCTAAATTATCAACTGCTAGTGGTATTTGCTTCTTGATATATGCCATGGTTTTAGTTAAAATGCTTGAGATCTGATCAGTTAGTCGAATATGTTTTCTCCACATGGTTCTAGGCTTAGGTACAGGCTCTACAGAAGCTTTTGTAGTTTACAAAATAGGCCAGCTTTTAGTTTCAGGTCAACTTACCAACATTATAGGAGTACCCAATTCAAAAAGAACACAAGAACAAGCTACAGCACTAGGTATCCCTTTTTCTATATTAGGTGATCATCCTAAGCTTGATCTTGCTATTGATGGTGCAGATGAAGTTGACCATGATCTTAACTTAGTTAAAGGCAGAGGTGGTGCTCTGTTAAGAGAGAAAATGGTGGAAGCTGCTAGTAATAAGTTTGTTGTGGTAGTTGATCATTCTAAGCTTGTTACTGGAGTACTGGACTAGGCGGTAGTGGTTTAGCTATGTTGAGATGTTTAATAGTGAAGGATTTTATGCTAAGTTGAGGTTGGATGGTGATGGAAAGCCTTATGTTACTGATAATATGGATACATATTGTGCAGTTTTGTTGTAGTCAGATCTGATCAGTATGTACTAACTTTCTTATACGAGTAGTTATGTGTTTGAGACTAATTGCATAAAGGATCACATAAGTGTTTGTGTTTAATGATGCTTATCATCGTCATATTTAAGTATGGAGTATGTTATGGACTAAATGAGATTCACACCAATGTCAAACTTTGGACGGGATGCTTTGTACACCACCTGTTTGAAGTAATGTGGTTTGATAATGTATATTGTACACCACCTGTTTTAATACTGATTGCATACCTTGTACTTAGTCGAATTTAAGCAAATTGGTACTAACTGAGATATCAATTGTCTATAATTTTTAGTTTTCCTTCTCATTATTTGGGAGCTTGTTAAAGACGACAGATCAAAGCTTTCACTCGATTCCAGTATGGTGTCATTGTTCATGAATAGCTGAAGATGAAAGATCGAAGAAGCTTTCAATGATATATTGTAAACACACTTAGAAAGCTTTTATATGTGTTTCATGGTTTATATTACTTTAACAAAGAATAGTATGATGTAGTAAGTGTTATAAGAAATGTCAAATCATTTGATGTTTAATAAGAAATGTTATCTACAGAATTAAGTATCTGATTTATGCTGCAGAATTAAAAATATGCTACAAAATTTGTGTATTTATTTATAATACAGGGTATGAGTTGTAAAATCATGAAAAATACAGGGTTATGATTGAAAAATTATTAAAATAGTGAGTGACCACAGTTAAAAGCGTGAAAAAAATTTGATAACATGTTCAAAGGTGTACTTTTCGAACATCTTTCCATGGTTTGTAGCGTGGGATTTATACAATTTTCTCACTTTGAAAAGCGTGGACAATTCACATTTTTTTTCACACTTTCAAGCGTCACAATCAGATCAATTTTTACACGCTTAATTCTATCATTTTGTGACGCCAACACCACGCATAGGTATAGCGTGGACTTCAAATTTAATCACACTAATAAGCGTGTAAATATGTCCCAATATGAGTGTATAACTAGATGCTTTGTTGTAGTGAAGTAGTAAAATTTAATCTTTAAGGTGATGATAACTTGAAGTGGTGGAGGTATTGGCCGCTTAAATTGGAGTTGGTGGTTGATTGGTGGTAGTGATGTTGACGGTCGGAAGTGGCGGTGAAAATTATAAGTATTCAAGGTTAACTAACTTGACCGAAGAGGTTAAAATACAATATTTTAAATATATAATCATATCAGGGCGGATATATTTGAAGTAGAGTATGTACGTACATACTCTAACAGCCTCATTACTAGTGTAAAAACACAATTTTTCTTTACATATTTTTGAATTTAATACTATGCATACCCATTGTAAACTCTATAATAAAGTACATACTATGTGACAAATTCATTCGTTCGCTGCTGACTGATATGCAGAATAGCCTTGGAGCCATGTTTAACAAATAAACTCTGGAAAAGAAACCTCTTTGTATGGCATATGATAAAGATTACTCCCAAATGAAAGTTTGCTACACATGCCTAAATTTTTTTATATACATCAAATTATTATTTTTGCGGGATATATTGACCTAGAAAAATAAGGACTCAAGACTTTTCATGTATTTTAGTTAAAACAATTTTTTCGTATTTTTGTACACATAATCGCGTTATTTGATTGCAGCTTATCATATCAACCACGAATATAAAACGATGACCATATACATGAAGACAACGGTAAAGACTGGATTACTCCCCTTTACCAAAAAAAACAATGGTAAAAGTTTTTTCGCAATTGTCATAATTCATATAATGTGAGGGTCCATATAAAAACTCATATCTCACAAGTAAGAGGGTGATTTGTACGTAACACACATTTTCGCACATCATAGACATTATTATATGCCATCTCAAGAAAAAAAATAAAAAGACATTATTATATGTAGTAACATTAATTTTTGTTGTTATTGTGTCATGCTATGTGCGTAATGTTTGTATAATATGTGTACAAGTCAGCTCTTAAGTCTTTAAGTAATTGTGCAACAATGTTCTATTAGATTGAAATAGTCTTGAACCGCGATTTCTTTAAACCGTAGTCATCAGGATCCCGATCCTGATCTTAGGATCTTACGATTTTACGATACTGCAAAGCAAAAACGATCCGGATCCTACATAGGATCTTTGCAATCTTAAGATCTTATAGGATCTCGATCTTGGCCATACGATCTTAAGATCTAATACGATCCGATCTTACTTTTCTCGGATTACAAACTAAAAAACTACAAATTTATGGGTTATTTTTTCGTAGAATTCAAAAAACA
Source organism: Chrysanthemum makinoi (assembly GCA_910596185.1). Classification (NCBI taxonomy): domain Eukaryota; kingdom Viridiplantae; phylum Streptophyta; class Magnoliopsida; order Asterales; family Asteraceae; genus Chrysanthemum; species Chrysanthemum makinoi. The sequence goes on along the minus strand of OU343219.1, from coordinate 194,408,968 downwards.
AAATGTTAATCTTTTTAAACATTTTATAATCATTAATTAGGACAACATTTGTATGAAACATTCATAGTATTTTGTGGTTTTAATGAATTATAATTTGTAGATTTGTATAAAATTACATAAACTATTAAGAAATAACATTAGAGTAGGATCTTAAGATCCCGATCTTGCAAAGACGAAAACGATCCTGGGTAGGATCCCGATCTTGACAACCTTGCTTTAAACTAACAAAAAGCTAGAATTGAGAACACAGTTACACAATTTAGTACAAGAAAAAAAGGATCCGGGATCTCTTTTTTTTTTTTTGTTTTGTTAAAGGGTTTATCTTGTAAATAAGGACCGGGTCCGAGATCCACTTAATCAAAAGCGGATTGAAGTTTCTATCTCCAGGAACTGAACTAGTGGGGGTCCCGTGGTGTCATGGGGGCCCCAATAGAATTTTATTTTGTAATGCTAATTTTTGTCATAAACATAGAATTTTTAAAATGCTAATTTTTGTTATTATCCGTAAGTGAAAAGTGAACATGGTTTTCAGTTTTTCACTACACTCAAACATTTAAATTGAAAAAATCTTACTTTTTTGTTTGTGCACTCGGTCACTGTTAACTCTAGTTCCAACCATGCCTATCCCTATGAAGGAAAAAAATCGACAATGGTGTCTTTGCGAGGTGGTTATGGGTCGAAGCAAATTCCATTCCTGATTTAATTTCCTATACTTCCATAACACTCATGTTGTTGCGTGAATAACCACATCAAAGAACGACATAACCTTAATATCTATATTCACCATGTCAAGGGAGAGGCACCAAGAATGGATATTGGCGCTAAAACTAGATCTTCATCAAAAAATATGAATTTATCCGGTTCCAGGATATCTCTATAACAAAACATGAAGATGAGTCGTTGGTTTTCTTATTTAATTTTGTTTTTAATGGCTCGTTGGGTCCTTTCCAGCCCTATCGAGGCTTATGGATTCGAGGCATGTGCTAATCCAACCATCCTTACCTATGTGATGGATTAGGAAAGGGTCATGTGGGTTTAACACCACTGACCACTTTGGTACTTTTACTTTTGTATTTTGTCAATACATCACACTTACTTTTAATGTCACATACACACTTTTGATTCTACATTTACTTTCATCTTCTTTCTTACAGTATTTTATTTTCTCTCTAACCTTACCAAATTCTTAACCACCACAATCACCACTACCACCACCACATCCGGTCAAACCATCACCACTACTACAAACCAGCTCCAACTAAACACCATTGCCGCCATTTATGCTCATGCTAACACATATGTCGTTCCCCTCCACTCAAACCACCATCTTAGTGGCCACTCCGGTTAGATCAAGATCTAAACCCAATAATGACTTACTATATTGTACAACAACAAAAAGAAGATCCATAGTTAAAAGATGGATGAACAAAAGGGAAAGATGGTTGATAAACATATGTATTTGTCTCATCTCATAATCATCATTCTCCCCCACCACCACCACCACAACCACTCCCATCATCGGGACCACTACAGAAACCCGTCATCACCAAACCCACTCTACCACAAGAACCCACCATCACCGGGACCACAACAACCCCCACATCTCTAAAAAATTTTACAGATCTGAGCCTTTTTTGGTTTAGTTGGTTGAAGAAGGTTGAAGTGAGAGAAATTATTAAACAAAAAACTGAGATTTATGTTGTGTATGAGAAAGAAATGATTTATGTTGTGTTTGAGAGAGAAATTGAAAATGACTGTTTATTTTGGTTTTCAATACAACTTTTTAACACTCTATTTGGTAAAAAAAAACAAAAGTAATAAAGCTTTGTTCAATCGATTTTGTTATATTTAGTAGGAATTATAAATAAAAATAATGATTGATTTAAGTGGTGTGTTGGATGGTGTGCGGTTCTTAATTCACTGGTGTGTAAACCGGCAATGCCATAGAAAATATCATATTATTGACATCTAAATGACTATACTTGTTTTGGTAATATTTTAGTCATTTTGCTAGACTTTCGTGTTCAAGTGTCCCGATGTTTGTTGAAGAGTATTAGTATAAGAATTTTGCTAACAAGTGCCTACTTGGCAGAGGTTAAAGTGTAGTTAATGAAGACAATCTTTCTTAATTAATCAAAAAATGTATTAAATACACATTAAATAAATTAGTAAATTGTTATATTTGAAAATGATTTTTCACTTGAATGAAATTAAATATTTTTTCTATAAACAGATTAATTCATGCCCACTAGACAGAGATTAGTAAAACCCTTAATAGGTGTACTTATACTACGACCCTTAAAATATTGAACAGGAAAAATAAATAAAAAAATCTTTGTATTATAAAATAGAAAACGCGGGTTGCCAAGATTATGAGTGTAGTGTTTAGTGTGACAAAGAAGACTGAAGTATATATGTGTAACATGGGGGACGATGCTTCCTCCACGAACGGTTGAATACAAACAAAAATTAAATTAATTTCTTATGGTCTTTGGTCATTATAAATTCATATCCTTTTCAACACGTTTTGTTGTCAATGTATATATAAGCTTTACATGTTAGATACAGCAAGGTAACTCTTCACTCGTCATTAGCCACATAAAACATCTACTTACAAAGAGCAAAAAGATGGTTAGGGCACCTTGTTTCGACAAACACGGAATCAAGAAAGGTGCATGGAGTGAAGATGAAGACGCCAAGCTAAGAGCCTATATCGAAAGATACGGCCACTCTAACTGGCGTGAACTTCCCAGGTTAGCTGGTATGATCTGCTCCTCATTTTCTTTAAATTTTAGATGTCAAACCCTTATTACAATCTTGCTTATTGATTTGTACTTTTTTGGTTTCTCTTGTTTAGGTTTGTCTAGATGCGGAAAAAGTTGCAGGCTACGATGGATGAATTATCTACGCCCAAATGTGAAACATGGGAATTATACAAAAGAAGAAGAAGATTTGATTGTGTCTTTACATAACAGATTTGGGAACAAGTAAGTTCAAATGCTTTTAGTCCCTCAGATTAATTAAATTTGTTCAATACTGTAAACGGTGTTTCTAAATGAAATTATGTTGTTCTATCCACAGATGGTCAATGATGGCTGCAAGATTGCCTGGACGAAGCGACAACGAAATAAAAAACCATTGGCACACACATTTAAAAAATCGAGCTCGAAAAGATCAACCTGTATTCAAGATTGTACATTCTGAAATACCTGAACCCGTAGTTAACCCTAAAAGGTATCCGGTCACAAAGCCCGACTTAAAAACCCAACAAGAGGTTAACATTTTGCTGGCAGTATTATCATCTGATTTACCATCATATTCTTTGACCAGTAATTACTCGTCACAGTGTTCGTTAAGTGTGTCAGATTATGAAGTCTCTAGTGATGTTACACCGCAATTTTCCGAACCATCTGAATATTCATGGATCGAGCCATATTTAGCGAACAACGATAGCATGGAATCATCAAGTGATAATATGTTATCACCTTGGGGCTTAAATGATGATATCATATCGCAGGCTTGTTTGCAGGATTACATCATGGATGATATGCGTTTATGGTCAACTATGGATTGATACTTATAATCTAATTATAGACCATTCATAAGTCAATCATCTGTTTATATTGTCGCTCTTTGTCTCCATCTATATCTAAATGTATATGAGAAAATTTCAAAAGTAGCCTAGGTATCCAAGCACATTTCTTTTTTTAAACAAAAAAAAAGAAGCGGGCGATTTTGGAATTGGGCAATCACTTTAGCATCATGACACATGTTCATTTTTATAAGTACACAAAGTACAAGTATGTAAGCTATGTGTAAGACATTAAATTTCATGATGTCTTTGGAAGGCGACCCTTGGGTGACCTCATATTTGTCATTAGTAAAAAAAGTCATAAATACATTTGTTCGACCTGTCCTTTGGGCGACTTGCGTATAATATGTTGGGCGACTTTTAGGTAGAACAATATACTTTTATTTTTCACCTTTCTAAAATAATGTATAATCAACCTTGAAATTTGTGTATTATTCTCTTTATTTTATACACAAATACATAATTTTCAAACTAAATCGATTTCAAACATAAATACACAAAAATCCCACCGAACTGAAGATAGAAATCACATAAAAACAGACACTTCATCTTCTTCCCAAATCAAACACAAATATGCTACTGGTAACACAAAATCATACACACTTCATCTTCTCAAAAATCACACCAGCCAACCCTAATACTTTTTTTTCCCATAAAAAAAAAATCCTAAACTTGGCCGATTCGTTTTGTGATGTCTAATTTTAACCAGCTTTTTTATGTTAAAGTAAATGTTAGGTCTTTGATTAAGTTGCTTCCAGATATCAAAGGTAAGTTAAAAAAAAGAAAAAAAATCGTTATAGCTTGTTTAAAAGCACTATTTTTGGCCCATGGTTAGACATATTCTCCCACTCAAATGATAATCATATGATGAGCTATGTTTTGCAACATCAAGTGTACGTCTCAGATAGTGATGATTGGCCCTCAATTATTTACCACATTGGTGATAGTTGGTTGCACTTTAGAAGGAATGAATTTTGTTTAATTAGTGGGTTTCTATTTGGGAAAGTCTTAGAAGAGTGTAGTGAGTATATTCCTTTTTGCGAGCGTGTCTTTCATGAAAGAAAAAATGGCCCGAACAAGTACACAACAAGGGTAAAGAGCTTGTGGACAAAGTTTTGAATGATAAATTTGAAAAAATGTGGCTAGCTTTATCGGATGAAGATGTTGTTAGAGTTTACCTTTTGATTGTTGGTGAGGTTATCTTTATGGGTCATCAAGCTAGGTACAACATCCCTACACATATATTGTGCTCAAAACCCGGCCTATAATACAATATTTTCTCCCATTCACTCAAATTTCTTGCTTTAAGTTATTGAAATAACTCACAAATATGCACACACGATACACGCAAGTGGCTAGCATAACGGATTTTGCGAGCCGAGTTAAAAATGTGTGACGGACAACTTGGACTTCCTGCGGCCCCTTTCAGTAGGTATACCCTCTACTCTTTTCAATCACATGTCAAATTTTAAAAAATAAATAGTTGTTGAGTTTCTTTGAAGGGTCGAGGTAGTATCCAACTGTCGGGGTAGAAAAGGACTTCCATGAATCTAGCTAGTGTAAAAAGATGACTGGACTTATCAATGAAGAATTCTTTTTTAGAACAGCTTATCAATGAAGACTTGATAACACCACGACTTTGAAATAAACAATAAGTATGTTTAACCGTATATATAAAGACAGACTATCAACGTTCTCTTCCACATAGTCCAAACCAGACCTTTTAATATATTGTTTCCACCCAAAAAGTATAGTAACAAAAATATATAACAGTTCCTTATGGTCTTACAAAATCCATATATAGTTTCGATGTAAACACGTTTTGGTCACCTATATACTTTAGCGGCAGTGAAATCTAGAAACATAAGTCTTCATTAGTTAACACTTAGCATAAGAAGATGGTTAGGGCGCCACGTCTTGACAAATTTGGAATGAAGAAAGGCGCATGGAGTGAAGATGATAAGTTACGAGGCTTTATCGAGCAATATGGCCACCCAAACTGGTGTGAGATTCCCAATCTCACTACAAAACAGAGCATGTTTTTACACATTTAAATGATGATATCTCCACATCTAAGAGTGTGTAAAATTGTAAAGTCCACACTTGGATCTTGTGTGGAGATTTTGTGCGTCACAAAATTTGTCACTTCTAGAACTGTGGATATATTACTTGACTCTTCACACTAAAAAGTGTGGATAAAATCTCTTATTACACGTTTTAAAATGTGGAATGGCCTTAAGAAGTTCACGCAAGTGAGTGTGGACAATGATAAAAACTCCACACTTTTAAATGTGGACAACCATAAAAACTCCACACTTTCAAATGTGGAAAATTAAAAAAACTCCACACTTTATAGTGTTGACAAACAAAAAGACACTTATTTTTAAAAATTTACATATATTACCCTCTAGCTTTTCGAGTTTTACAATATAATCACTGTAGTTTGCTGCAAACTAGTAAACTGCAAATCGACTAATTCAATGCAATAACATAGATTCAACACAAATCAATCATTGCAATAACAGAGATCCAATATATGTACAAATTTGATTACAAAAGGTACATCCAACCAAAACGTCACTAATTCATTGCAATAACATTGTCTTGCATTAACAAACGTAAATGTGAAACAATCGAACTCTTGTTGCTTGCTTCATCAATGTTGATCGCTTCACCAAAACTCCCAAGTGCATGACAGCATACATCAATCTGAAAAGTACAGTTCACCAATCAATATTTCAATGTTAGACACTAAGAAGATTTACACTCAGTTATCTACTTAATCTTAAACTTAAGCAGTCTAAACCACCTAAGAATTCTATTTATCGAATAAATAATAATTTAGCCAGAAACGATCACCAGAAAGCACAGAAAAACATCAATTTTCAGTAATCAGAACATATAAAAAAAACTAAAGCCCAATCACAAATATACATTCAACAATACAAACTTTATTCATTATAGAAGCAAATTCATCAGTTTAAAACTTCATACCAATAAGCAAAGTTACACACATAGCGTATAAATTACGCAACCAAAGCATACAAATCAAGGAACTGTTGAAATACATGATCATATGATCAACAAGTTTACCTAATGCCTGGATTCATTAGCCGCAAATGTAAACTAAAACACTTAAATCGATAACTAATATGTGAAAAATTCAAATCTAATTATGCAATTCAACCTCAGTGAAATGTCTACCATATACCTTCCAGAAGTACTGACCCTAGATTTTAACAAAGCATGATGTTCGGCCTTTCTTCCTACTGGGTTGGTATCATAATCAAAGCTGCTTCTCAACATACACACCGTCACGCAAAACCATTTTATTGGAATAGTACATGTTACCGGTTATGTCATCAAAATAAATCACATATTCAATTAACTACAAATACTAGTAAAAGCAATGTTACCGGTCATCACCTTCTATTACAATATTTGTTCTATGCCAAGTTGGTGCCTCGTTAAGATCATCAATTATTGGAATAGTACATGGCATGCACTGGGTATAAGAGTCAGCCTCATCTATATTTTCATCAGAGCCCATGTCATATATATCCCTCGGCTTTGTTAGTATCACATGTGACCATCCAACATCTCTTATATCATCTATGTAGAAAACTTGTCTAGCTTGAGAAGAGATTATAAAGGGATCGTCACTCAATTTCTCACCAGTATGTACCAATGGCCTTGAAAAATTTACAAGAGGAAATCCATATTTATCTTTCTTTAACCCCCTTGAAGGTCGAATATCAACCCAATCACACTGAAAAAGCACAACTTTGTATCCACAAAAATAATCTAGCTCAATGATGTTGGTAAGTTTTCCATAATAATATCCGCCTTCCACAGCCACAATGACCCCTGAATTTTGGGTCTTCTTAAGCTCTTCCCGCTTCTTTGTAAGGAATCTATAACCATTAGTGATGAATCTGTTAAACTTTTTAGCAATAACTCTTGGACCAATAGCGAGGGATAACACTTCTTCATCACATTTGTTCTTTTCTAAGAAGGAAACCTACCATTGTTTAATACTATTGTTAGTTTATGGACATTGGAGATGCTTATAATATAAGAACTACACAATTGTAACCTGGTTTTGAAGCCACTGTGAAAATTCCTCAACTAACAATTTTTCTATTGTCTTTAAGTCCAAAGTTCGTCCCTTAAGAGCTTGTTGTTCACCCAAAAAATGACTACAAGATAGAGATCATAATCTTATACTTCATAAAGCTTTACTTAATTATAAGAATAGCTATATTTAAAAAACTATACTTACTCGCGAAAAGGTTGAATCTTTCTATGGTTTAGTAAAACGTAGCGATGTGCTTGATATAATGACTTTGCGTCAAGCTCAATGATCTCAAGTTTTCCTAATTTGCGACCACTCGAATTAAGCATGTACATCTCCTTTCCAACAATAGTTTCATCATTCCTAGAAGGGCGATTAAAGGGAGTCTCAACACCTTCAAAATATCTTGAACAAAAAGTAAGGCACTCGTCTTTAGTATGCGCTTCTGCAATTGATCCCTCGGGTTGAGCCTTATTGCGAACATATGATTTTAATTGCATCAAGTACCGTTCGACCGGATACATCCATCTATAGTGAACAGGCCCGCCAAGTTTGGCTTCTGATATCAAGTGGACAGTTAAATGGACCATGATTGCAAAAAGGCTAGGAGGAAATAATTGTTCCAACTCGCACAATGTTTGCACAACTTCATGCTCCATTTTTTCTAGTTCACGCATATCAAGAACTTTATTACATAACCCTTTGAAAAATGAGCATAAATCATAAACCACTTTCACAACTCGAGACTGTGATCTTGAAAACATGGAAGCCCTCAAAGCAATCGGCAAAATGTCTTGCATTAAAATTTGGCCATCATGACTCTTAAGGTTCATAATCTTACGATCCTTTAAGTTGACACCCCTTGAAATATTTAAAGCATATCCATCGGGAACTTTAATATTTTTTAAAATATGCAAAAAGTTTGACTTCTCTACACTAGTCATAGTGTAGCATGCCAGGGGTAGGTACGCCTTTTTGTTAGGACCATTTACAAGGTGAAGCTTGTGCCTGATTACCATTTCCATGAGATCCTTGCGACTGTTTTCATTATCTTTAGTCTTCCCATCCAAATTTAATAAAGTCCCAAGCACATTCTCGCAAACATTCTTATCGATATGCATCACATCTAAGTTATGTCTAAGTAAATTATATTCCCAATATGGCAATTCAAAAAACACACTTTTCTTTTTCCACAACTGGTGCTCACCATCAATATCTTCTTCTATGACATTCTCTGCATTCTCAAATGCACTCTCGTCATTTTTTTTCCTCCATTGTATGAAGATGTGTATTTGTAGAATAACATGCACCATCCCATTTCCTCTTTTTCGATGAGTTATCTGCCTTTCCATATTTAAACCTACCACCGCTTATTTGTTTCAAAATATCAGATCCAATCAATTGAGTCCCTCCTTCTCGAGTGTACCATCAAATCGATCCTTTTGTAATCGATAATTATGATTTTTCTCTAACCATCTACGATGTCCCATATAACAAAATTTTCTCCCATGCTTTAACCAAGTTGAACGAGTGGAATCTGCACAAACTGGGCATGCCACGCGACCCTTAGTGCTCCAACCTGATAAGTTAGCGTAGGCGGGAAAATCGTTCACGGTCCAAAGAAGTGAAGCTTTTAACTTGAAGTGTTGTTTAGAAAAAGCATCATAGGCATCCACACCAGCCCATAACAATTTAAGCTCACGTATTAGAGGTTGGAGATAAACGTCGATATCATTTCCAGGTCCTTTCTCCCCTGGAATGATGGATGAAAGAATGACAGATTGTTTTTTCATGCATATCCATGGATGTAACATATTGGATTTCACAAACACATCATATCATAACATACATGGGGCGTATGGTTTAAGAGTTTAGAGAGAGAAAGTGGGATATTCTAGTGAGATAAAACAAATGGAAGGTTGGATTACCAAATGAAATCCAACCCTCTCCCTTGTAGGGAGAGGGCTATTTATACAAATGACTACGCCCTCCTTCGGGCTGTGGATCAGGCATACAGTGGGTAAAGACCCGTCCTTCTTCCATGGTGTTACTTATACTACTGCTAATCTAACTGATATGGTATTACGTCTACGAGCTATGATATGCTAAACATACGTTGGGGTGACCGACACTTCTTCATGGATTTTCCAAATCCTAACAATCTCCCCCTAAGGGAGGTCACCCCAATAATTACATTAAAAAAACGTCCTAGCAATTAATATATAATCATTGATGTTTGAGCTCGTAGACTTTATATCTCCAACAACTTGAACATCATGTAATAGTAACGATTCCTTGACTTGGAGTGGTTCATGGGTATGTGATCAGGAGCTTTCTTTGAGATCATCAGCATCATAACATCTCTAAATTATCTGATTGTAGGATGGCCAACATGTGAGGTAGTAACTTATGGACCGACATGCACACATTTTGGATCATGATTTCTTCTCATCAGAGTAGCGGAAGCTTTAGTTGATTCATGATATTTGCAGCAGCGTAGCAGAAGCATGGAGTGTAGATATCAGAGACGTTGATGCACTTATCATGATTTCTTTAGAAATGAATGTGCTATGTGAGCATGCGGCTATGGATTGATCTCTCAATCGATCGGTTACCAAACGTTGGGTGTACTGCATACAACGTTGCAATAAAATGTCTGTGTCTTTGATCACTTTCTTTGAATTGAGGTACCGCGTCTCCTCGGTTCCCCTTTGATCAGTACAAATGCTGCCTGTGATCGGTATAATTCCGAAGAATCTCCTTGAAAGGGTTTTCGCGCTGCTCTAGCCGTTCTCAAGCCGGAGCGTCTCAAAGACTACACGGGTGAGTGAACAGCGATTGAGATTCACTGATTGATGAAAAGAGATTTGAAAAACAATCGTGGTACTGCTCAATATAAAGTGTTTTTGCAATACAACGAAGGTTTTAAGGAAAATCAATTATCAATTATAAACACCTTTTATTTTGAAATATTAATACACAGTCGATGTGCTAGAGAAAGGAGTTTTAAGCACAATGATGGTTGTTTTTCAAAGGTATCCGTCAATCCATTTCTTGGACCAAGGTTGATTCAATATTGAATCTCCCCATCGTTTTCTATCGGTTGTCACAAGTTTGATCTATTGGATAGATCTCACATGTTACCTACCAAGAGCTTATTTGATGTTGGCTCTAGAAGGATTTCCATCTTCATTGTGAGTATTTTACATATCACTCAGATGTTCTGGCAATACCACAAGGATAATGCGTGGGACTCTTAAGATATATCTCACTTTCCACATTGTGTGAAACAGTGAGTCTTCATTGATTGTGTCCTAGAGAGATTTATTGATGATCTCGTGGCTCTAGACTCAATAGTGCACATTTGGTTCCTATGCCGGAGACTAGGGAGAGGGTCTCTTTCTTCAATATCGACAATCTCTAAGAGAAAGTTGATAGATTATGTTGGTTCCCCGTGAGAATGAAACAAGTCCTTTTAAGAGGAACTTGAGTAGCTTGGGAAGTTGTATTGCAGAGCGTCACTGGGTTTATGACGTCTTGTCTTCAATACCGGTGTTACCTTAGTAACCACCAGTAGCATATGTAGTGAACCCGGTTTCTGCCGTAAGGTTGAATTATTGGAGGGCTATTTCTTTTCACCCTTTTCACATTCAATTCTTTTTCATTCTTCAACCCCTTCAGTGCTTACCGAGACTTCATAACTATAATCTTGTTGGGTTTATTCATTACTACTCTGTCTCAGTCCGCACCTCTTCCGTATTCTCATTTTCTCCTTTTTTCATCATACCTAAGGACTTCTACACTAACTAGTGGATTGTCCTTGGGTAGATCCCTCCGCTCTCGCGCGGATCGTGGGAACGAATACCTAACCTAACCATCCTTATATCTCCATGCATAAAATAAATTTGGTCGGTCTTTTTTTTTGGTATTGTTCTTCGCCATTGAACCATTTGAAAATCGTTTGAATAATCAATCCAGGTACTTGTGATCTATGATCAAAGCATTTTGTACCTAACTTGTTTTTGATATTTCAGAAAAAACTCCCCCTCAACATGTGCATCGTATGTTTGAAATCGTTTTGGCACATGGAGGCAAGAGGATTTGAAAATCTTCAGATTGAGAATTAAGAATTCACTTCTTTGATCAACATTTTCTAAAAATATCGACATCACTTTACCGATCAAAATTAGTATTTTAAATACTTTGTTAAAGATATTTTTGGGAAATGATGTGGTTTTCAAAAAGTTGCTCCCCCTCAATATGTGCATCGAGATATTTGAAATAATTTTAACACATAGAGGAAAGGAGCTCTTTTGAAATACATCCACTATCACAAAATCCATAAAGAAACCATTAGAAAATCAATCAAGGTACCTTATGTTGAAACATAGAAAACTTAGTACCTTGAAAGTTTATTTTCCTTTTGAAATGCTCCCCCTCAATATGTGCTTCGAGATTCGAAAGCGTTTAGCACATATGCGAGAGCAGTATGCACATTTGAATCAAAATGATCACCTTTTATCAGATAGCATATTTATATCACATTTTCTCCCGACGATCAAAATTTCAAATCCTTTGAGATTTTGGATCTCAAGTGATTTAAATATGGAAAAAAAATTTGTTGGAGAAAAATGTGTCCGGTTTTATTTAATCTGAAATGGAACACTCCTAAGTTCCCCTTTAGAACAAAGGGGACTACAACCATCTATCACTACTATACTATATACATCATAGTTATAGTTGTTCGTAGTACAATCACCACATTACACATAATATTAAACATAATAAAGCTACTAAAGGAAGATGTCTTCATTCAGTTCTTTGGAGTAGCTTGTAATTTCCTTCACGTAATCTTCCACCCACAAAACTTTCAAGGCTGCGGAAGATCTTTCTTGTCTTAAGTCTTCGTCCGATCGCAACAATGAACTCTTCACACCTCTTCAAATCCTGTTCAGACCAGAATCTCGTTTTGTTCCACGGCTTCAAGTCAAGTTTGATTTCCTTCACCCTTGAGTTCAATTCTTCTTCAACAATCTTGAGCGTACCATCACTGAACTTGTATAGCTCACACAGCCTCATTAGCATTCTCGACCCGTATTTGTCGGTAAAGAGGACTGCTCTAGGGGAGTCAATCACTGTGTAGTCATGACGGAATTCATGCCCTGTGGCTTCCCATTGAGGTCTCGTTAGATTGACCTGAGTCTGGTAGCTTTCCATGCCCAGTTGAAAGTCACCCACTCTTTGTCGAATTACTAGGCCTCTTATCCAAAGATTGACTGCAGTAGAGAGGGACTTATTTTCTTGAACGGGTAGATGATCAAGATGCCCTTGGAGGTTCAGAAGGTACAGATCTTCAAAGTCACTTGGGAGTAAGTGCTTGAAGTCATTTTCTTCAATGATATGATCTTTCAAGTCAGCTCTTCTCAGGACGATCTTTTTCAGATAATCATAGCCGTACATTGGGAAGATTTCCACACTAACCATGCTTAGAATTCGCAGCTTGGATCGAACAGTTTTGCGTCTCTTTTATGCACCATGTCCTTCAATGTAGAACTTCTTCTTTTTGAACCACTAGTGAGAAATCCCATATGAGGCAGCAGTATCATATACTTGTTCCTTGTCAATCCAGAAATGATCAGGTACCATCTGCTCAAGACCGGGATCTAAGTAGGCTGCAGCTTTCATCTTGGAAATAGATAAGGCTGGTCTTCTTCCTTCAGTTCTAGCACGTAGGTAATCCAGGTCTCGGTTGAAGAAGAATTCTGATTGAATTGTCATTTGTCTAGGTTCACCGCCAAGAGGAAGAGGATGGTTTACATAAAATCGACTGATATGCTCATCAACTTGATCAGTCAGCATCTTGTGGCATTCTTCCATCTGGTATTGAAGATGACCGACATCAGAATGGAAAACTTTGACGATCTCAAATGCTGGGCCTTCAAGATCTTTGGGAGTGATTGACGAGATTCCCTTCTTTTTACAAAACCATTTCATGAAGCTTCCCATATCCCCTGTGATGTGAAGAAGAGAGTCTCCTGCGGGGGCTTCATAGTTGGTCGTAATGGTAGTTGCCCAATTGTTGTCAGGGATGATCAAGTCAGACTCAGGAATAGCCCATGAAGGTTCAGGAGTTTGAGGTCTTTCTTGAGAAACCCAACTTTGAGATATATCCTTAGATGGAGCAGCACTAGATGTTTTGATGCGCTTTCCCTCAATATAAGCGTCCCACCAATCTTCGTCTTTAGTAATATTAGGAATATGCTTGGTGGAAACGTCATCATCTTCTGATTCTGACTCTGGCATTACATAAGATTCTTCATTCATCATTTGATCCTCTGGGATAGTGGAGAAGGAAGGTGTGAACCGAGAATCAACATTTGTCCATGCAGTAGAGGTCTTCTGAGACCCTTGACCGCCTGCAGAGCCAGTTTGTTGTGAAGATTCTGGTGGAGGCATTGGAGGAGTTGTCTTTTGAGTTGTAGCTGCGCCAGAAGATCCACCAGTTCCAGATGTTCCAGCTCCACTAGTTGGAGGAGGAGGAGGAGGTGGAGATTTAGGACCTTTATGCAACGACTCCAACACAACAGTCCTCCTTTTCTTCTTTGCCTCTCTTTCTCGAATGTCCCCCAGAAACTGCAAATGATTATCATGCTTTATCGATTCTTCGAGAGCCTCGTATAACTTCTTATGGACCTCATCCAGATGCTCGTTAGCGTCATACATTTTATCTGAAAGAACTGCTCTCCGATCTAAAATAGGCAAGTCTTTAAACCGTTGAAGCAGTGGAGCTTGCATTGCCCATTCTACAACATCTTTAACTTCTGCTTCAATGGCATCTGCTACAGCAGTATCGAAGTTAAGGTTCTCCAGCTTGGATACACGATGATCTAGTTGCGTGACGGATTCGGGCAAATGGTGCTTTTCGAGGACTTCGATTCTTTTAAGTGCTTCTGCGAGTAGTTGCTCTGTAGACTTAGCTGGAGGTGGTGAAGCCGATGGTGTGACAGTGTCACGAATTGTGACAAGTGGTGATGGAACTTTAGCGGGTTCGGGTGGTGGAAGTGGAGTTGTTGATGATGAGGTGACAATCGGTGCTGACATTGGAGGAATGGTTGATGTGTCTTGCTGAATGGTGACCGAGAACATAGACTGAACCTCCTCCTTTTCATCATTTTGTTTGTCAGGCTCGATATCTGAGGGTCTGTCCTTTAGGAATTGATCACCATAAGTAATGTTAGGCTCAATATTCTTCAGTGATGGCAATGATCCTGTGGACATGTTAGTTTCTTCCAGATGGAGGTAATCCTCAGATCTTGGCTCAGTGATCTCCTGTGAGCCTTCCAGCAGTTCATTACCCTCAACCTCTGTAATATGTCTGTCAGTGTCTGCATGAACAATCTCTGTCTCAAGCACTGGAACCTCTTCAGTAAAAGGTGTTGTCTCCTGATTTTCTGACTGAGTATCACTAGAAGCAAGAGTTTCCTTCTGTGTGTCAGATACATCCTTATCCACTTCAATATACTCTTGAGCTGAGGATGATTCAACGCTTCTTTTCTTGAGCTCAAATTGATTTGTTGTTTTCGGAGTCGGAGTGGAGAAGGTTAGCAACATTTGAGCTGCTTGTACAGCTTCTTCACCAGCAACCTTTCCCTTTACCTTGTGCAACTGGAGTTGTTTGGTGTGGTGCAGACACAGGTTCTCGTAACACTACCCCTCCTACTGGTTGTCTTTGAGGCATGTTTAGAGTTTCTGTTGGGAATTATGCGAAGTAGGATTTCTGCTGTCAATACTGCCGAAGGATTCTGCTGAAGTAGAAGCAGAATCTGCTGAAGAAGAGATTCTGCTGAAGATTAAAAGCGTTGCCGTGTTTCTGCTGAAGGGTTGAAGCTGACTAGGATCACATCGCTTTATTATTTAAATGCTAAACCCATCATTATTCTTGAGCTGCCCGGGTTAGCATGGGTATTAATGTCTTGCTCAATATTGTTTAATGTTTAGTCATTAAATGCATGCTTGCATGTTTAGTCGATTGAGTAGTAGTAGTTTAGGGTTCCTTGTCTATAAAAGGAACTTCATAGTTTGTAATAGAAAAAAAATTCGAAACATAGAGTTTCAGTTAATAAAAGATCCATAGAGGATCTAAGTGTTCTTAGTTCTAACAACTTGTATTTACATTCCGCTATAGAA
Source organism: Chrysanthemum makinoi (assembly GCA_910596185.1). Classification (NCBI taxonomy): domain Eukaryota; kingdom Viridiplantae; phylum Streptophyta; class Magnoliopsida; order Asterales; family Asteraceae; genus Chrysanthemum; species Chrysanthemum makinoi. The sequence goes on along the minus strand of OU343219.1, from coordinate 194,393,114 downwards.
TACGAGTTGTAGAGACTGTCTATTAGTTTGCTTATGATTACATAGGCAACACTAACGATCCACGAGTGCTAAAGATCTGTCAAGGTCTTTGTGTGTGTTCAACAAGTGGTATCAGAGCCTCGGGAAAGTCTCTCACGATCTGAGAACCGTATTTTTCCTCACCCCATACAACCAAAACACATTCACCATGCGACTGATGATGAATAAGTCACCACAACAACATCAAAACACCACCTCTATGCAGCAACTTAGTCTTTCCAACAGTAATGGTAATTTCCTTATCACGAAAAAGGAAGAGTATGATCTGTGGATAATGAAAATGCAGAACTGGATCTCCAATATTGATTGGAATCTTTTAGGATTGAAAGAAAGGAACTAGTCTGAAGAAGACTATCCAAGATCTTGATGGTAAGTTTACCATTGCTCCTCCCAAAACTGCTGAAGAGATTCTAGCTGTGCAAAGAGAGCACAAAGTGAGAACCATCCTTCTTCAAGCTATTCATGAAGATCACTTGGGTGATTTTCACCACATGGATGATGCAAAGGACATATGGATGGCTCTTAAAGAAAGGTTTGGTGGCAATGAAGAGTCCAGGAGAAAGAGGAAGTCCATGCTGAGACAACACTTCCAAGAGTTCAATATCTCTAAAGAAGAAGGTATCCACAAGGGATACGACAGGTTTCACAAGATTGAGTCGGTTACTAAAGCAGTTGAATGCAAAACCTGACAATGATGATTGCAACTCAAAGTTCCTTCGATATTTGCCTCCATCATGGTTACATGTCAGTATAGCTCTTAAGGCTAAAGGTGGGTTGGACATGCTCACTTTTGATGAGCTATACAACAAGCTCAAATCTCTTGAACCTGATGTTAGATCTCCCTACCGTGCATCCTCTTACTGGTCATACAGGCCTTTGTTGGGACATCTCACTCCCATATGATGATGCATGCTCCTAGTCCATCTTACTTACCATCATCATCTTACAATCGTCCCACTCCTTCCTACCCTCAAGCTAAAGCGGTAGTGTATTGGAGGATGTGCTTTTTCATTCATTTGTTCTGACGGTTATGATACTCGGGAGCATCTTGTTTATGAAGACTTTGATCAGGTGGACCCACTTGAGATGGAGGAGATGAAGCTGAAATGGAAGGTGGCCATGCTTTCAGTTATATCAAGAGGTTCGAGGAGAGGTCAGGAAGAAAGTTTGGCTTCAAGGGAAAGGATCCAGCTCGTTTTGACAAGAGCAAGGTCAAGTGTTTCTCTTGTCACGGATGGGTCATTTCTCAAGGGAATGCAAATATAGGAAGAGTGGAGAGGGAGCTAACTACAATTCCTATCGGCCGAAATAGATGGAAGCTTGTACTTCGACTCTTGTCACTTTGGATGAACAGGTCAGCTGGGCGCATGAACAATGAATGAGGAAGCTGCTGTCTGAGAAGCTTGGATTCTTTGCAAGGTGTACTTGAGAAGATAGGCATGATCGGTTTGCCTTGATGGGACTCTCGGTACACAAGCTGTATATTTGGTTGTAGTGAAAGATACAATGAACTTAAAGAAGCATATGATACTATGAAACCTAAATACAATGAATGCTATGTTGATAATGAAGCTTATAAACTTTCGTTAAAAACATTAGAAAGACAAAAGGTTTGGTTTCAAAAGAATCAGATGGCTTATGAAGAAAAGATTAAGGTGCTTCAATTTGATCTAGATATTGCTGACATTAACTTAAAACGCACTGAAAAGGAAAAAGCGTGCTATTGCTGAGAATCTAGAGCTTAAAGAGAAACTAGCAGAGGAAATAGCTAGACATAAACAATGGTTAATATCAGGTGACAATCTAGCTAGAAAACTCTATAATAGTCGGTCGATGAACTCTGGAATAGGTTTAGGTTTTCAAAGTATGTAGGTTTGGAAGCTAGGAATGATGAAACGTAAATCTACACTGCGGGCTTAGAACATTTTAAAAGGAAGGTGATTTACATCGCTGTCCCTGGACCTATTAGAGGTGAATTCATGCCCACTTGACTCAGTCCATTCTGTTGACTTTGATGGATCACACCATCGTATGGCAAAAAGTCAAAAGACTTGCAGAACCGATGCTTCATCTTATGACTTTGTCTCTTTCTCTCCCGGTGACAATTCATGCGGATCAAGGGTCTACTTCTAGCTGTGATTCAAGTGATAAGTCAGACCTTCCCAAGCCCTCACCTGAGCCTACACCCAAGCCTGCACCCAAGTCTATCTACAAGCCTTCTAGGGTAGCTGCTGAGGAATCAACTTCCAAACTGTTTCCTCACGAAGACTTGTCCTTTAAATCTTTGCATAATGTTTCTGTTAAAAACAATTCCTTTAATGTTTCTGGTTTAAGTACTTCTACATGTGATAGAACATCTGCTTTGTTGAATAAATCTTCCAAAAGGAAGACATGTTTTGTGTGTGGAAGTAAATTTCATCTAATTAAGGATTGTGATTTTTATGAGCAAAGATTGGGTGTTTGTGCTACTCAGCAGAAACCTAGACCTGTGTGGACCAATGTTAAGAATATTCCACCTTATGTCCCACAAGCTACTTATAATGACTCTCCTTGGAGGAGATCAGCTGATAGACCTTATGTGCAACCTACTAGCCCATACTTTAAACATGGTTATTGGCCTGCATATGTTGACTCCATGAAAAATGGGAAAGGATGTTCATGGAATGATAAGGGACCTAAATTTCAATGGAAACCCAAGAACAATGGTGGATCTTTCTCATCTGCTAGACCTATTGGAATGCTTAACCCTTAACTGCAAAGTTTAAGGGGAGGCATATGCCTCAGGGGAGGATTTTAGAGTAAACTTTGTGCATATTTTGTTTGCTAACACTAACTTGCTAATACTTCTTTAGTTTGTTTGTCTCTGTTATGTGTTTGTGTGTATTTGTGTTTGTGTTGCAATTTGTCTTTTTCTAGTGCAGTTTGTCTATTCCATGTTCAAGTCCAAGTTCATCAAGTGTGACTCTTTTATAAATGGTCTGGTTTCTACTGAACCTAAAGTGCTGAAGTAAACAAGTTGATTTCACTGAAGTTAAAGTACTGAAGAGAAGAAATTGAAGTCAAATTGTTCATTCATTCATTCAAGAAACAGTTTACAGCTTACAGCTTACAAAATACAATCAACTTCAAAAGCAACTACAAGAAAAGAGCTATAAATGATCTACTAATCCTAATCTAGTTCATATCATCTATTCCAACATCTAACAGGCTGTTGGATATTCATGATCGCTCACATCTTTCACACTAGATGCTGGATATGCGTTTGTGAAGTCTTGCATAACCACCCATTTCTTCTATCTCGATGGCTGGAGATGCATGACCACTAGGATGAGGAAGCTAAGGATCAAAATGGGAAGGATGGATTGATGAAAATCATGATGATGAAGAAAAATAAAGTGTCCTTTGTGCTTCATCTGCTGATTTCACCAAAAAGCAATCCATTCTCCTTCACCAAGCTCTTCCTCTATACGATGTGTGAAGATGCACCAAAACATGGCGCAGGTAGAGCAAGTACCACCTCCCTTTCGGCACGAGGCCTTTGTTGAGGTTGAGGTGCTGGAGGTTGGGAGTAAAAAGATATCTCAGTAGTGGGTTCCTCTGAGTCATCAGAAGACTCACTTGGATCCACTACACCATCATCTTCAGAAGAAGAGAGAAATGGGGATGTCAAAGGGCGACCAGAACTGGAGAAAATCACTGGATGATGAGGATGATGAAGAAGAGGTTGGATTTACAACTTCTGGTGAAGTATTCATGGTTAATTTTGGTTGATTGGGTGTATGATGAATCTAGGATTTGTGATGGTAATTTGGGGTAAAAGTATGTGAGAGAAGTATGCATTGAGATGATTTTATAGACGGGTTCGAGGTTTAATGTAAGGTAATGCGAGTTAGTTGGCACAGTAATTCTAGAATCTTACCGAAGATATCCTAGTCTTGGGTTGGTTTCTACTGAAGTGTATAACTTCAGCAGATTGAGTATCTGTTTCTGCTGAAAGGTTAAATTGTCTGTGGTCAAAGTAGAAATACACGTAAGCATAGTCAACCAAAAATACCAATCCTGTTGACTATTTTTATACAAAACTCTACCAAACCATCACTCTCATTTTTCCTCTTCAAAATAAACCGTTCCCTCTTCTAGTACATCCAAAACACTCACAGTTCTAGAGAAACATAACCCTAAAATATCAATTCATCAAATGGCGCTTCTATTCAAGAAGGATCACAACAAATTTGCGTTTTTGGGAAATGCAAAAGGTGATGAGCTGTATGTGCCTATGGTAGAGTTCTTGAAAAGATCAAAGATTCACTATGCCCTAACGCATTCTCCTAATGCAATTTATGAAACGTTGGTCAAACAATTTTGGGCATCTGCTTCCACACGGAATTGAAAGCAGATGCGGCCATGATTGGCGAGTATGTAATAACAGAGGAGCTGATTAGGAGGAAGCTTAAGCTTGGATGATCTTGATGGGGTATATCACACTAGTTCGAGGATATACTCATGGGTGAAGAAGCTATTGGGTATCAAGGTACCGTAGACGGACATATGGATGAAAAGGCATTTTTGCCCTAAGTGGAGGTTCTTGGTTCACCACGTTGCTTCGGTGCATTAGCAACAATCAGAGCATGGGATCAATTCTCTTCACAATTGGCATATGGTATTGTGTGTCTTTCACAAGGGGTAACTTATAATTTTTCTAAATTTATTTTTGATAATTGGGTTGAAAATATCAATAGGAAACAACATAAGTATTTAATGTACCCTAGATTCTTACAAATAATCATAGACACCTCTACCCAAACCCAAGCCTTTTATGCCGTAGGAGCTCTGTCAGCCAAACTTTTTGCCTCTATGAGAACTAACTTTGAGTGGGCACATTATCCGTTGTGAAGCTATGTTGCCTCAAGGCAATGAGGCTGCTGATGAGGAGAATGTTGCTAACATCCCACCGTCTTCAAATGTTGCTCTTGATGGCATTCCATCAGTTAATATTGATGAGGGCCCCTCCTTTATTCTTTGAAGCTTCTCATGTTGCTCGAGACCGGCCTCCACCAACACCAACTCTAGAACAATGTCTAGTCCACCACCAAAGCACAAGATCCTCTTGATGATTTTGAGTCGATCGAGCAGGATGACCACACCTAGTCCTCCAAGGGTACCTATTGATGAGGTACCTCCTCATTTTGAGCATGACCATGTTTCCCCTTGAAAGGTCCAATGAACCTGCCATTACCCGCGAGCAATCTGGCGGTGGGTGAGGACCCTATTACTCTCACATCTGTGTATGCTCTTGTGAACAGGTATGCAGCTGAGGTGTCCAGTCTGAAAAAGGAACTTGCGAGACCAAGTCTACTCTTGGTAGTAAGATTGAAGATCTCTGAGTAAAGTTAAGGACCTAGAGGGCCAGACTTGAAAAGGGCACCAAAAGGAAGCGGTGGTTTCTTCGAGGAGGAAGAAGAAGAACCTTAGTATGGGTCTCTTGATATGTTAGGTGATGTGTCTCTTAATGATCCTTCATCAGTAGTTGCGGAATCTTCAAAGAAGAAGGAATCATTCTTTATCAAAGGAGAAAGAGATCGTACTTGAATAAAGCATCTCTTGAAGTATCAAGGATCGAGCTTGTCAAAGCTGCATCTGCGATACCCCAATGGAGGATGTTGCTCTTGAACTTGGTCAATCTTCAGTCATACAAAACCATCAGTGTCCACTCTGTGAAGCACCCTTACAACATGTTTCTTCTGAAGAAGACTTGGGTGTTTCTACTGAGATTCCATTTATCGATATTGCTGATGATGATTGTGCTAAGGAGCCTGCTGATAAAGGGAAAGGTTTTATGGTAGAAGATGAGCTTGGTCGGACTTGGTAAGTGAAGAGGAAAGCGAGAACAAGGCAGAATGCTAGGAGTGTAATGAGAAAGAAAGATGAAGAAATGGCTAAGCAGTTGAAGATCAACCTACGTCTGATTTGCCTCCGGAAAGAAAAAGGGAGCTAGATGAAATGTGTACTAAGCTACCTGACACTCATTGGGATACTTACACTCAGCAAGTCATAGCAAACCCTTCACTTGCTCGAGTATCTTAGGTGGAGACTTCAGGTGAAAGTTTTGTGGAACTGATGATGGCTCGTGGAAGACGAAGAAAGCAAGAGAAGCGTGAAAAGAGGAGAGAGCCATCACACCCAAAAAACAAAGAGAGACCTCCCACTAAAGCTCAAATGAGACTTGTGGTGAAAAACCTGAGCTCCACTCTGTATAACTCTGACGGGTACATCAATGAAGCAAGTCAAGGCTTTCCCTGATCATGTTTTGATTCACAAATATAATCAAATCATGAAGTACTCTTCATCTCACACTTCCTGCTTGAAAAGGATTGTTGGGAATGAAGTTGCACCAAAGGCCAAAAGACCAAAGTTTGTTAAGATAGTGGATAATTTTGATGATATTCCACCAAAGACGATCTCTCAACTGGTTACTTCTGAAGAAATTTCTCAAGCCACTCCTTCATCGACAAGATGACCTGTGAACCATCTATGGTTTCTGCTGAAACTCTACAGAGATTGCTAGCTCACCGACAAGGCTCCATCTGGCTGACAGGTTGCCATTTCTTACGAAGCACCTATTGTACCAGCTCCCACTCCATCCGTGGCATCTGTTGGCTCGAGGAAGATGATACGACAAGTTTAAAAACTCGAAAGGCTAGAAACTTGCTAGTAAGGATGAATGCCATTCGTGTAGGTGCTTCTCCTTCCTCTAGTCGTGCCGACCAATCTAATGAAGAATCTAAAGATGCACCATCTTTAGGAATCTATAAGCACTTTGGTAGGGAGAAAGAAGAGGATGGCCAAAATAACTCCCTTGGATCTTGAGGCTGATGAATCAACCTTTATTAAAGAAGGGTCTTCCTCGATTTTCACGATGGAGATCAAAATGTATTGGTCAATTGGACTTTGACAAACAAAGAGCTGAATGTCATACATCGAAAGGACAAAACTTCTATGGAGTTCACCTTTTGAAGGAATTACTTCATTTGGTAGATAGAGGCGGACTTGCTTACTCTGTACACTCTCGTTACCTCCCATTCTGCAACAATGCACCACGTGGTTCCGGGATGTTTTTATTAGGAGATCTTCATGTCTTGTTGACTCTCAATCTCCTAATAATAAAGGACATTCCATTTAGCGGAACTCACATTTATGGCGGGTCGAGTCACGGAGATTTTATCCTCGCACCATGTGCATGTAGTTGAGACAAAGGGTGGAATCACGGTCGCATATGTTTGCCGAAGAACTTATCCATTGTCCAAGAGACTTATGGAGAGGATCTTTTCGAAGTTGGAAATTCCTCCAGATCCAGTGGGAAATGAAAGACCACAGGCTGAACAACTGGTTAGCTTAATCAAGACTCAACTCCTTCAAGATCAAGCTGCGTCTTCATCTTCATAATGGTATCATTTATGATCTTTTGCATGATTTTGTTTTGTTTTGTTTGTTGTATTCTTAGTTAAAAAAAAAAACTAACTTTCTTTTGCAGGTTTGTTGTATTTTGTTGATGGTTTTAACTCACCAGATATACCTTGTGTATATCAAAGAGTTGGCTAGTCCAAAGGGCGACTTTGGTAAAGACACATCAAATCTGTTGATAAAAGCTGTAATGATTTGCTCAAAATCATAGGGCGCAACCACCCATGCTTAATTCTTTGAGTGTTGTATGGTCATCAATTCACCATGGTCTATTCCTTTTGGAATCCAAGAATTGGCTAGCCCACATGTATATGGCTTGTGGTAAAGGCAACTGAATCCATATTTGGTTATCAATTCACCAATTATAAGAATTGACTAGTCTGAGCAAGCGGCTATGGTAAAGACACATCAAACCCGTTTATATGGTTTCTGTTTTGCCAATAAATCAGATGGTTATCAGTGTACCATAGTTTTCGAACTTAAACATTTGGCTACTCAGTAGTGATGGCTATTGGTAAAGAGACATCAAATCAATTATTTTCAATGATTCACCTCTCACAGGAGTTAACACACCTGGATGTGATGAGAATAGTATGCAACTAATGTGTTTTGATGTACATTGTGTCTTTTGTTCTTTGCAAAGATCGGCGTTTCAAAGATTGGTCATCATAGAGATGAGATTATCATTGGTTCTTTGCTTCTGATATTTGAGAACAATCCTCTAATCTGCAGTCTATAAGATCTATCAAGGTTAGGAAAGCTGGAACTTAACCAAGTTAAATTCCGTTTAGGGAAGGATTATTGGGAATTATCTGAGAAGTAGGATTTAGCTGTCCATCTTGTGGCGAAGGATTACTATGAAGTAGAAGCGAATCGATGAAGAAGAGATTACTGAAGATTAAAAGCGTTAGTGTTTCTGCATGAAGGGTGGAAGCGACTAGGATCGGCATCGCTTTATTATTTAAATGCTAAACCCATCATTATTCTTGGACTGCCGAGGTTAGCATGGGTATTAATGTATTGCTCAATATTGTTTAGTGTTTAGTCATTAAATGCATGCTTGCATGTTTAGTCGATTGAGTAGTAATAGTTTAGGGTTCCTTGTCTATAAAAGGAATTTAATAGTTTGTAATAAAAACTCAATTGAAACATAGAGTTTCAGTTAATAAAAAGATCCATAGAGGATCTAAGTGTTCTTAGTTATAACAACTTGTATTTACATTCCGCTATAGAATACGAGTTGTAGAGATTTTCTATTAGTTTGCTTATGATTACATAGGCAACACTAACGATCCACGAGTGCTCAAGATCTGTCAAGGTCTTTGTGTGTGTTCAACAGTTTCCAAACTCAGTTGGATTCCTTGTTGTAATGCAGCCTCGTCTTCATCCATCAAACTTATCTGTCTCTCAGGAACTTTGGATCCTTCATCTTTTCCCTTTACGGCGTCTCTCCTTCTCCTTTTTTGCTTTTGAGGTGGAGAATCAGTAGATACTGAAGTATCAAGTCTCTTCTTCCTCTTGGGAGGACTTGAGTAGGTGGACTCTGATTGTCTGGATTTAGGTTGAGAGGGAGAGGATTTAGGTGTGTCTTCAGTGGTTGTGCTGGAGGCCATCATTAAGTATATTTTGAAGTAATCTGCCTTCTTGATTCGTTCAGTGAGTAGAGCTTCAGGAATTGCCATGCCAAAGATCACTTTGTCCATACCTTTGGCAACATATTTCAAGTTACCAAGCAAAAATTCACTACTCGCCTCATGTAAAACTGCTTCTTTTCTCGGATTGAACTGATATTTCTGCTGCAGGTGTTGAATGATTAACTTAGAGAACCGAATGCTAGGAATCACTCTCTTGTTGCTAGCTTTCCTTCCCTTGACTTGATTTAAGAAGTTTTGTCTGTCGGTGATAAATGTGTTCATGGCCAATGAGAATTCTTCCCAAATGCGATTGGCAAAGTCGACATTCCTTTGTTTGACAATTCCCCACACGATTTGTAAAATTGGAGCCCTTACTTTGTCAATCCCTGACGTTTTCCCGGTTAAACATAGGTTGAGGATGGTGGCAATGGCTCTCTAAGGTTGATGCATGTCATTGGTGATTATGGCAGAGGCCCGTGTTAGTTTTGTAGGATATCCCTGTTCTTCCACAAAATCCATTAGTTCATCAGTAGTTGGTGGTGGGACAAAAGGATTAGTAGGATCTCGAGGTGTGATTCCAAGGGTCTCCCTAAGAGTTTCTGAGTCAATATCATACCATTGGTCATCCACTTGGGGAGTATTTTGCGATGCAGATCTTGTCCCATGTAGCAGTGTTCCAGAATTGTTGCAGATAAATAGCAGGGATAGTGCACCTCATGGTTAGGGCACCAAAGAAGTTGGTGTTCTTCAGGATATCAATAGCGAGTTGATAGATAGGGTTTGGTTGATTTCTGTTCACATCCAAGTAGCAGTTGCTTTTAGCAATATCCACCCATTCATGGTGAGGAAGAAGTTCCTCATCAGTAAGCACAACTGGTGGAGTATTGATAACTGGATTATCTGAGGAAGTTGTGTCTGCCATTGTATTTCTGAAGAACATACACAAGACAACAATAGTAACCAGAAACTTAGTTAGGTGATATACAGTTACTGGATCAATCCTCATAACAATTCCATGTCTACTAGATATAAGTGTGGAACAGACCAAACGTGACTAACAAATTGCATGTAATATAGTACAAATCGCATGTAAGCATGGACAAGTCGCATTAGCAGACACCAAATCGCATAAAATACAGCATATAGGGCAAATCGCAAGAGTCAACAAAAGACAACAAGTCGCATGCGTCAAAAACGCATGAGACAAATCGCTTAGAGCAAATCACATACATCAGTTAGCTAGACAAATCGCATAAGGAATGTGAAGAGAGACAAATCACTTTATTTATTGACACGACAAATCGCATCAAAATTTTCAAGAGACAAATCGCTTGACTCAGTATGATTTGTGCAAATCGCATACATCAGTTATTAATGACAAATCGCTTTTAAGAAACTTGAGACAAATCGCTACCAGAAATCATGTACACAAAATTAAACCAACATACTGAAAACACATCCTATGATGAATAATGCCCTATGAAACTCATAATATATGCGTAGACACCCAACAACTCAAATCCCATAACACAATCGTTACAATCACATAAAAAAGCAACAAATTCATTTATGAGGGATACGCACGAAGAATAGAAAACAACACACATAGTAAAACAAATGCAATTTTCACACTCAAGATCATAACAACAATTCAAGCAGAAACCCTACATACACAAGGAATATAAAGCGCCAAACCTAAGCGATTTAACAATTGATAGATTGGAAGGGTGGATCTTCAAGAGAATGGTGTTGATCAGATGCTAATTATAGATGGATAAGAAAGATTTAAGTGTCCTTTAGTTAAGAATTATACCACACGATGATTAGCTACACAAGTCGCTTGTAAGAATGAAAATGAGAGAGAATTGAGTGTAAGTTTGACTAAGTGAAAGGATATTTGACCAAAAGACAAATCGCATCAGGTATTTATACTGTGACTTAACTTTCGACAAATTGCACAAACAGTCCCTGAACTTAACAATTCGCTTATTGGAAGAATGAAAGTGACAAGTCGCATTACTTAAGTTCAACACAAATTGCATGTTTTCACAAGAACACAAATCGCATAGTTTAAGAAAACACAAATCGCATCAATTAAGAACACACAATAAATTGACAAGTCTCATACTAATCATATCATGGACAAACCACTTAGCACAAAGCACATAAAGAAACATGATTTATCACAGAATTAGACTATCCAAGTTAAGAAGCATGCAGCAGCAATCCAGAGAGCACATGTCATACTTATAACAATCATGCAGAGATAAGTTGAAAAATTCTCCTCCTCAATCAATGTCACGAATTAAGAGTGAGTGAACATTGATTGAAATACAATTACCCCCTTTAAAATAGAGTATAGTTTCTGTTCGAACTTCATCTAAGGACCCGTGTCATTATTGAATGACATTTCTAGGACCGTAGATGTTATCGATACCAAGAGATACATCTTTTATTACTTTTTGTATAAAATTTAATTTTGTGTAGAAAAATATATATGAAAGATTTTTTTTTAAATGTGGATTAATTTGTACACGGATTATTGAGAACGAGTCCTGAGTCAAGGCGATCAGGAGTCAAAGTACGAGGTACATCAATTTTGACAAGCTACAATTCAGTGAAGCAGTCTTCAGTTCTATTGGAAACAGTCATGATGTTCATGATTGAATTGAGCATTGTACACGAAAAAGATCGAGGAAAATTTGCACTAATAGCATATGTAGTATTGCAAATAGATGGGTTAGTGACAGTTGTATCCTCATCTTTGGATGTTTTACAGTCAGGCCTAGGAGTATCATTGATGGGAATCCCTTTAAGTCCAACATTCTTGAAGATTTTCCCTGTGGGCATCCACTTAAGACAAGATCTAGGTGAGTAAGTCCGTTTGGATCCTGTGCTTAAATAATAATCTACTGTACAGAGGCATCCACTTAAGGCAGCTAGCGAGTTAGATCCTTTAGTTTCAGAAGAAGATGTAACCATTTCCCTGTTCTGAACATTGGTCCTTTTGCAATTAGTTTGTTTCTTAGGGGAGTGGTCAGCCATTTGATGCTTCTTATGTGGACTAGATGATCTCCTTATATTCCTGAACTTAGAGTTTTGAGCATTAGAATGAGAAGGCTTTAGTGAGAAGCTGATTTCTGCAAGGCGGTGTTCTCTTTGACTTGGGAAGCATTTCTAGATTTGAATGGTCTAATTCTTTCTGACCTAAATGCATTTGGTTGCCTAACAACAGATCGATCATTAGCCCTTTGTGAATTTGGTTTCTTCAAGGTAGACGATATTCCAGACTTAGTGTTCCCACCATTCCTAGTAATTTTCCTAAGCTCATTTTTTTAAAGCAACTATGGTGAAGCTCTTGTTCTGAAGATTGGTGTTGAGGGCATCTATGTCTGTCAATAAGGATTTAATCTGATCTAAAAGTTTTATCTTATTCTATAATTGATTCTTCCTTAAAGACTCATTTTCCCTTAACAACTCGGCCACACATAATGCCAATTCATCATTCCTAGATTTAACCTCATTACTAACTTCATTGTTACGATAATTCACCCCCATATTAATATTCATATGTAAGTCTGAGAGTTGACTTTTCAGATTACATATGGTTGAGTCTTTGTCTTGAAGTTGAGTTTTTAGCTTGTTAATTTCAAAAAATTATCGAAATTCTGGAAGTTCCGAATTAATGCAAGCTTTTGTAGCAAGAAAACTTTCTTCTTTTTGTTGTATTGCAATTTCTAAGGAAATACAGTGTTTTTCAAGAATTGAGTATTTGTTTGAAAGTTCATCAAAACCCCTTTTTTCAACCATTTCATTTGTTTTAAAAATTCTAGACTCGAGTCTCAACAAGGAACATTAAATCGAATCATGTTCAGCCTTAAGATCAGTTTGTTTAGGTACATTAGCAGATGCATTATGTTGAACAGTTAAGGATACCTCATCAAATGACCCATGTTCATATGTCGGTCTGATATGTGCATCCACATCATGAGTGATAGGAGTTATTGAGCAATTGATTTCATCATTCTTTGTTGTGTCTGATATCGTCGCATTCACAACACCCGACCTTTCAACTGATACATTACCCGACTCATCACAACTTTCTCGTAATTGCACCTGACACTCATTCATGTTATCATCCTCTTGAGCAGCTTCCTCAATGTACTTATCCACATTATCCATCAGTTGGATAAATGTATTGATGAACTCATGGATTTCCATTCTAGTATGTTTCTTGAAGGAGATTCCAGTCAAGTGTTGATCGAAGTCTGCGGAATATTCCCCATTGATGAACGGCAGAAATTGGTTGTGAATTACCTGAAGTGCAGCATTGGAATCATCCTTTAATACCTTCCTTTTGGTAAGTTGAAGCTTCAATTGCTCTAAGTTCAGCAGCAAGGTTCTTGTTAATGTAGATAAGTCCTGGCGAAAAAGAGCACTACATGTTCGATCCATAATTGTGGATAAAAGTTGTAAGAGGTGAGAGTGAAGTAGTTGATAAGGCTCAATGCTGCATTTCATTTGCATTGCATTATATAGCATTAACAGGCGTGCTTATTTCATATTTGACTCAGAGTAAGAAGCATTTTGATCATCATTTCTTTGAATCAACCATGGTTAAACTTTCGAGTAGTAAAGACTTTCTTTGTACTCGCAAGCGATATCATAAAGTTTGAGGACATTGGAGATTAAAGGATCGATGGTGTATGACATTGTGTTGATAGCATAAGAAAAGTCTTAAGAAGTAGGCGAGTTAATCACAATAAACTGCGGAACTCAATTAAGGACAAATCGCTTAAGACAAGTATACACTCAGCACAAATCGCAGAGATGACAAGTCGCTTAAACAGACTAGTTGCTAAATCAGACAAATCGCATCATCAATCAAATTGCTTAAACGTACAAGTCGCGTAACCCAGTAAATCGCTTGATGGACAAGTCGCTTAATTAAGACAAGTCGCTTAACCAAGACAAATCGCTTAAACTAACAACTCGCTTTAATAACCAAGTCGCTTAAAGTGACAAATCGCTTCACCGCATAAATCGCTCAAGTACAATCATTAACCAGACAAATCACTTAAATAAGTGATTCTTAACCGACAGAAATCGCTTCCAACAGGAGACAAGTCGCTTGTTTGAAACACTTTACCGAGGGACAAATCGCTTCTTTTAACACAAATAAAACGCCACTTTTAAATCCAAAAGCAATCCAACCACAGTGATTCAAGCCTTCCAAATCAAAACCTAAACACTTATGATGATTCAAAACGTAAAAGTACAATCAAAATCCAAACTTTAACACTAGAAATGGTCCAAATGATGTAAATAACTCTAAAATTTTTCAAACCAAAAATACCATATAAAACCACTAGAAATCCAAGAACATGTTAAGAGGAATGATCAAACCATGGCTCTTGATACCATTTGTAACATATTGGATTTCACAAACACATCATATCATAACATACATGGGGCGTATGGTTTAAGAGTTTAGAGAGAGAAAGTGGGATATTCTAGTGAGATAAAACAAATGGAAGGTTAGATTACCAAATGAACATCCAAACCTCTCCCTTGTAGGGAGAGGGCTATTTATACAAATGACTACGCCCTCCTTCGGGCTGTGGATCAGGCATACAGTGGGTAAAGACCCGTCCTTCTTCCACGGTGTTACTTACACTACTGCTAATCTAACTAATATGCTATTACGTCTACGAGCTATGATATGCTAAACATACGTTGGGGTGACCGACACTTCTTCATGGATTTTCCAAATCCTAACAATGGAGGTAAATTGTAAGGAGTCAAAAACACGGGCCATGTACTATATGTCGTACTCATTGTGCGAGAAGGATTAAATCCATCACTAGAAAGGCTAAGCCTAACACTACGAGGATCAAATGCAAACTCAGTTTATCGAGCATCAAATGCCTTCCAAGCAAGAGCATCTGCCGGGTGTCTTAACTTTCCATCTTTTGTTCGAACCTCGTCATGCCACCTCATTTCCTTTGCTATTTTTTCACACATGTATATCCTTTTCAGCCTTGGAATCAACGGGAAATAACGCAAAACCTTTTCTGGCTTATTAGGCTTTCAAGATTTTGAACTCTCCTCTACTTTATCACCTATATTAGATTTATATCTTTGAGCTTTGCATATATGACATGATTTTTGATCTTTTCTCTTATCCTAATAAATCATGCAATCGTTGGGACATGCATGAATTTTCTCGTAACCGAGCCCAAGATCAGTAGTTAACTTTTTGGCTTCACTAGCAGATGATGGTAAAGATGTAAGATGAGGAAATGCATCCCTAAAAAGATCTAGCAACATGTTGAAGCATATATTAGATATGCCACCAATGCATTTTACATGGTATAAGTGTAAAGTGAATGACAAGTTTGAATACTTGCAAACAGGATATAATTCTTTGTCACATTCCTCTAAAAGCCTTTTGTAGGGAATATCTATATCAACATGATCAGAACTTTGTGTAGTTTCTTCATCAGATTCATTGATATTCCCTTCGATAATGGAAATAATTTCGTTCGTGTTATTCAAAGGTAAGTTTGTTACACCTAAAGCATCCCGAACTAGGCCTCTTATGTCATCTTTACCAACCGAAGTTTCATGCACAATACTTGGATGAGAGTTTTGTGAAGGTATAGAATTCTATCCATGAATTGTCCATGTTTTGTACCCCGGTAAAAATCCGTATTGCAATATGTGGACATGGGCAGCATCGACCGCCTTCCGCTTACACAAACAACATTTAAGGCATGGACATGCAATTTTTCCTCTTATACTTCTAGCACTAGAAAAATCTATAAAACAGTTAACTCCATCTTTAAAATTCTTACTTCCAATATCAGCTTTGATCCAAGTTTTGTCCATTAATTCAACTTACCTAGCCAAGTACATGAATAATGGTATACGTAGGTGATTTTGAAGAAGAAAATAATTAATAGTAATATCAAAACACACATCGTTGAAGATATCAGAAAAGTGATTATGGTGTTATAAATGTAATCAGATATCAGAAAAGTGATTCTGGTCTAGCTTCTCTCACCCCTGGTTTTACCCATTTAACATGTTTTGATTATTCAGTAATCAATGTGTCTAATACAACATTCAAACAAAGATGTTGACTAATCTGAGTTTTCAATATTTGACTAATCTGGTCTAGCTTCTCTCACCCCTGGTTTTACGCATTTAACAATGTCTATTTTAGACCTGATTTCTGGGATACAATGAATATTACTTCGTCTACTAGTATAAAAAACAAGGAGATCATACATGTGTTATCATCAGATTACATACATGGTTGTCTTGTGAATACAGGTCGTGGAACTCCCTTCATTTCAACAATAGAACAATGGCCTCTGGAACTAACATGTATTCAGTAACTGTTTCCGGATTATTAATCTTTACTACCATCTAGATTTTGTTCATGGGCTACTGCAATGAAATCAGTCACAAGGGAAATCACAGATTCAATTAACTACACAAATAAATCACAGATTCAATTAACTACAATACAGTAACGGTATTTCATAATGCCAAAACATGAAAATTAACACAAATTGCACAATATTAAGCTAAATCACAAAATCAAAACATAGTCCATAATAGTCACATAAGTCGAACAAAAAAAATTCTAAAAAAGGATTCAACCTAATTAATCACATAAACGATAGACATAACTTCAATAACTACGATCTATATTAACTCTAAACTAAAAAGTAGCAGTCACAACCTACATATCACATTAACGATAAGCGTAACTATGACATATATACGACCTACATTAGCTCTAAAATAACAATAACAATTAACATGTATCTCAGCTCACATATTGTGGACTACTTTTTCAGCTGATACAGAGTGCTTAACTAATTCCAAGGGTGAAAGTCTACCACCACCTTCTGAATGGTACGTCTTATGTAATTATGTTTACAATTTATACTCTTTGTTACACTTTATGTAAATTTGGTCTTAATGTCTCTGGTTTTTGTTTGTCTTAGGATAGAAGACACACTTATCGAACTTTATTTGTCAGGTTATGCCAACCAAACCACAGATGATGCGTCTGGTGCAAAGCCACTTGACAACGACACTAGTACAAATATGCCTACTGATGGTTTGTCAAAGATCTTTTTGGTACCATTTGGAGAGATTATGAATAATGGTATAAAACACTTAACAATGAAGTTAATATCAAAACACACATCGTTGAAGATATCAGCAAGGAGGGTCTAAAATCATACCTGTTTGTTATTTAGCTCAATCCTATCGCAAAGCTTTAAAAGCTTCTAACTAGAATAAACTAAAGTAACCTCTTTCGCTAAAAACTATCATAACTGCCCAAATAAAAAACCAAGAGCATGTGTGCATGACTTACTAAATAAACAACAGATTTACATATTCATGCCCTGAATTTATGGTTTCCTCAGAGAACTCATTCTATTGAACATTCCTACATTCTAGGTGAGCAGATTTTGATGAACGTCGTAAAAAGTCAGGTCATCAAATGTGATCTGCCATAAACACGTTACCTATTTCCATACAAACTTACAGGATCTAAATGAATAGTCTATTTCGTTAACAACAATCATAATACGAGAAGCCAGAGTGCATAAATTACTAAAAAAAACATAAAAGCCGGGTTCCATCAGTTGTGATATACCATAAACGGTTCAACCAATCCTACATACAAATAACGTGATTGTATAGCGTTTAGTGGTCTAGGACTACAACAAATACTTGATCACATGAACATCCTTTTTACAGTTTCCATTTCAAAAACACTTTCATATATAACAATAAGCTTATCACAAAAGCTCTTTAAAATAAGTTGTCGTTAGAAGGCAATATAGATTAAACTTGAGATTAAGAAATAAGCTAAAATTGTTATAAAAACTTACAAATGACGATATTTTTTAAAAATGGATTCAAGATAGACATAACTTCAGTAACAAAAAGTAACAATCACAACCTGATAACATATAACACGTATCTCAACTAACGACGAACATTAACACTATCATTTTCAGTACAAATCAGTAGCATAATCATCTTCAACATAATCAATCACATTCTCATATCAGTAGCATCGCGACAAATAAGCTAACCGTCAATAAGCATTATTACGACCTACATGTATCTCTACTCACAATAATCGCGACAAATAAGCTAACCGTCATATCAGTAGCATAAATTAATCAAATGAAATTAAGCATCTAACCTTTAAATCGCCGTCAAATTAGCTAACCGTCAATAAGCGTCAATAAGCCAACCGTCAATAAGCTAACCGTCAACAACCGTCAATAAGCTAATCATCTAATCCTGCTTATTATCACTAACCGTCGAATCTGCTTACTACGCCTAAATGAATTACTAAAACCCTAAATGAACTAATGTAACGAATTATGAGCAGTGTGATGCAGGTTTTACTGACCAGGTTTTAATATTTATAATGTCTCGTTATACCTATGGTCTACCCTAGTGCACTAATGGGCAATGTACCCGGTCGTGTGTAGTGTAGTAATCGGTAAAGCCGAGGTTGTCCCAAGAGCTATGTGTGATGGATTATTACTAAGTCTAGGTGTCAAAGATTAATTATAGTTTCGATAGGGATTTAATTAATTAAACTACTAATGCAGAATAAAACAAATAAAAGCAAATAAATGATAAAGGGAAATCATTAGAGGAGAGTGGTGCTAACCTAGTTAATCCTCCTAGCTAGTTATGTCTACGTCTACTTACTTCCAATTACTTTAGGTGGGGTCAAAGTCGAGAGGACAATATTTGGTCAATTAAGCCTAACCTATCAAAAGATGCCACCACGGGGAGGGAGAAGTCGGTGTCCCTCATAAGTCTGTTGTTCTGGTCCCTAAGCCAAGTCATTAGAAATGCAGTTACATGCAAGATGTATAATAGTGAATGCCCGGCCGTTAGGAACTTAGACACGCACCCCCAATTCTTAAGTTCATCCAAGCGGTAGGTGATCAGGTTGGTCAAATCGCACAAGTAGAAAGGGTCGTCAGTTGGTCATATCTTACCCTTCCCGTCTCAGTCCGCTCACCTAGGGTCAATTGGTCATATCTCCTAGGCAATTGGCCTCTATCGCCATTCAAAACTACGAAACAAGGGTAGCTACCAATAAACTATGCATGCATACACTTAGAAATAATTATACGGAAGTAATGTAAACGCAAACAAAACTACTAAGGAATCATAACTAGGCGGCACCAAGAGGTGCTTAGCCGCTTATATTAACTATAACAATCGATTCAATATTCAAAGGTACGAAATACATGAATTGAAAGTAAAAAAATATAAAATACTAATGCTTATCGTAGGGGAGTGATTTCTCCTTGGAGGCAGACTCCAGTATGCTCCTCTAGACCTGCCTTGAGCTTTTCCCACGTTCTCGAGTGTTGTGTGGAATGGAATGATTAGAAATCTTTGGAATTCGTGGGGTATTTATAGGCGGATCACGGGTTACGGTGTAACTAATATAAGAGTTACGCGGTAACCTTCTATTTCATCGTATTTTGCACTAGATCTCTGGTTCTGGTAACCTTATGAGTGGTTACCGTAGTCTTCAATAAACTTGGTTACGCGTAGTTGATGTAGTAGTTCTACGAAGTATCGTGGCGTGGAACCTCATTTGACCTAATATAGTTACGTCGTAACCTTTGGGAAGAGTTATGCCGTAACCTTCTGATAAGTTGGTTTTCGAGTCACGCATAATGATAGTTACGGTAATGTGAGAGATGAGTTACGCCGTAACTTCTTCAAAGTAGCATACTGTGATAAATCTTTAGATATTTCTCGGTTCAGCGTCTCTTTAGCTCCAATGCTCGTAATTTACGAAAGTGGAAAACAATGGAAAACAAGCGTAAATCCATATAAATGATATAAATTACAAGCATTATTGGGGGAAATTGACACTTAATAATCAGGACTATTTGATGTTATCACAGTGTAAGGCGGATGAGTTGATGGAACAGTGATTTAAGTAATGAATTTTATTGGAACAGTGATTATGAGGGAGAGCAGTGTAAGGCGGATATATGAGAAATTCAATTTTGGGGATTTTTTTATGAGTTTAATAAAAAAAAAATTATTTCTTTAGAATGTGTAAAAATGATTAAGTTGGTTATAATGAAGGACTACACATGTAAGATGCATATAGTAGAAGGATAAAAATTGTAACTTTGAATGAAAGTCCACACTTTTTTTTGTGTAATTTTATTTGTTAGTTTTTTAGGGATTTTTTATTTTTAAACTCACATCACTATGTGTGGACAATTTGTTTGCCACATGTGTAAGTGTGATTAATTTTTTTATAAATTTACAAGTGTGGTAAATTCAGAAAAATTTTACACATTTATTGAAGTGTGGAGATATAAGTGTGTACATTTAGCTTTTTTTTTGTAGTGTCTCGCTGGTATGATCTACTTTTTGATTATTAGAAATATCCAATTAACTTACATATTTGCTTATATATTGTTTTTTGGTTGTTTTAGGTTCGTCCAGATCTGGAAAAAGCTGTAGGCTACGATGGGTGAATTATCTAGGCCCGAAGGTAAAGCATGTAAATTTTACAAAAGAAGAACAAGATATAATTGTTGATATACATCGCAAGCTTGGCAACAAGTAAGTATAATATAAAGTAGAGCGATAACCCTAAAAGTGATTACACCTTAGCGATTACACCTTCCTAGGATTCTCTTACGATCGATCTGTAACCCTTTAATTGGTTACTTTTGCATAGTGGGTCGGTGACATTAATTCTACATATATCTGCTTTTGGTGTCCTTTATATCCTTGGTTATATATTACGTGCATGGTAATCATATTATATTAATTAATACATAATCAATCACTGTGATCCTTATTACTTAATTGATTTATCTCGGTTTCATTATTATTCATGGGTTGATTTATTGCCGATTATGCTTATAAACCCTAGTTTCTAACTAGGGTTTAATTAATACGTAGCGATGCGTGGTTTTCAGTGGTATTTTTTCTTCTTGTTTTGATTGTGTTATTTTGGTTAGGGTTTGTTTATTTTTGTGTTGAATGGAGGGTGTGCCTTACGTTGATATGGATGCCTCAATGGATTTTAGGCAGCGTGAACCTCATGTGGAGCCGGTTCCACATGATGTAAATCTTAATGATTACGCTATTCAAGGAGGTATGAATGCCGATGAGGTCGTGAAGCGGTTTCACATGCCTAGTGAAGCAGGGTGAGAGTATTGATGATTCGGGTTTCGGATCTGGGCGCTTGGTGTTACAAGTATCTTGAATATGCAAAATTTCCCATTTTACTTGTTTACGTTGTATCGATGACACCACTAGGGGTGCTGCCTAGTGGTGATGGTATTAGTGTAGCTCCTAAAGCTGGAAGGGTACATGCTTCTCCTTTGCATACGAGTTATGCTTCTTCGCCTAAGGACAAATTAACCCGATGCTATGCCAAGCTGTGAGGTTAATACATTACCTATGTCGTAATATGTTGGTGCTACAAGTGGTATGCAATTACGCTAAATGCTAATGGTGCTACGTCAATTGATTCGGACGGCGCAAATCTAATTTTAAGTAGGTTGGAGTGTAGTAAAAGTCTAATGGGGTGGATCTCTCCATTCCTATGAAAGTCGTTGAGGAGGTAAACTCTAAATTTGAGAATACCCTTTATGGTTATTTCCTTGGTAAACGTATTGCTTTTCCGGTTGTTGATTATTACATTCGTAATACATGGGCCAAGTATGGTATTCAAAAGGTTATGATGAATGCGAAGGGGTTCTTTTTGTTTAAGTTTTCCACTCGTAAAGGTGTTGATGATGTTCTTGAAAACGGATCGTGGATAATTAGGAATGTGCCAATTATTCTTAAAACGTGGACTTTGAATACTAATCTGCTTAAAGAGGATTTGACTAATATTCTGATATGGGTTAAATTCCATGACGTGCCCTTGCATATGTTTTACTGTTGATGGTCTCGACCTCCTAGCTACATTGATTGGTACACCAAAAATGTTAGATTCATATACTAGTCAAATGTGCTTGGAATCATGGGGTCGAAGTAGTTTTGCTAGGTGCTTGATTGAAGTTAAGGCAGATCAGGTCCTTAAGGAGAGCATCCTTTGTTGAGATACCATTACTTGATGGGGCAGGATCTACTATTGAAAAGATTCGGGTGGAATACGAATGGAAACCCACCGGTGATGATACGTGTAAATTGTTTGGTCATCTGTGATTGATTATTCTAAATCTGTTCCACTTCCTACTCAGCCTAAACAGATTGCTACTGATGGTTATCAAACTGTCACTAACAAGAATAAAGGTAGGAATGGTGGTCCAAGTGTTCCAGGTAAGGGAGGTTTTACTAAAGTGGGTCCTAAATTTAGGTATCAACCTAAAGAGCCTCCTCCTGAACCCAAGAAGGTGGATAGTGCGAAGAAGAAAGCCACTGGTGTGGCTAGTACGAGTGAGACGAAGATTGCTACATCTAATCCTTTTGCCCCACTAAATACGATCGATTCTAATGACTGTGACAATCCTACTGATGTAGAGGTTTCTGGTAATACAATGGAAGCAAAGGAGGTTGGGTCTCTCGAGACAGGTAATATATCACAAGATCCGCTTGTGAGTGATTCAATGGAAGCTAACGCGGTTGGTCCTACCCATATTGTTGAGAAAATTGGGGAGTTTGAAAGGCTTCTTATCGATGGGAAAGCTACTCTTGTTGATGATAATGGTAATCCTATTAAGAAGGTTGATTATCAGGGTTATATCACAGTTCTTGGCTACTTCTTTTACTATGAGGGTTAACCCATTCACTAAGGTGGGAGAGATTGTGGATTCTGATAGTGATGATGAGGAGGTTGTGAACACATTTGATGAGTCGAGTAACCTATTTGGTGCTGGTCATGATCGCGAAGATGACTATGATGACTATG
The DNA here is from genome assembly GCA_910596185.1 of Chrysanthemum makinoi. NCBI lineage: Eukaryota > Viridiplantae > Streptophyta > Magnoliopsida > Asterales > Asteraceae > Chrysanthemum > Chrysanthemum makinoi. The sequence goes on along the minus strand of OU343219.1, from coordinate 194,370,014 downwards.
ATTATGATAACTATCTGGATCAGTTTACGATCTTCCGGAAATTTGGATGCCTATTATGACACGTATGATATCAAGCTCCAAAGCCTTGGTAGGAAGTAATGTTAGCTCCATAGGAGTCTAATGTTATATTTTGAGTAGTGGTTTATTTTCTTATATAGAGAATATGAAGTATCTTGTTATGTAAGCTTTTCGCCTATGTAACGGGCTGAGATATGGGATTTACCCATATCCTTTGTACTTAAACGTTTTTTGGAGTAATATATTTACCGGGTCTTTGACCTTTTACCCAAAAAGTATAATATAAAGTACTTTGGGTAGTGTATATAGATGCATGTTTATATATTCACGTACACTAAATGAGATTATGTTATGGTCAATGATGGCTGCACAATTGCCGGGAAGAAGTGACAATGAAATAAAAAACTATTGGCACACACATTTGAAAATTCGGGTTAATAGAGAAAGTACTATAATGAGAAATGAACATACTTGAAATTCTCAAACCAAGCCGGGCTTTGCGTAGAAGGATGTTCCATAAAAATGTCGAACTTAAAGACGACCCAAGACGAGGTTATGATTTTATTGGCAAGATACTATCATCTCAATCACCATCATCTTTTTCAACAAGTGAAATGTCATCACCTTTCGCCCGGTTGTCTGATTATGTTGTCTCAAGTGATGTTACACCCAGTTCTCCAATATAGCCGCAAGTTGTTGGGCTGAGGCATTGAAACGACGAGATTATTCTATCATCAAGTGAAAAAATCTTTTCACCATTAGGCTTGTTGGGATATGAAAGTCTTTGAAGATTGACAAAGTCTTGAAGATTGATAAAAATCTTGTAAACTACAAGTCTTGGAAAAAGTCAAAGAGTGAAAGTCTTGCTAAAGATAAAGTCAAAGTCTCTGCACATGAAAGTCAAAGTACTGCAAGAACAAAGAACTGTTATATTAGTTTATAGAAAGTATTGTAACTCTAGAATATTCTCAGATTAGATTACTTGTCGTACAAGGATACAATTTGTAAACCGACTAGGGTTATCCTTGAGCCTATAAAAGGACTCCTAGATTGGCATTAGACGTAGTTCATAAGTTTTAGAGAAGTTCGATATTATTAGAGTTGTTAAAGTATATGCATAATAAGCAGATTTAGAGTTAATAATAAAAGTTATTCTTCTTAGCTTTGTTAAGTAAATTCCGCATACTTAATAGAGTTTGTTCAGTGTTTCTTTGTTAATAACCTAGGATTTATCCGAGGTTGTTAAACCTTAAACAAGCTATTTAAGTTAGTTTGGTTAGAGTACATCGATCCAACAAGTGGTATCTGAGCTTGTGTGGAAACTCTGACTAGGAAGAAACCCTACTACAACAAAATCTAAAGATGTCGTGATTCGTTCCATCACCTTCCATCACCTCAATGAGGATTCGATCATCAAGAAAGGCGAAATATGATCTATGGTGTATGAAGATGAGGCATTACATTGGCATTCTGAGAACCTATTGATGTTCTGGACAACCCAAAGCACCTAAGGCGGTCTTACAGCTGACAACCTTAAGGAATCCAGAGAAGGCACTCAACATTCTCTTATCGCGCCATTCCAGATGGTCATCTTCTAAAATTTCATGATGCTAAAGATGCAAAGCTACGAGGCACTCTCAAGACCGATTTGGAGGAATGAAGCTTCTAAGAAGATGCAATCTGCTAAGCAACAGCAGTTTGAAACTTTTACGGTTGGTGAAGAGAGAGTCTTGATGTTGCATATGATAGGTTTCAAAATCTCCTCAACATGTTGGAGTTATACAAGGCGAAGTATCAGTTGAGGATGCTAATTTGAAGTTTCTAAGGAGTTTGCCATCTACATGGCATGTGATTGCTACAATGATCAGAGGACAACCAGGTTTGGATGTCATGGACTTTGATGATCTCTACCATCAACTAAAGGTGTATGAGCATGAGATGAATGGTCAAACCAGTTCTAAATTACACAGTATTGCTTTTCGTCATCTAAAAGAAGGGCGGACTTCCAAAAAAATCTTGCTTCTCCTCAAAATCTTTGTTTCTCAAAGTATCTCTTGCCATTTACACCCCCACCTATGCTGAGCAAGCCCCACCAACTACTACTTTGCACTCAGATGAAGTTGTGTGCTCCTTCTTTGCACAACAAGCTAGTTTACCTGTCACTTATGAAGAAGATCTAGCACAAATTGAAGAAGATGCACTTGAAGAAATTGATATCCGGTGGCAAGTTGCTATGATCACTGCTAGGATTAAGAAGTATATGAAGAAGACAGGAAAAAGCATTGATTTCAAACCAAAATAGGGAATAACTTTTGACAAATCCAAAATTGAATGCTTCAATTGTCAAAAGACTGGACACTTTGCAAGGAGTGCAGGTTTGCTAAGTATCAAGCAAACAGGACATCTGAGAAACCAAAGCTTGAGCTTAAAGAAATTCCTATTCTTGAAAAAAGGCTTTGGTTGCTCAAGAGAAGATATCAGAAGTTGACTGGAGTGAAGAGTTTGATGATGAACCGTAACTTACGTATGGTAGCAGATGGAAGAAGTAGTGAAGAGTCGGTGGAAGAATTGAATTTGGAGCCTTGCTTTTGATGAGGAACCTGAACATCTTTGATTTGGAATCCGAGATTGTTTAGGAGAATTTGATTGGAGCTTGGAAAGTGAAGATGATCTTGTTCAACTTGCAATGGTGGCTACTTCACCAAGTTCACCCCTATCTCACGAGGTATGCTCAAATTGCCATGATTTTTATCACAAATTACTTGGCAGTTATGTGATTGAAAGAGATAATTGTGTTAGGGCTAGGTCCGAGGTAGCTGGTTACCAAATAACCTTAGAATCTATGGAAGCTAAAATCTTAACACATGAAAATAATGAAGTAGCTTGGGATGAAAAATATGCACACAGGATTATCAATTAAAACTAAGTGAATGGAAATTAAAGCGTAAAATTTAAAATAGAGTAAGCTGACTAAGGAAAGAGATGATTTGTTAGCTAAGTTTCTTTGCTTGGGGTGAGTCCAGTGCGTCACATGTTACTTATGTTCAAAAACAGAGAAGAGCTTACATTAAAACTGGCTTAGGTTTTGGAATGGACTTTGATAACATAGAAGAGAATCAAGTTGATGATGACCTTGAGGATATAACCACTAGTGATGATGAACTCATTAATTATGTAGACACATCTAGTAATGAGGATTCAATTAGTGAACCACCTCTGGAGTATAAGAAAGATAATGGTTATCATGCGGTTCCCCATCCCACTTGGAAGTCATCAACCCCTAGGCGATGTTTCGTTTTGGAGTAGGCAGTCTAGAGTTTAGGAAAAAGTTACTTGGTCAATCTAGGTCCGAAACCCCAAAGAGACCTGAAAACAATGTTCAAAGTCAAGCGGTACCTTCAACTCAAAGTTGCTCCACGATACATCTTCGGGAAAACCTTTTCAAAACGATCTGCTAAACCTTTTGGGATAACTTTGGTCAAAACAAGTTTAATCATTCACCAAGAAGGCAAAATAGTTTTGGTCATAGACATAGAAGAAATCACTTTGGAAGTATGGGTCAAAACTGTGTTTTGTGTGTTTTAGTCCTACTCATTTAATCAAGGATTGTGAACATCACTCAAAATACCTTAGAAAATTTCCAAAGAATAGGTGCAAACCGAAACCTAGAGAGCAAAAACCAGTTTGGAATAATTCAAATAGGGTCAATCACAAATTACTCACGGATCATAGATACCCACACCGAGAAGACCTTTTTCAAAACCTTGATATCTCACGAGTACTTTCCAAAGTATCTTGTTCATTCTGACCGAGACTTTCTCAAAGTCTGCTCACCAAAACAAGGTCTTCGATCACACTCTTTGGAATAGGAACCCTAGGAGATCTCATCTCTATCAACCTAGAAGGTATTATAATTCACATAAGGGATCTAGATCACAGGAACCAAGTGTTAAAACAGAATGGGTTAAGAGGAAAGAAATCACGAGGACAAACAGTACTTTCAACAAAAAGTGAATCAGATATTTTTGTGATACAAGAAAAAGAGAATGAACTTGTAAAAGAGAATTGTGTTGAAAAACCGAGAAAGTTTTGAAAATCCACATGCTAAAAATCAAAAGATAATTCTGGATCATGTTTTGAAAACAGTGGAAATTACATACTCAAAGAATTTGAGTTTGTAACTCCACAAGGGAACACAAGTCAGTAATGGCTTGGGTTCCTAAAGATCACTAACTCTTTTGTTTTTGTGTGCAGGGCAACCCGAAGAGGAGCTTAAAGATCATCTTATTGTAGATAGTGGTTGCTCTCGGAAGTATGACAGAGACAAGGAGATTCTGTCGATTTTAGAAATATTAGTGGAGGAAGAGTTGCATTTGGGAATGATCCCAATGGAGGAAGGATTACTGGAAAAGGAACTATCAAAGCGGGGCGTATTGATTTTGAGAATGTTAGATATGTGAAGGAGCTTAAGTTCAACTTATTGTCGGTCTCTCAAATCGTGATAAAAAGCATCTCTGTGTTATTCAGCGACCGAGAATGTCTCATCCTTTCCCTCAATTCAAGCACTGTTGATGATAACTTGGTAGTTCTTAGAGTACCAAGAACAAATGATGTGTATAGTTTAGACATGAAGAGTCTACATTCCTATGGAAGAGCCACATGTTTAGTGGCTAAAGCAACAAGCAAGAGGCACATCAATGGCATAGAAGATTGGGCCATGTTAATTTCAAGAATATCAACAAGCTGGTCAAAGGCAATTTAGTTAGAGGTTTACCTTCAAAGACTTACAAGAATGATCATTCATGCTTGGCATGCAAGAAGGGTAAACAACACAAAGCTTCATGCAAGAAGCTTGGAGGACTATTAGAGAACCTTTGAGTCATTACATATGGATTTGTTTGGACCTGTCTCTGTGGCAAGTTTAAACAAGAAAAAGTACTGCTTGGTTGTTACAGATGATTGCGGTAGATTCAGTTGGGTATTCTTTTTGGGATTTAAAGATGATACTTTTGATGCTATTCAGAGTCTCATAATAGCACTGAAAACCAATTGAGACTCAAGGTTAGAGGTATTAGATGTGACAATGGGAGTGAATTCAAGAACAAGCTTATGGATGAATTTTGTGCAAACAAAGGAATCAAGAGGGAGTTCAACATTGCAAGAACACCACAGCAGAATGGTGTTGCAGAGAGGAAGAATAGGACTTTGATTGAAGTAGCCAGAACTATGCTAGCGATTCTCATCTACCTATTTAATTGGGGTGAAGGCTGTAGTGAAACTTGCTTGCTATGTACTTAATGAGTATTTACTAAGCCACGAGATAAAGACACCTTATGAGTTGCTGATGGGCAACAAACCCAACATTCGTTTTATGAAGCCTTTTGGATGCCCTCTTACTATTTTAAACACAATTGATAATCTGGGAAAGTTTGATGGCAAGTCGGAAGAAGGATATTTATTGGGTTATTGTACCAACAGTAAGGGATTTAGAGTGTACAATGTGAGTCACTAAGAAGGTTCAAGATTGTCTTCATGTTGAGTTTTTAGAAGATCAAGTTAATGAGAAAGGTAAAGGTCCCGATTGGATGTTTGATCTTGAAGTTTTAACTCCCTCTATGAACTATGTACTTGTTAGAGAAGAAAAATCAACCGTGCATGATGGAGAAGATTTACAATATGTTGTTCATGGAGTTCATCTTAGAACGACTGCTGTGATCCGATGAAGAAGATCTGTTAGTCCAAAGCAAAGCACGATGTTCCAAAACAAAGTCTTCGATGCTCCTAAGCAAAGTATTGTTGCACCACAATCCTCATTATCTGCTGAGGATCAATCTATTCAAGAGGAACTTAATCCGATGCTTCTTCAAGATGTTTTAGCACATTCTTACACTGATGAACAAAGAAGAGCTTATGAAGAGGCAAAGAAGAAGAACAAGTCTGCAGAGTACTCTCGAGTACTTTGGGCCGATACAAGACGAACAAAGAAATCGCTGCACCAGTTAAGCGGTACTTTAGATGATTTGGATGATCCTACCATGCCGGATTAGAGGAAACCGATGATGAGTTTGAAGATGAAGGCATTTTCTCGATTCCAATGAAGGTCCGATCTTACTAATTTGGAGGATACTTATGGAGTTCCACAGTCTCCAAAATTAAGAAATCATAAGAATCATCCTTCGATCAAATCATTGGTCCTTCTACTTCGGAGTGTGACTAGACACAGAGCTAAGACTTTTTCAACACCTCACAATGCTTTACTTAGCTTTGTGTATAAACAAAACAGGCTGAATCATAAGGACCATCAAACATGCCTATTTACTTGTTTTATCTCTCAAGAGGAACCCAAGAATATTGCTCAAGCTTTGACTAAAGAAAGCTGGGTTGAAGCTATGCAGGAAGAACTTCTTCAATTTAAACTTTAAGAATTCTGGGTATTATGTGATCTTCCAGATGGAAAGAGAGTTATTGGAACCGATGGGTTTTGAGTTAAGAGATGAAAGAGGTAATGTCATCAAGAACAAGGCAAGGTTAGTTGCACAAGGCTCTGAGACAAGGCGAAGAAGGAGTAGATTATGATGAAGTGTTTGCTCCTGTAGCAAGAATTGAAGCTATTAGAATATTTCTTGCTTTTGCTTCTTATATGGGATTTCAGGTTTACCAGATGGATGTCAAGAGTGCTTTTCTTTATGGCACTATTACAGAGGAATTTTATGTCAAACAGCCTCCTGGTTTTGAAGATCCTAAACATCCAAAAAAAGTCTACAAGGTGGTTAAGGCTCTTTATGGCCTTCATCAAGCACCTAGAGCTTGGTATGAGAGACTCTCTACATTCTTATTGCTACATGGCTACAGAAGGGGAGCTATTGACAAGACTTTGTTTATCAAGAGAGACAAGAAGGATATCATGTTAGTTCAAGTCTATGTTGATGATATCATCTTTGGGGCTACCAAACCGTCCATGGTTAAGGAGTTTGAGCGTGATGCGAAGAAGGAATTTCAAATGAGTTCAATGGGAGAGTTAACATTCTTTTTAGGACTTCAAGTTAAACAGTCAAAGGAAGGAATTTTTATAAGTCAAGACAAGTATGTTACAGACATACTTAAGAAGTTCAATTTTGATGATATGAAGACTGTTACTACACCTATTAAATCTATCAATTCATTGGGCAAAGATGAAGATGGACAAACTGTTGAAGTCAAGTTATACAGATCAATGATTGGCTCTCTTATGTATCTTACTGCATCAAGGCCCGATATCATGTTTGCAGTTTGTTTATGTGCAAGATATCAAGTCTCACCAAAGATCTCTCACATGAATGAAGTGAAGAGAATTTTCTGTTATTTGAAACAACAACCTAAGTTGGGGTTGTGGTATCCAAAAGAGTCACCTTTTCACTTGGAAGCTTTTTCATATAGTGATTATGCAGGTGATAACTATGATAGAAGATCAACCATAGGTGGATGCCAATATCTTGGAAGAAGATTAGTCTCTTGGCAATGTAAGAAACAAACTATTGCAGCAACATCCTCTTGATTTGAATATGTAGAGTGCAATTTCCTTTGTGGACAAGTTTTGTGGATGGAGAATCAACTCTTGGACTATGGGTTCAATTTCAAGAATACTCCTATCAATATTGATAATGAGAGTACCATTTGTATTGTGAAGAATCCAGTTTATCATTCCAAGACCAAGCACATACAGATTAGGCATCACTTTATTAGAGATTGCTATGAGCATAGGCTCATTAATGTGGTTAAGGTTCACACAGATGATAATGTAGATGACTTACTCACCAAAGGCTTTGATGTTTCAAGATTTAATCACTTGGTGGTGAGCATTGGCATGATTAACTACTAAGCTACATTTAAGGGGAGGACTATTTAGTATTTGTATAGTCCTGTGCATTGCTTGAGGGGAGGATATTTATGTGTACTTAGCTTATACAGAGGATTTTGGAAAAGTACTGTTTTTTATGAAAGTACCGCTTGAAAAGTACTTGGGAAAGTCTGCATACGTGGAAAGTCTTGTTTGTCTTATTAACGCTTCGTTCCAACGGTAATATTGAGGGGTAATTAATTCTAACGGTAACTTTGGTATTTATGGTTGTGATTTTTTAAATCTCACCTATAAATAACTACTCTTCGATTTTCCCTCTCATATTGATACTTTAGAATCTTTTCCATATTTCTCTCATCCCCTCTATATTATTAGATTATATCTCTTATTGTGCTCACATACTCAACAATGGCTAATCGTCCTACCGTTTCAAAGCACAATATGGTGGCTAATTTAGATAAGACTGAAGCGAATGCACTTTTCATGATATCATTGATTATCTTACTGGATCGCCTATCGGTTATGCTCTTTTAGTAGAGCCGGATATAATTGAGCCACGGATTCAAGATTTTTGGGCTACTTCTATGGAAAATATGGAGAATGATGAATTTTATATTAGAGCTACAGTTCTTTGGAAGAAGCTGTGAAGATTCTTGAAGCCTCCATTAGAAGACTTATTGTTTAATGATGAAGATGGGGCCATTCGGTTTGATAAGCAGTTGATTTGGGATACTTTTGGACATATTGGTTATGAAGGGTCTTTAAATGAACAAACATTTAGGAAACAACTCTTTTGCCCTCAATGGAAGTTTTTAGTACATGTGTTGCTTCACTGTATTAGTGCAAAGAGTACTTCATGGGAGCAATTTGGTTCAAATATAGCATCTGCTATTGTGGGCTTGGCTACAGATCGTGTTTTTAATTTCTCAAGGCTCATTCTTGATGGAATGCTTTCCCACATCACTCATGGTTCAAAGTGGCTAATGTATCCAAGATTTGTTCAAGTATTTCTCAATAAAAAACTTTCTCATGTTCCGAAGCCAACAGATCTTTTACCTGTTGTGGTTCAACAAGCCAAAATTTTCACCTTTATGGCTAGGAAGAGTGATCAATTCACTGGCAGGGATACTCCCTTAACTACTTCTATGATGGAAGTTGTTCAGCAGCCGTTAGATCTTTGGCGAAGAAGATGAAGCTTTTGAAGGCTTTGCATCGCAAGTACTGCATCGCAAGTACGCTTCTCAACAAGCTGCATCTCGAAGGTATTGCATCTCCCCAAAACCTTGCTTCTCCAGAATGAAGTTCAAGAAGATGTTGCAGTTTCACCTTCTCCATCTCCACAAAGATCTGTTCACGCTTCTCAATCGGAGAGGAACATTCACCACTTCAAGGAGATGATTCACATACAATACCCACTGAAGAATTAACATTGGATAATTATGTTTTGACAAGAGAGTTGGTTAAGTTGAAAAAGACTACTGACGCTCAAGCTAAGCAGATTAAGAAGTTAAAGCTCAAGTTTAGAAGGCTAAAGCATTTTGTTTGGCCTTTGGTTCAACATCATCATATCTGGGTCAAATCAAAGAAGAAAGAGCAAAGGAAAGTCTAAGAAAAGCAAAGCCTAAAAGGTTCACCAACAATCTTCGTCCAATTGGGGAGGAATTTAGAAGAAGAATTTGAAAGAAGATGTTAAGGAGAATGAACCGAAGGTCTTGAAGAACATGAAAAGACCGAAGAACGAGATCATTCAAGATCTGAAGAGCAAGTTCAAGTTCCAGTTCAAAATCTTGAATATCAAGGTCTTGAAGATCAAAGTCTGCTTTTCAACAACAAGGATCCTACTGAGCAAGCATTATTAACTCCAAGGTTGTTGGACTTTGAAGAGGAAGTTGGTCCTTCAACAACTGTACATGAAGAAGTTGTTGGTCCCTCAACTGTTATACAAGAGGAGGAAGCTACATTCAAACCCATCCATACTGCAAGTGATGATGAGTTTATTGTTGTAATTTTGCAAGATTTATCACAGCCAAGAGGTGGTGTTACTATTTACGAAGTTGCAAGAGGAACAACCAAGAGCTTCTCAACCTACAATTGATCATAAGGATAAAGGAAAGGGTGTTCTGCTTTAGAAACTAAGAATAAAAAGCTAACTTTGGCGATCTTAGAGCAATTGAAGTTGCTAGGAATGATTTCTGCAACTAGAAAAGTACAAGAAGAACTTAATCTGTGAAGTAGTGGTGAAGTTACTAATGAAGAGGCAATTAATGAAGAAGCGACTAGGAAAATACAAGAAGAATTGGATCTTTGAAGTCATTTGAACCATTCTGATCACCTACTCCTATTAGATTTATGTCAAGAAGACCAAATAAAGCTAAAGACATAAATGCTATGATGGCTTATCTTAAAAGTCAAGGGTATAAAGGATTGCAAAGGTTTAATTATTTTGAGATAAAAAGATTGTATGATCTTTGCTATAGAAGCTTATAAGAAACATGTTGAAAGCATCAAAGATTTTAGAGATGAAGCTACTTTGAATTTGGCGAGAAAGGAAGAAGAGTTTAAAGAAAAAGAAAAGCTGAAGTTAAAGATGTTCAGTTCTCAAAGAAAGAAAAAGTTGAGTTAAGATCTGAGACTAAGGATGAACTAAGAAATTATCTCAGAGTAGTAGATTTTGAATATTCCAAAGAAGATGCTGACATGAAGATGAACATATCTCAGATTAGTGCTTTTGAAGTTGTGGAATCCAAAGATGGAAGTTATATGATGTTTCATAAAGAAGATGAAAGTTTCAGAGTATTCAATAGGCTATGGGATTTATTGCATATTATAGATAGAGTGAATCTATTCTATTTATATCATGTGGTGAAAGATTACTTTGAACATAATCCATTAGAAGGGATTGGTTTAGTTTTACTTGGAGATCTCACAACTGCATGGGAAACTGAAGAACAAAGCACTAATGATGTTTGGAAGAATCAAGAGAATTGGGAAATTGTAACGGAGATTCTTTGAAGAGTCTAGTGTTCATGTTTTAGAGCTGGAAAATGGTACAATGATACACATGTTTGCAAATAGAAGATACCCTCTTACAGTTGAGCTTATGAGAAGGATGATAGAGCATGGAATGGAAGTAGAAGAGGATAATGAAATTGCTTGCATGGTCATTAATCTGTTTATCAACTGGACTACTATTGCTGATGAGGATGAATGACCGGTATGAATCTTATTTGAATAAATTATTTTTGATAAATCAATTACTTTATTCAAAGTATGCTGATCAAACAAGACTTTCATCAAAGAAATGCTTTGCTTTTAACCGGTTAAGTGATTTTTGGAAGAAACCTTTTGTTAAGTAACAAATATTTTGAAACAAAGGTTGAATAAAATAAATGGTTTTTGAGATGGAAACATTAATAGGTCATCAATCCACCATGGTTACAAAAGGATTGACTAATCCATGAGCAAACGGCTCTGGTAAAGATATTTCAAATCCGTTTTAGTTGACAACTTGCTAATAAGTTGTATGGTAATCAACTCACCATATCAGTTAATGTGAAGAGTTGGCTAGCCTACAAGAAAATGGCTTGTGGTAAAGGCATTGGAAAAACCATTATTGGTAATTAGTTCACCATTAGATAAAAGAACTAACTAGTCGAGAAGGGTACAACTTTTGGTAAAGACAACTCAAATCTGTTGATAGCTGATGATTTGCTAAAATCATATGGTTATCAATGTACCATGGTCTTACACACCAAAACATTCGCATTTACTCCAGAGTTAATGGCTTTGGTAAAGAGATCTAAATCCATTAAATTTTCAATGATTCACCTCTCACAAGAGTTAACACACCTGGAAGTGATGAGAATAGTATGCAACTTAAACTCAATTAATGTACAAATTGTCATATGTTGTTGTGTTGTGAAAAGATGGAGCTTGCTGGATGATGCTGTAAAAGAATAATTCTAAAGATACTTTGACAAGCAATGCACACTATGAGATACAATCCAAAGACTAAGAAACAATTTGTCCTTAAAGATGAAGCTGTTAAAGATAAATTCACAAAGGAACTTGAAGTCAAATAAGTAGAATTCAAGTTGGGGAGGATTATGGGATATGAAAGTGTCAAGATTGACAAAGTACTAAAGATTGATAAAGTATCGTAAACTACAAGTAATCGGAAAAAGTCAAAGAGTCAAAGTAATGCTAAATATAAAGTCAAAGTATCTGCACATGAAAGTCAAAGTGCTACAAGAACAAAGAACTGTTATATTCGTTTATAGAAAGTATTGTAACTCTAGAATATTATGTATTAGATTACTTGTCGTATAAGGATACAATTTGTAAACCGACTAGGGTTATCCTTGAGCCTATAAAAGGACCCCTAGATTGGCATTAGACGTACGAGTTCATAAGTTTTAGAGAAGTTCGATATTATTAGAGTTGTTAAAGTATCCTGCATAATAAGCGATTTAGAGTTAATAATAAAAGTTATTCTTCTTAGCTTTGTTAAGTAAATTCCGCATACTTAATAGAGTTTATTCAGTGTTTCTTTGTTAATAACTTAGGATTTATCCGAGGTTGTTAAACCTTAAACAAGCTATTTAAGTTAGTTTAGTTAGAGTACATCGATCCAACAAGGCTCAACTAACAATCTCATCTGCGAGGCTTTTTTCCAGGATATCATCATGGAAGATGTGCCTTTATGGTCAACCATCGATTCTTAGGGTGTGTTTGGTAGAAAGAAATAAGGGAGGAGAAATGGAAATACTTCAATTTCCATTGTTTGGCAAGCCAAAGAAAATAAAAAGCGGAGATTTGAAAGTCCATTGAGAAATTTTGTCTTTGTAATTTGATTTCTCTCAATTCTTTCTGATTGGAGTGGAATT